>CM070672.1:4701341-5901341 GCA_036346575.1 Dendrocalamus sinicus | reverse complement strand
CACATACATACACGCACACACACACATACATACATACACACACACATACATACATACATACATACATACATACATACATACATACATACATACATACATACATACATACACATGTGTGTATATATATGTGTATGTATACAGGGGCATAGCCACCAGTGAGGCTTCGTAGCGCTCGAGCCCACCCTCCGCTGGTATCAGTTACCCTACATGAAGTATCTTTATTGTATTTTTTTTTTTTTTGAATTTGTTTCTCTTCTGTTTATGTATGAATTTGAATTGTATAAGCTCAGTTTGTTATGTTTGTCTCAATTTATTTTAATCCTTCTCGATTTTTAGTTAAAAAATAGCTTAGTCCTTCAAGCCTTTCCTCCAATTTCATCCTGGCTTCGCCAATGTATGTATAAATGTATCATCGAGACCAAGAGCAGCTCACCTCTGGCATAACAGTACCTGCACAAGAAGAGGCTACAAGCACCTCCATGTCCTGGCAGAGCGAGTGCATGCGTGCATGGATCTAACAATGTCGACAACGACGTCCACGTCTCCTGCTTCCCACCATGACCATGGTCAGCACCTCTCCTCCTCCTCATCCGTCATCTCATCGGCGTCGACGGCAATGCCACCGCCGTCACAGTTGTCTCTACCGCCGACGATCCCGGCCACCGACCCTCACGACGGCCCGGCGTGCCTGAGGCTCATCGAGGACCTGACCACCCACGCCGGCGCCATCCAGCGGCGCGTCCTCAACGAGATTCTCGCCATGAACGCCGGCACGGACTACCTCCGTGGCTTCCTCGGCGACGTCGGAGGCAGCCACTGCGACGAGCTCGCCGCCGCGTTCAAGGAGCGCGTGCCGGTCGTCGAGTACGAAGACGTCAAGCCGAGCATCGAGCGCATCGCGAACGGCGCCCCGTCGTCCCTCATCTCCTCCAAGCCCATCACCGAGCTCCTCACAAGGTAACATAAGTTAAACCACACTCACATGCTTAATCTCGACTTCGTAATTCTGCCACTAACGGCGGCGCTGGTGCATGCGCAGCTCCGGCACGTCGGGCGGCCAGCCGAAGCTGATGCCGGCGACGGAGGAGGAACTCGACCGCAAGACCTTCCTCTACAACCTCCTCGTCCCGGTCATGAACAAGTAAGTCGTACTAGACATGTCACTCATGCACGGACACGCGCACGCGCGCAGACACGTGTGGCTGAGGCATGTGCATGTCGGCATGCAGGTACGTGCAAGGGCTGGACGAGGGGAGGGGGATGTACCTGCTGTTCGTGAAGCCGGAGATCACGACGGCATCGGGGCTGGCGGCGCGGCCGGTGCTGACGAGCTACTACAAGAGCCGCCACTTCCGCCAGCGGCCGGACAGCCCGTACACGCGGTACACGAGCCCCAACGAGGCGATCCTGTGCCCGGACAGCCGGCAGAGCATGTACGCGCAGCTGCTCTGCGGCCTCGCTCGCCGCGGCGAGGTGCTCCGCGTCGGCGCCGTCTTCGCCTCCGCCTTCCTCCGCGCCGTAAAGTTCCTCGAGGGCCACTGGCGCGCTCTCTGCGACGACATCCGCGCCGGCCGCGTCAACGGCGCGCGCGTCACCGACCCCGCCTGCCGGGAGGCCGTCTCCAAGGTCGTCTCCCGGCCCGACCCGGCCCTCGCCGACGCCATCGCCGCCGAATGCGCTGGCGGGTCGTGGCAGGGCATCGTGAGGCGGATGTGGCCGAGGACAAAGTACATCGACGTCATAGTGACGGGGTCAATGGCACAGTACATACCGCTGCTGGAATTCTACGGCGACGGCTTGCCGCTGGTGTCGACGATGTACGCGTCGTCGGAGTGCTACTTCGGCATCAACCTCCGGCCGCTGGATCGGCCGGAGGACGTAGCGTACACGCTGCTGCCCAACATGTGCTACTACGAGTTCATCAAGGTGGAGAAGGACGGCGAGGAGATCCGGGAGGGGAAGGTGGTGGACCTCGTCGACGTCGAGGTCAGCGGCTACTACGAGCTCGTGGTCACCACGTTCACAGGTGAGCGGCGTGTGCCTTTCCTGCATTGCTTTGCCTTCTCCGTTAGCTCTTGCATGTGTTCGTTCCAATTCACGCTGGTTCGCTGCATTTTGTTCAACAACTGCACACATTCAAGGCCGTCCGATTCCAAAATCAATGGCTGACACTGGGTGAGTGCCAAGTTAGTAACTTAATTTTGAAGGGTGCTACTACGTTACAAATAGCTTTTAACCATGTATGCATATATCAATTGCTCTTTTGGCTGAAAATGAAATTAAAATGCAGAGTGAATTATACTTTTTGGATGTGATGCCATACTGGCATGGTGGTCTGTTTTTCAAAGATAAGTGTAGGCGTACGTCTTTGATGAGAAGATTAGTGACTTTGCTTTTACTCCTACTTGTTTAGTTTTTATTTTGGCTATTGCGGTCTCCTTGGTGTTCCTCTAATGGTGGACAGCATTGAGCTTTGATTCCCTCAGCCACAGTACACCGCTTGCATATTTTGTACGGCTTAGGTTTTTTCACACTATACTACCTTTATATCTGTCCAACTTAGGTTACATAAGTTATTTTTTTTTATCAGTTAAGTAGTGTCTTGTGTTTTCTGACTATAGGTTTTCCTTGAGAGTTGAGACTTGGGGTCTAACTTAAGATAAGCTAACAAATCAATTGGTTGGGCCAAATATTTTCTTAACTACTATGTTTTCAAGAGTATGTGTCTAGTTCATGTTTTCAAGAGTATGTGTCTAGTTCATGACAATGCATGGGTGTGAACGGCAATCTTCCCCTACCACATAATTTCCAATTCTTTCATATTTAAGGATTAAGTAAATAAATAAATCACATTTCTTCAATGCTTGTGTTTATTGTGATTAGATGGTACAAAATTAAATTAATGGCCGGCACTTGGTGATTTGGAGTAGAATCCTGGCTTTTGGCTAATGGCTTCTGACGGGCGCTGCTTCAAACGGCTTTTGTTTTTAGTTTCTGGTTTATTTTTTATTTTTAGCTTTCTTAGGATTTTTTGCCTATTCTTTTTTCCTCTTATTCCTTTTTATTGTCTGTGTTGATATAATATTTTTTTACTTTTTATATTTAATTATGTAGAAGAAGTAAAAACAACTACAGTACAAAATAAGCTATAAACTCCGACTTATAAGCTACTTAAAGTGTAATAAGTTGCCCTGCTCGTTTCGACTTGAACTTCTGGCTTATTTTACACTATTTATAAATTTTTTTCTTATTCTATATTTTTGGCTTTTTTGAGTTTTTGCCGGTTCTTTTTTTCTCGTATTTGTTTGTATTATACGTGACGGGCTAATATGTTTTTTTTTCTATTTTTTTATTTTTTTAAATTTAATTATGCTAAATAAGCTTTCATCAGATACAGTATTTTTTCAGCCAGTTACAGTGCTTTTTAGTCATAAGCTACTAAAAAAAGCTCTTTTGAGCAGGATGCGGTGTAGGCCTGTAGGGTGCTTGACTCCCACTTCCTAGCTTGCAAGTGCAATAACCTTTTCATGTCTGTACTGAAAACTACACTCGCTTTTACCCCGACAAGGAGATATTGGAAGCTACTGTTTTAGTTAGGGAAGGAATTAAAAAGGGCAGGTCAGACCTATGTACTCCTCTAACTATGGACATGTTCTTTTTAGCTAAGGTCTGTGATTTTTGGTTGTGGTTTATGGCTTTTGGGTTATTCATACGAGAGATTACAGAGTAACAGAAACTCACATGCGGTTTTTGCCGATATAAATGAAGTCGATACAATATGTACTACAATTAACTAGTAGACCTTATCTTAAAAAACACTTCGTTTAAAATCTAGTTACTGTAGAAAAGCTAAAAGTAGAAGCCAAAAGCTGAAAAAGAACAGGGCCTATACGTTGTATGCTCATGAACATAAATACAAATTATTTTTCAAGATAAATCTAATGATATTATTTTTATATGATAATGATATATAATGTTTGTGTATTAACGGTAAAAATTTTGAAAGCTTCACTATAGAAATCCCTCGACAATCTATAATTAATGATAGAGGGAGTATCTCATGCCGTGGTGAATTTATTTTCCCAAATCAGCAAGAGTTTTACTAGAATTTTCCCTAGATGATACTTCTTTTGTGTTTCTAACAGAGCCTTTCCTCAGGCATCGCAGTTCAATTAGTATGCTCTAGTAGCATTTGAACGTCTAATGCAGTAAAAAAGTAGCGCTCGGGATAAAAGCGAGCGAAAAAAAAATCTAAACTGGATATACTTAACAACAGAAAGAGTATATTAACATGAAACATTTTGCATAATCCCGTAATTTAATTGGGTGCTTATGAATGCGCAACTGTGTTTTAAACGGTATATTAATTGGCAAATGACATGCTTCACCTTTTCTCTATAAAAAAATATAAATTCTGTAGACATGGTGCTGCATATTATTAAAGAAACTGCATGATTGTGATATGGAGATAAAATTTAATCTTCACTTGAGCATGATTGAGTTAAAAAAAAAACTTATGGGAGCAATAACTCATGCTACCAAAATCAACAGGCCATGGATCGGAAGAATCAATAATATATGCCACAAGAATAGGAAGATCCAGATGTGACATTTATTAAAATAATATTCAGTCAATTTGCCATCCCTCTCAGCCGCACACATCAGCTTAATTAATTTTATTAGCTTCACCTTATAGTTTTGCATTTCTATAAATAAACTGGACTTGACATCACCTTCTGAATCACGAATACCTTAAACTATACCCCTACGGAGAAAGTTATTTAGGCCCTACTCCTTTTAGCTTTAGCTTCTGCCTTCTAGCTTATTTTTACTATTCATAAATTTCGTCTTTTTTTGAACTTTTGGTTTTTTGAGTTTTTTTGTCGGTTCTTTTTTCCGTATTCGTTTATATTGTCCATGGTAAGCTAGCATATTTTTTCTATTTTTAAAATTTTTTAAATTTAATTACGCCAAATAAGCCACCTCCAGTACAGTGAAATTTCAATCGATACAGTATAATTTCAGCCATAAGCTACAATTTTTTAGTCTAAACGAGCGGGGTCTTAATGCATTGAATCAAATATATAGCCATTGCATGTGGAAAGTCAAAGTGGGGCACAAAGTCAAAGTGTCCATTATTGTAGCATGTGCTGTCCCCAACAATTGGAGTTATTTAAAGTGTTTTTCCCAACAGTTGGAGTTATTTAAAGCTTTTCCCAACAGTTGGAGTTATTTAAAGTAAGATGAGTAGTACATTTATCAGAGAATAGTTGTTAGCTTGAGATATATTTTGGCTCAATATATTTTCAAAAATAATATATGTATGTTTCCTGAATGGTCGAGTCATAGAGTATGACTCTGCCACGGGCACCCGTAAACCAAGGATTTTGCTAGTCATATATGTAAATTAGGATGTTTATATGGGAGGACTGGATCATGCATGGATTATAGGTAATCCATATCACAGGTCTTACTACTGAAATAACTTTTATGTTTGTTTGGTTTGTTGTAATAATTTACTGTGTACTTGAGTGTACGTACCATGTCATCAAACCCAACTATCAAGGACCATTTGTGAAAAAAGAAACACAAATTTTCTTTTCTTTTTAGTATATGCAGTTTATCCAACTAAGCTCGAGCTACTTGGCTACTTGTTAGTAACTTTATTTGATCATCACTTTTTAGATGGAAATTGTTCTGCTAAATCTGTTGTTCCTTGTAGGGACATTGTCTCACTGTTTTCTTTAAGGAGCTTACTATGATATAAACGTGCAACACATACACCCCTTGTCAAAAGGACCTAGCTAAAAGGCAGGGCCTTCCATGGTCTGACTAGACTAGCTTGTCATTTCTGCAGCTGAGGTCTCACTGGACTGACACGGCCTGCTATCTTGTTGCTTGGCCCAACATCTTATTGCCTCCACTCTTCCCTCTTTTATTCCCCCATATTTTAGACTCTGCGTGCCACGTATACAAAATGAACCTCCTATGCGGAGGATTTCCACAGTTTAGGCCCCGCTCGGTTGGGCTGAAAAGCTATGGTTTATAGCTAAAATTATACTGTAGCAGTTGAAATTTCATTGTATATGAAGATGACTTATTTGGTGTAATTAAATCTAAAAAAATTAAAAATAGAAAAAATATGCTAGCTCAACACGGACAACGCAAACGAATACGAAAAAAAGAACCGGCAAAAAAGCTCAAAAAAAGCCAAAAATTCAGAAAAAGATGAAATTTATAAATAGTGAAAAATAAGTCAGAAGCGGAAGCAGAAAAGACGAAATTGACTAATTCCTTACGAAAGTTTAACATTTCTACCATATAACACTACAAACCTCAAAAATTCTTTTGACATTCTTCCAATCCAAACTAGTCCTTGAGATAATATGGTTAATGGATTTTCGCCTTTGTATAGCTTAATTTTACGGTAGAGCATGCTCTTACAACTACTCTCTCCATTTCCAAATACATTTCATTCTAGTTTTCAAATTTTGTTTCCAAATACTCCCTTCGTCCTGCAATATAAGTCCAAAGTCCACTATACGCACAGACTAAGGAGACATTAAATTTAAGAAAAAATAATATCATTAGATTATGCATACTCCTATTAAATAGAATACTACAACTACTCAGTTATTTTTAGTATTAAAGTAAGGGTATATAGTGAAAATATTGCAATAATTACGCTTTTTGTTTTCACAATAGATTTATATTGTGAGACGATATTTTCTAAAAATAGGAATTTATATTATGGAACGGAGGGAGTACATGTTATTCTACCATTTCGAGGTGACTTTTTACCACTTTTTCCTTATACACCCCTCCTCTTTAGTTATTTCCAATGTCATTTCCATGAACTAAAGTAAGACACACCAATCAAAGGACAATAAGTGATGTAAAGAAGAGAGATAATACATTTTTTTAGATGTACCATGATTGAAGTGTAAAATCCTAGAACGACGCCCATTCAGAAACTGAGGGAGTATATACTTATATGGAAATGATGATACTTATAGAAAGTATCCAGACATCATCCGAATATTTTCTTTTTAGCTACTATCTAAATTTATGACTCTTAGATTAGAGATCAAGCGGAGAGATTTTGGGAGGGGGTAAAATTCAAGGAAGAGAGTGGAAAATTTATATCTATTAGATCTCTAATCTAATAGCTCTCTAAATCTAGATGATAATTAAAAAACATCCAAATGGTGTACTTATATTGGTATAGCACGCAACGTTACATTACCTTTTGCTTGTCATGCGTGCAGGGCTGTACCGGTACCGTGTCGGCGACATCCTCCAGGTGTCGGGCTTCCACAACGCGGCGCCGCAGTTCCGGTTCGTGCAACGCCGCAACGTCGTCCTCAGCGTCGACACCGACAAGACCTCCGAGGACGACCTCCTCCGCGCCGTCACCAGCGCGAAGCGCCACCTCGCGCCGCTCGGCTGCCTCCTCTCCGAGTACACCGCCTACGCCGACACCTCCTCCATCCCCGGCCACTACGTCCTCTTCTGGGAGCTCACCCCGCCGCCGCGCCACGGCGGCGACGGCGAGGAGGAGGTCGTCCGCGTCATGGCCGCCTGTTGCGCCGCCGTCGAGGCCGGCCTCGACGCCGTCTACCGCCGGTGCCGGAGCCGCGACCGGTCCGTCGGGCCGCTGGAGATCCGCGTCGTCACCCCCGGCGCCTTCGACGCGCTCATGGACCTCTGCGTCTCGCACGGCTCGTCGGTGAACCAGTACAAGACGCCGCGCTGCATCAAGCACCCAGACGCCATCGCCGTCCTCGAGGCGCGTGTCGCCGGGCGGTTCTTCAGCGACGCCGAGCCGCACTGGGAGCCCTTCAAGGTCGACGGCGCAAGCACAAGCACGTGTGGTACCGCGCGCACGTGTGAGAAGCGAGGTGAGTAATACCACTACGAGCTACGTACCTGACTACGTATAATGTCGGGCAAGTACGTACGTACGGTGATTCACCGGAGATCGGAGCTAAGCTGAAGAGATGGACGATAGTTGATGTGAAGGTGGTTTAATTATGTAGATAATTGATGTGCATGTCTGATGTTTAGAGGAGTGTTAATGTGTAATTCGTGTTTAATTACCCTGTCTCCAATTACATTTGAGATTGTGCATGCATGGTCTGTGTGTATGTCAATTGGTCATTGACTCATTTAATTGTTAGTGAATCAAGACAAGTCGTCAGGGGTTTCTGCGTGTGTTGCCCACAGATCGATTAATGTTGTTCAAATTAATACTACTTAAACCAGTTCTAGTTTTTCAAAATGTATTACCAATTGAGAGATATTTCCCCTAACAGCCTCGAGATTTTTTTTACCGAAGCTTCCCTACTCGTTAATTTGTAACTATCATTTGCCATCGTTGACCATCCCTATATCATAGCCATGGCCACAGGTATACCGTCCGTTCGTGTCCCCGCGAGGAAATAGCCCCCAAGAAAAGAGTTCCGTACATTTAATTTCCATTTTTTTGGCTTGTTAGCCTGTTATCGACTTTGATTTTTTTCAACCACTATTATTTATTAAACTATTAAATCATAACTAAAAGTCATAAACAGTGGAAATGAGAGACCATGTGGTCTAAATCCCATGTTGGTGATGAGTAATTGACACGTGGTTTGGTTTATGTGAGTTTGGTTTGAGTGTTTCGTGCCAGGTTGGCATTCGGCGAGGTCGGGTTATGATTAGACAGATTTGACGCATGGTCGTCTTCCCGGTTGGTCACTTGGGCCATTTCTCGCTTGAGTAGGATTTGTTGGTACTAATCATGTTTATATGCTTTGTGCCGTGCTATGCGATGTGGTTTTATGCGTGATGGCTGCGGGACGTCGAGTGGAGTATGGCGAGACACGGAGGATCTGGACTAAGCGCAGTGGCGCTGAGGTCGAACAGTCGGGATGTGTCGGCGGCGTGGACTCGAGGTGGTTGCGGCGTGCGAGACAAGGGCGCGGCAGCTTCGGAAGGTGCAGCGGGCGTTCGGAAAGCGCGAGGCTGCAAAGGAAGCGAGTTAGCGGGCAAAGCATGGAGGGTAAAATGGGCAAAGCAAAGTGTAAACCCATCAAGGAATGCTATAAATAGGAGGGTATTTCCTGGTTGTTGGCAAGACTTTGTGAGGGGTTTTAGGGCTTTTGCTTTGTGCTTTAGTGGTTGAGAGAATGGGTGTATGAGATAGGGTTGTGTTCCTCCCAAGAACCAAGTAGTTCTTGGTGTTCTTGAGGATTGAGAGAGAGAGATGAGCTGAACAACTATGTAATCATTCCTCTTAGTTAATCATTCATGTCTCTGTGTTGGTTTTAAGAAGTGTTACGTTGAAATGTCTTGATTTCTAAGCTTCTCCGTTTTTATGCCTTAGTTCGTTTTTCTCCTGCCTCTTTCTGATCTTCTCGTCTAAGGTGGTTAAGGAGTTATTTTCTTGATCTTTTTGCTGCAAGTTCGTTAAGCTCTGAACTGGGAGTGATTCTTGAGGTCCCTTGGCCAGGAAATCCCGAGAGCGAAAGCCTTTTTAGTAGTCTGCATCTTCTGCGTAAAGAGTTGATCAATAGTAGTTTGGCCTCATGTCTTGATAGACCAAGAAATGTCTTCCGAGAGCTAGATTTCAATCTTTCTAGTCATTGATTAGTGCTTGATGCTCTTGACGTTTCTTGTCTGGATGAAGTAATCATCAAAATTGTCCTTTCGGCCAGATTGCCTTCCTTCTTCCATTATTTATTTTTTTTAATCCTCAGTGCTGCTTTCGGTTATCTCCAGAAGATTTTGTTTGGGGCTGCTATTTTCGGGTCAGGACCTGCAATCTACTACTTTCGGTCAAGGCAGTGATCTGGTCTGTTCGGCAATGGTAGATTTTTGTGTGTTTTTCATTTTTGCCTCCCTTTTCTCGTCTTAGTTTCTCTTTCCTGTATGCAGTTTCTTTTCTGCAGCTTTGCTCTCTTTTTGTTTTTTACTTTTTGGCAGTTGGCAGTGTTGATTATTGCTTTGAGTCAAGTGCCTACCGAAGGACCCTTCTACAGATTGCTGTACGTTTGAAAAATCTTTTTGAAAAATTCAGTGTTCGATTTCTTGGAGGCGTTTTTTAAGCGAACGACATTCACCCCCCCCTTTGTCGCCATTTCGGTCCTACAGGAAAGAATAAGACCATAGCTTGACCATGCATGCTTGCAATAGTCCAACCGAATGCACACCATACAATTACTATATATATAGCTATGTGCACCTCTTGAGCATACTAGTTTTCATATATGGCTACATGCATCATTGATAGTTGAACTGTGGACCCACCTCTTTGGCTACATGCACCCTTCTCTTTGCACATGAATTCTAGAAGAGAGCAAAAGCCAGTATGACTTTGAAAGCAATTGATTATAAATTCAAAAGCAAGTGGAGATAAACATAGGAGACAAATGAGTGTAATTTTGCAATAAATTTTAAAATAAATTTTGAATTAAATTAGTGAAGAAGTTAAGAAAATCAAGATAGTTTCTTGACATAAAATCAATAAAATTCTAAACCAATTATTACAAATTTGAAGCATGTCAATGTAAATTTAGGAGCAAATTCGTGAAACTATCAATGCAAATATCCTCTTTGCAGATGAATTCTTAAAGAGAGCAAAAGTCAGCATGAATCTGAAAGCAATTAACTATAAATTCGAAAGCAAGTTGAGATGAGCATGGAAGACAAATGAGTATAATTTTGCAATAAATTTTAAAATAAATTTTGAATCAAATTAGTGCAAAAGTTAAGAAAATCAAGATAGTTTCTTGACATAAAATCAACAAAATTCTAAACCAATTATTATGAATTTGAAGCATGTCAATATAAATTTGGGTGCAAATTCGTAAAACTTCCAACGCAAATCTTCTCTTTGCACATGAATTCCTGAAGAGAGAAAAAGTCAATATGAATCTGAAAGCAATTGACTATAAATTCGAAAGCAAATTAAGATAAGTATGAAAGACAAATGAGTGTAATTTTGCAATAAATTTTGAATCAAATTAGTGTAGATGTTAAAAAAATATATCAAGATAGTTTGTTACATAAAATGAACAAAAAGTCTAAACCAATTATTATAAATTTGAAGTATGTCAATATAAATTTGGGAGCAAATTCGTGAAACTTCCAATGCAAATTTTGTATGAAAAATTAAAATTCGTTTAACTTTGGAAGATGAGTCAGTATAAATTCAAAAGCAAGTTGAGGGCAAACATGGAAGCAAATTGAGCATAATTTGCAAGAAGAATTACAAATAAATTATAAAATTAAATTTGTGTAACTCAGCATAAATTTGAAAGCAATTGATTATAAGTTCAAAAGCAAGTTGAGATAAAAATGGAAGTAAAAATGAGCATAGTTTGCGAGCAAAATTACAAATAAAATATAAAAAATCAAATTTGTGTAAGTCAGCATATATTCGAAACAATTGACTATAGATTTGAAAACAAGTTGGGATAACACATGGAAGCAAAATGATCATAATTTGCATGTAAACTAGAAATAAAATATAAAAATGAAATTTTTGTAAATGTAAAGCAAGTTAGGATAATTTTGTTGAAGAAACATAAAAAATCAAACCCAATTATTATAAATTTGGAAGAAGATCAATATAATTTTTGGAACTAAGTATGCTGGATAAAACTTTAGGAGCAAAATTGAGAATAATTTGAAAGTAAGACAATAGAAAATCTCAAACTAAATTTCTATGCAATGCAAATGTTGGCTCATTCAACTATTTCTTTGCCATTGCATGTCAGCATATGGGCCTTCATGGTGGGTTCCATTTGTTATTAGAACTAGCGTGCATTATGGGTGTATGAGTTAGTTGTTCTCTCTAATCATATAGACATAACAATCTACTCACTACACCATGACCCACTTTTCCCTACAATTATGTGTTGGTAAATCAAGGGTTTTAACTACACATTATGTGTTGGAAATTGTATAACTTTTTAGTGTCAAATAAACTGTCGCCAATAGTACTGTAAGGCTACACGTTATGTGTCGGCATTTCTCCTTTTGACAGAAAAAGTGTCGGCTAAAGTTGTTAGACAAAACAAGTGTCGTTGTAGCCTAAACAAGCCACTATCTAAGTGTCGTCAAAGGATACACCTAGCACCAAAATAGACGCCAACTGTACATGTACTGCGCGGGAGACGGAAGGACAAAAAAACCATACGCGGGAGCTAAAAATTTGGGCCGGACACTGCCGTGAAACCTCAACCCTAATTTCAACGCTCACTCCCCCAGTCACCGATTGAACTGCTCGAACACAGCCGCCGCCACCCATTCACTCACTCCCCCAGTCGCGCTCGGTCCTCAGCGCCGACACCCACCACCCCCACTCTCCTCCGCTCCGCCGCCGTCCCCCCGCGCCGCCCCCACCCGCGTCGTCCTCGATCGCCGCCGCCCCACTCTGCCGAGCCACGCCCCACTCACCGAGCCGCCGCCCCACCCGCCACCGTCTTGGATCTGCCGCGCCGCGCCGCGCGAGTGCCGCCGCACCACCGCCCCACTCACCGGCGCGCCCCACCCGCCACCGTCTTGGATCTGCGGCGCCCGCACCCGCCGCCCCACTGCCGAGCCGCTGCCCCACTCACCGAGGCGCCGCCCCACCCGCCACCGTCTTGGTTTGCTGCCGCCGCGCCGCCGAGCGCCCGCACCCGCCGTCCCCACTCACCGAGCCACAGTGCAGGCAGTGCGGAGCCATGCTCCACCCAATTTTATTCCACGTTTGTCTTTGTTTGTACAGAGTCTTGATGCCCTATGCATGTTTGTTTTTATGCCTAGAAGGCCAGGGAGAGGCATGTACATCTATTGAAAATAAACTCATCCTTTTTATGATCCAGGGGAAATTTATTAAGATGCAATTTATTTCTTCACTATGAAATATTGATATTGCTTCGCTGCAAAGTTGTAGATCTATAGCTATTGTAAGTTGTCACTGCTCATTCCATGTATATACATGCAACAACTACTTTCTCATGCTACTTTGTACTTCTGTTTGTTATGAAGTAAGATGAACGGGCTTCTCTGTAAATTAGACAGTGTAGGGTTGGTGGCATTCTGCCGATAGCAACACATAAATGGGACTTACTGAAAACTGTGAAGCATAGCAATTGCATACTCATATAGAGATAAACTCTAGTAGCATAACAATTCTTAGGAGGTTTCATGAATTAGTATATTCATCAGAAAAATAAAGATATATAATGTGAAAAATAGTATTCAGCGTTATGTCCAAGCTGCATGAGCTTTCAAGTTCATACATAAATGTCAATTTTATTATGCCAATATTGCAATGAGTACTAAGCTTGCGTACTAGGATCTTCCATGGCAAGACAAATAGATTAATTGTCAGTTATTCTTCCTTCCTAGAGCTCATAATCAGGCTTCTTGAGTTATTCATATTTAACTGCACAGTATTTGTTTTTTTCACCACTCCTTGTAGAGGGAAAATGAAGACATTTTTAAGACCATGCAATTCAAGGTCCTGCAATGACGTCTCAACATTGCTTCCTCACATATAGAAAATCTGAAACCTCTGCATGCTTGGGAGGCAGCCTTCAACATTTTCTCACTCTGACTCAAGGTGTTGCTTGGGAAGCTTCTCTTACCGATTTTGTGCTTCCTTTGAAGTAGGCTCAGCTCCATTATGTATTGTTGCTGGGGAACATGTATAGTTCAAAAGAAGTTTATAGTCTCTAGTAGGTAGTATAGAGCAGTCGTGGCATAAGAGTAACTAATGGCTTGCGTGCTTAGAATTATTATCGCTCCAAAAGTTAACTATGCTAATATAGAACTTGTATGAATACTTGTGCTAAAGTTTTTGACTTATTTGTATTGCCTTGTGTGATTAATTAGCGTTGGCAATATTCTCTCTGAGGAGCTCGAGCAAGTTGACCTTCTAGTCTTCATCGACTTTTCTACTATCATTGCTTGATTGGTATGCTTTTCTTTTCTTGTGAATGTTGTCTCTGCATTTGCCATAAAATTGCAGGTTGTGTGTGATCTGTGATGTGATGATTTTGACTTGCATTTTGTAAAAGGTGCGTCATGGATAAAACATGGATGGATCAGCCTAGGTACATTATAAACCTATGACTATATACTAGAATCTGCATACATACGGTGTTTGGTCTAATATGTTGATAATTATGTGTAGGCAAACCCTTGAGTATAGAGAAGGAGTGGATATGTTTTTAGAGTTTGCCTTTAGTAATTCAGCAAAAGGAAATCAGATTTTGTGTCCCTGCAAGGCATGTAAAAACTCTTGTTGGAGGGTCCGTAGTCTTGCACGTGAGCACTTGATATGTGAGGATTTACGGAAGGATATATAACATGGGTGAATCATGGTGAACCCAGTTCAGTTTTTCACAAATAGTAGACAATCTGAAAGGGTAGAAGTAGGGAACCCAAATGAAGAGGATGATATTTCTGGTTTACTTCAAGGCGTAGCAGGGGTTTAGATGTGATGGGGGACTTAGAAGTGAACGAGGGGCAGCACAATGAGGATATGGAAGCTTTTTACAAGATGGTAGAAGATGCTGGCAAGGAACTATATCCAGGTTGCAAGTACTCGAAGCTACGTTTCATTGTAAGATTACTCCATATCAAATTCGTTGGGCAATGGAGTAACAAAAGCTTCGACATGCTACTAGAGTTACTTAAGGATGTCTTACCTGAAGGGTCATCATTTCCTAAAAACTTCAATGCAGCTAAAAAATAGTAAAAGCGTAGGTCTTGGGTACATGAAAATTCATGCATGTGAGAATGATTGCATCTTGTTTTGGAAAGACCATGCAAAGAAAAATGTTTGTCCAACATGTAACACTTCAAGATGGAAATCAGAAAAGAGTAGTCCTAATGGAAAACGTGTGCATAGGGTTCCTAAGAAAGTTCTACGTTACTTTCCTATAAAGAAAAGGCTGCAGAGGTATTTTATGTGCTCAAAAACAGCAAGTGACACAAGGTGGCATGATGAAGGACGCACGAAGGATGGTTTCTTTGAGGCATCCAGCTGATGCTCCTTTCTGGAAAGATTTTGACTCTAAGCATCAACAATTTGCCTCAAAGAGTCGAAATCTTAGACTAGCTGTAGCTAGCGATGGCTTTAATCCTTTTAGGACCATAAAATCAACTTATAGCATTTGGCCTGTTATTCTGATCCCATATAACCTTCCACCTTGGAAGTGTATGAAGCAATCAAATTTCATCCTCTCCTTGTTGATCCCTGGACCTAAGGCACCTTGTGGTGATATGGATGTCTATCTTGAGCCGCTGGTGGATGATATGGTAGATATGTTTATTGATGGTGTAAGAACATATGATGCTTCTAAGTGTGAATCCTTCCAACTGCGTGCTGCCATAGTTTGCACCATATCTGATTTTCTAGGTCTAGGTTATTTGGTGGCATGTGTTACTTCTGGCAAAGTTGCTTGTCCTGAATGCCACTTAGATACATGTTCTTTCCAATTGAAACAGGGAGGCAAGTGTGTCTACATGGGCCATCGCAGATTCTTAGATGCCAAACACAGATTTAGGTTGAACTGCTTGCTATGTGCGATGACAGAGTTCATGAGGATGACTGGAAGTGGCTAATTGATCATTGGAGGTCTCCGGAGGCAGCTGTAAGCTACAAATTGCTTTCTCATTTTCAAAATGTATGTGCCACTGAATTATAAACATGAAATAATTTATTAGGCCCGTTCTTTGAGGGGGAAAGCAAATCGTTCAAAGCTGACCCAAAACCATACAACTGGGAGTAAGAGTCATGCACGTGTTGGTAATGAACTGGTATGCAACGTATCTTGTTAGCTTGTTCTCCCTTTCTTCATATCATGTAACTACAATAACATTAATGGTTTAGGGTGAGGAGCGGCGTCCCCTCGTAGAGATGAATTGTTCATCAAAACTCACACACACAACAATGGAGTACCTCATAAAGGAGCTGCAAGAACAATTGTAAGTGTGATAAACACAACACTTTCTTATGCCATCGCTTGTGCCTAGAACGAATCATGTCCATGCATGCTAACATGCATTGGGATGAGATTGTTGACATGCTAACATGCTAATTTTAGAGTGCTGAATAACTCCTTTGCTTTTTATTACATATAGACTCATCATATTTTGCTCAAATTTTTATTTGCACCAGAATGCACTTCAAGATGCAATTAGAGATAATCCTGCATTGAAAGACAAGAGTATCCAGGAAGGTGATGCTTATTCCCATGTTTGTGGGCCAGAGAAGAATGGATATGTTCGGGTTGTGGGTTTGGGGCCAAGTCCAGCTGATTTGGAAATGCCTAGAGCTAGAAAATACACATCAACAAGGCTTCAAATGGAGATAGAAGCTCGTCGGCTATCTGATAAGAAAGTAGAAGATCTAACAAATCGTCTAGACAAACTTCAAGAAACAATGGATAGGTGGATGTAGCGACAATTATCCTTTCAAAATGCTAGTAGCACTCCCCATGGATCTAATAATACACCACAGGTGGTAACTGTTAACCTTTATCTCTTATATTTTTTTCTTTGTTAGTGCAATAACTGTTCAATGGTTTTGCTTTGATGTAGAACTTAAGGGCTGCACCAACTCATCATGATGAAGAAGAACAATAACACGATGCTAGATCATATGCAGGGGATGATATGGATGATATGCACTTATATGGTGATGATGACATGATTCTGAATAGGCGAGTGGTCCTTCCAGAGGAGCAGCATAATGAGGTAATTGCCAAAATCATGGACAAAGTTTATTTTCTAAGTGCAAATTTATTCCAAACTGCTTGACTTGAGTGGCTATGTTGTGAACTATGGAGGTGCTAATAGATATGTACGTTGTTCTAAAATATATTTTATGCTTTAGGGTGGAAGAGATGTGATACTATATAATGTAGTAAGGCCCTATGATGTTCCTGTGGCAAAGGCTACCATTCAAACAAAGAACCCAAGGGCTATTATGGGGGGTACTCCTCTTGGCGTGCAGTTCTGTGAAGTGGTTGTTAATCATGTGTTTATGAGGAACGCTATACTGCCTCGTCCATATGAAGGGGTCACCACCATTGTAGAGGCTCGTGGGAGATGCATTGCATGGCCACATGACAGAGTAATGATCTAACCTCTCTATATTCTTGAAAAAAATATTATTATATTTTACTAATTAGTAATATATTTGTTTTCTACTAGATGAAGGATGACAAGAAGTCACTGCAGTATTCAAAAGGTGGTGGCACAGTAAGGCCTTCATAGCTCGAAGGTATTTTACTTGAGTTCAACTTATATGTGATCCAAACTGTTTGAATTGTATAGAACAAATTTAAAGTATAGAGCACATTGCACTGACAGTTCACCCTTTTTTCATGTTAGGTACTTAAGCTATATGGTGTTGCAAGTATTTTGGGTTGGCAATCTTTTGTGGAGCAAGCTTGTGTTTGAGTATGTTTTGGTTTGTGACTGCTGCAGTGTCCAAGAATCAAGGAAAGAAGTATTCTGAAGTGTCCAAGAATTTTGCAACAAGACATGAATTGCTGTTCTGTTCTTTTGTACTGCACCTACTATCATGTAGGCCAAACACATGGAAGTGCTGAATGCCACTTTTGTGCCCAAGTCATGATCTTCTGATCTCTTAGCTTTAGCCATAATCATTTAGCACAAGACTTTTAGTATATGTCTATATAAGTCTGCTAGTACCTCATCTATATCCTTGACCTGTATATGCATGGCTCTATGTACTGTGATCATCACTTGACTTGCTATATATCCAATTGATGTATGTATGGAAGATCTAATATATTATTTCTATGAAATCATGTGGATTTGCTCAATGTGATGTCTTCTCTATAAACAAAAGTGGATTTGTGAAATTATCCAAATTGTATTGATATCTATATCTGTTATATAGTTTTGCCAACAGTTTATTTGCTGATGAGGACATGTTTCATAAAATGCCTTGGAAACGATTTCGCCAACATACAAACTGTCGGGAAAGGTAGTAACTGTCGGCGTAGGTCTTAACTGTCGGCGTAGATTTAGCTGTCGGCAAAGGTTTTAACTGTCGGCGTAGGTCCACCATTTGGCTACACCTTAACTGTCGGCGATTGTTTTAACTGTCGGCAAAACTTTCGCCGATTGCTTGTACCGCGACACTTTCTAAATTGTCGGCAAAACATTTGGCAGGAGGCTATCTGTCGGAAAAGGTACCCTTTCTCACTTTAAAAAGTGTCGGCAAAGGTTGGTCGTGTTATAGTGACTATACGACAAAAGAAAGTTTCACATGACTTATGGCCGCACGGACGACTTGAATTGGTTTACTTCAATCTAACTACTTCTAACACCGTGTGGATGATCACATAAATGCATGCACCTGCGGAACGAGGGATTTGTGGAACTTTTAAGTTCAACTTATAATTAAGCGCTGAATTCTGGCTTTTTTATACTGTAACGATTGAAAATACGTTATAGCTGCTGTTAGTTTTTCAGCACAATTAACTTAAAAAATAAAAAATTATATCATCACAGACAATATAAAAGAATAAGAGAAAAAAAAAAATAAAAAACACTAAAAACGAAAAATAAAAATAAAATTAAAAGGTTAGAAGTCGGAAACCAGAAAACAGAAGCAGCAGGTTACCTTGTATTCGCGAGACGGACCGGCCTCCTAGTACAGCGCATCTGTATCCTGTACTTAAATCTTCCAAACCAACACCAGAGCTCTTTGGAGTAGGGATCCTACGTGTGTACGATCATTAATTGTCATGCTAGTAGGACTGGGAGATGCTGCCATCACATTTTTGACAAAAGCAAAATAGTCGGTTACAGTAACATGAAATTGGACGTTGTCAAAAGGAATTACGGAATTACAACAAAGGCAAGATTTGGGGATACATGATAGACCACGGTAGAAATATATAGAAAAGCCGACTAAGGAAAAATCGATGCGTAATCAGAAAACTTCGAAAGATCAGAGATTTGAAGATTTAGAGACGCGCAGTGACTTTATTAAAGAAAAGGTTGTGTCCAAACGGAGAGAGAAATTTGAGGCAGAATTCAAGATTGAGGTAGCTAGTTTAGGTCCTGTTTGGATCAGTTTCAGATTCTTAAAAACCAGCTATTACTTCTAGTTTTTAAAAGCTGGTTTCTAAGCAAAAACTGATAGGGTGTTTGGATCCCCTAGTTTTTAAAAGCTGGTTTCATTTATGATTGGTGCTAATAGACTATTATACCCTTACATTTATGATTGGAAGCGTCTGCGTGTGGTCTTTAATGAGGGTAAATGGGTATTTGTGCAAAAAAAACTGGCAAAAGCTGGGTATCAACAGCTTCTTAGTTTTTAAGAATCTGGGTAGGTAGATTTTAAAAACTGCCCCAAAAACTGGTCTGTTTGGATCCCACCCAGTTTCCAAAAGCCAGATTCTTAAAATCTGGGTGGATCCAAACAGGCCCTTAGACTATTCATACCTTGTATCGGTTGACTAAAAAACTTACACAGTTACACACACTAAATTTGACTACTTTTTGGTAGCAATTTTAGACTATTCATACATTGTACCGGTTGACTAAAAACTTGCACACACTAAATTTGACTACTTTTTGCACATCTATTTTTTTAGGACCGAAGATGACAACAGAGGGAGAGTGAGGGTGAATGATGCCTCAAAATTTTCTACAAATATTCATCAATCCTTCACTTCAATAACTATAGAGCTATGAAGATTAGGATGAAAAGCTACCACAAAAACTATTGAAGTGAGACCCTAAAATACTAAGAAAAATCAGCAAAAACGGAACTACTACAACTATACTTGTGGTACTACCGGTTGCTACAGTAACCACGGTACTACCGCTGCTAAACGGAACTATTGCAACTGTACTTGTGGTACTACTGGTTGCTACAGTAACCACGGTACTACCACTGCTACAGTAAAATCAGGGCGAATAGTATTTTCATCGTGATTTCAAAAATCAAAATCAAAGGAATTTTTGATCCATAGATCTAAATGACATGAAATTTTGCAGTGATCTTCTCTAAGATATTACGAACCTATTCCAACAAACGATCATGAAAATCATGGTCAAAATTAAGACCTTTTTTTCAGTTTGAAGGAAGGTTGCATCGAAACCGAGTAAAAACCAAAATCAGTGAATACAACTTGCTTGTGGGTGGATGATGAGCAAGATGGGTAGATGTATTTTCACATGTCACAGCAACTTAGAACACTGAAGAAATCAAGCCAAAAACCCTCGAATCATGAACTTGCTTGAAGAGGCTAAAGTCAAGTAAAAATGGGTTTCCTCATGAACTTGCTATCAAAGTGCTTAAATGGGTAGAGATAGATTTCAAGAGATTATCTTCATTTCTTACACGTCCTTGGCACAACAAGAGCACATCAATCAAAACACGAGAGATTCAAAAAAATGCACAACGATTGATGTATTGCTTACTTGAGAAGATATATTTTATAATCACTCCATCTTAGAGGACAAAAAGCACACAAGACACTCAACTCTCAAACCCTATGTAAGATCGAGGAGGCCGACTAGAGGGGGGTGAATAGGCGGTTTAAAATTTTTCTTCTAATTTAGGCTAACTATTACACTTTAACAAATTGTCTAAAGCAAGTTAGCAAGGCAACAACTAATCAAGATGATATGGCTCAAGTGATCACTAGTACAAAGATAATTATCCTAAGAGCAAATATACTTCTAGCTAGAACAAGGTAGGCTACTATAATTACACAAGCAATCAAATGATTCTATTTAAGTAAATTGCTTGGAAGAGAATAATGCACAAGAGAGCAAACCACAATGAACACGATTACTTTTTACCGTGGTGATCGGAGACTTGCCGGTCTCCCCTAGTCCACGTTGAGGTAAGCCCGAACGAATCGGACCGACTCCACGAATTGAGCCTAAGCACCTCGATCACTATCGGTAGCCCTTTCCCGCTCCGGGTAGGCGAGCTCCAACCCTTCACAATTGTCTCGGGTCTTCTCACAAACTTCTTGAGAAGATCACCGAATTTCCCGCCAAGCCGTCTAGGAGTCGGCAAACTCCAAGAGAATGAATCGTCGCAGGGCTTGATCACGCTCAAGTGCCAAATGGATCAAACTACGGATGCAATGCACTTGAATTCACTCAACTACCTCAATTGAATGCAAATGTGTGAAAGTGAAGTGTGAGAGGTTGCTCTATGCTCAAGAATGATCAATGAGGGTTCAACAACATGTCCTTGTGCTGGTGGGGTCGAATTTATACCCCCACTAACCTCAATTAGCCGTTGCAATAAACAATCCTGAAAAATCAGGGAAATCGGAACTACCGCAGTGCAATGTGCGGTACTTCCGGATTTCTGCAGGTGGGTCAGAATGGCTATGTCAGTGGATCAGAAGTATCCGTTGGACATTAAATGCGGTACTTCCGCCGTTGTAAGTGCGGTACTTCCAGATTCCCGGAAGTTCCGACTTGTCCCCGGTACTTCCGATCTCAAAGAGGCGAAGTGTGAAACAAGGTTGCTCTCTGGAAATAAAGTTCCGCTTGGTAAACCGGAACTTCCGCCCATGCGGTAGTTCCGCAGTTCAACCCACGGTACTTCCGATTTCCAGGAGACTAAGTCCAACACCGGGCGCTCTCTGGAAATAAAATTCCGCTCGGTAAACCGGAACTTCCGCCCATGTGGTAGTTCCGCAGTTCAACCCGCGGTACTTCCGATTTTCCAGCGGCTAAGTCGAGTTCCGGGCGCTCTCTGGAAAAAAGGTTCCGCACGGGGCCCGAAACTTCCGACTTTGCGGTAGTTCCGCGAATTACACACCGGTACTACCGAAATTTCTGGGAGTGCACAAATTTTAATTCCAAGTGCATGCATGATCCTAAATTGATCCATGGGGCATATTTGCATATGATTAAGCACTTAGCTATGATCTCTCTTAATAGTACGGCATCTACCCAATAATCCGGTCTTCCGCCTTTCTCCTAAGACCGGTAAAAATAAAAAGCCCTAAACTATTTACCTTGCCATCTTGGATCTCTTTGAATCATGTGAATTCTTTTTATGTGCCTCTTCTCTCTGTCTTTGAGACTAATCTTTACAAACACTCAACACATATTAGTCCCATAATCAAATAACATCATTAATTACCAAAAACAAATAATTTTAGGGGCCTAGATGCTTTCAATCTCCCCCTTTTTGGTAATTGATGACAATATACACAATTTGAGAAGAAAGAGTTTTGTGGATATACTTCTTATTTGAAAGTTGTATATCACAATAATTTTAATATTTTGCAATTTAAGAGCATGGAGAGAGTATTTGCATTTTTGAAAATAAAACAATGATAACTCCCCCTAAATCTATGCATCCATGATAAAGTTATTGCACAAGAGATATGAGCATTTCACAATATTTTCAGAATTCACAAGGACGCATAAACAAGCATTTTATAGCATGATCAAAATAGTCCATTATACCACATCATGCCATCCACATAGATAAACATAAACTAACCATCCACATAATATAGCACACATAGTTCATTACAACCCATAGCATAAGATAGATAAAGGTTTATTCTATTCTTTCCCAATTTCTTCTCCTAGATTTCTCCCCCTTTGGCATCAAGGTACCGAAAAGAGAGATCTACTGCTGAGGAGCACGAGGAGAAGGAGAGCGGCGACGACGGGAGTAGTAGGGAGGAGGACGGGCCACGGTGCTCTCTAGGGAAGAAACACGATCCCCAAGCGATGCCACTGTGGAGATCAGCTCAGACTGGCAGTCCTCAATCCTCAGGATGGCGGAGTAAATTTGGGACAAGGAAACATCGCCATCACCCTAGGGCTGAGGAGGAGGAGGTGGAGGAGGATCGGCAGCTGCCTGAGGCTGAGCACGAGGGCGAGCAGGAGCTGGGACTGGAGGCTCGGCACGAGGCTTGTATGGCTTGTGAACTGTCCCACGTGCTCCTTGGTACCCGGTCTGCCTGGTGATCAGCGCCATAATGTATGGTGCGTAGTTGATCCTCCACACACGATCATTCTTGTTGGCGTTGATCTCCCGAATGATCAAATCCACCACATCAAATTTCTCGCCATGCATGATGTAATCAATGACATTCCAGGCATGGCCGTGAATTGCATCATAGTTCCCGCTCTTCGGGAGGATGGTGTGGTTGATGATCCTGTTTACGAGACTGGGGATAGGGAGCAAACCTATCGTCATCCCTGGCACAAAACCAACAGTCCGGTCATAATACTCGGTGAAGGCAGCAATGGACAGAGCTGGCCGGCTGAAGACCTTCTCATATGCGCTGGACTCGGTGTGCAGGGCTAGCTCAAATCATGTTTGGTGCTGCTCACCGGCTGCTGTCCCGTCATCCACTGTAGATGCTCAAAGTTGGGAGAGATGTACAAGGTGGTGTAGAACTGCCTGATCATCTCCTCATTATAGCTGGACTGGAAGGCGACGAGTTGATGAACACCCGCTTGTCGAAAGAGCTGGTATGCTCCATCAAACTTGTCAACCTGTGACAAGTGGTCCCAGTCCACGTACTTGTGCTGAGCAAACTTCCTGGTAGGACCATACAATTGAGTGTACACCTGCTCCTGGAACTGTGTATGGAACTTTGGGTTTTGCGAGTTCCTTGGAAGCACATACTGGCTGCGGCGGCGCAAAATAGCATAGTCTTCCCCTGTGATCTGGGTCAAGTCAACCTGAGGCTCCTCTGCAGCAGGCATCTCCTCATCTGACTCCTCAGATGCCTCGTACTCCTCGTTCTCTTCTGACTCAGAACGGGATTCCTCAGAGTCAGAGGCGGGCTCCTTGTCCCTGCTCTCACCAGCAGCTGGAGTGGCCGAGGAGGATTGGCCACGATCTCCGGCGTAGGCCTTGTATGAGATGTTCTTCATTCTAGGCATCTTCAAGGACAGATGAAAGTAGCAAGGAATGAGCTAGAATGAAATTGGAATTGATTTGAATTGAAAAGGAATGAAACTGCTGCTGTTCCAGGGAAATCGGAAGTACCGACGGCTAAACAGCGGAACTTCCGGAGGTCCGGTAGTTCCGGCATTAAACATGCGGAACTTCCGGGACCCCGGTAGTTCCGCTCCTTGAGCGGTAGTTCCAATTTTTCTGGTTGTTTTTAGGGCAAGTTCAATCTTTGATCTTTTTGGGGTATTTCTTGGATGGAATCCAATGCATGTTTGTAAAAACACTATAATACCCAACCTAACTAGTTTGCCCTAACAAATTTCAGCAAAAATCATCGCATTTTCAATTTAACCAAAGTTTTAGCCCTAGGGTTCTTGAAGCGAGAAAACAAGGGATTTGATCTTGTTTACCTCAATCAATCGGAGGAGGAGAACCCTGGGAACGCAGAAGATCACTCAAGAATGACGAGCTCCACTCGGATTTGAAGAATGGTGAGAGGGGTGGATTCTTGGGAGAGAGAGGAAGAGGAAGGAAGGAGGAGGCTTGCGGTTTGGAAGAGGAAAAGGAGGGAGAGAGAAGGCAAAAAGAAATTGAATGCGGGAGAGAAAAGAGGGGAAACGGCCGGAAAACAGGGGTTATGGGCATTAACTCCCGCAGAAAACGGAAATTCTGCGCTTAACACGCCGGAAGTTTCGCTTCTTTAGAAATATCGGAAGTACCGGGCAGATAACGCCGGTAGTTCCGATTTTTCTAGAACAAGCGGAAGTACCGCTGATATAACTGTGGTAGTTCCGATTTTTCTGGAACTTCTCTGGATTTGAACTTTAGGACTTGAGTATATGCAAATGATCCTTAGTTTTTGCACTCAGATAATATCATTAAGGATCATTGTGCATTATGTATCTTAAAATATTATTTTCAAATAGTTTTGACTTTTGATTTAAACAAAACTCTTTTGTAACTCGTTTTTGCACACAATCTCTCAAGCTTTTCCAATTGAGTACACATTTATTTGAGCCGTAAATTTGAATAATCTATGACATTCAATTCACTCCTTAATTTGCAAAAGCGGCTTTCATCTAAGAGTTTGGTGAAAATGTCCGCTAATTGGTCTTTAGTCCGGATGTGGCTAATACAAATGTCCCCCTTTCCAACATGGTCCCTCAAGAAGTGGTGGCGTATGTCTATATGCTTGGTTCTTGAGTGTTGGACTGGATTATTGGATATTTTGACGGCACTTTCGTTATCACACAATAGAGGCACTTTGTCAAAGCTAATCCCATAATCCATCAAGGTTTGCCTCATCCATAACAATTGAGCACAACAACTTCCGGCGGAAACATATTCGGCTTCGGTGGTTGAAAGTGCTACGGAATTTTGTTTCTTTGAGGACCATGACACTAAAGATCTACCCAAGAATTGATAACTTCCCGAGGTGCTTTTTCTATCCACTTTACAACCCGCATAATCGGAATCCGAATATCCAATTAATTCAAATTTTGCACCTTTAGGATACCAAAGCCCTATGTTTTGGGAGTTCTTTAAATATCTCAAAATTCTTTTTACGGCCTTTAAATGACACTCTTTTGGCGAAGCTTGAAAGCGAGCACACATGCATACGCTAAACATGATATCGGGCCTAGATGCGGTAAAATAAAGCAAACTACCAATCATAGATCTATAAAGCTTTAAATCTACCGACTTACCTCCTTCGTCGAGGTCTAGATGCCCGTTGGTTGCCATAGGTGTCTTGATGGGCTTTGCGTCTTCCATACCAAACTTTTTGAAAAGATCTTTGATATACTTTGTTTGGCTTATGAAAGTCCCATCCTTGAGTTGTTTGACTTGAAGTCCAAGGAAATAACTCAATTCTCCAATCATGGACATCTCAAATTCCCTAGACATCATATCTCCAAATTCTTTGCAAAAATCATTGTTAGTTGAACCAAATATAATGTCGTCAACATAAATTTGGCATACAAAGAAATCATCACCAATGATTTTTGTGAATAGAGTTATATCTACTTTTCCAATTTTAAATCCTTTTGAGACAAGGAAATTTCTAATGCGTTCATACCATGCCCTAGGGCTTGTTTTAAACCATATAATGCCTTAGAAAGCTTGTAAACATGATTAGGGTATTTTGAATCTTCGAACCCCGGAGGTTGTTCAACAAATACAAGTTCGGAGATTGTTCCATTAAGAAATGCACTTTTGACATCCATTTGAAATAACTTAATATCAAAGCTAGATGCAAATGCAAGCAAGATTCTAATAGACTCAAGTCTAGCTACGGGTGCAAATGTTTCATCATAATCCAAACCCTCGACTTGAGTATAACCTTGAGCAACTAACCTTGCTTTGTTTCTTACCACTATTCCATTTTCATCTTGTTTGTTCCGAAATACCCATTTTGTACCAATGACATTGTGCTCTTCGGGTCTTTCTACCAAGGTGCATACTTCGTTTTGAGCGAAATTATTCAACTCTTCATGCATGGCATTAACCCAATCCGGGTCATCTAGAGCTTCATCTACAACTTTAGGCTCAAGAGAAGAAAGAAAGGAGTAATGTTCACAAAACGAAGCTACTCTAGAGCGAGTTTGAACACCCTTACTCACATCACCCAATATTTGATCTATTGAATGATCCTTGGCAATTGCATTGTGAATCTTGATGTGGTTATGTTGTTGATCCGTTTCTTCATCTTCAATGATTTGGACTTGACTTGTAGTAGACGAGGTGGGAGGCTCTACTTGTCTTGATGAACTTGGTGATGTTAGATCATCCTTAGGCTTGATGTCACCAATTTGCATATTCTCCATAGCCTTGCGCAATCCTTCATTTCCTACATCATCCAAATTTTCTTGCACTTCTTGAGAGCCATTAGTTTCATCAAATTGAACATCACAAGATTCTTCTATTAGACCCGAATTTTTGTTGTAAACTCTATATGCTTTGCTATTTGAAGAATAACTTAAAAGAAAACATTCATCACATCGACTTTGAAATTTAGAGAGCCGAACACCCTTTTTTAAGATGTAGCATTTGCAACCAAATACTCTAAAGTAAGAGATGTTCGGTTTTCTTCTAATGAGAAGCTCATAAGAAGTTTTTTTTCAAAAGCCGATGTAAGTAAAGGCGATTTATGGCATGACAGGCGGTATTAATAGCTTCCGCCAAAAATTTATTGGAAGTATTATATTCATCAAGCATTGTCCTAGCCATTTCAATTAATGTATGATTTTTCCTTTCTACAACTCCATTTTTCTCCGGAGTGTAGGTTGTGGAAAGTTCGTGCTTTATTTCAAGTTCATCACAAAAATCTTCGATTTTAGTGTTTTTGAACTCGGAACCATTATCACTTCTAATTTTCTTTATTTTAAAATCAAATTCATTTTGAGCCCTTTTTGAAAAGCTTTTGAAAATTCCGAAGGTTTCGCTTTTGTCATTTAGGAAGAAAACCCATGTATATCTAGAGTGATCATCCACAATGACTAGACAATAGCTATTACCCCCGATGCTCTTAAAGGTTGTTGGCCCAAACAAATCCATATGTAAGAGCTCCAATGGCCTAGAGGTTGACATGATACTTTTGGAAGGGTGAGAATTAGCGACTTACTTTCCGGCTTGACAAGCACTACAAAGTCGGTTTTTCTCAAACTTCACATCTTTCAAGCCAACAACTAAGTCATGTTTGAAAAGCTTTTTCAGTTGAATCATACCCACATGACCTAGTCTTCTATGCCATAACCAACCCAAAGAGGTTTTTGCAATTAAACAAGTTTTTAGACAAGAATCATTTGAGGTGAAATCTACCAAATAGAGATTTCCAAATCTAAAACCTTTAAAGACAAGTTCATTGTTATTATCTTTTGAGATTGTTACATTTTCCTTTGAGAATGAGCAAGTTAAACCTAAATCACATAATTGAGCGACGGATAGCAAATTGAAATTTAATGTTTCAACTAGAGACACATTAGAAATGGAAAGGTAATTTGAGATAGCGATTTTACCCAAGCCTAATACCTTTCCTTTGCTATTATCCCCAAATGTGATTTTGTCGTTGCTTCCATTTTCAAATGTGGTGAACATTTTCTGGTCTTCGGTCATGTGTTGAGTGCATCCACTATCCAACACCCAATGCCTTCCACCGGTCTTGTAGTTCACCTACAAAAGAAAATCAAGTTCTTTTAGGTACCCAAGTTTGTTTGGGTCCTTGGAGGTTAGTAACCAAGGTTTTGGGTACCCAAATGGATTTCCTTTTAGCACCCAAAATCGAGGTGCCAACAAAATGAGCAATAACATTTCCATTTATAGTTTTCTTAAGCATATAGCAAGAATCATATAAACCAATGGAATGTGATTTACTTTTAGAACATTCATTTTGCATATGTCCTACATTCCGGCATTTAGTGCAATATTTACCATTTTCTTTTACAAACCTTGGGGGCTTGTAAACCGGTTTCTTACCTTTCTTGGGTACATACCCAAGTCCTTCCTTGTTGAAAGAGCATCTTTGGTCACTTAGCAATTTATCAAGAGTGTCTTTTCCCTTGTATGCTTTTTCCAAGCTTTTGCTTAATTTTTGCACTTGTTCTTTCAAATTTTCATTTTCAATAGCAAGTACATGATCATGAGCAAGAGCTATAGCATTCATGGAATCAACATTTGAAGAGCATGGCATGGCAATAAGATCATCACAAGATGTAGACATGCTAGATTTTGAAATTTCTATACTAGGCATGGTATGTAGTATGTCACAAGTAATTCCAATGCTAGTATTAGATTTCTTTTGACTTTCTTGGATAAGTGAATCATGAGCTTTCTTTAGCTCCTCATAGGATTTTTGAAGAGATGTGTGCTCCCTCTTCAAAACCTTGAATTTTGATTTCTCTTTTCCAAGAAATTCATTTAATTCTACTAACATATCCATTAAATCATCATAAGAAGGCTCATCATCGTCAAGAGTTTTTACCTTCTCCCCTTTTGCCATAAGACATGTGGGAGTGGAGAATAGCGATGGAGCCTCCTTGATGGCGATGCCCACGAGTCCCTTTTTCTTGGGAGACTTGTCCTCACTTGAGTCGGAGTCGGAATACTCCTCATCGGAGTCCCACTCACCAATATGAGCCTCATTCTTGCCATCTTTGTGAAGCTTCTTGAAAAGCTTCTTCTTGCCGTTGTAACTCTTTTTCTTTGATGATTTCTCCTTGTCATCCTTCTTAGTGGGGCATTGTGAAGCTATATGCCCCTTCTCATCGCACTCATAGCAACGGATGTTGCTATACTTGTTTTTGGAGGAGGAGTGCCACTTCTTGTCTTTTTCATGACTTGTGCTTTGAGATGAGCGCCTCCTCATGAACTTGTTCATCCTTCTCACTAGAAGGGCAAACTCCTCTTCGGAATCCTCTTCTTCATCCTCGGATTGCTCACTTGTCACCGTCTTGGCTTTGAAAGCGGTGATCTTCTTCACTTTGGAGGTTGATTGCTCCAAGAGCTCCTCCTTGTCCTTCTTGTATAGCTCGTTTGTGATGAGGTTGCCTAATAGTTGAGTTGGTGTCATTCTTGGCAACTCGGGTGAGTTGAGAAATAAAGTCACCAACATTTCATACTTCTCTGGCAACGCCCTTAGCATTTTCCTTACAATGTCAACATCGGAAAGGTTAGTACCAAGACCTTTGAGCTCATTTACAATGTTGTTGAGCCATGAGTACATCTCATTGATATCGTCATGGGGCAACATCGTAAATGTCTCATATTTAATCCTTAGCCGATGCAACTTTGCCTCCTTAACCGTGGATGTCCCTTCGTGTATTTCCGAAAGGGTGGTCCATATAGCGTGAGCCGTCTCAAGATTGCTCACTTTATTGAACTCATCTGCGTTTAAGGCTCCAAAGAGAGCATTCATTGCTTGGGCATCTAAATGAGCGTTACGCCCATCTTGTTCCGTTAAATGCAATGGATCAAGCGGCATAACGTAACCCTCATTTACAATTTTCCAAATGCTAGGACTCATGGCCTTTAAATAAATTGACATTCTAATTTCCCAATAGGCATAATTAGAGCCATCAAACAAGGTGCCTTTCCTATAGCAATTCCCTCACTAGCCATCCTTTACTCTCTAGACGGTGAAGTCTAATAAATGAGAGACCTTGCTCTGATACCACTTGTAAGATCGAGGAGGCCGACTAGAGAGGAGTGAATAGGCGGTTTAAAATTTTTCTTCTAAGTTAGGCTAACTACCGAAATTTCTGGGAGTGCACAAATTTTAATTCAATTTTAATTCCAAGTGCATGCATGATCCTAAATTGATCCATGGGGCATATTTGCATATGATCAAGCACTTAGCTATGATCTCTCTTAATAGTATGGCATCTACCCAATAATCCGGTCTTCCGCCTTTCTCCTAAGACCGGTAAAAATAAAAAGCCCTAAACTATTTACCTTGCCGTCTTGGATCTCGTTGAATCATGTGAATTCTTTTTATGTGCCTCTTCTCTCTGTCTTTGAGACTAATCTTTACAAACACTCAACACATATTAGTCCCATAATCAAATAACGTCATTAATTAGCAAAACAAATAATTTTAGGGGCCTAGATGCTTTCACCCTAACGCTAGACAAGAGAGCACAAGAGAGATGGGTTGGATGGTTAACAATATGTCTCTATCCCAACCCCTTTTATAGGTGTGCTCGCCAGCTACATCTATTTCTTAATGGACACTATCCACTTAGCATAATGGGGAAACCCGTTAATTCCACACACGGGTTTTACTCACACATGTTCACTTATGTATGTTTTTCAAAGTGTATAAACTGAATCCATTAAATCCCTAGCCTTAATACATCTTGATCAAACCAGCTCCACCTTGACCTAAACCACTCTTTCAAGTGCCACACATACGCTGCGGTTTCGATCCAAAATAGTTTCCAGTATTTTGGCCAAACTACTAAAATACTCTTCCTTGACCTGGTCCTCATTTCCATTGCAAGCAATTGCAATGCTTGCCATATGTAGGTGCACTACTAGCTTGCCACGCGTCGCTAAGTCTTGCCACTTGTAGGTGATGACCCGCATTTTTACCGTGGGGTAAAAATGCTAGTCAACGGATTATTATTCGTTTTAGCCGATAGAACATCACTCTAATTAATAATAAATCCATTAGAGTGTTGCAACAGAACAATAATTAGAGACAAAACATGATATTACAAGAATATCGCCACGTAGGGCTAAAGTTTGTTACAAAGCCTCAAGGGCTCAAATATCACAATCCTTAGAAAAGAAAATATTCTAACTACATTCTATTCAAAAAAGAAGACAATAAAACTATGCCCAATCGTACTCGGTTTCACCAAAGACGTTTCCTAAATGTTGCCTACTTCACCCAACCTCCACACGAGGTGTCCGCCTTGTACTTATTGTATTCCGAGTCCATGGGATTCCATCCAGGTAGATTTAGCCTAATCCTAGCTATTCTCTAAACTGACATGCTCCTAAACAAGGTAAGATAATATCAAGGGTGAGTACAGAAGTACTTAGCAAGCGTTATTAGCAAAATGCACGGATTGCTTATCTTCTACACTTTTAGGAATATCCATTCCTATCCTCAATCTCTTGCTCATTCTTATTCTCCTTTTCTTCCCCATTTTCTTTCCCACGATTTATAGAAAATAAGGTTTGGTTGTTAGGTTTTGAAAGAATTCTAGATTATTAATTTAGAAAACTACTAAATATTCGTATGAAGAGCAAAAACCCCCATAAGTTTCCGTAATTCTTCTTTCCCAGAGACAAGCATGAATTCATGATTTATATAGCATTGCGCAAGCTTGTACCACTTTACCCACCATCAATCTGATCCTAGTGGCTCATGGATCTTCGCATTTCCTTAGATGCGGTGCCCAGATTAGAGTATAGAACTTTTACATCTATCTCAGTATATTATATCTCCAACTAACTACTCTCAACCGATGGCCCGGGGTGGTTTCTCATCCTCGCCCGGCGCCACCGACCTTGATAAAGTTGTTGGTTGGGGCAACCTAGCCTTTCCCCAACACTCCACCTGCGCTAATATATGCACTCCGCGTCCCCCACTTCTGGGCTCTCTCTCCCCCAGTTCTGGGTTCCTGCGGTCTGCGCCCCCCACTTCTGGGTTCTCTCTTAGTTCTGGGTTCCTACGGCTATGTCCCCCACTCCCAATCTCTTGACCGGCTCTGGATTCCTGCAGTTGGTTATACTATTTACCCATGTGGAGAATGTAATAACCTTGATAGAATTACTAGTTCTGTATGTCCTCAGACGAAATGTTGGTTGATACATTTTAGTACTATCCGTTCATACGGATGAAGTTTGATTAACCTTATATCTTATTCCTATGCAGAAGATCCCATACCTGCTCTTTTTTCTCCCGCCCTTGGGACCTTCCACCCACTTATTTATTAGCACGACAGTGGCTTCTCCAACTCTCTACCTGATCTTTTTCTTATCTTTCTCACCACAACTATTTGCGTTAAACCTAATTTTCCTTTTTATGCATGGTGGTAATAACTTGATATGAAAAATATGTTATTTTACAGAAGATACTCTGATCATATGCTCAAAGGGATGCTTGCCTTAGTCTAAAAGAAAGTTCTGAGTCTCCACGCTATCCTGATACAATTTCCTCTGAAGACCCGGTACCTCGCCTGCAAATTATATGACTACTAGGTTTAATCTATGATGTCAAAGAGATAACATGGCCTAATTAATTGAGCGAATTATACTAAAGTGTTCCTACTTGATTTCTAGATTTTTGCCTTGTGTATAAATGGATTCCTGAGGTCTCATATTTATTTTACTTGTCAGTTACCAATTGGCACTATTCGACCGACGTTATTTAAGGGCGTGAAACTTTAGTAAAATTAAATCGACATGGGGAATTTATGTTAATGTCTCAGATCATTCTCCACTGAATTTCTTTTATTTTTATACAGCTAAGATTTATTTATGTAATTCGTTGGAACCCCTAATTGATTGATTTAATTGCGAGGAACAATTACGTGGCGAGATTTCTACATTCCATTGCTTTTAGCGAGTAATTGTAAATTGAGAAAAATTAACTTGCATATTTTCATTCTGGCTTATTTTCTTTTTCCCCCTTTCCCCTTTTTCTTCTTCTTCTTTATTTTCTTTTTCCCCCTTTTCCCTTTTTCTTCTTCTTTTTTTTCTCCTCTTTTCTTCCTCTCTTTTCTCCCTTTTCTCCCTCCCTTTTTCTTTTCTCACCCGGCTGCCTTCCCTCATTTCTCACCTTCCTTTCTCTCTCCTGGATCCTCTCCCCACGCTGATCTAGATCTAGCCCCGGCTCCTCCTTGCGCCTCCTCCCCTCGGCTCGGCTGCACCGTGGCTACGCCGCTCTTGAGTTGTCGCACGGCCTCGCCGTCGCCGGTGCCTCCCTGTGGCCGCCCTCTCGCTAATGCTGTCGGTTCCCCTCTACATCGGTTTCTCCGGCCCCTCGCCTCCACCAGCATTCATTGCCCAAGCTCTACTCGCCCTTACCAGTAACCCTAGGTTGGCCGGGGTCGGGGCTATTGCCCGTCGGCTCCTATGCGTCTTCTCCTCCTCCCCCTTTACTCCTCTTCTCCTCTCCTACCCCTCTCCGTCTCTCAATTTATTTAAGTGTATCTTAAATTTTGACTTGTTGTTTTTGATTCTTGGAACTAAACCGAGGGTGGGGTTTGGTGGCTACGGCGGGGCTCGAGGTTACCCCATGTGCCAAGGGAGCCTGGGATGGCCATCGGGTGTGCGGAGTTCACCTGGCCCTACGGCGGCTTGCCTTCTCGGTAACTTTTGCTCCCTTGCCTCTATTCCTCTACCATCGGCTAGTAATCTTTGTTATGGCTCCATGGGGCTCTAGTGATGCTATGTGACATTCGGCTATTTGCTTATTGGCTATGGACTATGCATGGTTTACTTCTTAAGAACTTGCTGCTATTACTAGGAATGGATGGTGGGCTACCTTCGTCGGTTGATTGTCGGGTTGCTTTGGGAGGGAATTGGAAATTGCTCATGGCGGTCGCTTTCTTGGTCACTTGTGTGTCGCCTGTTGGTGACCTCCTCCTAGGGTTGACGGTCTTGTGGCTTGTAGTCTAGCTTCTTGCTCCTGGTCGGCTTGTCCTCATGCTGACCTTTTGGTGGCTGGTGATGCTTGGCTGTGTGATGCGGTTTGGGGGATGGGAATGGAAGACAGAACTGGCTTGCCAGTGCCGTGGTATTTCTTCTCCTTTTACTTGGTTGGCTGCATGTGCTCTTTTGCTGGTGGCTAGCCGCGCTTTCTCGATGCTTTGCTGGCCTTCTAGAGGATGTGGAACTGGCCTTCTAGAGGATGTGGTGCTAGCCTTACTATTGCCATGTGGTTGCCAAGGGTTATTTTGGTAATTGATCAGCTAGCTGGTGGCTATAGTATTTTAAATATACTTCAGGTTTGTTTATGCCGAGTGATGACCTAATGGCTATGAGAGGTGCCGATTGGCCCCGAACAGTCTGGGAACCTCAGCGAACGAAATGCCCTACTCGAAATTAACCTCTAGGGCTTTGACAACAATTTCTTCTTTTAATATTTTCTTTTGTTTGGTCTTTTTCGGTATCTTTATATTTGCTCCTTTCGTAATTGAATTGCATTTCTTTTGGGTGTCCGGAAATTTGTAATTGTTAGATGAAATGGGATACATGTAATTGATTTCTATAGCTTCTAATTAAAGGTATATATGTATGAGATGTTATCGATGTAAATAAAGTTCTCTAATTTCTAATTAGTTGTAGTTGTGTTGCAATTATCTAAGTTTGTGAGACAGTCGTATGGTTGGGACCGAGAATTGTAAATTCACAACAATTTGTGTTGTCGTTATTAATGTAAAGAGAGTTGTAATATATTTATTTAATTTAAGATAATTTTAATTGTAGCCTATTGAATGTAAATTGATTTTCTATACAAGAACTGTGATAATTACATTGTTGTACTACAGATGATGATATATATATATATATATATATATATATATATATATATATATATATATATATATATATATATATATATATATATATATATATATATATAATGAGTTGAATGCTTTTACTTGTCGTGCAATCGAATTTTACTTCTCGCTCTGGTCTATACAAATTGTTCTTCGCTCTCATCAATGGAACTGCTGAGGTAACATATGCGTTTATTTCTTGTTGGTTTCAATCTAAACTGATACACAAAAAGTTTAAATTCCCCTGTATTTTAAATCATTATTTACATAATTAATCCCACTTAACGTCGTAACTCACCACTTAAGGTTAATCAAACATGTGGGGGCATTACATCCTCCCTTCCTTAAAAATGATTTCATCCCCGAAATCGGAACTGACTTAGGAAGGTTGTGGTAGGTCTCTTATTGATCCCTTACGAAACGTACTTTCAGATATTCCTATTTATTCCGTCCCTTTGGTAGATACACCACCTATACCTATGCTGGTATCGCTCGTCGACTCCTCACACATCAATGTTATAATTTCATATCAAACTTAAGGTTGTCGATTATCGTCACTAGAGGTTTGATAGCATTAGGGTCGAAATTATAACTCATATTGAGGTAGGGAAATTCGTTTGATTTATCCTAGGGTGCACCGGTTAGGATTTATTTTTTTAAGCATTTAATTTTTCAAAAAAAAAATAGCGTCCACAACTCCCCTCCTTAATCCTTTACCCACCACTTGATTCCTTCGAGCCTATTCTTTCATCTGTTCCACACGTCATGCTCATTGTGCGGTCATGTGCATGAATCCTTCTCGTCTGAAGTCCAGACAAATTATCGTTACGTGTCTTGAAGTCTTTAACCAGGTGTCCCTTTTGCCTTAGCTGGTATACTGGAAAGCTATGGGTGACGGTTTAGCAGAGCGGGTTGAAGACGTGGCGTTTATTGAAGCCATTTGGGTTGGAAAGTCATCTCCTGGAAGACTGGAGACTGGAATTGTCCTGGTGTCTGGGCATTGTACTTGGACTGTTTAAGGGTTGGGTATTTCCAGTTTGATTATTATTGTTACTTCATATTTGGATGGTATGATCGAGCGTGTTTGGGTTGTTGCGGCTCCTTTTTACAGTGGTTCAAGCGGCTCTATTGGTCTGTATTGATACTGATAGGATACTAGTGTGAGTTAAATCCGTGGAAAGAGCAAATGCTAAGCAAATGTTTTTGGAAGTCGATGGAATAGGTTTTCTTTTGGGAAAGAACGGGTTTGTTCTACCAATTCATGCACGGGTTCTATCCTAAGCAGGCTAGGAGAGTTGATAAGGTACTCCATAATAGATGTTTTTTCTCAGGTAATTCTGTGGTGAGGGACTAATCTAGTATTCAAAGTTAAGTGAAATTGATTTATCTCCTTAGGTATGTTAGGTAGATTTGGCGGGATGATCACTAGGGCAAGTGTATTATCTTTGTAGGTCTAGTGGGTAGGTATCCGGGGAATGGCATTATGTTGTCTAAAAATTTAGACCTAAAAGTCTATAGTTTGGGATTGGTACCAACCTGCCAAGCATGGTTTAGATTTTTGGGGGTTTGAACAATTATCTCTAGATTCATAGGTAGCCTAGAGAGTTAATTGTTACGCTCAGGGGTATGGTATCACCATACGGTTCTAAGTTTGATGGATGACTGGCCAACGATATTGAAAGAATGGGCACTTCCCCCTATTCACAATATATGATATCTTGGAATACATGGAATAGACTTTCCAAAACTTTAAACACTATGGTGCAAGAAATATTGATATAGAATAATGCAAAGGGGTTTTGAAAAAAAATTATTTCCTAATGTCCCGTTGAAACTGTTTTCGTTTATAGAATTTTATTTTATAAGTTCATGGTCAATGTTATGCTCCGGAGACTATGACAAAGGTTCCAGAAACTATATATTTATGAACTTGGGGAATAATATTTCGATGGATCCTTTCAGACAAGCCATGGATGCTAGGGTGATTTATACTGTGACAGCATTGGGCTTAGACCCTTGGGGCTAACGGTTATATTTGAATTCACTCGGGAAGGCATATGTAGATACCGGTGCATTCCCTTGGTATGATACAAGAATTGGATACGGGGACTAACCATAAACTTCGAAAGAGATAGGACTAGGCAAGGGAAAAGTTTTCTCGGGGAATTTAGGAATAGATTATTAGGGAAAAGACTTATTTGATTTAATAAAGGCTTTAGGACTAGGCGGTCTACCAGCCTGAAGTGGAAAAATAGCTAGCGTCATTTTAATTCAATTACACTCTAGGGATAACCCAATCCAAATTACATGATTTGTAAAGATAGGTGATAGGAATGAATGATCTATAGTAGGCCTCTTAAGGACTAGTATAAGTCTAGTAGTCTTGGTGGTTCCGTATGACTGGTTTTAGAAATAGTAAGGAATTGAGCGTTTCCCCACATGACACACTAGGCTCTAGATTTTACTTCTTTTAGTTGTGAGTGCTCATCCTACACTTAGTCACATTAATTTAAGTTATAATTAAATTTATGAAGTTATATTTTTGAAAATAATTGCTTATCATGACGTTATCAAATCTCTTGCACCAAGTGGTTAGAAGAGGTGCAAATAAAATTTTATTTATCTTGCAGACACAAGTTTTCTTATTGATGTTTAGCATGTGAGTAGATGAGAAGTTATTTATGTTTAAATAGTAGAATGCAGCATTACTTCCTCTCTGATGTTGGTCTTCACATTGCAACATACACATTAGGCAAATAAAATCCAAGAAACAAAGAGATGCAAAAAGAATCAACTTCTACACTACTCAGAGACTACGTGTCCAGCTACGCTCGAGAACTCGTTCTCGAGACCACCCAAAACTACGCGTTTGGGGCTATGCTCAGAGCTTGCCTCTGAGTGCAAACCTACACTACCTTGGATCTTCGTGTCCAGGCACGCCTGAGAACTCGCTCTTAGGATTGCCCAAAATTGTGCGTTTGGGACCACGCTCAGGGTTCATCCCTGAGTACGCCTAGGATTCCATTCCTAGGTACGCCCAAAACTTACGCATTCAGGAGTGCCGCAGACCACTTGTCCAGGAAATCTCATATGCAAAACTGAGGAAAATCAATTTTATTTTGGATCATCTGCCATCATTAAAGATTATACCTGTTATCATTCTATACCTATCTCTACTTAATTTTGGTGGTGGCGGATGTGTTCATTTAGTTGCAAGAGTGAAAAGATAAGGGGTCTCGAAGTTTGGTTCACTTCTAAACCACTATAACTGCTCATATTTACCTTAGGTTGCCCCATGTCGCTACGGTTGAGACAATAGAACAATCATACATTGACTGAAATGCAATAATTTAAATGCAGAATACCTAATTGCAGCGAAAATTAAATGTTAATTACCTACCTATCTAGAATACTGAAATTACACTAATTTCATAACGAGACCCTAAGTTCATAATTAACATTATATTGTTTACCATCAACTACTATAATTTTGTAGAGACTTAACACTGCTACAGTTGAAAAGAACTAATACTAAAATTTAGATCGTCATAATTATTATTGTCGTCATTCCCATCCTCGCTACCCATTCCGATTTTCAATATATGTGGTGGTCTGACATTATAAATGATGAAGTCTAAAGCAAACTAAATAAGAAATGACATAAGGAAGAGAAGTATTAAAGGATGTGTATTGCCATATAGCGAGGACAACATCCTTAAGTCAAGAAACCGCCTCTAATTATATGCGTGGCCCTCGAGCCATTGCTCTGATACCACTTGTGATGACCCACATTTTTACCGTGGGATAAAAACGCTAGTCAATGGATTATTATTCATTTCAGCCAACACAACATCGCTCTAACAAATAATAAGCCCATCAAAGTGTTGCAGCAAAACAACAATTAGAGACGAAACACGATATTACAAGAATATCGCCACACAGGGCTAAAGTTTATTACAAAGCCTCAAGGCTCGAATATCACAATCTTTAGAAAAGAAAAAATTCTAACTACTTTCTATTAAAAAACGAAGACAATAGAACTACACCCAACGTACTCGGTATTACCAAAGACGTTTCCTAAATGTTGCCTACTTCACCCAACCTCCACACAGGGTGTCCACCTTATACTCATTGTATTTCGAGTCCATAGGATTCCATCTAGGTAGATTTTGCCTGATCCTAGCTATTCTTTGAACCGACATACTCCTAAACAAGGGAAAAATAACAGCAAGGGTGAGTACAGAAATACTCAGTAAGCGTTATTAGCAAAATGCACGGATTGCTTATCTTCTACACTTTTAGGAATATCCATTCCTATCCTCAATCTCTTGCTCATTCTTATTCTCCTTTTCTTCCTCATTTTCTTTCCCATGATTTATAGAAAATAAGGTTTGGTTGTTAGGTTTTAAAAGAATTCCAGATTATTAATTTAGAAAACTACTAAATATTCGTATGAATAGCAAAAACCCCTATAATTTTCCGTAATTCTCCTTTCCCGGAGACAAGCATGAATTCATGATTTGTATAGCATTGCGTAAGCTTGTACCACTTTACCCATCATCAATCTAATCCTAGTGGCTCATGGATCTTCACATTTCCTTAGATGTGGTGCCTAGATCAGAGTACATAACTTTTAAATCTACCTCAGTATATTATATCTCCACCCAACTACTCTCAACCGGTGCCCTGGGGTGGTTTCTCACCCTCGCCTGATGCCCACCGACCTTGACATAGGTGTTGGTTGGGGCAGCCTAGCCCTTCCCCAATACTCCACCTGCGCTAATATATACGCTCCGCGTCCCCCACTTCTGGGCTCTCTTCCCCAGTTCTGGGTTTTTGCGGTCCGCATCCCCCACTTCTGGGTTCTCTCCTAGTTCTAGGTTCCTACAGTCGTGTCCCTCACTCCCAGTCTTTTGAACGGCTCTAGGTTCCTGCAGTTGGTTATATGTAACATCCTGATTTTTAGAGCTTTTTTAAGCTTTTAAAGTAAAATTCACCATTTGGATTTTTCTGGAATTAATTAAAATTTAATTAGAATTTTTATTAATTAAAAAGGTTTAATATGACTAAATTAAAATTTACAATTTGTTGGAAATATTTTATTTGGGTTCCTTGAGTCTCAAGGATTTTTCTGGAATTTTATTAGATTTTTCCAGGTTTATTTACTATTTTCTAGAGCTCTTTTGATTTTATTTGAATTTTTGGAAAAAGGCAAATCCCTAAAATAAACCCCAAAAGTCAGTTGGGCCGAGGCCCACTCCCTCTGGCCCACTCCGCCAGCCAGTCTAACCCGGCCCACCTTTCCCTCCGCCTAACCCAACCCACCAACCCGACCCGTCAGCCCGCTGTGCCTCAGCCATTCGATCTACTTGCTGCGTGTCATCCATCCAGTCGTTCTTCACACCAGCCTTTGGATCTCTCCCTAGGACACATGTCAGGCATTCGGTTGATCGAGCACTGTGTATCTGTGCAGTCTAACGTCACTCGTTCGATCTTTTCCCAGCCACGTGTCAGCAATCTAGCGGTGCATGCACTGTTCTTCATCTCCGTTTCGGTCTATCACCGTGTTCGCTCCGAGGTTCGCGTCATCGCCGCCCTGGACTCCACCGCCTTCTCCGAGTCGGTCTCAACGTCCACGCCTATTTAAGCCGCGCTGTCCCCCTCATCCTCCGCACCCCAGAGCCGCCTTCGCCGAGAGCCGCTAACCTGTGCATCGTCGAGTTCGTCGTCGTTCTCGCCGTCGTCTTCTGTTCCGGTCATCGTCGTCCCCACCGTCGATCATTATCACCGCCGACTTCTCCACTGAGCCTCGCCGCACAACATGACCGCCTCTGCCGAACGTTCTTTGTCGCTGGTGAGCCTCGTCGTCGCTCTCGCCGTCTCGCTCGTGCCTCAGTTCACGCGCTCGCTAGCTCACCCCACACCCGCGCCTGTGTGCCTCTTCATCTCCTCTGTGGATGTGGTTCACCATGCACTGGGCCACTGACATGTGGGTCTCCCATGTCAGAGGCACTGTGCAGTGAACCCATGAGCCAGCCGAGCCGAGTCAGCACTCCACGTCAGCCCTATCCACCACGTCATCAGCCTAGTCATAGTGCACTGTTCCATGAATCGAGTCCACCGTAGACCGCCTATCTCATCAGCCGGGTCCACAACACAGCAGAATTTCTAATTTTTAGCCTTTACCTTTATATTAGATTTTTCAAGAGCCTGTTCTCCTTCGTCTTAGCTCCGATTGACCCGATTCTTTTTTCTAAATTTATCTAAAATTGAGCTCTATCTTTTGGTTCTAGTTTTATAGTTTTTGTAGTTTATTTGAATTTATTTTGTGTTTCGTTTCGTTTTCTTTCTCATTAGATCATGCTTTTGAAGGAGCTGAAGCAAGATTTGAAGATCAAGAGCCATTAGCTGAGCAAGGCAAAGGCAAGTCATGTTCTTTGATTATATTGAACCTAGTTTTCAAATCTATTACGCATTATTTTGTTTTAAATTATTATGCATCGCTGTTTTATTATAAACCCTTGCATTGATAGTTATTGTCCAAATTGTTTAATCCCTCCTTGATAATTTGGTTGCCATGATTCTATTATCACCTTAGGATGGGTAACTATCTAGTGATGCAATATTAGTTGTCACATGAGTTGTGCGTTTAATTTGCTTAGCCATGCTTATAGTAACGTTGGGTTTATCATCACATGTGATCAAATAATTAATTTTGACTTATTGAGATATTGAATCATGGTTGTGGCCACAGCGATAAAATTTGTGTGTCATGACATTGGTGTGTCATTAGTGTTGGTTATACAAAAATGATTTTCACCTGGGCGAATGATCGTGTAGTAAAGGGGGTGCAGTTTACACATGGGGATATGGATGTTTTGCCTGGGTAAGTCTAAGGACTTAACTTTGTGTACCATTGATCAGAGCCTTACCGTACAACCACATGTCCAGTGTGGGATGGACTTGGCTGATTAATCTGTGATGTTTCAATTTTGGTTCCATCGTTGGAATGAGTGTGGTGTGGTCATAGCCATGGATCCACATTGGCGCAAGAGGGGGTCGGATAGCGAAACCTTAGCGTGGCGGAACTGGGTTAAGATTGAGCATTGTAAAGGCTTTGTCATGATTTCTTCGTCGTACACCAAAGGAAGTGTGTTAATCGCTTGGCAATATGAGATTATCATGTCTTGTGGGTAAAGTTGTACAACCTCTACAGAGTGTAAAACTATTTAAATAGCCGTGTCCCCGGTTATGGACAATGCTCGGTGATTTCACACGAGGGGTAGAGTTTTCATAAAAATTTGGATGGATTAAGTTGGGAAGTGAATGGTTGGTTCACTGGTGGTTCATTACGTGAATGGTATTTCACAGGTGGTTCATTGGAGTGAATAGTCAGTTCACTTGTGATTGCTATTAATTCCTTTGATTATTTACTTATTAATTATTTTTTCAAAGTCCGCTTTCAACCTATTTATTGTATTTACTTTAAATTGTTGCTTTATGTAAATTAACCTTTCAGCCATCCATAAGCCTTGCACACTATATTGTATCTTTGTTACAAATGACTTGCTGAGTACTCTATATACTCACGGCTTTATCCATATTTGCTTAGTTGAGTAAGAAGGACCAGATCAACATGAGGTATTAGAAGGAGGATACTTTGACGACTTCGCGGATTAGGACTTTGCTCCCCAGTCGATTGCCTGTGGGCATGTTGAGTGGTTACTACACTTATTTTTGTTTTTTCGTTGCAAGTTTCTTAAGCCTTTCAGGCTATTATATGTAAGCTTGGCCATAAGGTCGCAACTCTGATAATTATTAATAATCTTTAAGTCTTTTCTTAGTGAATCATGATATGGTCGATATTTCATCTTTGTTTATACTGGCTGGTGGCTATGGTATTTTAAATATACTTTAGGTTTGTTTATGCTGAGTGATGATCTAATGGCCGTGGAAGGTGCCGACTGGCCTTGGACAGTCTGGGAACCTCAGTGAACAAAATGCCCTACTCGAATATAATCTCTAGGGCTTTGACGGCAATATCTTCTTTTAATTATTTTCTTTTGTCCAGTCTTTTTCGGTATCTTTATATTTGCTCTTTTCGTAATCGAAACTGCGTTTCTTTTGGGTGTTCGGCAATTCGTAATTGCTAGACAAAATGGGATACATGTAATTGATTTTTGTAGCTTCTAATTAAAGGTATACATGTATGAGATGTTACTGATGTAAATAAAGTTCTGTAATTTCTAATTAGTTGCAATTATGTTGCAATTATCTAAGTTTATGAGATAGTCATTCGGTTGGAACCGAGAATTGTAAATTCACAGCAATTGGTATTGTCGTTATTAATGTAAAGAGAGTTGTAATATCTTTATTTAATCTAAGCCAATTTTAATTGTAGTTCGATGAATGTAAATTGATTTGCTATACCAGAACCGTAATAATTATATTATTATACAGACTTATATATATATATATATATATATATATATATATATATATATATATATATATATATATATATATATATATATATATATATATATATATATATATATATATATATATATATATATGACATTGAAATGGGGCACCATGGTGCCCAGCACCAACCTCTCGCCTTGGATTGCTTTTAGATGCGTGCTAGTACAATAGTATGGAAAGGAAGTCATTAACATGGATGGAAAGTCTTAATCATTGATGGAAAATCTCACTCATATATGGAAAGTCTCACTCATGGAGCCTAGGCACCATGGTGCTTATTATATATATATATATATATATATATATATATATATATATATATATATATATATATATATATATATATATATATATATATATATATATATATATATATATATAGTATAAATAACGAGGGCACCATGGTGCCTGTGCTCCATGATTAAGACTTTCCATCCATGTTAATGACTAGCACGCATCTAAAAGCAATCCAAAGGCAAAGAGGCTTGGTGCCCGGGTACCATGGTGTCCCATTTCAGCGTCCTATGTATATATATATATGTGTGTGTGTGTGTGTATGGTGCATTTGCCACCTGGGGGCCAACTACTTCAGGTAGTTCCCAGAGCAACTGTTGATAAAGCTATTTAAGAGGCTGGCTATGCATAACTAGCAGTGCAAATTTGATGTTTTATGGGCGCCGTTGGATGAACACAACAGGAAGCACGTCGATGAGAGGAACAAGGGACCGCCAATTCTTTGGGCGGCACAATCTGAACGCCTCACACCACTGGCAGAGCCTGAACCCGCTGGTCTGAGGAAGAGGATCTTGAGAAACATCAAGTGTTTCTTCCACTGGATCGAGGCTGAGCCATTGGAGAAGTGGTCCCTGCTGCACGACACAGATGGTGCAAGGTACGACATAATGACCATTAACCTTGTGGAGTTGTACAACTGGGTACTTAGGGGTCTTCGTTCTTAGCCCCTTGTTGCCATCGTGAAAGGTGTTCAGCATAGCACAATTGGCTATTTTAGGAAGAGGCATGCAAATGCCACTAACCCACAAACACCATATTGCTCGAAGATTACAGCGTACATGCCAGCGAAGACAGAGAAGGGCCAGTCGCACACGGTGGACATGATAGGCAATACAGAGCATCGTTTCGATGTGCTCCTCCATGATAGAGCCAAATTTGGGATGGCTCGTTCACTTGTCACCTACGAGGTATGCCTTAGAGATCATGTGAACGAACCGAGCTGCACATGCAACAAGCCAAAGCTCTTACATAAGCCATGCTCTTATGTCCTCACTGCATGCAGGATTGTGTACATGGATCCTTCGAACATTATGTCTAAGTACTTCTTTAAGGAGAGGGTAATGCAGGCGTAGTGTGGCGAGCTTAGGGGGTTCAGGGTTATGGGTAACTTCGCCGCCTTGGATATTATAGAGGACTTGGATTCTAGATGTTGACATGTTGAAGGGTGGGAAAGGTCATCGGTAGAATCATCGTATTACCAATGATATGGACGAAGCGCAAGTCGGGTCATTGGGTAGACGCTGCGAGCGGCGCGGCTAGGAGGGCCACATAGCCAGACAATGAAGGCACATGCTGGCGAGTAGGCACACCAGCATGAGTTGTGGTACCAGTTCTTCAAGTGTGCAAAGTGGCACAAAGATTGCAAATCATTTTACATTGTCATATGTACTTCGTTAGTTGCACGTACTGTTTGTGTAACTGTTGTGGTACTATCCTATTTTCATTACTGTTTGAAGTAGTGTCCTGCTATCCTAGTAATGTTTATGTAACTTTTGTGTAAGTACTTGCTGGACGAAGAGAGACAGTGTAAGTACGCATCTGTAAAGCATGACGTGACCCAACGAGGTAGATTTGCGCTATGATGTGACCTAACGACGCTAAGTAACGACACAACTTTATGTAGCGATGTGACGCAAGGCTGCAGTACGATTTCTCACCAGGCCCGATGCAACTTTGGCAATTATTTTGTCGACCGTCGAATGGAATAAGTTCCTATGACCTTAGGCAATTCATGTTTGAAGTTTTACGACTTTTGAATAAGTCAATTAAAAGTTACGTGAATTTGGGATCTTGCAGTCAAGCTGAAAATCCCTGTTCCTTCTGACTTTGGTGTAGAAGCGGTAGTACCGCTTGTTCCATAGCAGTGTACGGCAGCTACTAGCCATCGACTACTTTGGTTTTCGACCACTCACTAGTCGTTGATCACACCGGTTGGGTTTCATCTTGCTTCAAACACTCGGTTTGTGACCACACTTAGGTTATCGACAATGTTGATTTTAGACCACTCATTGGTCTTCGGCAACGTTGGTTTTTCGACCACTCCTTGGTCATCGACCATGTTGGTTTTCAACCACTCTTTGGTCATCGACCACATTTGTTTTTGATCACTCATTGGTCGTCGACCACATTATCTTTCGACCACTCTGGTTTTGTTTCAACTATACTGGCTTTCGATCATTCACTGGTCATCAACCACCCAAGTCATGCTACGACTACTGGGTTTTAGACTCTCACTAGTCGTCGATCACTCGAGTCTTTTAGATACTTAGGGGAAATTTTTTAAGGCATGATTCATGCCCTCTGTTGCCTATCCGGTCTTACAAAGAGAATTTAGTTCCAGTCTAATCGGAACAAGCTTTCCTCCAGGTAGGAAGGTCTTTACACCGTGGTTGAAGTTACACGACACCAAGCTCAGTATGACTTGCCATGGAAGACGGCCAGATTCCATCAAACTCTTGGAATATCGACCAATTGTGTAAGTTTTATTTGTAATATTTCTACTTTTCCTATAAAGTTTTCAGTCTTTTCAATCTTTATTGTCATATGTGGAAAAGATTTTTTCTTTTACATTTGTTCGTACACCTCTAGTACATTCGATATGTTTAAACCTGATCTGGGAAAGGAACAACATCTAGTTGAAGTCTCTCCTCTCTGCATGTGGTCCTGTTCACTAGAAGGAGCTTCCTAGTGTCATTAGTTTCCAACTCTTGCTATCAGTAAACAACAATTGAGTTAACCACGTAAAGTCAAATGAACAAGATCTCTAAGCGTTTGTCCTATTCGCCTTTAGGACTTCGATTTGATTAACCTGATCGAAGAAAGGTAACATCTCCTAGTCGAAGTCTCTTCTCTCTGCACGTGCTCTTGCCCACTAGAAGGAGCTTACTAGCGTCGACTCATTCCTGACTTTTGCTACCAGAACATGACAATTGAGGTCGACAATAACAGTCAGATGAACCACTCTGATCTCCACATACCTTATGCTGAGTGTTTATCCTATTCTTGTTATACCTTCTATTTGATTAACCTGGTCGAAGAAAGGTAACATCACCTAGTCGAAATCTTTCCTCTCTGCATGTGGTCTTGCCCACTAGTATGAGCTTCCTAGCTTAACTCGTTCCTAACTTTTGCTACCAGAACATGACAATAGAAGTCGACAACGATAATCGGATAAACTGCTCTGATGTTTACATACCCTATTATGTACTATTTGCTTCGTTTATTCATATAAACTAAATAAATAGTCAGGGGCTAGGATAGAGTTATTCATATAACTTTACTTCTTAGGCATAATTTTATTTTCTTTCATTTCTTTTTTGTCTTATGAGTACTAACTACTTAACAAGATGAATTGCAAGAAAAGGAAGATGAATTTCATCAAGGTTTGTTTTTTTACAAAATTCCTTATTGCAAACTACTCACATCTCCTCCACAACCTTCCTGGCTACAAGTTGAAGCCTCTACGAGTTGTTTTATTTTGACTATAGCTTCTGCAAAGCAGAGTGAGACTTAGGAAAAACCCCATATAAAAGATTGGTTAGTAGGAACTAGTCGAAGGTAAAAATTTTCTTACCTACTAGTCGAGACTCGAGCTTCTGAACTTCATCCTTATGCTGGTCTTCCAGCAGCTTGATCCTCTGGCTTTTCTCTTTTCGATATGAGTAAGCTCACTGATGACTTTGGTCTTTTCATCGACCTTAGTGCGCAGCTTACCCATTTCACGCTCTTTATCTGTAAAAAGAAAAAGAGTTAGAGAAAAACAAGAAAGACATCCGAATAAATAGTTGTAAGTTTAGAACTTACTGTTTATTTTATCCTGCAACTTGTTAGTTGCAGATAAGGTCTTTTCGTCGCTCTTAGACTTGTAAAGGTTAAAGATAGACATGAAGAGCTAGACTGGTAGTTGAAACAAGAAAAAGATTGCGTATGCCAGTGGCTTACCATCTCTTCACCTATTCTTGAAGTTTAGCATTTTCCTCCCTCAAGAGCATGAGTTGTCTGTGGTATTCAGCCACAGTTGCCAGGTCTTCCAAAGCTCTCTGGACATAGGAAAATAATGAGAAGTGAGAAAAGCCAATTATAAAAACTAAGCACTAGATGCTTACGTTCATGCTTGTACGAGCAAATTTGGCGAGTACTCACTAGGAATCCTCTAGTCAATCAAGCTCTTCGACCTTGTTCCACCATGCCTTCTCAAGGTGTTCGTCATCGAAGACACTCCCCTTGTTGGGAATATCTTTGGGATGAGGAACTCGGTTGTAAGATCGACATGAAGAAGATCCTACTACAAAAGCAAGATTAAAAAACAAAGAGAAGAAATTGGGCTCTTCTGCTTTTTCAGCTATACCTCCTTCGAGGAGAAGAATCTCCCTTGCTTCTGTTTCGACCACCTTGGTGGTTGTAGCTATTCCCACTTTAGTAGCGATCTCCGCTATTACTATAGTGGTCGATTCTTTGACCATCTTCTCTGCTGTTTCTTCGGCTGTGGGGAGAATGGCAAGGGGCTTCTTGATAGAAGTATCCTCAGATAATGGAAGAGCCAGGCTGAAGACATGAAAATAAAAATGAATTGGCATTTCAGAAGACTAAAAGGATAAAATGCTAATTTTATGCTCTTATTTGCATACCTTGTTTTCTTAGCTCTGATGTTGAATTTAGAAGGAAGCTTCCCTAAGAAAGGTTTCTTCAACTTCTTCTCTACGACCACATCTGGTCATAGACCCTGAGCACCTGTTATTACTTCTTCCTCTTACCCTTCTTCATGGTCAAGACTAGTTTTAACCACCTGAAGAACAGTCTCCTTTTTGATCACGGGCTCTACTACCACAATAGTTTTCTTCATAAAAGATACAAAACTCCTCTAGTTTTCCTTTTTGAGCCACTTAATGAAGCCTTGAGAAGCGGAAACTGAGAAACTTTCATCATCATAATAGAAGGGTGCCTTGATATTAGGAGCCGATTGTTCTAGTATAGTTGCCCCAATTACCTCTATAGCAGCTATGTCTGTACAAAATTGCTTGATGGGAGCAGACGGAGGAAGAAAGGAAGGGGCAACACTCAAACTTTCACCTTGCTTGTCGATAGCCTTGGTTAGTCGACGCTTCTTCATTGGAGGAGTTTTAACCTCCTCAATCTCTTTTTCGATTACCATCAATTCGACCTCTTGGTCGTTTTGACGGTTTTCCATGCCAACTTTCTATAGTAGAAAAGAGTATTGAGTACTCATAGTTTACGGCTATGAAGGCCTAAGGAAGAAGTTGAGCCGCGATTACCTTTAGGCGTTCATTTTTTTCCTCGGCAGATACATCCACTAAGATGTGAGGAGCCTCCACGTTGAGCGTTGGAGCCTTTTCACAAATTGCTTTGACTCGAGAATCAATCTCTCCTAAAGCAAGATCTGCATAAAATAGGTAAAAGTGGTTCGTAACTAGAACTCGAAATTCAAAGAACAAGTTTGATTGTCACATACCATTCTCATAGTCCCTAGTGGTATCCTTGGCCCTCGAGTACATCCACATTGGGTGTGCTCGTTTCTTTGGAGGGCTGATACGATGCGTGATGAAGTCTTTCACCACGTGCCAGCCGGTAAGCCCCTTTTTCCTTAAATCTTTAATGGCTTGGATGTACGGGGCTATTCGACTTAGGTCTTTTGGGGCTGAGTTTCAGGAAGAAATCTTTCCGGCACCCTTCCCCACAAAGGAAAGGTTGTCTTCACTTGTTATCTCCTACTAGAACCATTTCTTCTTACAGTTTGGCCATGATGACTGTATAAACATTGGAACATACTTCTCTGTCTTGCCGTCATGAAGCTTCATACCACAGCTCCCAGCAATTTCGGTTTGTCTGCTCATCTTGTAATAATACCGAAAGAGCTCCAAACCTAGAAGAATTCCCAGATAGGCTTCGTACAGATATACGAATACACTTAATATGGTAATCGAATTAGGAACCAAGTTCACCCATTCTACCCCCATAGTATTCGAGTACTCTGTAAGGAAGGGGTAAGCAGGAAGTCAAAGACTACACTATAGTATGCTTGGAAAACTGAAATTTGTCCAATCCTCCCCGATGGCCAATTTTGTCTGGCAGCCTTAGTCCATCTCACAAAATTCCTTGAGGGAATCCTCTCTACTACAACCAAAGATTTCACCTTTGCCTTATCCATCTCCAACACCGGCCAATTGGAAGAAGACTTTGTCATTTTCTCTAAGCAATTTGTTTGGATGTGGGGTTCGAAGGGATTGAGGCAGAAGGGGAAGTAAGAAAAAAATACCTCTGAGTAAGTTTTTATAACCATATGAATCGGTTATTACCTCTTTGGGAACCATTCCAAGCTGACAGATCGGTGGGAATCGATTTGTTTTCCTCTGTTTGAAGCCGATGTGTCTTTGCAACTCATGCGAAATTACCTTTTTGATCAAGTTTGTTTATAGTCAAATCAAATCGAAAAGTCTCTACTTTTGATCTTCTTTCATCTACGACCTCTCTTTCTCAAGTAAGTTATTTTCACTTGAAGTTGGGGGGTTGGATGACGAGGATATAACCAATCCTTAAATTATTATTTATCTATAAATGATATGATTACATCATTACGCTCCTCGAGTATACCCCTTATTTATAAGGGAGAGATTTTGCAAAGTAGTCATAAGCTCTTGTACGACTACCCCTTAGTCGTAAGTTCTTCTACGACTATTCTTTAAATCGTAAGCTCTTCTATGACTACCTTTAGTCGTAAGCTCTTCTACGACAACTCATTAGTCGTAAGCTTTTCTACGACTATACCTTAGTCGTAAGCTTTTCTACGACTATCTCATAGTCGTAAGTTCTCCTATGACCTTGACATAGTCGTAAGTTATCCTGCAACCACCTCGTAGTCGTAGATCCCCCTACGACTAAGCCAAGCTCTGACTGACCTGTCTACACTAACCTGCATCGTGGGTCTGTCTGACAAGGTGGTTAACGCGAGTATTTATTCTCTGAAATAAGTGCACGTAACTTCACCTTGGTAGAAACTACTGCACGATAAGTGAGTTGCCATGTCTCTCTATTAACTCTTATCGGACGGTTATCACTCGAAACGTTAAGGCGTTTCTTGGTGAGAAGAAACTGGTGCCGCCGTGCAAGCTATATAAAGGTGGACGTCAAGGAGGAGAGGGGGGATCCAGGCTAGACCCAAGGGAGAGTAGCAGTAGAGCAAGCTTTTTCGCATTACTTTCTCCATTGTAATCAGCTCCATTGCAATCAGTTCTTTGAGCAATAGTCAACAGGAAGTAGTGCTATTATTCTCGCTGTAGAAGGCCCGAACCTATATAAAAATCCCTGTGTTTTTCCTCTGTGTGTTGATAGCCAGGTCCTCAAGAGTTTCCCTAAACCCAAACAATTCATACGTAAGATCGATATTAAAACATTGACACCTCTCAAGGTAAAACAGTGCACCACAAGTTTATAATGGGTAAAACCTAGACAATTATTTTGCATTGATCCAGGGCTGGATGCGCCATCTGGTGGAACACAGGCAAGTGTATTGAATAGATGCATTGAAGTGCAGCACAAGAGGGCGCTTCTGGAGAGGATGGATGTAATCCCACGATGGTGAAAACCTTAGCAGGTGTAGCCATGTTGGGAAGATGCATTGTAAATGCCTTGTGGTGGTCTTTTGATATGCATGCCTAAGGAAGTATGTGGAAGATAACAAGTTGAACATCTCTTGTGGGTAAAGTATGCGACATTTGTAGAGTGAAAACTATTCGAATTGCCCATGGTCATGGGTGGCATAGGAATTTACTCGAGTTAGTATCTATTTATAAAAATCATTTGTGGCTGGGATGAAAAACATGATGGGTGGACAAAACCTTGATTTTGATTTCCCCTGGGCGGATATAACCTAGTGATGATAATGGGTGAATGGAATCCTAGCAACAAAAATAGCATAAGGTGGTAGGAACCATGATTTGTAACAGATGGATGGAACCTTTATGATGATTCTTGTTGCATTCTCTTACACACTTTAAAAATACAGTTTAGTTAAAATGCCAAGCCTCAGGATTTCTACTTACTATAACTTAACTGTGGCATTTCGCAAATAAAAGAACCTGAGCCTTCCTTTGTTACGCCTCGCATCTATAATATTGTATTTTGTGTGTTGGCTAGTGGAGCACAGTCGTTTGTGCTCACCCTCGCTCACTAAAATAACTCAAAGCATTGGATGAATCCCCCTACACCTATTACGCAGTGTTTGGACCAGATGGAAAAGAAGATGGTGAAATCTAGGTTGTTCTCATAGTCTGTAATTCCTACCTCTGCTAGGGTAGGCCTCGATGGTGATTGTGTGCATATATATTATCCAAACCTTTGATGATAGCTGTCATACATCCTTTGCCCCTAGTTGTTTACCTATGGCAATGTGTTGGCCTTACCTTACCTTCGCTTTCTGCTTCCGCTTTTGGTTCTTTGTAATGTAACATTTGGCCTGACCGGCTTGTTATGTAAAACTCTACTCGGTATGTGTTATGAAAACTATGTTGTGTAATATTAATGTTTGGTATGGTTTATGCAATATATGTGTATGTTCTTGTAATGCATTTGTGTGTACTATCTACCGATCTAGGAAATAGTGCGATGCAAACATAGAGGGTTCTGGATTATAAATCCTGGGTCTGATATATAAGGACTTTGAGTTTAGGTAAGTGTCCACGTACCAAATATTACAACACTTTGAATAATAATATGTAACGAGTTCCTATGTTGTATGTTAGGTGGCTCGGGGTTCATCTAAACCCTAACACTGGGTTGCAGAGGAGGATGGCGAGCTTGTCTCCCCCAAGCTTCTTCGTAGTACCGTCACAACCTCATGCGGCTCGCCATCTCCTCTTGCACACCGCTCGCAACGAGGGCCGCAGCCACCGGTGAGGTCCTACGGTCTTTGTCTCCATTTTTTGAGGCTAGATATGGGGTTCTTTTTAATGAAAAGTTACATATCTCAAGTTGAAATTAGTTTTGAAATTTGAGTTGAAAGGGTGCAAATATGAGTAGAAAGTTCTTCGAAATCGAGTGGAAACCTTTCAAATCTAAGTAGAAAGTTGTTGAAATTCCAATGGAAAGTTTGCAATTCAGAGTAGAAAGTTCAAAAATTGAGTTGAAAGCTTGATCCCCTTTCGGTTGAGGGGGGGGGGGGGATTAGATGCACCCTTCATCCTTGTATCATTGTAGCAATGAAAAGACAATGGATAGTTCCCCTTAGAATTAACATTGTCATGTAGGCAACGAGTTCCACTAGTAAGTCACATCGTAGTTGATTAATGAATATATACTTAATTCATGGCACATAATATCATATTATTGAATTGTTAATAGACATAAATATTCTGGATTTGCTATACAGCACTCGAGTAATTTTTTTTTTTGTAAAATCAACCAAATTTCTAACCTTTGGATCAGCTCGGAGATTAATGTTCTGACGAGCTCACCCTTCTTGTCTCTGATGCCACTGTCTCCCACTGCCGCCAATTAAGACTCGGGTTCATCGGTTAGGGTTAGGTTTCATTGGAGCCTGGAGCTTAGAGGGAGGGAGGGGCGGCGGAAGCACGATAGTGGGTGCAAGAGGGTGGCGGTGCAGCAGCGAGCGTCATCTCGGCTACGGGATGGAGGAGGGTAGTGGGTGGTGGCGGGGGCGGAGCAGTGAGATCCCGAGTGGCGAGTTAGGTTGGGGCTACAGGAGGCGATGCGCGACGGCGAATCCCGTGGTGGTGAGTCACCGGAGATAGGGAAGAAGGTGGGATGAGGCAGTGGAGGTGGTGGGGTTGCGGTGGTGGAAGAAGAGGAGGGCAGCGCCGACGCCGTGAGGCACTGGTGGCCGCTACGGGAGGCAGAGGTAGCGGTGGCATGCCAGTGGCCACGTCGGCGATGGATGAAGTGACGGCGAGGAGGGAGAAGGCGCGTGGGTCGAGGGCTCGGGCTTGGGTAGCGGCATGTATGAGTGTGTGGGTGCCGTGGGGTTAGGAGAAGGGTCTTGTATAGGATTGGGGGAAGAAATCTGGTGCGTGCGGAAAATTTTGATTGATTTCTAACAAAAAAAAACAACTCGATTGTGATATAGTCACTCTCCAAATACTCCCTTCGTCCAAGTTTATAAGGCATACTTTTTGTATGGCCTTATCTATAAATATAAGACGTATTTTATATTTCAATGCAAAATTAGTGTAAGGTTTGGTCTATATTCTTAAAAAATATCCTCATTTACTTTATGTTCTTTACATGCATACATTAAATATAGTGCTTAGAGATAATAATTAAAGGTAGTCTAGTTATTTTCAATATCTTTTTTATTCCATGTGTGAACAGAAAATACACCTTAGATAAAGGGAGTATCATACTCATCTTCCCGACTGCTCTAAGGCACACTTACCACCGACAGATTTTGTACTTAATTTATTGCTGTCCTGCACGCACAATACAGTTATTTTACTTGTGGCTACTCGCTGCGCGCAGCAGCATCGTCTCGACGGAGATCCCTGGCCCGAGCCCCAGCATGACCCCCAACTCTCCTGGCAGCTCATCTACTCCTTGGCAATGGCAGCTTGTGTGGCGACGAAGCTCATCAAGCACGTATATCATGGATGCACCAGACATGTATCCGTACTCTCTCAACACACGCCGGCTCGCCTCCAGCTTGCCGGGCTGCAGCGCGAGCCCTACCTCGACGGCGTCCAAGATCGCGCGTGCGCTGGGTTGCACTGCCCAGAAGAGGTCGTTCCATGATCCACGACCGAGGCCAAGCGGCTCGAGTGCGTCGACCATGCATTGCTTGATGTTCTGGCGCACCAGTGTTGGCATAAGGCTGGAGGGGTGGAAGACGAAGCCGGCTTCGCTGAGATGCCCGGCGGCAGGGCGTTCGGATATCTCCGGTATGACGGCCTGTGAGGCGGACAACATCTCGAAAAGCGGGCGTTCGATGGGTTCCTGGGTGTCAGCGCCAACGATGATGGCACCGGCGCCGTCACCGAACAGCGTCTGCATGACGATGGTGTCGAGGAAGTCCTCCTCGGGCGCACGGAACAGTACTAGCGTGAGCTCGGCGCAGGCCACGAGGACGCGCGCACCGCGGTTGTTCTCGGCAATATCCTTTGCGATGCGAAGCGCCGTGGAGGTTGCAGTGCAGCCGTGGAGGTAGAGTATGGTGCGGTGGACCGAAGGGCGGAGGCCGAGGAGGGAGGCCAGGCGGAGGTCGGCCCCGGGCATGTGAGCGCCGGAGTAGGTGCTCATGACGAGGTGAGTGATGTCGGAGGCCGGGCGGCCCCATTCAGCAATGGCATCCTCCGCAGCCGCCGCGGCGAGCTCAGGCACTGCATTTTGTAGGATGTCTTGCCGGGCATCCACCGACGGCCTCGTGCGATCAAGGAACTCGGGATGATCGCGTATCATCTTCTCAGTGTGGTGAAAATAGCGCTTCTGTATGCCTGACTTGTCGCCTGAAAATCAACACTAAACTTGAAGCATGGAACTAGAACCGGAGGACACTAGATTAGGCTTCATCTTGAAGCTTTAACAGAGTACAGTTAAACTTCCTTGGACAATAAGATATTAGTTTTGTATAAAGTGCAATGTAAGTTATTAAACATGCGGATTAGTGTTACTCGTCTCATCTTGACATTGCTTCCGCATCGTGCTAGTATCACATGCGGTGTGTATACGTATCACCCGGATGTTTTCTTTCTAACAATTATCCACATTTTGGACTGTTGGATTAAAGATCCAACGGCCTCATTTTTTGGAGGGGGGAGATTTTTTTGGAGGGGGAGATTTTTTTTAGAGGGGGCGGGGAGAATTCGTAACCGTTGGATCTCTAATCCAACGGCCACAAATCTGAATGACAGTTAGAAAGAAAACATCTGGATGATATTTATCAATACCCATCACATGCAATGTAAGTTAGTAAAGGGTGTCTAGACTCGAGAGCATTCTGCTATTGGGACAGAGCACTGTAGCACATGTTCTATAGATGGACACTGTAGCACGTGTTCTACAGATGCGCACTGTAGCACGCGTTCTATAGATGGGGCACTGTAGCACATGTACTACTGAACTACTACAGTCTACAGATGCGCACTGTAGCGTGTGCTGTTTAGATGGAGAAATGTACTGTAGACATTTGGGTCTTTGAGCCGGAGGCAAATTCAGTCCTCCCCATCCACCGTTGATTCGATCGAATCAACGGTGGATGGCTCCATGGCAGTCTTTTCCCCTTTGAGCTTGTATAAACGAGTCAAGGTATGCCCAAATGGTACTTAGTTAGAAATTAGAGATATTAAGTCGTCAATCCGTGCATCGCACGGGCAAGATAATTTAATTATTTATGAATATTAATAATGTTATTTTATATAGGAAAATATTATTTATATAGGATAATTTTAGTTTCAAACTAAAGTACAGAGATGTCTTATTAAAGATTTCGCTTTGACAACGTTTGTTTATCCTCCATGTTCTTTTGACAACGTTTGTTTATCCTCCATGTTCTTTGTTCTGAATTTACATATATTCCGGCATTTTTGTTAGGATTTTACTTCAAAGTTTTTAATGTATTGTATCTAAATTAAAATTCATTTTTCTAATTGGTGGATGCCCCAGTTTTTTGAATTATTATTCTGGTTTTTTATATTTATATAGAATATTTTTTTGTGATTTGTGCTCTGCCCCCTACGACAGCAATCAGCATATAGCGCAAGGGAGCTTAACTGTTTATTTCTTGTGCCAACCAATTCCCACATATTATCTTTTTACGTGCATAACTTAGAATTTTGTAGTTTTTTCGAGAACACAGAATTAATGTATGAATTTCTAGCCTTTTTTATTTTCTTTAATTAATGTGAGAATTTTTATCTTTTGACCTCCTAAAATTAACGTGTATCATGGGGCTCTTAGAGGAGCCCCCAATTAGTAAAGATAAAGAAGAAAAATTGCATGAGAGTAGATCGATGGGATTTTAGTTTCATTCGTGTTTGGTTAGGCTGAAGCCTGCAGGCATGCTCCGTTCCTTTAATTTTATATCATGGTGGGCACAGTAGATTAGACGTGAGTTACAATTTGAGTTGTATCCGTGCTTTTTTTCAGCGGAGTTGTATCTGGACTTGGGCAGCTAGCTGTTGTATGTAACTGGGGCATGTTACGTATCTTTATTTTCTATGGTACGTACTAGGTCGGTGTAATCTAAGAATTATATGTTCAATATTTTCTTCCTTTTGCAACGGTTAACGTGGGAGTTTATTTTTCTGTTTTATGATTATTGTAAAAATTTCTAACCTTTTTACCTCTTGGAATTAATGTGAGGCTTTCTAGATAAACCTCCAATTAGTAAAGATAAAGAAAGAAATATTACCATTATTGTGAGAATTTCTAACCTTTTATCTCTTGGAATTAACGTGGAGGCTCCTAGAGGAGTCTCTAATTATTAAAGATAAAGAAAAAGTTGTTATGGCACTTTAGTTAACTCTAAATTATGTTTTTACAGATATGTTACGGCACTGTAGATAACTCTAAGTTATGCTTTTCCATAGGGAAAAGGCAAATTTTCAACCTGAACAATTGCCCGAGTCCACAAAATAACCTTTAACTTCAATATTGTCCACTTAATAATTTGCATTCTTGAACTATCAAAACTGTTCACTTTTCACCCTTAGACTGGTTTCATGTGTGTGTTTTTTGGCTATGCCTTATAGTTTTTAGCACTAGCGTAAACGTTTGTGCGAACAAACCGAATGCGGATAAGCCGTTTCGAAAAGACTACCCTAATAAACCGCTTTAAAAAAAAGACAAAAAAAAGCCTTGCTATTGTTTGTTCTAGGAGAACCATAAGCCAAAAAGCATGAAGCCCATGAATGGTTTTCGCTACGTTTTTTGTGGCCACATTACTTATGTTCCTTAAAAACCCTCAATACACTCTTTGAAATTTAAGTCTTACACAATCTCTTCATCTTGGCTTTGAGCTTGGTGAGGTGCTCGTTCTGGGTAACGCGGAAATAATAGTCGGCGTACTCATCCTGCCGTACGCAGTTTACCGGGTTCGCCGTGCCGATAGCGAGCACGGCTGCGGGTCTGACCGCGCGCGGCGCCTGCTGGATCTCCCGGACGTCCGCTGGACGGCTCGCTGCCACGCTTGCCGAGCAGTAACTTGATGCAAATTAAACAATAAACAATTAATATTCGAGAAGTATATTTCTATGCTTTTCTCTTTAATAAAAATAATACTAATCTTAAAGCACATAGAAATCCAGCTTTTGATAGAGTAATATTAATTAATATTCATTCATTAATTAATGTACATATCTAAACAGGAGTCAGGCTTTTCATAGAGTTGCCATGGTTGCGGAACAGTAAGTCATCTAGTCTGCCTGCTCTCGATCGACAAACCAACAACGTTCTCACGCGAGTCGCAGCGCAGCTTGACTTACAAGGAGGTAGCTTTCATATTTGCTGTGCAGTGCTTCGAGTTGATGCGGTGACCGACGGTCGGAGCGGCCAAGCTTCTACGGCGTTCGGCGGCGAGATTGGGATAGATCCTGAGGTGGCGGGACAGCGCCAACGGCGGACGGCGCCATGCGTCGACAAAACAGTACATCTGAGACATGACAAGATGGGCGAAGTATGTACACTTATATGGGTGGTGTGGCTGGAATTGGCTAGCTAGTTGGCCGGGGCTAGGGTTTTTGTTGTACTTTGTATACGGTAGCACCACCTTATATATAGATAGTACAAGCATGCAAGAATCCGCATTAAAGCATTGCACTTGATGCCTGAGTTAATGCAGACGTGCATAGTCTACCAGCAGATGTGGATCGTCAACCACTCAACAAAAATATGGAGATGCTTTGATTGCAATTCCTTCTTTTTCGCAGGGCAACCGGTAAATAATGAGGCCTGTGTTTCTGTAATTATCCAGAATTTCAGCTATGCATTTCAATAATCTCTCTCTTCACATATTAATTTATAGCTTGGCACACTTCAGCCCTTTACTGTACATGAACGGTGGACCCTAATGCTAATGGCCCTTTCACCGTACATCGACATCCATCAAGCACGCACGGTGCATCAAAAGCCTGCACACCTTAGTGTAGTGTTCCTCCAGCCGAAGATGTAGAAACCTGGCTTTGGTACCAATTTTTATAATGGTAAAGGTATTCTTATCCACAGAATTTAGCTTGTAAGCTGAGGATCTCTTCTATTCTTAAAGTAGGCTATTGCCCTTACACAACTAATATGGAACTATATTTTACCAGCAAGAAAACCTCTAGTTTTACGTAATTGCAACAAAGTCCTTCACATTTTGAAAAACCTACACTTATTAATTTCGTAGCAGTCCTATATAGGTATGTTTACGTGCTGGCCGGAACTGCACCGGTAAGAATCAAGGATCCATCTGGTGCAGCCGGTCCGCTCCTCACCGTACGTGATGCTTTCCAGTTGAAAATCATACCTATCAATCCCCATAATATAATCATCCACAAAATGAGAGAATAAAGTAGTGAGAAGTGGGGGGTGGAGGATGTGCAAATAATGTTTCGAAACTTTTTGGTGAGAAGTGGGGTGGAGGATGTGCAAATAATGTTTTGAAGCTATTTGTAGTACTTAAGATCGATATGTTTATGCCGTATCAATCCCCATATTATTAAATTATCTTTTAGCTAAATTTATTCGTATCATTTTTATATGACCAATCTAAATATTTAAAATATATCAGCATGTATGTAGTTGAAATTAATATATTTTGATTAAATGCATTATATGAGATGTCACTTTTTTTTACTGTGAGGAGTAGATTCCAAGCAGCCCATAAAAGCACAACAGAAATAACTTTGACTCAGTAAATGATACAACCCTTTTTTTTTAAAAAAAAATTATTACAAAGACATTGTAACATCATGATTATGACTGGATGATTTGTTTTATGCCACGCTGGATGACAGTTTATGTTTGCAAACCAGGTCCTTGCTATACTTTATAAACTGTTTTTCACTTTTAGGAAAAGCATTAAGGCCCCTTTTGGCACAACTTCTCCCCTGGCTTTTCTCTTGTAGAAGCTAAAAGCTATACTAAACAGAAGGATTTTGAATGGCTTCTCAGAGAAGCACAAGCCGAAATACAGCGTAGAAGCAGAAGCCGACAGAGGTGTGCCTATGAGGAGCAGACAGGTCACACCGCTCCCGTTCGTTTCCCGCGAGCCGGGGCCGCCTTCCCCGACTCCGTCTCTCCCATCTCCGTCGACTGGTGCGAGTGGCCGGCCGCCGGAATTGACCCATGAAGCCTTCCCCAGACCGTAGGGCCTCTGCTCACCTCCGCTTAGTCCCCAACTCAGGCCTCCACCTCGACATGGTGCCATCTCCTCCCCAATTCTGGCCTCCACCTCGATCTGGTGCCCGTAGCTAAGGGTTCACCGCCACCGGCGCCGTGCAAGCAACCTTGCCATCTCCATCTTTCCAGTGTGTTCATGTGTTGGATCTGAAGTTTTTGTTGCCGCACTGCTACAGACAGCCCTATCACAGACGGTTCGGAACCGTCATCACAGACGGTTCCTGAACTGCCAGTGTTTAGGTGTCAGTGATAGTTGGTGGTTATCACAGACGGTTCCCGAGCCGTCTATGATAACTCACATTACAGACGGTCTTTATTACTAACCGTCTGTGATAGACAAGTATCACAGACGGTTGTTTATAAAAAACCGTCTGTGATAGTCTCGTATCACAGACGGTTTTTGTAAACCGTGTGTGATAATAAATATCACAGACGGTTCTTAATACGAGCCGTCTGTGATGTTTCAGTTATCACAGACGGTTCGTATTACTAACCGTCTGTGAAAGTTCACAGACGGTTATTAACACGAACCGTCTGTGATCTCTAAAATTATCACAGACGGTTCCAGTTAATAACCGTTTGTGATATTTTCGCAGACGGTTATTAACATAAACCATCTGTGATAATTTTAGACATCACAGACGGTTCGTGTTAATAACCATCTGTGAACTTTCACAGACGGTTAGTAATACGAATCGTCTGTGATGTCTCATTTATCACAGACCGTTCGTGTTAATAACCATCTGTGAAAATATCACTGACGGTTGCCAGTATAAATCGTCTGTGACAGTTTAATCACAGACGGTTTCGTATGAACCGTCTGTCATAAGCTTTATCTCAGAACGCTTCGTGTTTCGATCGTCTAATTAACGTCTCTCGATCGTTATACGAAGCGTCTATATCATTAATGTTTGGGTATACGAACCGTCTGTGCTAAAGGTTAAATATGTGCGCCTAATCCAGGTCTCTTCTACGTACGTACAATATGGCTTCTACTATTCTTGTGATCATCTCCTTCCTCTCATCTGTTCATCAAGAATTGTTCGGCCGGAACCTTACACAGGCGGCCAGCAATTTGCATCTGGAGCAGCTTCTCCACACACGCCCTGCTCTCCTTCCCCGACTTTCTTGCATCCGTCAGCTCGACCTGATCATCCGCCGTCGACGGAGGCGTCTCACTGTTGCTCAAGAAAGGGAAACAGCCCTTACCCTGGTTCTTCTCCACAATGTGCGCAAAGCGGAAGAAGCTCTACACGCATTGGAGAGACTGATGGATATCCTTGCCGATCAAGCAGAAACGACAGATTCTGAGGAATTTTTCCATGCTATCCTCTATGACATTATGGGCTATGCTACTGATTATTTGCCCAGGCTGGAGGAGGAAGTGCTGAGGACAAGGACAATCTTAACGGCGTTCGAGAAGTCAGTGGCTGATCCTCCAAGTCCCAAAGTCGAAGAAGAAGCGTACGAAGCCCAAAAGATTACAATCTGGGAAACTCTTTACCTGTGCGACTTTTGTAATAAATTTGCCTCTAAATGAAATTAATAAATTTGCCTTTAATTTGTGATCTCTTGTCTCAATAGTTCTGTAGTAAAGTTATTAGAAGCAATGTGTACTTATATATTAACCTCTGATCATGAACAGAATATGACAGACAAAGGGACATCACAGACGGTTCTTGTCAAAAACCGTCTGTGAACATTCACAGACGGTTCTTAAGAAGAACCGTCTGTGATAGTCTACACAACACAGATGGTTTTTAATAAAAAACCGTCTATGATAATTCCATATTATCACAGACGGTCTGTGATACTCGACCACTAACACAGACGGTGTCCAAATTAAAACCGTCTGTGTTAGTGTCAATCACAGACGGTTTTGTCAAACCGTCTGTGATGTAGCCGTCCAGTATAGCCTCTTTTGTAGTAGTGCCGGTTCATGAGTTCATGTGTGTGACTTGATCGTTTTTGTTGCCGATTCATAACCTCTGTGAATCTCTATGTTCAAATATATTAATTGTCAGATTTGCAATATTATTAAAGAATTTTGTTAGACATTTCGTGAAAGCCGATTATTGAACACTATTGAATGATCGATTTTTATTAGACATTTCCATGAACACTGATTATTGAACATTATATATTGAGCACCTATCTAGGCTTTAATCAACCTAACATACCGATTTCAGTTAGGGGCACTTTAGACCTTTCTTACTTCTAGCCAGCCAGCCTAAGAAAAAACTAGAATGACAAACGATAAACTTCTCCAGGCAGCCGCTTCTCTGGATAGCTACTTCTTAAAGTAGCTAGCCAACGCCACAACTGTGCCAAAGGTATTGAGTTGTATTCGCTAGCTAGTTCATCTAAAAACCAAAGCTGATGAAAAAATACAAATAAGTCACTTACACTTTAACACTTTCTCTCTCCCTCAGATCTAAGATGTGGAATAGAAATAGGCTACAATAATTTTTATTTTAATTGTATTAGTCGGGTCTTGAATTTAGAATTTCTTAGCTCTGATACTATATTGGGTTGTATGTGCTAGCCAGTTCACCCAAAAGCTTAAACTGATAAGAAAAGATGAGTAATTCACTTATATTTCAACAAAGAGGCCTAAGTACTATGATGAGAGAGAGTATGTTAAATTCCGGGGCTTGATGGAGGACTCGGAGAAACCTTTGTTCACGTGCTGCAGGTCAAAGTACACGAGGTTTTGGCCGTGCTTGAACTGTTGAAATTGAAGGCAAGCAACGGTTGGTCCGACAAGAGTTTCACAACGCTGCTAGGTCTTTTAGCGGACATGCTTCCAGAGGGAAATGAGTTGCCTAAAACCACGTATAAAGCCAAGAAGGTTCTTTGTCCGTTGGGAATGCAAGTCGAAAGAATACATGCATGTTTAAACGACTATATCCTGTATCGTAAAGAGAATGCAAACATGCATGTATGTTCGGTGTGCAACGCATCCCGATACAAATGTAACAATCAATCAGATGACGGCGAGGGAACAGAGGTGAAGAAAGGACCTCCTGTTAAGGTGGCTTGATATTTTCCTATAATTCCCCATTTGAAAAGGTTTTTTGCAAATTCAAAGGAGGTAAAACTGCTGCGTTGGCACTCGGAGGAGCGCAAGAAGGATGGAATGCTAAGATACCTTACTGATTCCGCCCAGTGGAGAAACATCAATAGGAGTTTCGCAGACTTGGTGCAGAACCAAGAAATATAAGGTTGGACTGAGTACAGATGGAATGAATCCTTTTAGTAGCATGAGCAGTCGACATAGCACATAGCCCGTGACTCTCTGCATCTATAACCTTGCTCCTTGGTTGTGTATGAAGCGAAAGTATATTTTACTGTCGATACTTATCAAAGGGCCAAAGCAACCTGGGAATGATATTGATGTGTACCTAGCACCGTTGATGCAAGATCTAAAAGTACTGTGGAACGAAGGGGTGCATGTATGGGATTGAGTTGTATTCATTAGCCAGTTCATCAAAAAGCCAAAGCAAATGAAGAAATACAACAAGTCACTTACACTTTAACACTTTCTCTCTCCCTCAGGTCTAAGATGTGGAATAGAAGTGAGCTACAATTATTTTTATTTTAATTGTATTAGTTGGGTCTTGAATTTAGAATTTTTTAGCTCTGGTACTATATTGGATTGTATGTGCTAGCCAGTTCACCCAAAATTTTAAACTGATAAGAAAAGATGAGTAATTCACTTATATTTCAACAAAGAGGCCTAAGTACTTTTTAATATTGATGCCAACAGTCCAAACACAAGGCCGTTTGCTAGCCTCTTAACTAAATGTTTCGTTAATTCTAACTCTAAAGTGTGGAGAGTGTGTACGTTTTATTTTGTTTCGTGTCCCCAAATTGATTGGCGTGATCGCTGTCATCCTTTTTAGTTGTGAAAATTTTACCCAGTGTAATTATATCCAAATCTAATATAGCACCTAAATAAACTTGAAATACTCCTTTATCATTTTAGGTATACTTGTATACTAATCATAAGGTACTCTAATGTAAACCACATGAAAAAATTACAAGGGAGTCTATAGTATTTAGCGTATTTTATAAATACCTTTAGATACGCACAGTGGCGGACCGACCGTTGGGTCAGGGGGGTTGGCGCCCACCCTACCATCGGCTGGACCCTGGGTACACCCCGTAGCCCCCTACCTCCGGCACGCCATGCCCACCGGCGCCAGCAGCAGCACCACAGCAGGCCAGCAGCCACCGCCGGCGCCATGCTGCTACCGTGCTGCGGCCTGCGGCCAGCGGCCTCTCTCTGGACATTACAACAAAGGCAAAAAGGCCAATGATTTGGTCCAATACAACATTACAAGTTTACAACAAAGTGTCGATTTGGGCCAAAAACAACATTGCAAAATCGGCAAAGCCCACCAAGAAATACATAACAATAACCCAGAATCCAGAAATACACACCACAGTCTACAGCAACAGCAAAGTGATTTCATCCCCTTTCGGCTTCTCAGTCCTTGCGGTTGGCGGCGCGGACGGGGGCACGGGGCAATGGGCAGCGTTGGAGCAGCCGAGCAGCCAGGAGCAGCCGACCGGCTGGCCGGCGGCTGCCTACCGCTAGATCCACCGCTCTCCTCGGCCCGCTCCTCCCGGACGCCTCCCACCTCGTCTTCGTCACGTCGAGCAGGAGCAGCCGACCGGCCAGCCGCCTAGTGCTAGATCTGGAGCTGGGAGGGGAGATGGTCGGCCGGAGGGGGAGGGCGGAGGGAGAAGGTGGCGACTGAGGGAGAGGGCACCAGATCTAGACCGGTTGGCCGGAGGGGCAGAGGGAGAGGGTGGCTGGCGGCGAGACCGTGAGAGGGAGAAGGTGCCAGATCCAGACCGGTCGGTCGGAGGGCGGAGGGTGGAGGGAGAGGGCGGCCGGCAGCGCCACGGTGAGACCACGAGTCGCGAGAGGGAGATGGCGCCGAAAGCGCGACTGGATCTGGCGAGTGGCAACAGTGGCGAGGCGAGGAGCGGATCTGCCGTGGCTGATTTATTTGCGTCGACGGTCAATCGACGATCGGTGACATCTGCCATGGCTGAGTGACTGACAGGTGTGAGTGCTAAGTTTGCTACCCCGATTTATAACTATCTTTAAATTAGCCACGGATTTCAATCTTATTTACCCCTTTTTTGATCTTTATAACTATTCACAAATACAATTTCTGATTTCATCACCAAGTTTACTAATTTTGATATGCAGATAACTACTTACATATATTTATGGGCATTGAAAGGCACATTATCTATTACCAATGTACAATATTTGTTGTATTTTGTATTTTTACTATGTCCCTATTCTAATTATGTGTGATTTTGGATTACAAAATATAGATTGCTTTATGTTTAGTGTATTTATCTTTTGTATATTATGTCCCGCTAGCCCCCCTAAAATTTGGCTCTGGGTCCGCCACTGTATACGCACATAAAAAGGGTATGTCAAAAATGTACATATTACCTCTGAAAAATTATTCGTACCACATAAATGATCTTAACTACTCGTATATTACGCATACATACCCTCCGTTGCACGAGATATTCCCTACGTTGTGAGATACGATATAGGCGTAATTACACTCGGGAGTAGAAAAGAGGCTTCCCATGTAGGAAATATATATATGTATATCTCACTGAAGTTACAAATTCCAAACACAATCAAGCTTGGTGCACTCGGGCATGTGCACGGATTGATGACTAGTGGATTAAAATAGAAAAGAAAACAAACGACAATAATAGAGGCGTGCCAATGAGGCAGCACGCTTATTCACCCCGATGAGCGCGCATATATACACACACACACACATATATATATATATATATATATATATATATATATATATATATATATATATATATATATATATATATATATATATATATCTCGCCGACCTAGCGTTTCAGGGTAAACCTCGATAACACACATAGGACCCAGTACCGGCATGATTTTGTAACCACTGAATTCGGCATCAGAAAAGATCTTTCTCCACTCTTGTTCCTCTCGCTCCACCCCATTGATACACATCATGAACATGTTCTGCGTAGCTTCCACAACGTTGGTGTCTCTATCTCGCGGCCTGGATCCGGTCACCATGTCTATGATTACCACCTTTCCTCCGGCGTCTCTCGCTGGGATGGCTTCCTTGCAACGACGAAGTATCCTGACACAACACTACTACAGAAAGCCTAATACTAGACAGCCAATCACAGACAATTTGACAAAACCGTCTGTGATTGACACTAACACAGACGGTTTTAATTTGGGCACCGTCTGTGTTAGTGACGTCGGATAAAATGAGTATCACAGACGGTTCTTAGTATCTGTGATAATCTTGGATTATCACGGATTGTTTTTTATTAAAAACCGTCTGTGTTGTGTAGACTGTCATATTTGTTCATGATTAGAGATTAATATATAAGTACATATTACTTCTAATAACTTAACTACAGAACTACTGAGACAAGAGATTACAAATTAAAGGCAAATTTATTAATTTCAATTAGAGGTAAATTTATTACAAAAGTCGCACAGGTAAAGAGTTTCCCAGATTGTAATCTTTTACGCTTCTTCTTCGACTTTGGGACTTGGAGGATCAGCCACTGACTTCTCGAACGACGTTAAGATTGTCCTTGTCCTCAGCACTTCCTCCTCCACTGGGCAAATAATCGTGAGCATAGCCCATAATGTCGTGAGGATAGCATGAAAAGATTCCTCGAATCTGCCGTTTACGCTTGATCGGCAAGGCTATCCATCAGTCTCTCCAATGTGTGTAGAGCTTCTTCCGCTTTGCGCACATTGTGGAGAAGAATCAGGGTAAGGGCTGTTTCCCTTTCTTGAGCGGCAGCGAGACGCCTCCGTCGACGACGGATGATCAGGTCGAGCTGACGGATGAAAGAAAGTTGGGGAAGGAGAGCAGGGCGTGTGCGGAGAAGCTGCTCCAGATGCAAATTGCTGGCCGCCTGTGTAAGGTTCCGGCCGAACAATTCTTGATAAACAGATGAGAGGAAGGAGATGATCACAAGAATAGTAGAAGCCGTATTGTACGTACGTAGAAGACACCTGGATTAGGTGCGCATATTTAACCTTAGCACAGACGGTTCGTATACCCAAACATTAATGATATAGACGCTTCGTATAACGATCGAGAGACGTTAATTAGACGACCGAACCACGAAGCGTTCTGACATAAAGCTTATGACAGACGATTTTTATAAAAAGCATGCGTGATAAGATTTATCACGACGGTTTTAAACTTACAACCGTCGTGATATTGATATCCTGAGCGGTTCTACGTCTAGAACCGTCGTAATAAGCCTCCCTATAAATACCCTCTGGCTAGGGTTTTCCCCGTACGCTGCAGTTATATTCTACATCTAAATCCCGATCTGTCTCGTCACCGCTGCCTCCCTAAGCCCTCGCCGGCCGCCTCGCCTCACCGAGCCCTCGCCGGCCGCCTCCCCGAGCCGTCCGCGCTCGAAGACCGATGCTTGGCTCGCCTCCACGCCCGGCGCCTCCGCTCGCCATTGCCTGCGGTCGCCTCCTGAGCCCTCACCGCCGCCTCCCGAGCCCTCGCCGGCCGCCTCCCGAGCCGTCGCGTTCAAGACCGGCGCTCGGCTCGCCTCCACGCCGGCGCCTCCGCTCGCCGTCGCTGCGGTCGCCTCCCGAGCCTCGCCGGCAGCCTCCCGAGCCCTCGCCGGCCGCCTCCCGAGCCGTTCGTGTTCAAGACCAACGCTCGGCTCGCCTCCACGCCGGCGCCTCCGCTCACCCGTCGCCTGCGGTCGCCTCCCCGAGCCCTCGCCGGCTGCCTCCCCGAGCCGTCCGCGTTCAAAGACCGACGCTCAGCTCGCCTCCACGCCCGGCGCCTCCACTCGCCCGTCGCCTGCGGTCGCCTCCCCGAGCCCTCGCCGGCCGCCTCCCCGACCCCTCGCCAGCCTTTATGTGATGCTATGATTTGCTTAAAAAAACGATTGTAATTGAGTATAAATATGTTGCATGGTGTGGAGCCTTGATAGAACTTTGTTTAGAGACCTTGTAGTAATAATATATGCCACATAGACCTTCAAGGGCATGAAGCAAGTGACACACTCTAGTGTTCCCGTTTAATGAACCGGATACACTAGTTTGTGTCATTTGCTTCATAGAACTTTGTTTAGAGACCTTGTAGTAATAGTATATGCCACATAGACCTTCAAGGGGCATGAAGCAAGTAACACACTCTAGTGTATCCTGTTCAATGAACTGGATACACTAGTTTGTGTCATTTGCTTCATAGAACTTTGTTTAGAGACCTTGCAGTAATAGTATATGCCACATAGATTTTTTATTCCTCTTATCACTCTGTAATTGTGAATTTGTTAATGCATATTTTATTTCATTTCAATTAATTCATTTGCGAAATGGATGCCTTATGTCTGTGAATGAAATGTGATGTGAATTGGATGTTATATGTGTAACATCCTGATTTTCAGAGTTTTTTTGAGGCTTTTAAAATAAAATTCACCATTTGAATTTTTCTGGATTTAATTAAAAGCTTAAATGAATTTTTATGAGTTAAAAGGATTTAATATGATTAATCTGAACATGAACATTTGCCAAAGTTATTTTATTTGAGTTCCTTGTGTCCCAAGGAATTTATTGGTATTTTTCTGGATTTTTCTGGATTTATTTGCTATTTTCTAGAGCTCAAATTAATTTATTTGAATTTCTGAAAAAGAAAAATCTCCAAAAATCCCAACCGGCCAGTGGGCCGAAACCCACCAGCCGGCCCAGCCCATTCCGCGCCCGCGCCCGCCTTGTCCCTGCCGATGGGCGACACGTGTCACCATCTCGGCCACCTGCGCTCGTACCCGTGCGCCATCCTCGCCGCTCGCCCGTCCTCGCCGCCGCGGCGGTGGGACCCACTGTCAGGGTCGCCGTTCCCGACCGGGACTCTCTTCCCCGTCTCCGATCGGGACGCCGCCGCCGCCTTCCGTTTTCCTTCGCCGTCTCCGAGTCAAACACCTCGACGGCCGGGTATAAAAGCCGCCGCGCCCCCTCGTCTTCCCCGTCCCGAGCCGCCGCCGTCCGCCGACGCTTGAGCGCCGCCGTCGTCCGCGTTGGCCGTGCGCCGTCGTTCGCCGCCGCCGTGGTCATCGCCCGTCGCCGCCGTCGTCGCGCCGTCATTCGCCACCGCCGGTGAGCCCGCCGCCGTCGTTCTCGTCCCGCCACCTCGGTCACCGCGCCGGCGATCGCCGCCGTCACCTGCGTCGCCGCCGCCGCCGCCGCGAACCCGCCGCCGCGCCGCCGGACGCGCGCGCAACCCCGCCGCCGCGGCGCACCGCCTCGCGCCCGTGCGCGCCGCGACGTCGGCCGACGCCACCGCCCGTGACTTTTCGCCTTCCGTAGACTCCGCCCACGTGCACCGAGTCTCGTCCGGTGGGGCCCGCTTGTCGGCCGTACTCCGTGGACCAAGCCGAGTCGGCCGCCGATCGGCAAACCACGTCGGCCCTAGGGCATGCGTGTCCGCCCGTCGGCGCCACGTCGGCACACCGCGCTTGCGCCAAGAGCCTGGGATCACCCGTCTTGTTCCGTGAGCCGAGTCCACCGAGACCCGGCTTCCGTGCGCCGGTCCACAAAGACGATGCACTTTTCCAATTTTCCCGATTTTCAGAAAATCCAATTTTCCAAGAGCCCGTTCTCCTCATCCTAGCTCCGATTGACCCGTTCTTTTTCTAAATTCATCTAAAATTGAGCTCTACCTTTTGGTTCAGGTTTGAAAGTTTTGGAGTTCATTTGAATTTTATTTGAATTTATTTTCTCTTTTCGTCTCGTTTTCTCTCTCGTTAGATCGCGTGTTCGAGGGAGCGGAAGTTGGATTTGAAGACCAAGAGCCCTCATCTGAGCAAGGCCAAGGCAAGTCGTATTCTTTGATCATGTTGAACCCAGTTTTCAATCTATTATGTATTATTTTGTTTCAAATTATCATGCATGGCTATTTGTTAATAAAACCTCGTAATTGGTAGTTATACTCCTAATTGGTTAAATCCTCCATGATAACTTGATTGCCATGATTCCATTGACACCTTAGGATTGGGAATTATTTAGTGATAAATAATAATTGTCACATGGGGTTACGTTCAACTGCTTAGCCTGCTTATTATTAGTTCGCTGGGATCTGTCATCGCATGTGGTTAATTAATCCTGACTTAATGGTTTACTTGAACGTGGTGGTTAGCCACAATTATAAAATTTGTATGTCATGACATGGGTAGTGTCATGGGCATTGGTTATACAAACTTGGCTTTCACTTGGGCGAATGATCGTGCGATAAAGAAAGTCTTTGGATGCACATTGGGATGTGGATGCTTCGCCTGGGTAATTGTTAAGGACTTAACTTTGTGCGCCATTGATCTGAGCTTAATCGTGCAAACCACATGTCTAGTATGGGATAGACCTGGCATAATAATTTGTGAAGTCTCCACTTTGGTTTTACTCACGATGTTGTGTGGCGCAAGAGGGGGCAATTATCAACTAGGGGGTTACCCTACTCGACGGCGAATCCTTAGCGAGTGGGATCAGGTGGAGATGGACCATTGTAAAAGCCTTGTTGTGATTTCCTTAAGCTGAGGCTAATCACATCGTGTGGGTACAGTTGTGCAACCTCTGCAGAGTGTAAAACTATTCGAATAGCCGTGTCCTCGGTCATGGACAATGCTCGGTGATTTCACACGAGGGGTAGAGTCTTTATGAAATTTTGGTTGGCTTGAGATGGGAAGTGAATGGTTAGTTCACTTGTGGTCTACTCAATTCCTTTGATTTATTTACTTAGTGTCTGTTGTTAAATTTGCTTTTCAATCTATTTATCATATTTACTCTAAATTGCTGTTTTATGCAAAACTAACCTTTCAGCCATCCATTGTTAAGCTTTGCATATTATATTGCATTCATTTGTTACAAACGACTTGCTGAGTACCAATGTACTCACGGCTTTATGCCCATGTTGCTCAGTTGAGGAGGAGGGACCAGATCAGCAGGAGTTGCTAGAAGGAGGCTACTACGAGGACTTCACGGATTAGGACTTCGCTCCCGATCGATTGCTGTGGGCATGTCGAGTGGCTACTACGCTAATTTTGGATTTCATTGCTAGTTTCTTTAAAAGCCCTTGGGCTCATAATTGTAAGCTTGGCCATAAGGTCGTACTCGATGGTTATTAATATAATTTGGATTTCCTTTAGAGTATCGTGATGTGGATGATATTTGTCTTTGTTTCTGCTGTGTGCACTAGCGTGATCTGGACTAGTGCAGAACACACAGAGAGTCGGATTTGTATATTCGGGTCTCGGCAGAGATGGTATCGAGCCATATCGATTGTAGGACGAAACCCTAGTCGATAGTCGTGGTCTCAAGAATTCAAAACCTATTTTCTAAAGACAAAACAACCAAACCTGATATTTAGCAAATTCTTTACTCTCTTACCTTATTCTTAGGGATTCTTGCCTCTCACCTTAAAGGTCTGCAAAATGAAAGTTTTTAAACTGACTCTTGTCTTGTGCCGTGCTGTAGATGTCGCAAAGCAACTATAGCAGGTCAGGAGGATGGAGGAGAGTTCTTCGAGTGCTGCTAAGAAGTCTTGGTTTCAAAAGAACACCAATCTGATTCCATGGATGATGAAGTAAGAGGATACCATTTCACACGGTTGTACTTCACTACCAAGCTTGGAGGACACGTCGTACACCACAGCTTTAAAAGTTCAAATGCACAAGCAGCTGCACGCAAGGCCGTTACTCAACTCTGTCGACGGTACAAGATCAGTATGACCAAGTTCATCCAGGAGTACAAGAGGAAGTATGAACCTGAGGAGTACACTCCGCGGACGCCAACACCCCCGCCCTCGCCTACGCCGCCCAGCCCGGAGGAAAGGCAACGCATGGCAGATGATCGCCGAGAGTACCTACGACTTGCCATTCCAGCAACAGCGCCTACAATGCAGTTCCGCAACCGATGGACGTTCCACAGTGATGCAGAAGAAGAAGAAGAACGCACGCCGTACCTCGCCGGACCTGAGTGGGAGCCGGAAGAGTAGGCCGTAGCATAGGATAGCATCGGTTAGGAAGTGGTTTTTGTTTGCATTGAGTGTGATGTGAGCTGCAGTTTTGCCCTCAAAAGCAATATGTTGCAGTCATATCAAATCTTTTATTGAAGTGATTTATTTGTTCTTTTGTTAGCTTTTCGGCTAAGTGATTGTTTAGTTTAGGATTTACCATTAGAATATCCCCCTTAGACGAACTTACCACTTATCTTTGCTTTTCCTCTTACGGTAAGCCCTGTGAAGCCAGTCCTCAAGCAAGTGATCTTTCTTTTCAGATGGTTGATACCCGGAGCTCCGCAGGACGTGGTCAGATGAGTCAGGACCCTGAGGGCAGTCAGGCAACTCCGGAGCAGCATGCAAACCCAGCTGGACTGGATCCAACCTTGAGTCAGTTCATGGCAGCCTGACCGGTTGATGAACACCATGATGCGTAACATGAACGCCATGATGAATCGACAGAATCAAGACATGGCCATGCTCTCCCATCCGCCAAAGAGTCCAAGTTTGCAGAATTTATGAGAACAAGGCCTCCTACCTATTCACGGTCTTCGAGCCATTAGAAGCGATGTGCGCTGCGCTTCGATGGAAAAGAAGCTTAACCTTGCCCGAGGTACGGATCGCGAGAAGGTGTTGTATGCAGCCCATCAGCTTGAGGGTGCTGCAGCCGAGTGGTGGGAAAATTATTGTGTCGCTCATGAGGATCCAGAGAGTATCACTTGGGCTGAGTTCGCAGAAGCTTTTCGTCATGCCCATATCCTGGATGGGGTGATCGAAATGAAGAAGGAAGAATTTCGGGAGTTGCAGCAGAAGAACATGTCCGTGAGTGAATATCTCAACAAGTTCACTCAGTTGGCCCGTTATGCTCCAGAAGATGTCGCCACAGATGATGCTCGCCAGAAGAGGTTCAAGAAAGGATTGAACCCAGGATTGAAAGTTCAGGTAGTGGGACATGATTATGCCAGTTTCCAAAACATGGTGGACAAAGCAATGCTCATTGAGGAAAGTCATCGCGAGTTGGAAGAGTCTCGCAAGAGAAGAATGATGCAGCAAGGATCACAGATGCACCAAGCTCAGAGAGCCCGCTTCGGTAATTTTCAGCCAGCTCGAGTTCCTCAGCAGTCGGGATTCAAAACTCCCGCACGGCTCCCGTCGTTTTCTTGGCGCCAAAACCAAATCCGGTGGGAAGCCAACAGCAGAGGATTACCAAGCCCATGTCGTGATCACTTGTTTCAAATGCAATGAGACGGGACATTATGCCAACAAATGCCCGCAAAATACCGCATTGACACCAGTTCGCTTCAGCTTGGGAGCCACACCAGACCGTACCCCTGCAGCAGGATCAGGACGCGGAGCACCTCAAGGATCAAATCAACCCAACAAAGGATCGCAGACCGTGATGCGTGGCCAGGTGAACCACGTCACCATGGAGGAGGCTCAAGCAGCGCCAGATGTGGTGATTGGTAAGTTCCCAGTAAATTCAGTACCTGCCACAGTTTTGTTTGATTCTGGAGCTTCACATTCGTTTGTTTCTCGGAGTTTTGCTCTAAAGCATAAGTTGGAAGTCGTTGCACTTGGTTCCATTTTATTGGTTCAATCCCCAGGCTCTGAGATGAGTACAAACCTAGGATGCCCCAAAGTTAGGATAGCCATCCAAGGAGTAGAGTTCTCCATGATTTGGTTGTGCTGAATATCCAGTCTTTGGACGTAATTTTGGGTATGGATTGGCTCAAGAAGCATCAAGCAGTATTGGAATGTGGAAGCCGAGCAGTCACTTTGGACGGTCCCGATGGAAGCAAGGTTAGATTTGAAGCCGACATGAAGCAGCCAGAAAAAGTGATGGTGTGCCAAAGTAAAGGGATTGCCCTAAATGAAGTACCAGTTGCCAGAGAATATCCCGATGTTTTTCCCGATGATCTCCCCGGGATGCCACCAAAAAGAGAAGTAGAGTTTGCAATTGAGTTAGCACCAGGCACCTCACCAATTTCCAAGAGACCTTACCGAATGCCCGCCAATGAGTTAGCAGAATTAAAGAAGCAGATACAAGAGTTATTGGATAAAGGGTATGTCAGACCCAGTACCTCTCCGTGGGGAGCACCAGTATTGTTCGTCAAGAAGAAGGATGGTAGCCAGCGTATGTGTGTGGATTACCGAGCTCTCAATGAAGTTACCATCAAGAACAAGTACCCGTTGCCCAGAATTGATGATCTGTTCGATCAATTAAAAGGAGCTGGAGTGTTTTCCAAGATTGATTTGAGATCGGGGTATCACCAAATGAGGATTCGACCGGAGGACATACCCAAGACAGCCTTCTCAACTCGTTATGGATTATACGAGTTCACCGTGATGTCCTTTGGCTTAACCAATGCCCCAGCCTACTTTATGTACCTGATGAACAAGGTGTTCATGGATTACTTGGACAAGTTTGTCGTTGTGTTCATTGATGACATTCTGATCTACTCCAAGAATGAGGAGGAGCATGAGGAGCATTTGAGATTGGTATTGCAAAGATTGCGGGAGCACAAGTTGTATGCTAAGTTCAGCAAGTGTGAATTTTGGATGAAGGAAGTTGCCTTTTGGGTCATGTGTTGACGGCAGAGGAGTGTCCGTTGACTCGGGGAAAGTACAAGATGTGCTCACCTGGAAGGCACCCACGTCGGTGACCCAAGTCAGAAGCTTCCTAGGAATGGCAGGTTACTATCGAAGATTCATAGAAGGGTTCTCCGGTGTAGCCCGACCCTTACCCAGCTACTAAAGAAGGAAAAGAAGTTTGAATGGGCGCAGAGTGCGAGAAGAGTTTTCGGAAGTTAAAGGAAAGTCTGACAACAGCACCAGTCTTAATTTTGCCTGACATCAAGAAAGATTTTGAGATTTATTGTGACGCCTCCCGCAAAGGTTTAGGGTGCGTATTGATGCAAGACAAAAGAGTGGTAGCTTATGCATCGCGTCAGTTGAGGCCACATGAGGAGAACTACCCTACGCACGATTTGGAGTTAGCAGCAGTTGTGCATGCCCTGAAAATATGGCGACACTACGATGGGTAACGGATGTGAGATCTACACGGATCATAAGAGCTTGAAGTATATCTTCACCCAATCGACCTTAACCTAAGACAAAGAAGATGGTTGGAGTTGATAAAGGACTATGACATTGGAATCCACTATCCCCGGGAAAAGCCAACGTAGTGGCGGATCGTTGAGCAGGAAGGTATATTGCAACACAATTATGGTCAAGGAGAGTCAACCAGCATTGCACGAGGAATTCCAAAAGCTCAGTTTGGAGTTGGTTGAAGAAGGGATGTTGGCCGCTTTGGACTTGCAGCCGACCTTGGATAGTCAGATTCGTCAAGCGCAAGCGGAGGATGAAAATATCCAGCGGATCAAGGTTGGATTGAAGGAAGGAAAAGGCGGGTTTTGTGGAGGATGATCAGGGTATCATATGGTACAAGAAGCGATTGTGCGTACCCAATAAGGAAGAGTTAAAGCAATTGTTGCTTAAAGAGGCACACGAGTCATTATATTCAATTCATCCAGGCAGTACCAAGATGTATCAGGACATCAAGGATAAATCTTGGTGGCGGTATGAAGCGAGAAATAGCGAGTATGTAGCACTATGTGATGTTTGCGGTAGTGAAAGCAGAGCATCAAAGACCCGCAGGATTGTTACAACCGTTGAAAATTCCGAGTGGAAGTGGGAAGATGTGGGCATGGATTTCATCACAGGTCTACCCAAGACCAAGGAAGGTTACGACTCGATATGGGTAATTGTGGATCGATTGACAAAGGTAGCCCATTTCCTTCCAGTCAAAACCACATATTCTGGAGATAAGTTGGCAGAATTGTATATGTCAGAATTGTGAGTCTCCATGGAGTTCCTAAGAGGATTGTGTCGGATCGTGGATCGCAGATTCACTTCACGATTTTGGAGTAGTTTCCACGGCGATGGGTACTCATCTGAATTTCAGCACTGACCTATCACCCACAGACCGATGGTCGACAGGCGTGTAAATCAAATCCTAGAGGATATCTTTGAGAGCATGTGTTTTGGATCACGGAGCTAAGTGGGACAATTGCCTACCTTTTGCAGAATTTTCCTACAACAACAGTTACCAGGCCAGTTTGCAGATGTCACCATTTGAGGCTTTGTATGGTCGGAAGTGTAGGACCCCTCTCAATTGGAAGGAGACAGGAGAAAGGCAGATATTTGGGCCAGAGTGTTTGCAAGAAGCCGAAGAAAAGTGCGCTTGATTCAAGCAAGGTGAAAGCTCAAGCCGAGCAAAGAGTTATCTTGATACTCGTGAAGAGATTTAAGCTTTGAGCCCAATGATTATGTGTATCTCAGGATCACACCTTTCAAAGGAGTTAAGCGTTTTCAAATGAAGGGAAAGTTAGCACCAAGATATGTGGGGCCATTCAAGATTTTGAAGCGCAAGGGAGAAGTTGCCTATCGGCTAGAGCTACGAGAACTTGAGCGGGATACATGATGTGTTTCATGTGTCTCAATTAAAGAAGTGCTTGCGAGTGCGAGGAGGCGGTGCCAATTGAGGTGTGGATCTCGGGAGGATCTGTCCTATAAAGAGCATCCCATCAAGATCTTGGAAGTGTCGAGCGTGTCACCGAAGAAGGGTCGTTCGTTTTTGCAAAGTTCGGTGGAGCAATCATTGGAGGAGGAAGCAACACAGGAAAGCGAGGAGGATCTCAAGCGGAGTTTCCAAACCTATTCTTTAGAGAGCGAGAATCTCGGGTCGAGATTCCGTTTAAGGGGGGAGGTTTGTAACATCCTGATTTTCAGAGTTTTTTTGAGGCTTTTAAAATAAAATTCACCATTTGAATTTTTCTGGATTTAATTAAAAGCTTAAATGAATTTTTATGAGTTAAAAGGATTTAATATGATTAATCTGAACATGAACATTTGCCAAAGTTATTTTATTTGAGTTCCTTGTGTCCCAAGGAATTTATTGGTATTTTTCTGGATTTTTCTGGATTTATTTGCTATTTTCTAGAGCTCAAATTAATTTATTTGAATTTCTGAAAAAGAAAAATCTCCAAAAATCCCAACCGGCGATGGCGAAACCCACCACCGGCCCACCCATTCGCGCGCGCGCGCCTTGTCCTGCCGATGGGCGACACGTGTCACCATCTCGGCCACCTGCGCTCGTACCCGTGCGCCATCCTCGCCGCTCGCCCGTCCTCGCCGCTGACAGGTGGGACCCACCTGTCAGGGTCGCCGTTCCCGACCGGGACTCTCTTCCCCGTCTCCGATCGGGACGCCGCCGCCGCCTTCCGTTTTCCTTCGCCGTCTCCGAGTCAAACACCTCGGCGGCCGGGTATAAAGCCGCGCGCCTCGTCTTCCGCCCCGAGCCGCCGCCCCGCGGCGCAGCGCCGCCGTCGTCGCGCGTTGGCGTCTGGCGCGTCGTTCGCCGCCGCCGTGGTCATCGCCGTCGCCGCCGTCGTGCGCCGTCATTCGCCACCGCCGGTGAGCCCGCCGCCGTCGTTCTCCGTCCCGCCACCTCGGTCACCGCCGGCGATCGCCGCCGTCACCTCGTCGCCGGCCGGCCCGCCGCGAACCCGCCGCCGCGCCGCCGCCGACGCGCGCCGCAACCCCGCCGCCTCGGCGCACCGCCTCGCGCCGTGCACGCGCGCGACGTCGTCACGAGCGCCACCGCGCCGTGACTTTTCGCCTTCCGTAGACTCCGTCCACCGCACCGAAGTCTGTCGGTGGGGCCCGCTTGTCGGCCGTACCCCGTGGACCAAGCCGAGTCGGCGCCCGATCAAGAAACCACGTCGACCCTAGGGCATGCGTGTCCGCCCGTCGGCGCCACGTCGGCACCGCCGCTTGCGCCAAAGAGCGATCGGCCCGTCTTGTTCCGTGAGCCGAGTCCACCGTGAGACCCAGCTTCCGTGCGCCGGTCCACAAAGACAAGATGCACTTTTCCAATTTTCCCGATTTTCAGAAAATCCAATTTTCCAAGAGCCCGTTCTCCTCATCCTAGCTCCGATTGACCCGTTCTTTTTCTAAATTCATCTAAAATTGAGCTCTACCTTTTGGTTCAGGTTTGAAAGTTTTGGAGTTCATTTGAATTTTATTTGAATTTATTTTCTCTTTTCGTCTCGTTTTCTCTCGTTAGATCGCGTGTTCGAGGGAGCGGAAGTTGGATTTGAAGACCAAGAGCCCTCATCTGAGCAAGGCCAAGGCAAGTCGTATTCTTTGATCATGTTGAACCCAGTTTTCAATCTATTATGTATTATTTTGTTTCAAATTATCATGCATGGCTATTTGTTAATAAAACCTCGTAATTGGTAGTTATACTCCTAATTGGTTAAATCCTCCATGATAACTTGATTGCCATGATTCCATTGACACCTTAGGATTGGGAATTATTTAGTGATAAATAATAATTGTCACATGGGGTTACGTTCAACCGCTTAGCCGCTTATTATTAGTTTGGGATCCGTCATCGCATGTGGTTAATTAATCCTCGACTTAATGGTTTACTTGAGCGTGGTGGTTAGCCACGTTATAAAATTTGTATGTCATGACATGGGTAGTGTCATGGGCATTGGTTATACAAACTTGGCTTTCACTTGGGCGAATGATCGTGCGATAAAGGGGTCTTTGGATGCACATTGGGATGTGGATGCTTCGCTGGGTAATTGTTAAGGACTTAACTTTGTGCGCCATTGATCCGAGCTTAATCGTGCAAACCACATGTCTAGTATGGGATAGACTGGCATAATAATTTGTGAAGTCTCCACTTTGGTTTTACTACCGATGTTGTGTGGCGCAAGAGGGGCAATTATCAACTAGGGGTTACCCTACTCGACGGCGAATCCTTAGCGAGTGGGATCGGTGGAGATGGACCATTGTAAAAGCCTTGTTGTGATTTCCTTAAGTGAGGCTAATCACATCGTGTGGGTACAGTTGTGCAACCTCTGCAGAGTGTAAAACTATTCGAATAGCCGTGTCCTCGGTCATGGACAATGCTCGGTGATTTCACACGAGGGGTAGAGTCTTTATGAAATTTTGGTTGGCTTGAGATGGGAAGTGAATGGTTAGTTCACTTGTGGTCTACTCAATTCCTTTGATTTATTTACTTAGTGTCTGTTGTTAAATTTGCTTTTCAATCTATTTATCATATTTACTCTAAATTGCTGTTTTATGCAAAACTAACCTTTCAGCCATCCATTGTTAAGCTTTGCATATTATATTGCATTCATTTGTTACAAACGACTTGCTGAGTACCAATGTACTCACGGCTTTATGCCCATGTTGCTCAGTTGAGGAGGAGGGACCAGATCAGCAGGAGTTGCTAGAAGGAGGCTACTACGAGGACTTCACGGATTAGGACTTCGCTCCCCAGTCGATTGCCTGTGGGCATGTCGAGTGGCTACTACGCAATTTTGGATTTCATTGCTAGTTTCTTTAAAAGCCCTTCAGGCTCATAATTGTAAGCTTGGCCATAAGGTCGTACTCTGATGGTTATTAATATAATTTGGATTTCCTTTAGAGTATCGTGATGTGGATGATATTTGTCTTTGTTTACGCTGTGTGCACTAGCGTGATCCTGGACTAGTGCAGAACACACAGTAGAGTCCGGATTTGTATATTCGGGTCTCGACAATATGTTTGTCAAATGAATTGAGATGTGAATTATATGTATACATATACTTGTTTATCTGCTTGTTTCAGAGGGCATGGCTAGCATTTCCTGAGGCTAGCCAATAAACACAAATAGATTTATGGGTAGAAAAGAACATCACAGATGGTTTTTAGTTACAAACCGTCTGTGATGACATATCACAGACGGTTTGTAACTAAAAACCGTCTGTGATATATCAATATCACAGAAGGTTTTTAACTAAAAACCATCTGTGATAGCTGATTATCACAGACGGTTTCATTCTGTGATAACTAAAGATTGCATTTGATTTAGGCTGTCTTCTGGAAGTGTCAGGAAAATCGGAAGTAACACATGTATAAGTGTGGTAGTTCCGTTTGGTGGAAGTACTGTAGGAATAGATGCGGAAGTACCGCTATCACTTGGTGAAAGTACCGGGTTAGTTGCGGTATGTTTTTTCAGATAGGTCCAGGTGAGGTTTTTAATATGCGGAAGTACCGCTTTAGAGAGCAGTAGTACCGCAGTGCGGAAGTACCAGCATGGTAAGTGCGGTACTTCTGATCTTCCCAGAAAAATAGGATTTTGGGATTTGAGTCTTGGATTGAGTTGAGATGACCTAGAACATTGGTTTAAGATTGTATGATGCATTTCTTGGCTAATGTAGGTCAAGTTGTGAAGAACTTGTACCTGTAAACATTTTTTTGGATGTGTAGGGTCACTGGCGAGAATCGGGATTAAGCACATGGAGGAGTTGAGGCCTAGAACGATCGAGGATGCCGGGTGAGATGGTGAGCTCAAGCATGGCACGAGAAAAGCAAATGTTGAAGGCGAGTTCGAATGGCAGGATGACGCCATGTAGCTTGCATAGGCCAAGTGGGCCGTAGTTCGGTAGAACCGGGACGGAAGACACTTGGCGACGCGTGGCAAGCTAGTGGTGCACCTACATGTGGCAAGCATGGCGATTGCTTGCAGTGGTTCGTGATGACCGGGTCAAGGAAAGGTATTTTAGTAGTTTGACCAAAATACCAAAAACCATCTTGGATCAAAACCACGACGCATGGGCGATGCGTTGGAGAGCGATTTATATCAAGGTGGAGTTGGTTTGATCAAGACGGATTAGGGCTAAGGATTTAGCAGATGCACACTTATGCACTTTAAAAAGCATGCATAAGTGAATTTATGTGAGTAAAACCTGTGTGTGGGGTTAACGGGTTTCCCCCATTATAATAGTGGATAGTATCCACTAAGGTGAATAGGTGGCTGATTCCTCACCTATAAAAAGGGGTTGAGATGGAGACATGTGGTGATCTATCCAACCCCTCTCATGTGCTCTCTTATTTAGGTTTAGGGTTTGAGAGTGGAGCACTTGTGTGTGGTCTTTGTCCTTCAAGGTGGAGTGATTGTAAAACCTTCTATCTCAAGTAAAAAATATATCAATCTTTACGTATTCCCATGGATCCATCATGCTTTGATTGATTTGCTTTTGCTTTGGTCCCAAAATGTGAGTTCTTAATCCGAGGGTTTTTTTTATTTGATTTCTTTGGTATTCTAACTTGCTGTGACATGTGAGAATACATCTAGACCCATCTTAGTTATCATTCGCCCACGAGCAAGTTGTATTTACTGATTTTAATTTTGACTCAGTTTTGGTGGAACCTTCCAATAAACTGAAAAAGGTCTCAACTTCGGCCATTATTTTTGTGATCGTCTATTGGAATAGGTTCATAATACCTTAGAGAAGATTGCTGCAAAGTTTCATATCATTTGGATCTACGGATCAAAAGTTCCATCAATTTTTGTTTTGAAACTGTGCTGAAATTCAGTCTGTAGTTCTCTAAATTTTTGACCACGCTAGGTGTTCGAGCACGTTCAAGCTTTCGACCATGTTGATTTTCGACCATGTTGGTTTTCAACCATTCTCTGGTTCTTGACCACTCGAGTTGAATTTCAACTACGTTAATTTTCAACTACGTTGGTTTTTGACTACTCTTTGGTCGTTGACCACTCGAGTCGAATTTCAACCACGTTGGTTTTTGTCCACCCTGTGGTCATTGACCACTCGAGTCGAATTTTGACATGTTGGCTTTCGACCACGTTGATTTTTGACTACTTTGGTTTTTGACCGCCTTCTCTAGTCGTCAACCTCTAGAGTCGAATTCCGACCATGTTGATTTCTGATTGGTGGTTGAATTTCGATCATTCATTAGTCTTCAACCACGTTGGTTGTTCGACCACTTGTTGGATTTCGATCATGTTGGTTATGATCATGCCAAATTCCGACCACGTTGTTTTCTGACTGGTAGTCGAATTTCGACCACATTGAATTTCTGACTAGTAGTCGGTTTTAGACCACGTTGTCAAATTTCGACCACATTGTTTTTCCTACTAATTGTGTTCAGTATTGTGAGTCTCTAATTTTTCAAGTAGAATTCCTATTCTAATCTTCATAGCTTTGTAACTATCAGAGTAAAGCATAAGTGAATACTTGGGAGAAGATTTTAAGGCATCATTCAGCCCCCTCTATTGCCTATCTAGTCCTACAATTGGTATCAGAGCCTGGTTAACTATTTTCATAGATCTTAACTAGTCTTTGGAGCCATGGCAACAGACAAGTATTCCACCAAGCATCCTATCTTTGATGAGGTCGACTATCCCTTTTGGAAGAATAGGATGGAGTCTTACATTCAGGCTTAAGACTATGCTATTTGGAAGAAGGTTAAGACTCAGTTTGTTATTCTTGCCGATGAGGACATCACGGTTTTGAATACACCAGATGTTGAGGCAAATGCTAAGGCAAGGAACATTTTCATTCAGGGTCTTAATAGAAATGAGTTTGATCACATCTCTCATCTCTCGTTGGTTATGATATTTGGGTGACTCTTGATGCATACTACGAGGGCACCACCTAAATCAAGACTGTCTGTCTAGACCAGTACAAGTAAGAATATAACAAGTTTGTGATGCTTGCTGGTGAGTCTTTAGATGAGTGCTTTGGCAGATTTTATAAGATTCTTATCAATCTTCGAGCTATTGGTCTTACATACTTAGACTCAGACAATGCTCTCCGGATGCTTTTTGCCTTGAACCTCATGGTTTGGGAGATGAAATTGATCACCATCAAGGACATGGCTAATTTGTCAACATTGACTCTTGATGCGTTGTACTCATGCCCTCAAGACTCATGGGATCGACATCAAATCTCGCAAGATGAAGTCATAGTCGATGGCTTTGGTCACCGATCTCACTTTACCCTTTAGAGCATCTTCTGATGGCGCTTTAGGTTTCTCTTTGGTGGCTTTGTGTGAGATGAGTGATAACCAATTTGAGCAGTTCCCAGAGAGTGAGCTAGCCTTCTTAGCCAAAAAATGCTCTCATGCATACAAGAGGGTTAGAGAGAGAAAGAGAGGAGGTCTAGTCATCTGCTTCGAGTGTGGTGGCTCCAACCATATTCGAGCAAACTGTCCCAAGCTGGAGAAGGGCAAGAACGACCATGGCGGTGTGAGCAAGAATGACTACATCAGCAAGAACTGCAACAAGAAGCCACTAGCTTATGGTTAAGGCAAGGACAAAAAGTACTATAATCTTGGCAAGACCAAGAAGCTCTTCCACCACGTCCTCACCGGCTTTGACAACTTCGAATTCAGCAACATGGAGGGCTAGAGCGACGACGACGGTGAGAATGATCCACAGAAGAACACCAAGAATGGCGATGACTTCACTGGCATATGCTTCATAGCTGACAAGAACGATATTAGCGATGATGATCTCTACAGTGACTCCGATGAGGTATGTCCCTTCTATGACCAACTCAATGATGCTTTTCTCAAGTTAGGAAAGTTTTATACTAGGTCTCGGACTAGGTGTGGTGAGTTAGAGAAGGAGGTAGAGAGTTTGTCACGGGAGCTTACTTCACTTAGATCAGCTCCCTCCCATGATAATTACGATGTATGTGCTTCCTTGTTTGGAGACATAGAGAAACTAAGAACCTCACATGATAGTGTGATTTCTAAACTGGATTTGTTTAAGGTGGAGAATGTTAGTTTGTTAGCTGAATTATAAATGGCTAGAAATGTTCCATCTCATTCTAATTCTATTGAGACTACATTCTACACCTCATGTGAGGGTAAGGACAATGGCTTTAGAGGTTTACATACTATGCTTCTTGACCTGCCTGAAACTTGTGATAGCTGTAATAACTTGAAGATTAATCTATAGAAGGCATATCATAAAATCGCTGAAATGCAAGCTACTTTGATGGAATCTGTTGTTTTTTATGCCAACTACCCAAAATTAACGGCTGAACTTGAATTAGTTTCTAAGAAATTTCAAGACATATGTGATCATAACAAGAAAATGGCTCAGTATGCTTCTAAGGCACTTGTTAGCTCACCATACAATAATTACAAAAAATTAAAATCTGAATTGATTGCATTGGACGAAAAATGTGTGAAGCTAACTAAGAATCTACTAGAGAAGCCACAATCTGCTTGCTCTTTCTGTGTTGAAGTTGGGTAGAAATCTAATAAAATGCAAGAGACTTTTAGGAAGAGTTACGAGGCCCAAATGGTTAGAATTAGAACTACCCCATGTGTGTCTTGCAATGCCCTCAAGGTTGAGGTGGCCGTGCACAAGGAGAGATATACACGTGCTATTCGATCTTCTACTTCTGGTTCTTCTTCCTCTACTTCTGGTTTCTCATCCTCTCCTTCTTGTGCTTCATGTGCATGTCTTTTTCGAGAGTGTGAGTATCTCATGAACACTCTAGAAAAATTTGTTGGAGGCAAGAAAAAGCTTAATCTTGTCCTAAACAAGTCCAAAATTTGCAAGTTTAATCAAGGTCTAGGATATGATTTCTTAGAGGATGTGAGGAAACATTCACCTGCTATTATTAGAGCTGTAGCAGCAGGCGTGATTGAAGTTGTGCCCGAGCCTAAGAAGATTGAATTTAAGTCTACGGGTTTTGTCTAGGGGATTTCTGATAGCAAGGTTGTGCTACCTGCTACTTCGACCTTCAGAAGGTGAAGTCTCATATTGCTGCTTCGACCTCTCAGAAGGCGAAGTACCATTGCACCTTCTGTCAAAAGGATGGACATGTGATTAAGTCTGGGAATCTAGATAAGTTTGAGTCTCGTTCTTCTGATGGTATCTTTCTAGCTTACTTGACTTCTTCGTGGGGTTATAGGGTCTGGAACTGCGAGACTAGTAGGATTGTAGAGACCTATGAGGTTACTTTCAGTGAGGCCAGTCCTAGCACTAGGCCCGACACCTCAGGTCCAGTAATGCAGTCCAAGTCCATCTTTATAGATGATGAGGAGGATGGAGATGAAGATTCTTTACCTAATCCAGTCCTTTCTTTCCCTGAGGTGCTTGCTTCTACCACTACGCCTCAGGGAGATCAGCCCTTACCTTCCAGTTTTTCTAGAGCTTGTGGCTCTGCTCCTACTTCTGTAGCTCATGAGGTAGAGACCACTACGCTTGTGCTTGCTTCTACCACTACGCCTCAGGGAGATCAGCCCTTACCTTCCAGTTTTTCTAGAGCTTGTGGCTCTGCTCCTACTTCTGTAGCTCATGAGGTAGAGGCCACTTTTTCTCATCCAGGACCTCCTCGTCACATTCAGTGTCATCATCCTTTGGAGAAAATCATAAGAGATCCTTTGGAGAATACCTTTCGTTAATGCTATTATTGATTATGTTATTTCGTGCGGTGCTATGTGACGGTTTGCTTGTCTGTGTGGTTGCAGGACTTCGAAGCTAGGTCATGGTGAGGCGAGGAGGACCGGGACTAGGCACAGGAGGTGTTGAGGTCCAGACGGTCGGGTACGCCGAGGATGATCGAGGCTGGTGAGGTGGTTGTGAGCCGGGAGACGAGGAATCGGAGTTGGAGCTACTGGTGAAGGGCACGACGGGCAACGATGAGCGAACTGGGACTAGGCTCAGGGAGGAGTCGGAGGTCCAGACGGTTAGAGGTTGGTTGCGGTCGTGTGCGACAGAACATACCAGGACTAGACTCAGGTGGAGTTGGAGGTCTCGGTCGGAGTCGGGTGGACACCATGGGCAGCGGCGAGGTGGACCGGGACTAGACTCAGGGAGGAGTTGAGGTCAAGACGGTCAGGATGCCGGGTGCGGTCGTGTGCAGCAGAGTGGACCAAGACTAGACTCAGGATGGAGTCGAGGTCCAAACGATCGAGGTATCGGTGCGGGAAGCTTCTGGGAAGGTGCTTGAGGGCAATTGGGAGAATTAACTCAAGTTTGGAGTGGAGAGGCTGGTTTGCCCCCAAAATGGGCTGGTTTGACTCTTGCTCTTATGGGTGTGAGGTCTTGGAGTGAGTATGGTATGCCACTTCTTGATTTTCCATATGGGGGTGAGCTCTTGCCTTTATGAGTGGAGAGGTGGAGGCAGTAGTAGCTTATGAAGTCAAGCAAGAGAGGCCAGCAGTAGCTCAGGGTAGCATTCCCAGTGTGTGTGCTTGAGCTGAGAAAAGTAGTGGAGTGTGTGCTCTGCATGTGTTTCTCTCTGGAGTGAGTGAGAGACATTCCCTTTTAATTGCGTATGGGGATGTAGTGTTGTTTCCCAGTTGTAATCATTCCTCTCTTGTAAACATTCATGTTTTGAATCAATATGAGAAGGAGAGTGGTTGATGTGCATTTATGTCTTGTCATCTGCATTTCCCCTGTTTGCAGTAGTCTAGGGTTTGAAGTGAGGAGACACTTGTTCTTTTGATTTTCTTGATGGAATCTTGTTTTGGAGAGTAGTTCTTTCTTCTGAGATGATCTCCCTGCTAGTTACAAAGATTCATAAGCAAAAGATGCGAGAATGAAGAGTAATTTGAAAATCAGTCTCATCTTCTGTTGAAATGTCAGATTTCAGCTCAAATCTTTGGTTCTTTCTCTTGTGATGAGGTTTCTTGTTTCCTAGAGTCTCCTTGCTATTTAGAACAAGTTCTTGCTCTTTTGGCTTGAGGAGAATAGAAGAAAATCACAAATTTCCTTGATTTGAGCAAGTCTCTGTATTTTCAGAATTTCAGTTCAGCTGCCGACTGCTCTGTCCTCGTGAGACCGGTCAGACCGCTAACACTAGCGGTCGAACCGCTCAAACCATGGCAGTCTGACCGGGCCCTAGTTGGCGGTCTGACCGGCCATGAGCAGGCGGTCTGACTGGCCTCACCCAGGCGGTCAAACCGGCCATATAACATCGGTCAGACCGGGACCCTTAGCAGTCAGCCTGGGCCAGCAAGAGCGGTCAGACCGACTCCAAGCCGGCGGTCAGACCGGTCATGTACCGGCGGTTTGACCGGCCTAGCTTGTGTGGTCTGACCGGCTAATCCCTGTTTTCTCTGACTTTGTTCTTTGCTGCAAGCTTTATTCAATTGTTTCAATTGCAAATTTCTCATCTGTGTATTTGAGGTTCCAATAAGCATGTCTTTTTGTTCTTCATAGCTTCCATACCTATCGGAGAATAATCTTGTGGATACTTGGGGGCAAATTTTTGAAGGCACTATTCACCCCTCTCTGTTGCCATTTCCGATCCTACACTTTTCTTACTCCTATATGTCTCGGAATCATCTGGAAATCCATGCCTCCAAGATACATAAACTCCCAAGCCTCGTGTGTGACCTGGGTGCTCCTTGTTTCCCAAGGCCTGTGATAGTAAATCTCTCTCCATGTATTCTGGAAAGGAGCCACGAGAAGATTTGGTAGTCAATGATTGTTGCAAGAGGCAATTAATCATGTTATTTTTGAACCCATGAAGTTCAAGAGGTGTTAACAACTATGTAGTGTAACATATCTTACGAGGCGTTGGGACACTTCCTCATCTATGGGGTTTTTGAAAGAGACACCCAAAGATATGGTTGATGACCTCGCTTTTAACCAGTTTCGAGCGCGCTCGTTTATGATACCGGCAAATGGCGGGGAGGCCTCCGATCGGATTGCGACCTTGTCCTGCATCCTCCACCGCGTGATTTTACCCGCGTACCCAGCGGTGCCGAGTCTGTGAGGGTGAGTGTTTTGTGACTGGAGAGCCTTGTGCGCCGCACTTTGTTGTTCAAATTCAGTCGTTGTCTTCATCTGCATAAAGGCCTCCCAAGTTTCCGGCAACATGAAAAGATACCTTGTGAAGGGCGTGAGATCCTTGGCCACGTACTACGTCACAAGAGTGCTCTTAAAATTCTTCCATGCTTTTCCCATTGCGAGGAGTGCGTGCCATTGCACGAGTCCCTGTACTCCTGCCGTTGCACAACAATTTTGCAAATCTATTGAAGATAACAAAACAAATGGGCTAACTAATTGAGACAGAGGCGAACGGTGCCGGGAAGGGAGCAGCGGTGTCGGGAAGGAGCGGCGGCGTCGGGAGGGAGAGTTGGCGTCAGGAGGGAGCGACGGCGTTGGGAGGGAGACCCGGCGTTGGGAGGGAGCGGCGGCGTCGGGAGAGAGCGGTGGCGTCGGGAGGGAGAGCCGGCGCCAAGAGGGAGCAGTCAGATCTATCAAAACCTAGCAGGGGCGGTGGAGAGTGCGTGCGTGAGGACTCTGCAAAACCTAGCTACGAATATTTATAGGGAAACTATCACAGACGGTTCCTTAAAGGAACCGTTGTGATAGTTATATCACAGAGGTTCCATAAATAGAACCATTTGTGATATTGGATTATCACAGACGGTTTCTTCTGATAAATCGCCTGTGATAGTTCACTACACCTAGTTACCAAAAAATCATGTTGGCCATGCAATATTATGAAAAACGCAAGCATAATCATAAATATAACTATTTCTTAGTTCCTGAGTCATTTTACAATTACAATGGAATATAGTTACATAATTACATGCCAAGTTTCCTAATTATGATTACATTGCAACAATATCCAAATAGGTGCTGGCTCTGAGGGATTATTTATTACACTTAGCTATTTAATTTTAAATAAAGCCCTTCACGATGATCGACACGCATATAGCTTGCTTCATCGCCTTGTTCTTCCTCGAGCTTTATGTTGTCTCCGAATGGAGGCAACTCATCAAATTGATTGCACTCTTCCTCATCCACAACATTCTCAACTCCGACAATCCTTCTTTTTCCCTGAAGAACTACATGGCGGTTCTTATTTGCCGGATCGGTTACATAAAATACTTTAACAACTTGCCTCGCGAGTACGAAGGGTTCGTCTTTGTATCCTACACATTCGAGGTCCACGGTAGTGACGCTGTACTTGTTGACCTTTACACCCTGTGGGAGTTGGACCCAACGGCACCAAAATAGAGGAATCTTGAAAACTACATAGTCAAGCTCCCAAATCTCCTCAACAAGCCTGTAGTACGAGCTTGGGCCAGCGGTACTGACATGCGCACCATAGGCAACTATGCAGACACCTGAGTTCTGCATCATGCTCTTTCTATCCTGATCTGTTGTATAAAATGTGTAGCCATTAATGTCCTATTCTTGCCATGTCACAATTGTAAATTTTAACCCTTTTGCCAACCATTGTAGTGTTTCACTTGACGACCTTCTAGTCAATTGCGCCTTCAACCATTCGTTGAACTGACGGTTGTGTTGTCTCGTGATCCAAACTTCTGACTGGCCTGCATTCTCTTGACGTACGTATTTTGATCCGGAGTTATTGCTTTCCTTCCGATAGTCCCGATACCCTCTAGCCTCCCATCATGACGAGATAGTGGTACACCTATCGGCTCGACCTGAGCCATGTAGCCGATGCAGAATTCAGTGACCTCTTCTGTTGTATAACCTTCGATGATGCTACCCTCCGATCGAGATCGATTGCGTACATATGACTTGTACAATGTTTTACTACCTGTTGTGGTTACAGACCAAACAGAGAGAGATGTGGTAGTGGAGAGTTTGGAGAGTATCTGCCCCTACCCCCCCATAGCCTTCCCTATATATTCATCGGGGGTATGCTTTTACAGTTATATCCTTTTATCAGTACATCCTCATCAGGGGTATTTAACCTATTACACATGTCCCATTTTGGGCCCTATAACCTGCTAACAGGACTGATGGGTTTAGGTGGGGGCAAGTGTACGGGCTGCCAATATGATAGCAGCGAAAGTCGTGTTCTCCACAGGGACTAAATTACTGGTGAAACTGCACATAACCAAAGCTAAGTCGCACGAACAGGGAATTTAAGACTAACTGCAGATTCTAGACTAACTAAAAGGGAACGATCTGGTAAGCGAAAGAGATGAAGTCGGAGAAAGGAAGCGCTGGATTGTGCCGTGAGATAGACAGAAGAAAGACTATCTAGAAATTAAATAGGAAGGCTAAGGGGAAAGAGGGAGAAAGCAGAAGATAAGAAAGGCTAGGAGTCGGCTAGGCTTGCTGTCGATGGAGAAGGGAAAAGAGAGAGAGAGAGCAAAGATAAGAAGAGAGTGCGGGTGACTAGAAGACTAGAGAAGAGATTGACTGCTAGAGAAAGACATGAGATGAGAAAGAAACTAGAGAAGAGAAGAGAAGTAAGAAAGATCTAAAGAAGGTAAGAAGACTAAGAATTAGACAGGAAGATAAGGAAAAGAAGAGAGGGTACTGAACTAACTCTACCGTGAGAAAGATTGAGGATCGCTAAGAAGTACTCACTGGCGAAGCACAGAAAGGAGCTAACAAGAAGAGGGAGATGAAACTGAGGAAGGAATGCGCAGGGGACTGCCGAGAGGGAAACAAGAACTAAAACTACGATCCCAACCCTTCACAACAAGCAAGCAAACAGACTACTACCAGATAAAAGTCAAGACAATAAGCAAACATGCAAGCTTTACTACTGCAAGAAACAAGTAAATAAACCTAACTAAAGATCTACAAGAGACAGCAGATGTAAACTAACTAAACATTTTTTTTTACTTTTCTACTGACAGATCATAGCAAAACAGCAAGCATAAAGTAAACCCTAACAGAAATATTGGATCTAAAACGACAGAAATTAATACAAACATGGCATAATATTAAATCTACTAGCAGGAGCATCAACTGAAGAAGAGCTAACAAAGCATCAAGTAATAACACAAATCTTAACTAGATGACAACATCCATGTGAACGTTTCAGAAAAGCAAGAACAAGTTAAAGCATTCATAGTACCCAGATCCACACAGCCATTACATGCATATCACATATTTATCCTTTAAACATTCCAAGCAATCATCACAGTGCAAAATCCTAAATAGGGAATGAAACAACCCAAAATGAAGATCTGCCGTTGAAGACCGTTTGCAGATCCGGTCGTAGACGAGGCAGATCCGGGACAACGAGGGCGCAGAAGTCGTAGATGTTGCAGATCCGGTGCTGGGGCTGTAGATCCGTGCTCGGCCACCGTAGAGGAAGAAGATCGAGTGCGGTGGTTGAAGATCCGGTCGAAGATGTAGCAGATCTGTCGCGCAGCAACTCGGGTGTTGGTGTAGGAGATCCAGGTTCAGCGAGCGACCGTGGGACGGAGAAGAGCAGCAAGGGCATGGATCTAGTGGGGGCTCGTCGCTGGCTATGGCCGGTCTCCGACGACGGCCGTGGGAGAGGCGATATGCTGGCGGCGGCGCCAGGAGGAGGAAGGCGAGCGGACGGGAGTTTTTTGGTTGATGCGGCTAGGGTTTTCTGTTTTTGGGGAGTGACCGGCTCGCGAGTTCTCCGTCGCTGCCGGCTTAAATAGGTGCGGCGCACAGGCTGGCTTAGGGTTTTGCGGGGGCAGCAGCAAGGGGTATTGCGCAGGAGGCTGAGGTTTCTTGCTGCATTTTGCATTTTAGTCCTTCCCCTTTCGCTATATTTCAACCCTAGCTCCTCATGGTGATATTCTGTAAATTGTGCGCCTTGTTGGCGCCGACCTGCAAGATAATCGCAACCACTGTAAACAGTCCCAAAAGGAGGGCAAAAGTATACATAATTGATGAAATTATGGCCAAATTGAGCTATTAACCACAAAATAATTATATGAAAATGTACTACAAATATGAAACTCATCATACCCCCAAGCTTAAACATTTGATTGTCCTCAAGCAAATAATATTGAGAATATCGGACCTAGGACTTAAGAAAGGCTGAAATGATATGAGTGAATTGTTTGCAGCTAGTAAATTAGCACTCAATAATTCAAATAGGCTGACTGATCTACTTTTTACAAGCTGTTCAAGATCAAAATTAAAATTCCAGCAAAGCCATTAAAGTGATACTAGAGTTTTTGACCAAATCAAGTTACTCATAAGTACTGAATCGCACTTAGTGATCACATGGATTCAACCAGAATTGAAAAGTAATTAAGACTAGGTATCACATTCAAGAATAAGCATATCCTAGAGTCATAATTATGCATTTACCATTCTAGATAAAGATACTAATACTTGCATGAAGTTTATGAAAAAGCCCACACTTGAGCCATGATACTATTACCTTTGCTGATTTTTAACAAGTTTCAAACACACCATGGGCACAAGTGCCACTTATTCCAACCCTTGGGCAAATTTGCCACTTATCCACACATTCAAACTTCATTTGGGCAAGACAGCCACTTATTCAACACCTTTTTTTTCAATGTGACAAAGTCACTTATTCAACTCACACTTTGCACCCCAAAACAGAAATATAGATATTTTCTTTCTTTCTTTCTTTTAAACATCATTAACTGCTTTTCATTATCTCTAAGTACCATGTGACATGGACCTAGGTAAATCAACCAAATTATTGGCTCAAGATAGGTCTACAACTTTCACAACCCTTCCATTCAAGCAAAAGTATCAATGTCTAAAATGAAGTATTATGCCCAAGCATGAATTCTAGGATATAGTCATTCTAGAAGTGATAACTAGGATCAATTCAGTTCGCAAATGGTAAAGATACATGTGTAACTCGCTATGCATCAAAAACTTCAGAATCACAAGATTTCTAAGCTATCAAGGTCAATTAATACATTTAACCTTATACAAGGTTAGGCCAACTGGAGAAGAATGCAGAATTGATATAAATCCCAGTTGACTTAAACAATTTTCATTGTGATAACTCTGGATTATACCATGACAGTTATACATTACAGACAAGATGTAGACGCGCCTAGACGGAGTAGACGCGCGAGCGCTCCGTCCCTCACCCTTCGAACGGGTGGCCGTGGAGCTGGCGCCTAGTCGGAGTAGACGCGCGAGAGCTCCGTCCCTCACCCTTCGAACGGGTGGCAGCGGAGCTGGCGCCTAGCCGAAGTAGACACGCGCGCTCGCCCCCACCTTCGAGCGGGTGGCGCGGGCTGGCGCCTGGTCGGAGTAGACGCGCGGCGCTCCGTCCCTCACCTTCGAGCGGGTGGCAACGGGCTAGCACCTAGCCGAAGGCGCGACGCCATCGGGCCGGCCGGACCGGAGCACATCGCGGTAGAGGCTCAACGTTGTAGTCTGAGTTGAAACTTCGCACCGCGGACACCGCTGAATGGTTCCTGGAATCGCGCCGGCCCCTGGCTTGCCAGAGCTAGGTTGTCATATCGTGCGACTCGCCTTGGCGTGTCTAGGGCACGCGGCAGCTTGTAACTGGTGCGCGGTGGGATGTGAGCGGTTGCGTGATCGCGGCTGCTCGCGTCTTCCCTAAGGAATAGGGACACGAGGTGGGCGAGGAATGGCGCGTCATGCGAAGCTTAGCCACATTCCGCTGCCCCGTCACTATCGGCTGTCCTGCTATGCTTCGAAGCTGTTGTGATCCCACGGTCTGGTAGTGCGCTTTTAATGGCGGCTAGAATCGTGCCGACGCCTGGCCTGTCAGAGGGCAGGCTGTCGCGTCATGCAGCCTGCCTTCCTGTGGGTGGGGTACGCGGCGGAACGTATTCCTGCCACGGGCTTCGACCCCTCGACCAAGGCTGTGACCCGCTAGCTGGCCTTCGCGCGAAGGGGCCATCTTCCGGGTGCGGTCCTGGCCCGAGCACCGGAAGCTACCTTACTGCGTGCGAAGGTCGGGCCAAAGACCGGGGGTATTCCTGTTGGGGCGGAGGCTCCGTCTTAGAGACGCACGTCGGGTCGTGTGTCCCAGTTATTTCGTGCGGGAGTTGCCACGCGGCGGGAGGCCACTGGAGCGTCGTGTGCTGACGGTCCCCACTGTTGTGGCCGCGTCTGGCGCGTACCACCACAACGCCTCGTCTGCGGTTATGGGGAATCGTGCGGGACGGGCCTCTGTACGACTGTGGTCGCGTCCGGCACGCGGACCGTCGCGATGCTTCGGCTGCAGCCATCGGGGCGAGGTGGCTTGAAATAGCCCCCGTAACCGCGCCCCCGCAGTTCTACGCCCCCTTCTCGTTTGCATCGCCTTGTACACTCCCGTGGTATCCTCACCACTGTATTCTTCCTTCTGTGAGAAGCGATGGCATCCGGTGACCAGCATGGCCGGGTGGCTGGTGCCTGCAGCATTCGCTGGCGGTCTTCACTGCTAGAGGTGAAATATTCGCTTGGCGAACGCGACCCGGCGGTGGCGGACAAGTGGTGGCTGGCGGCGGAGAAGGAAGGCTCGTTTTCCGGTGAGTTGGGCCCCTCGCTCGTGACCGAGAAGACAATCCAAGCGCTGCTGCGCGCGGGGAAGTTGTCCGAGCGCCAGGCGGTATGATTGCCCGCCGCCGACGATACAGAACTGCGCCCCGAGAAGTCGGAGGTGCTTGTGTTCGTCACCTTTTTTGACGCAGGGCTCCGCATCCTGGCGGCGGCGATCGTGGGCGACGTACTGCGGACCTTCGGGCTGGAGCTGGCACAACTGACTCCAAACGCCGTGGCCCGGCTCGCCGTGTACAGTTGGGCCTTGCGCTTGGGAGCGTGCTGGCCCAGTGCTTCGTTGTTTGCCTACCTGCACGAGGCACGGTTCCAGCCCAAGGAGCGGAAGGACGGGACGCTGTCGAACTTCGGCAGTGTCTCCTTTATTCTTTGGTCATCTTGCAGCAAGCTCTTCCCCGCGAATTCCACTCGCGGGAAGTGGGAGTCTCACTAGATGAAACGGTGGTTCTACCACCGTGTGGCGAGCGGGAGCGGCCTCGAGTGCGCGGGCCAGCCGCTCGCGTTCAAGACCTCGCCCGGCCGGACACTCGATGACGAGGACAGGCGGAGGGCTCGACGACTCGTAGGCGTGGCCGCCCGCTTCAACATGCGTGACCTCGCTGAAGAGTACGCGATGTACGACGTGGCGCCGCTCGCCCATGACTGGCGCCTCGCCGCCGAGAAGCGTCGAGACGATAATGTTCTGCCGTGGGTCTGCTCGCTGCCGGCACCCTCCGGTCCTCGTAAGCCTCGACCGTATCCCCCCTTTGTTCCCGCGGAGTGCGTTACATGTTAACCTTCTTCTTTGCTTTAGAAATTCGCTTGGAGGATGCAGAGCGGGCCGCGCGCGTATTCCTCGGGCCGTATACCGACAGGGAGCACGAGGCCTTGGGCCTTGCCGTGCCGGACCGTACTGAGCCGACCTCGCAACACCAAGACGACGGCGCAATGAGGACGAAGGCACCGACTCGCAAGAGGGCCCGAGGCAGAGCGTCTGCCGTGCTTGGTATAGCAGCTGCCGCTGCTGCTGCTAGCGCTCCCGATGACGCGATAGACGCGGAGTCGGATTCGGCGAGGTACGCCGACTCGGGCTTGGATGGCGCGGACACCGGGGGCGAAGGGTCTTCGAGGGGTGCCCCGGAAGGCAGGCTTGCCGCGGGCAGCCAGAGAGGGGAAGTCTCGTCACCCGCGGTGGTCGTCGGGACAGGATCCATGCTAACCGGCGGTGCTGAGGTGGAGTCTTCGGTCGTGGCCGCTATAATGCCAGAGACGCCCTCCGCGGGGGCGCACGGAGCTGGGCCTTCACCGACAGCAGCGGCCGAAATCGAGGTGCCTGTCGCAACGGTTGCCACGGTGGGGTCTTCACCCATGGGTATTGTAGCCGCGGGGGCCTCTCCAGCGGCGGCTACTGGGGCGGTGTCGTCGCCACTTGCTCCGGCTAAGCAGCCATGTCTGCGGCCGGAGCTCCATCGAACGTCGAGGGGATTCATCATGGCGACGGGCATTGGAGCTTGTGGGACTCCGATGCATATGCCGAAGTCCCTACGGCGCGTTCCCCCTCTGCTCCTCAGGCCACGCCGTCCGCCGTGCAGGAATGGTCGGCGCCGGCCCCGAACGCGGAGGCTTCTGTTCCTTGCGGGACCACGCCTTCCGCGGGGACTTGCGCCACCGCTACCCCGCTTGGGACTAGGGGCGGGCCCCCGAAGTCCTCCTTCCGCTACTGAAGGTAAGGTGGCTTAGTTTACCCTGGTGTATTCTTCGTTGTGCCTTGCGGTGCTCACCTGCATCCCTGCCTGCAGCGTCGCTTATTCCGGAGGAGGAGCCCTTGGCGGAACACGGGGGTCCTTGTGCCGGCGGGGGGATCACCGTGCGCCCGAGCCCAGCGGACTTCGTGCCTCCATTAGAGACGCTGAGGGCGTGGCGCGGGATCGTGGATGACGCGGCTGCCAGCATCGGCCAGCAAGCGCTGCAGACCTATGGGGTGGGGCGTCTCGGGGACGCCTTAGAGGTGTCGGGGGTGAGGGTAAGCACTTACTTATATGACAATGCCTGGCCATGCTGAGCTTGCTAAGCCTTTCTGTTCTGCAGACACTTGTGCTGGGGCAGGCCTTGCAAGCGGCCTATGTCCGTGCCCAAAGGGCGCTTGAGGATAGGCTGCGGGTCGCCGAGGAGGAGCTACGCGAAGCCTCGGGGGACCGCTCTGCCCGCATCCGCCAGCTGGAAGCGGAGTGCATTGAGGTGAAGGCGCACGCCGAGGGACTTGCCGTGTGGCGCGGGAGTCGGCCGCGGAGGCGGCGTAGCAGGAGTTTGCGGCGGAGCGGGACGGCCTTCTGCAACAGGTCGCCTCGCTAGAGAAGGAAAAAGGCGAGCTTGCCTTAACTCTAGCGGAGCGTGACCGGACGCTTGGCGAAGCTTCGGTAATTGCATGGGATGCCATGCAAGCACTGGAAAGCCATCTCCAAGGGCTTGTGGCTGAAGTGCCGGACCACGCCTTCGGCCCGGAGGAGTTGTCTCGGACCCTTCGCTGGATCGGAGATGCCGCCAACATTGCGCACGGCACCGCGACGATCTTCGGCAACCACTGTGCTTACGTAGCGTCATGCATGGTGTGCGCGCTTCTACAGCACCGTGGTTGCACGCATGTCGCCATGCTGGAGGACCCCCAGCTAGAGATGCCCGACGGGGCTGGAGTAATGTCCGGTGCCGTCCGCGCCGTTCGTCGCGCCGTCAAGTACTTTCACGAGCGGATCTGGGATTACGTCGGGGAGGCCGCCGCGTGGGTCGAGCTCCAGAAGTCACTTTACGGGGAGGGGAGCCTCGGCCAATTTCTGGACGAGGTCCTGCGGCGCGACGAGGGTGGCGCTGAGGCCTCTGAAGGCGTCGGAAACTCGCAGGTGTGACTCCGAGCTGGCTAGGTGTAGGCGTGCGTTGTAATGTCCCCCCTTTTTTTTGTGAATGAAGTACGCGCTTGCTTTACAAATTCTGACTTTTCACCTGTGTCCCGGGCAGCTTCCTTACTGGGGCCGGCTACTTGTGTCGACTTGCGCCGGCGGCGGCGACGGCGCGAAGGGCCGAGGAGTCGCTGAACTTTTGGGCGGGCCGATCTTCTTCAGGCAAAGCCCCGGCCCTAGCGCGTGCTAAGGATGAGCCTGCCGGATAGTTGTTTAGAGCGGCAGAGATGTTGGCGGGCCTCTGTTCTTGTAAGATTTTTTTGATATATAGACCTGCTGGCAATTGGGATACGCGCTGCATGCTGTGCTTCGGGCGGTCATGTTGTGCGGGGACAGTCATCGTTGACGCTACGACCTGTTTAAAGTCCATAGACTGGCGTGTGCGGAGGCGGACCTCCGCACTACGATTTGTTTAAAGTCCGTTATGACTTGCGCGTGCGAAGGCGGACCTCCGCACTACGATTTGTTTAAAGTCCATAGACTGGCGCGTGCGGAGGCGGACCTTCGCACTACGACTTGTTTAAAGTCCGTAGACTGGCGCGTGCGGAGGCAGACCTCCGCACTACGACTTGTTTAGAGTCCGTAGACTGACGCGTGCGAAGGCGGACCTCCGCACTCCCAACCCTCCAAAGTGGGGGTAGCCTCTGGTGTACCTCATACTCCGCGTGCGCGCCCTCGCTGGGGCCAGCCTCTGGCGCGTCACGTCGGTACTTCTTGAAGCTCTCAGAATTGGGTTTCCATAGCGCGCCTTGCGTAAATCTCCCATGGTGTGAGAAGGCGAGCCTCGACGCTCTGAGGGGGTGCGCGACTGACAGCCGCGCAAGGTTCGCGCCGCGTTTGTGTTTTGCCGAGCGCGCAGGGACAACCTCCGCGTCTTATTTATACTCCGGGGGGTATGCGCAAGGACGACGTCCATGGCATGCGCGGGATTCGCGTCTTGTTTATACTCCGTAGAGTGCGTGGGATCAGCGTCCACGTCTTATTTATACTCCGGGGAGTATGCGCAAGGACGAGGTCCATGCATGCGCGGGATTCGCGTCTTGTTTATACTCCGTAGAGTGCACAGCGAGAACATCCGCGTCTTATTTATACTCCGTAGAGTGCGTGGGATCGGCGTCCACGTCTTATTTATACTCCGAGGAGTATGCGCAAGGACGAGGTCCATGGCATGCGCGGGATTCGTGTCTTGTTTATACTCCGTAGAGTGTGCAGTGAGAACATCCGCGTCTTATTTATACTCCGTAGAGTGCGTGGGATCAGCGTCCACGTCTTATTTATACTCCGGGGAGTATGCGCAAGGACGATGTCCATGGCATGCGCGGGATTCGCGTCTTGTTTATACTCCGTAGAGTGCGCAGTGAGAACATCCGCGTCTTATTTATACTCCGTAGAGTGCGTGCAGAGGCGTCCCCCCACACGTCTTTGTTTATACTCATGCCTGTGCCTTCGATGGAGAGTGCACACGCGAACGTGCGTCTTTGGTTTATACTCATACCCGTGTCTTTGACGGAGAGTGCACACGCGAACGTGCGTCTTTGTTTATACTCATACCCGTGTCTTTGACGGAGAGTGCACACGCGAACGTGCGTCTTTGGTTTATACTCATATCTGTACCCCTGGCTACGGAGAGTGTACACGTGAACGTGCATCTTTGGTTTATACTCATACCCGTACCCCTGGCTACAGAGAGTGCACACGCGAACGTGCATCTTCGGTTTATACTCATACCCGTACCCCTGGCTACGGAGAGTGCACACGAGAACGTGCGTCTTTGGTTTATCCTCATACCCGTACCCCTAGCTACGGAGAGTGCACACGCGAACGTGCGTCTTCGGTTTATACTCATACCTGTACCCCTGGCTACGGAGAGTGCACACGCGAACGTGCGTCTTTGGTTTATACTCCGGGAGCATGCGCGTAGGCAAGGCCTACGCACGCTCTCGCCGCGTATTTTTGCACAATGATAAGAGGTTGGCGACAAATGGAACTTTATTACATTCCCATTTGCGCGGGTGAGCGATTACATACGGCGGAGGTACTAACCACTGGACTTTGGCACGGCCGGAGCCTCTAGTAGTTGCGCTATCTATAGGGCTTACCGAGCTGTCCCCGGATGACGCCGTGGGTCCCCGCGCTGTGATGCCGATTCTAAGTGTGCCGTTGAGCATCGCGACGGGGATATCTGGTGTCATGCTCGATGCGCCGGGCCATATCCTGGTCGCCACGGACGGTAATGATGGCCCGCGGCCCCGGGAGCTTCATGCATAAATAGCCGTGATGTGGCACCACTCCGAAGGAGTTGAGGATTGGACACCCCGGTATGGCATTGTAGGGGTATAGGAGATCGACGACATCGAATGTGGCATCTTCGACCCTTGCATTGTCGTCCTGGCCGAAGGAGACCTGAAGGCACATTTGGCCGAGCACCCATAGAGGTTGTCCTCCGAAGCCTTGCAGCGGGATTCCCGGTGGGCCGAGGCGGCTTCGGGGGATCCCCATCTGGTCGAAGGCTGCCGCGAACAGGATGTTCGCGGAGCTGCCGCCGTCAACTAGGGCGTGTCCCACGCCGCATCCCGCTATAACGACCCGGACGACCAGGGGGTCCGGGTGAGGAAGTTCCACGCCTTGGGCATCTGCGTGTATGAACGTGACCTCGTGTTGTGCCCAGTCCGGTGGTGTCTGCGCTGGGTACGCCGCTACGTGGTGTAGCCTCCGGACGTAGGCCTTCCGCTGCCGTGCCGAGGCGAACTCTAGCGAGGAGCCCCCGGAGATGACATTGATAACCCTGCGGTGGGCTGCCTCCAGAGCCTGCAGCTGCAGGAGGCCCTCCCGAGGCTGCTGCACATGAGCCTGAATCCGCAGAGGGCCCTCCTGGGGCTGCGTCCCTTGTGCCTCGATCTGCATGGGGGCTTTGTACGGGTGCTGAATGTGGGCCACCACAGGTGGGCGTGCCTCCAGGGTCCTATCCCTGGCGACGCTTTGGCGGAGCGCCGCGATGGAGGTGCACGCACGCGTGTCGTGGGTGCCGCGACCGTGGACTTCGCACCACAGCCCATGGTTCTGGTAGTCGTAATCTCCACGGCCTCTATCATCGCAGCCCCCGCCACGGCTGCGTCCCCAGCCTCGGCGCCCCCGACCGCCACGACCAGCAGAAGCGTTTTCTTCGGAACCGCCTTCGATATCGAAGACATACCGGCCCCGCCGTGACTTCTGCTGGCCGCGCTTGGGCTTATCGGATGGCTCCTTGTGGGGCGTCCTTGCGCTCGGGCGCGTCCTTGGACGACTCCTGTTTGCGTTTTCCCTTCGAAGAACCGTCCTTCGGCGGATCTTCGGTTTTCGCCGAGCCACCGGCCTGGTTGGTGTCGGAGTCGTCACCTTGTCTTCACCGTGCGTCCTCTTCCGCCCTGGCGTATTCCTCCATTTTGTCGAAGAGCTTCGTCACTGTCTTGATTGGCTTCCGTGCGTTGTACTCGGCCATCGGGCCCGGGCGAAGGCCCTGTATGGCTGCATTGACAACGGTGGTTTCGTTAACATCCTTGACTTGGCAGCGTATCTTCGCGAAGCATTTGAAGTAGTCCCAGAGCTTCTCTGAAGGTTTCTGCTTCACGGCGAAGAGCTGGTCCGCATCGACCCGCTCAACATAGTTTCCTTGAAAGTTGTTGTGAAGGCGGTCGCGGATCTGCTCCCACGCGTAGATGGAGTTTGGCTCTATGGTAAAAAACCAGGAAAGCGCCACTCCTTGCAATGCGAGAGGGAGTCCCTTCACCTTTGTGGTATCGTCTCCACTCGCGACCTCGACTACGGTTTCGTACACGCGCACGAACTCGCGGGGGTCCGTATCGCCTTTGTATGGCTCGATGACACTGGGGAATTTGAAGTCTTTGGGCCATGCCGCCTGCTGTAGTCCTGCCAAAAGCGGGGACTCTGGATCGACACGTCACAGCGGCACGAGGCTAGATGTGGGGGCGTCGCGGCTGTCTGCCCTTTCCGGCGTGGGCTCTGGCGCGGCCTGCTGGCTCTGAGCCTCTTGCATGTCTCGGACAGCCCCACGAAGATCCCCTAGCTCCCGCTGGAATGCGTTGAGGGCCGCTAGCAGGGCGCTTTCCACCGCTGGTGCGGGCGGGGCCGGCGGCGCGCCCAGCGAACGGGTCGGCACGGGGACGATTGCCTCGCGAGCTCCCGAGCTGTCGGTGGTCGTTGTAGCGGCGGTGCCGGGGTTGGTCGTCGCAGCGCCGGTGACGGGGTCGGTCGTCGCAGTGCCGGTGACGGGGTTGGTCATCGCAGCGCCAGTGGCGGGGTCAATCGTCGCAGTGGCAGTGGCGGGGTCGGTCGTCGCAGTGCCGGCGACGGGGTTGGTCGTCGCAGTGCTAGTGACGGGGTCGGTCGTCGCAGCGTGAGCATCGACGTCCGCGACCACCGCGCCCGTGCCGACCCGTTACTAATCATATCTCTATATGACTCTTGTTGTTGGGTGACATCTCTATGCCTCGACGCCCAACCTTTATGCCCCAAGGCCCATAACCTTTATGATAACCTTGTTAAGTTCACCAACCCTTATGCATGTATGTATCCGATACAAACCCATCTAGTCAAGGAAAGTCGATGGTGCCCTAATTTTATAGACCCACCATCAATTTACAAGACATGGGATGGTGCAGAGTTTAGTTGGGAGGGCATATGTTTAACTTAACATTTTGTGAGGGATCGTTATACTTCTACCATTCAAACATGCATAGGAGTAAAACAAACAGGAATAGCATTCACACAGTTGTGACTCAAGATGGCCCATTTTCTCATGGTGATCTCCATCGCCATAGAATCATCCACCATGATGATCTCCATCTCCATGGTTCATGTGTGCCATCCTTCCAAGTGATGTGTCCTCCGAGTACTAATATAAGCTATTACTCATAACAGCTAGTAATAAAAATACATGGATACAAGGCATCATCACAAGTCGGCACGCAGCCGTTAATACAATACTTTGACAACACAATGGCTCCAGCCGTGTTGCCGAACCCACGACACGCAGGTCATGAAAATATTACAAACATGCATCACATACACATTAGGCCATACTGGTCACATACATCCTGCAAAAGCAAGTTATGCATAGAATCGCATTCTACCGGATAAGGGGGTCGAGGGGGTTTCCCCCCGCGGGGTTCGAAGGGGTAGCGCCCCTCACGGTATCTATGCAATTTTTACTTAGGATTTTGATCGGCAAATCATATTTACCCCAAATCGACTATTGTTCCGATTCGACCAATTTGCATTGATCTTCGCGTGCCGCAACCGGTTTTACGTGTCACTGTCTACCTCGATGGTGATACCGACCGGTAGGGGTATGTTGTGGCACGACCTTAGCAGCACAATCACGGAATATCGATTATTAATCTAGGTTCCGATTCGACCAATCATATTGATCTTCGCATTCGCAATCGGTTTTACATGTCACCGTCTACCCGATGGTGATACCGACCGGTAGGGGTATGTTGTGGCACGACCTTAGCAAACATGATCACGAAACCAGATCTATCCATTACGTAACTATACAATCGATCACATCGATCATAACGACTTACATATCGCCATATGCAAATCACCGAACCTATAACATGACAGCAATTGCTCGATACCACCGATGGACTACGGGTAGGCTACGCTAGCGCAAATTAAAAAAATACCCGTAAACCAAGATCACCGCAGCTTATAGATCACGGAATTACCACTAGACGCGCAGTGCGGAATTGATGCAAGACGTCGGGCGAGTAGTCGTACACGCCGATGCAAAGACGTCGGGCGAGTAGTAGTACTACTTCCTCATCCTCGTCGCGCGCCCAACGCACAACTCCTCTCTTGCGGTTCGTCCAACGCTACGATGCAGCGCCGCCAAAAGGTATCCACACGCACGGAGGAAGCGACGACGCCGGATTACTAGATCGCGCGAGTGCCCGTGGCGTGGGAGGGTGGCGCCGTGGTTTGAGGAGGTCACGAAAATCCCTTTAAACCCTGAGCGCCCTTGCCCTCCTTTTATAGACGTCCTTACAAATGGGCTTCTGCGAATGGAGGCCCATTAGGACTCAATACCCAGTCTAACCCGGATCCAATCCGAATTAGGCTTCAGCCCTTAAGTGTGTGACCCTATGGGTTCACGTATGTTTAGACATGACACGAGTTTACCTACTCGGTCAATAGTTGGTAGCGGCCTCTAGCAAGACGTGCCAACTCCTAAACATACACAAAGATCATATCGGATGAACCATCACAATGTTATGTACATGCCAATCCTTTTGTCTCACGATATTCGGTCGAGCTCCAAGCTGACCACTCTTTCTCGATCCTGTGATCCGGAATCCCTTACTAGGTTAACTCTTAACCTTAAGTAGCATGGCCATGCATTTCTGGATCCGATCACTCGAGGGGCCCAGAGATATCTCTCTCAGATAGAGAGGGGCAAATCCCATCTCGACTGACCATGCCTCGCAGCATGCTTCATGACAAACCCGAAAGCTACCTTTATAACTACCCAGTTACGGAGTAGCGTTTGATAGCCCCTAAGTAGGTCGATTCACATCTCAAGTACATGCGACAATCTCAGGTCTAAGGACAAGGCGTACACATTGTGTAGAGAGAGAATCATAAGTATAATTGTTATGTCTCATGTTGGGTCGGTCCAACCCCATGTTCTAAACATGTGTCCACATTATTGGTTTGACATCTCCATGTCTATGACCTGTGAAACATGGTCATCAACCGATACATGTGCTAATCCATCATTCATGTGTGTCCTCACATGAACTCCGACTAGGGACAACTTTAGAATAACCATATAAGTAAAGAGTTTCATAAACAAGTCACATACTTGTTAATCAACACAAAGGCAATATTCAAGGAACATTTATTAAATCATGGATACAACGAAATATCATCATCTCTATGATTGCCTCTAGGGCATATTTCCAACAGTCTCCCACTTGCACTAGAGTCAATCTAGAAGATATCTAATACCCATAGCTCTTGTGTGCGCCTCATGCTTAGGCTGTGGGAGAGGCTTCGTCAAAGGATCTGAAATATTCAAATCCGTGTGTATTTTGCATATCTTTAAATCTCCTCGATTGAGGATCTCTCGAATGAGATGAAACCGCTTGCAGATGTGTTTGTTCTTTTGGTGATTCCTTGGCTCCTTGGCTTGCGCAATGGCCCCACTGTTATCACAAGAAAGATCCAGAGGATCGCACGCACTAGGAACCACACCTAGTTCAGATATGAACTTCCTTATCCAAACACCTTCCTTTGCCGCTTGAAGCCGCAATGTACTCGGCCTCCGTTGTAGAGTCGCAACGATCTCCTACTTGGAACTCTTCCAATCGATCGCACCACCGCTCAAAATGAACACAAAACCCGATTGCGACTTGTATCGTCTTTGTCGGTTTGGAAGCTTGCATCGGTGTAACCATTTACAACGAGCTCTTCCTCACCTCCGTAGACTAGGAACACATCCTTAGTTCTTTTCAAATACTTGAGGATGTTTTTAACCGCTGTCGATGACTCTCAGGATCACCGTATCTGCTCGTAACACTTAGAGCATAGGAAACATCTGGGCGAGTACATATCATAGCATACATGATAGATCCAATGGCCAAGCATATGGAATCTTACTCATGCGATCTCGCTCATCAGTTGTCGAAGGACACTGAGTCTTGCTAAGATTTATGCCATGAGACATTGGCAAGAACCCTTTCTTTGCCTCCTCCATGTTGAACCGTTTCAACACTTTGTCAATGTAAGTACTCTGGCTTAATCCTATTAGCCTTTTTCATCTATCTCTATAGATCTTAATACCCAAAATATATGCCGCTTCCCCTAAGTCCTTCATTGAAAAACTATTTTTCAGTGAGGTCTTAACGGACTCGAGCATAGGAATATCATTTCCAATCAGTAATATGTCATCTACATATAAGATTAGAAATACGAGCGAGCTCCCACTTGCCTTCTTGTAAACGCAAGATTCTTCTTCGTTTTTGATGAAGCCAAACCCTTTGACCACTTCATCAAAACGAATGTTCCAACTCCGAGATGCTTGCTTCAATCCATAAATGGATTTTGAAGTTTGCATACTTTTCTAGCATTGATTGGATCGACAAAACCCTCGGGCTGTATCATATACACGTCCTCGGTTAAATTTCCATTAAGGAAAGCCGTTTTGACATCCATCCGCCATATCTCATAGTCGAAATATGCAGCAATAGCTAGAATGATCCGTATAGATTTAAGCATCGCTACAAAGTAGAAGGTCTCATCGTAGTCAACTCCTTGAACTTGCCGAAAACCTTTGCGACAAGTCGAGCTTTATGGATATGAACATTTCCATCCATATCAATCTTCTTTTATAGATCCATTTGCACTATATGGTTTTAACACCATCGGTGGGTCAACCAAGTTCCAAACTTGATTGTCTCCCATGGATGCTATCTCGGATCTCATGGCACTTTGCCATTTCTCGAGTCTGGTCCATCATTGCTTCCGCATAGGTCGTAGGCTCATCATTGTCTAACAATAACATATCTCGCGCATTGCGGAGCCTTTCCGACCTTCGTGGTGGTGGTGCTTCCTTTGCCATGGGTTCCTCAACTTGTTCTGCCACGTGGGCATCATTCGTCGAGTCTTCCCCGATTGGTTCATCTTGAACCTCTTCAAGCTGCACCGTTCTTCCACTTGTTTCCCTGTTGAGAAACTCTTTCTCTAGGAAAACACCACTTCGAGTGACAAACACTTTGCCCTCTAGTCGGTTGTAGAAGTAATATCCAAAGGTTTCCTTCGGATATCCCACGAAAATGCATTTATCCGACTTGGGTGTGAGCTTGTCCGACTGTAGTCGCTTGACAAACGCCTCACATCCCCAAATCTTTAGAAAAGACAAACTGTGACTCTTCCCAGTCCATATCTCATATGGTGTCTTAACTACGGATTTAGACGGTACCCTATTAAGTGTGAAAGCTGCTGTTGTACCATGCTATAGTAGCTCACACGTGAATAGTACCACATGGAAAATTTAGTGTTGAATAGTTCTTAGGCTGAGACTATATATTGAGGGGTAGACCCCATTGTTAGACAGACCACAAGAAATCAATCTATTATTTTCAGAGAGAGCTATGCGCTTGTTCTTCCTAGGGTTTGGCATATGGATGCAATCTAGAGGGGAATCGAGCATTCTTCCCCGTCGTTCTTGTGTTTCCTTGCGATTTGCTGGAGCGATGACACATCTATTTGGTGGTCGGGTAGACGGGATCACAAGCGTGTGTTTGGGCAAATTCTTTCGTCGTAGGTTGCTGTTCTAACAGTGGTTGGCGCCATCAGTTCATCAGGTTGCACGGATCCAAATTATCTCCATTGATCCTACGCCGTGAAGATCGGGCAATCCCTTGCATTAGGAACCTACGGTGACACATGTACGTAGTTTTGCGCGAGTTGTTCAATCACACACTCTTGCTATAATCTAAACAGTCCAGACACGCTTTTGCTCCATTTGTACTCAACCCTGACAGGTTACCAAGGGCAGGAAAATCATTAATGGTGCAGAACAACATGGTGCATAGAGTGAAGTTCTCTCGTTTATCCGCATCCCATACATGTACCCCTTCGTTCCAAAGTATTGCATGATCTTCCACTAATGGTTCTAGGAACACATCAATAGCCTTGCCAGGTTGCTTCAGCCCTTGGATAAGTAGTGACGTCAAAATATACTTTCGCTTCATACACAGCCAAGGAGGAAAGTTGTACATGCATAGAGTCACGGGCCAAGTGCTATGTCGGCTGCTCATGTTACCAAAAGAGTTCATTCCATCTGTACTCAATCCAAACCTTATATTCCTCGGTTCCACACTGAAATCTACAAACATCCTATCGATGTTCCTCCACTAGACAGAATCAGCAACGTGTCTTATCATTCTATCTTTCTTATGCTACTCCCAGTGCCAACGTATCAATCTTGCATCCTTGCGGTTTGCAAATAAACACTTCAAACGAGGAATTACAGGAAGATACCACAACACCTTAGCAAGAGGTCCTTGCTCACCTCGATGCCCTTCCCATCATCAGAGTTATTTTTACGCTTGTATCGGGATGCTTGGCACACCAGACAAACATGTAAGCTAGCATACTCTTTACGGTGTAGGATAAAATCATTCTGACATACATGTATTCTTTCTATTTCATTCTCAATGGACAAAGAATCTTTTTGGCTTGGTAGGTGGTTCTCGGTAACATATTTCCATTTGGACGCATGTCCGCTAGGAGACCTAACAATGCCGTGAAACTCTTGTCGGACCAACCATTGCTTGCCTTCAATTTTAGCAGTTCTAGATCTGATGACAACCTCGTGTATTGCGGCTTGTAGCCCGAGAACAAAGGTTTCTCTGAGTCCTCCATCAAGCCCTTGAATTTACCAAACTCTCTCTCTCACTATAGTTCCCTTCTGTATCACGTAACATCTGATCTAGATTGTCATCCTGCGACCTATCCTCATGATCGAAAGCACAGTCCACAACCGGCATATCGTTGTCTCCCTCGACTATGTCATAACTACCTTTTGTGTACTCTTCTCTTCACCGTGACTGGTCCAACATTTGTACCCTTTTCTGAAACCCCTTCGAATCAAGTGAGCTTTGATCTGCGCTGAGTTACTAAACATCTTGAGATTATCACAATCAATGCATAGACAGTACATATATTTCATCCCCTTCTTCAACATATCCAGCTCGGCCGCTCTTTTAAAAGTAGACACGCCATTAATGTACTCTTTACTCACACGGTTCTCAATGTACATCCAGCTTCGGTCCATCTACGCTACATAAGTAACAAATGGGTGTAAAAAATGATTATTAGCGCTACTACATAGCAAAGCAGACTAGCTATATATACTTACACGTACATGTCATGCATCTATATATTACGTAGGTATAGCTAGCTAGCCACGTATTCATGACATAATAATGTTAAGCAAGAATATATTGAAGCTAGTGAACTACGTACCAGTACTTACCCATTTTGAAATTGAGCAAACTAACATTATCTTTCTAAACCTAGCTAGCTTGTTAGATCTAAATTAAACAAAAACCTATCTATCATCTCTTTCAATTACAAAAACATGCATGCATATAAGTTATTAAAAGTAATTGAGTACTAACCTCTGATCACTAAGAAGACGGCGATATGTTTTCACCGCGAACTTCCCAAAGCCGGCTGCCTTGCTCCACCGATGCAGCGCAATGAAGATAGATTTATGTCGAGATCGAGCATGTACGCCCAGTAATTAATAGTGCAGATTAACACAGACGGTTCCAACCACAAACCGTCTGTGACACCAATATATCACACACGGTTCATATTAATAACCGTCTGTGATAATTCACAGACAGTTATTAATACGAACTGTCTGTGATGTCCACAATATCACAGATGGTTTGTTATAAGAACCATCTATGATGTTTGCAACTTTCGCAGATGGTTCTTAACATGAACCGTCTATGATGTCTCAATTATCACAGACGGTTCATAATACCAACTGTCTATGATTGGTGAGTATCACAGATGGTTCGTATATAGAACCGTCTGTGATAGTCCTTCATAGACAGCTTATCCCACAAACCGTCTGTGATAGTTCACTCTATACCTTAAATTTTTCTGGTTTTTGGCTAGCCTCAAGAAATTAAATAATGTTACCCATGCCCTTTGAAAACAAGCAAATACAGACGCAAGACAACAACACATTCAGATCTATTACAGGATAACAAGCTAGCGAACCTTTCGTGGCATGACGGTGAGGTTGAACAAGACACACTTATGACACTTACGGCAAGAGTGTGTTGTCCAGCCTCCTACCGTGCCACAACGAAGGCGCTAGCTCACGACAGTAGTCGGCGTCGTCGAGGAACAAGCAAATACAGAGCCAAGCACAACAACACATTCAGATCTATTACAGGATAAGAAGCTAACGAACTCTTCGTGGCACGATGGTGAGGTTGAACAAGACACACTTACGACCCTTATGGCACGAGTGTGTTGTCCAGCCTCCCGCCATGCCACAATAGAGACGCTAGCTCACAGCGGAGGGGAGATGTAGGAAGCTAGCTAGTAATGAACTCTCGCGTGACTAGTACCGGTGGAAAGGTAGATGGGGAATTATTAATAAGGGCCAAGCAGTGGGAGGAACTGGTGCTTGCCATTCGATATGGAGAGAATGGACGGGTGAGATCGAAATCCTGGGTATACGTCATGGATTGATGACGTGTGATTATCACAGACGGTTTGTTACACGAACCATCTATGATAATGAATATTAGAGACTGTTTGTTATACGAACCGTCTGTGATGTCTCACTTATCACAGACAGTTCGTATTAAGAACCGTCTAAGAAAGTTCACAGACGGTTATTAACACGAACTATCTGTGTTGTCTCGATTATCACAGACGGTTCGTATTAAGAACCGTCTGTGAAAGTTCACAGATGGTTATCAACACGAACCGTTTGTGATGTCTCGATTATCACAGACGGTTCATGTTAATAACCATCTGTGAAAATATCATAGACGGTTGCTAGTATAAACCGTCTGTGATAGTTTAAGCACAGACGGTTCCGTATGAACCGTCTGTGATGTACCCGTCCAGTATAACCTCTTTTGTACTAGTGTTCCCTTCCACAACTATTTTCCCCCATTCCTTTTTGGGTTCCCAATAAAAAAGACAGTAAGAGATACGAACAGATGTAACACATAAGAGGTAAAAAGTGGGATTTGGAATCTATACCTTTGGTAGGAGCGGTGACGGGGGAGAACTCGTAACACACATTAACAGATACGAACTGATCTATAACACATACCTTCGGGAGGAGAGGCGATAGCTAGGGAGGAGAGGTGACGAGAAGGAGAGGAGGTGCCTGGAGGAGAGGCAGTGTCAGGAGGAGGGGTGACGGGGCCACCACGCCAGGTAAGGAAGGCGAGGATGGAGACATCGGGTTCTCCAGTGGCAGCGGTGGCTGTGGGGGGACAAGGAGACGGAGGTGTGCGTGAGTGAGGACTATGAGCGCAAAACCTAGCAGGGGCAGTATTTATAGAAGAACTATCATAGACGATTATTTCTATTAAATAATCATCTGTAATACATATATCACAGACGATTCTATTAAGTAACCATCTGTGATGTGTAGCATATCACAGATGGTTCCATTATGAAACCGTGTGTGATGTTGAACATTATTACAGATGGTTTCATTATGGAATCGTCTATGATGTGAACCTTATCACAGACGGTTATATTGTAGAATCATTTGTGATACATATATCACAGATGATTTGTGTCATTAAACTGTCTGTGATAGTTTCTTTTGTATACAACATATCAAGTTTTTCGGCTAGCCTCAGGAAATGCTAACCATGCCCTCTAAAAACAAGCAAGCAGATACATCTCAAGATGGCATAGAGTCGTCACCACCTCGGTCTGCAGAGCATCTAGTCCATTTGGATTGATGATCTTTTGAGCAATTGCGTTAAAAAAATAACACAACCGTATGATTGTCACTCGAACCTTATTCGGCAAAATACTTCTAATTGCAACAGGAAGCAATTGTATCATTAGCACATGATAGTCATAAGACTTCATGCCAATTAATTTCAAATCTTCCATGGAAACAAGTTTCTTCATGCTAGTGGAATGACCGAACAAAACTTTCACAACATGCATGAACTGACACAGTTCAGTTATCTCAAACTTAGATACAGTGTAGCAAACTGGAGGACGATACGTATGGCCTTTATCGGTCTTTATCAGTGCTAACTCAGTCCTAATGTTTATAATGACCAAGTCACGTGTAACATCCGAAAAATTTACTTTCTGTAAAAACTTAATTTCAAATTAATTATTTTAAAGTGTTTGGATTTTATTTGGATTTATCTGAATTTTATTTCAAATCCAAAGTAAGAAAATGTATTTAAAATATTTTAATAAATCAAAAAAAAGTTTATTTTATATTTCCCAGCCTTCCCTAAATTTTAAAATAATTTGTGAGAATTTTCTGGAATTAAAAATCAATTTTTAAAAAAGTTAAAAAGTATTTTGAGTTTGAAAATTAAATACCAACATTAGTGGTAAATATTTTTAGTAAATCCAAAATGTCACTAGGAGCTTCTGTGAATTTTTCTGGAATTTTTGGAAGTATTTTCATATTTTTCTGAGCTTATTTGAATTTTCTAGGCTTTTCTGAAAATCTGAAAAATCCCTCCCCTCCACTCCGGCCGACGCATGGACGGCCCAGATGGAGCTACGTCCCACGCGCCCGGCCCATCCCGGCCACCCGCCCCATCCCGCCTACCCCCTCCCGATGGCCGCCACGTCACACCTGGCCGCCCGATCCGCCGTCCCCGCCTCGCCCTCTCTTGGCCACCCGATCCCCCTCTCCCCGCGTGGCGCCATCCTGGCCGCCCGCGCCTCCTCTCCCTCTGCCGATTGGGCCCGCCTGTCAGCCCTTCCCCTACCTCCGGCCGCGCCCCTTCCTTCCTCCTCCCGCTCGGCCGCGCGTTCACCGCCGCCATTTCCGCGGCCCCCTCGGTCGCTCGGATTGCCTTCCTTCCCCCCTCTCTCTTCTTCCCCGACCGACTCCCGCCATCCCCGCGCCCGAATCCCTCTCCCCACACCCCGTCCTCCCCTAATTCCGCCTGTAACCGCCGTACGCCACGCCATCTTCGGTGACGAATTGCCACCGGCCTGTTGCCTCCGCCTCCTATAAATGCCGCCCCCGTCTCCGCTTCATTTCGCACCACCTCCCGCCGCCCCCAATTTCCCCTCTCTGCCGCCCTAGCGCCCCGACGCCGTGCGCCATCACCTCTGCCGCTGCCTTGAGCTACGGCGAGCAATCGCCGGCCACTTGCGCCTCCTCTCGCCCGGCCGACGACACCTCCAGCTCCGCTGCGTCGCCCCGGTTATCCTCCACCCCTTCCCCGGGCTCAAGCGCCGCCGGACAACCGACCCCGCCGGAGACCCGAGCCACCGCCGCCTCTTCTCGCCGCCGTCCCGTCTTTGCCGCGCTCGGTAAGGCCTGCGCCCTCCCCCGAAGTCCCCGCGCGCTCCTCTCGCCCCTCCGCCCCTCGCCGCCAGCAACCGCGCCGCCGTTCGCCAGCGAGCCGCCGCTCCCGAGTTGCCTCCGGCCGACGCCACATCGGGCGCTTGCGTGGCAGCTGGTGTGGTGCCGCGTCAGTGCCACGTCGGCGCCACCCGGCCCCTCCTTTGCCCTGTCATGCCACGCATGCGGTCGTGCCACCTCAGCGCTCCCGCGGCCCGTGGACTCAGTCCATGGACTGAGGCCCACCTGTCAGTGGGATTTACCCCATGCTGACGCAAGCATGACGCCATAATCCTTTTTTCTATTGAAAAATAATTCGGCCAAAAATTAAAATCCCTGGCTGATGCAATGCTGACGCCATAAACCCATTTTCCTTTAGAAAAATAATTCCAGAAATCCTTTTTTTTCTTTTTCTCTGAATTTAAATTTCCCGGAGCCCGTTCTCCCTCATTTTAACTCCGTTTGAGCCCATTCAAATTTCTAAATTCATCAAAAATTCTAAACTATCCATTTCTTCCATCCTTTCAAATATTTGAAATTTATTTGATATTTCAAAATTTAAATTTGAAATTCCAATACCTAGTTTAATTTCAAAGCCTCAGTTCCATTCCAAATTTTCTGTGCACTTTCCAAATTTAAATTCAAATCTTGCAAAATCTCCATAAAATCCATTCTATTTTCCTTGGTCCAAATATTGTCTCTATTATTTCTTTTCCCAACCAATCTTCCAGATATTCGTTCTCCCTCATGTGAACCCCAAATCCGCTGAATCTTTCTCCTAAATTTGTATGAAATCATAAACTTCCTTCTAGTATATATTATATTATTTTTGTGATTTTATTTGTATTTATTTGTTCATTTGTTTTGTTTTTTTGTCTTTTGCACATATAATCCGACATCACTAAAGAGTTTGTCGAACCGCAGCAAGAAGGACCAACCAGTGCTCAAGAAGGCAAGTCTCCTTTGATCATCTTGAACCTATGATTTTGAAATATTTTAATTATTTTAAATTATGTACATTGCTATTTACATAAAACATTAGTTCAAATCTTAAGGTAATGGTTAATCCAACTTTGATTATGCCCTCAATTGAAGTTGAGTGCCATGTACCTTTGTAACCCTAGAATTTCCTTTGACTCAATAATGAGAGTATTATAATCATTTGTGAATACTAGAATGGTAGTATAATGCTTAGTCATGCTATTTAATACCTTTGAAATCTTGAAAAGGGGAAATTATGATTTATAACCTTGTGTTTATAAATTTAGTGGTAATTGGAGTTGCCACTATTCTTTTAAAATAAAATAAAATGTGGAAATTGGTTTAGATTAGGGTGGATGGTTGGTTGGGTTGGTGCGGCAAGCACGAGATCTTGTAAAGTGTATGTTTCACCCTAGTCGATTAAGGACCGACGCTTGTGTTTGTCCAGACTGAGCACTACCGTACAACCCTAAGTCTATATGGGTACGACCTAACTGATAAACTCATGATAGTCTAGCTTAGGTGCCACCAGTGGAAAGTGGGTGCCAGGGATTTACTGGTTATTCACAGTGAGGGACAGGGATTTACTGTACTCATATGGCGCAAGAGGGGGCTTCGGATTGGGCAGATTTAACCCTTCTGCGGTGAAATCTCAGCGGGTGGTGTCTAGATAGTCTAGAGTGAGGTAAAGGATTTGTGATAATTTATCTGTGTCTCATGCCAAAGTAAGCGTGGTGACTGTTAAGATAATTTATCTCTTGGGGGTAAAGTTGTACAACCTCTGCAGAGTGTCAAACTATTCGAATAGCCGTGCCCACGGTCAAGGGCGGGCAAGGAATGCATTCACATGGTAGACTTTTGGTTTTGGTTTTAAAATCAAAGTTTTGGTATTCCGAGAGTGGAGGGAACTCTCGGAAGGGTAGCCTGGCGGATGGAGCCAGAGAGGGTGGATGGAACCCACAGTTTTAAACTTGATCAATTGTAATTGGTTAGCTCGTGTTGGTAGATGAAACCTTCACTATAAAGTTAATGATAATTCTGTTAAAACATTTACTTTATTAAATTGATGCCTTCGAAAATAATTAGTAGTAATTGAAATTAAATATGGCTTTGTGCAAAAAGAACCATATAGCCTTCCTTTGTCAAGCCTTGCATCTATTGCATTTTTCCCAAGACTTGCGGAGTACTTTATGTACTCACATGCTGCACTCAAAAATAATAATTAGAGGAATACGAAGCTCAAGAGGGAGACTACGACTACTTCGCGGGTGGATTCAACGAAGGATTCCAGGAGTTCTAGGTCGCGCTTCCCCAGTCAATTGCCTGTGGCGTATTGATGGGTCTCTGATGGTTTTATTTTGTTTCCGCTGTGTTTTATGATTGTGCGAGGTCTTGAAACCTCAAATGTAATAATGAGACCTGTTGGTCAATACTCTTTATAATTGTAATAATGCGTTGTTGGTTATGAATCATTTCTGTTTAACTGTGTGCACTAGCTTTGATCTGGGACTAGTGCTGTAATACACAGAGGGTCCGGGTTTGGAAATCCGGGGGTCCCGACATCACGCCATGCATTGACACCATGCTTTGTTTTGTCATGAATGTTCAGTAAGAGACCAATCAAGCTATCACATACAAGGAAGACATGCATGGAAGATAGCTGGCCGGTGAGGTACTTATACAGGATATATTAGCGATGTGGGGATTAATCTTTGGAATACAATAAGAAATACATCCAGCGCATGAGACGAAAAGACGCATCAGGGAGCTGAAACGATTGGAAGGAGCACATCAGGGAGACGAAGCGCTTGCCATTCCAAATACATATCACATATGGTTCCAACCACAAGCCGTCTGTATGCAACTACTACAGAGGGTTCATATTAATAATCGTTCGTGAACTATCACATACGGTTCTAATTAAAAACCGTCTATGATGTCTGCAATTATCATAGACGCTTCGTATTAATAACTGTCTGTGAACTATCACAGACAGTTATTAACAAGAACTGTTTGTGATAGTAACGTATCTCAGATGGTACACAGTCACACTTGTAAAACCATATGTAATAATTACAGTACATATGGTTTTCTATGAACCCGTCTGTGATGAGATATATAGTATAACTTGTTTTGTAGTTGTGACATCCCATGCTTCATTTGTTATATGCGCGTGCCTGTCTATTTATACCTCTTGAACAGTAAACTGCATATGGTTTGCACATGCACCTTACCACATCATAATTTATATAAAAAGGATGGAGTACGAATCGTATTTCTTGTAACATGGCTTGGACTTTATCTTGTTAGTGGAAATCTCTTGTGTTGACCTCTGTCTTCAAGGTATTCTTATTGACTGTGGTTAGTACCTTCTAGCTATGACTGATGACTTTTGACTAAAAATAAATTATACTGGCTACAAATGTAGCTTTCAAAAGGAGAGGAGAATAGTGAGGAAAATGAGAGAGAGATGCGTGTGTGAGATAGGAGAAAGAGTAGTGGGGTGCGATATTCGCCAATGGCCCCTACCTTATCCTCGGAGCGAGAGGAGTGGAGAATCCACTTCAAAAAAACAGAGTGCTCATATTGACTTTTGCTTTCTCTAAGTAGAAGCTAGTAGTAGAAGTTAATACGAACACGCTCTTAGTGTAAATTTCTGTAAACTTGCTTTACATAGGAACGGTTCAGAAAAACTTTACACAGAAGATTCCAAAAGAATACAAAAAGGAGGTTAGATGTAGAAACAGAGATGTTATATAACACTACAAAATCTCAACATCAAACTCGGTCGCAATTGCAACATAACAGAGACAAATTTTGGCATAAACAATGAATTTCCACTTTTCATTACTAGTTCCTTTTGTTGCTTTGTCATTTTTTTTTCATATGCGGTTTTTAGGAAAAACAATAGGAAAGGATCCTACTGCATGTATATATATTAATTCCGATTTATGATTACAGTACTAATTAATATAGGTATTTTAGTACGTGGGCGTGGACAACAAATTAAGTTCACTTAGCTAGGTTTTGTACAAACATATGGTGGTCGTCTATATGTACTGCATATACTGTTTGATAAACTACTTACAAATATACTAAAAATTTCAATTCAAAAGACTGATAGGCCTAAATTTCTGAAAAGTTCTAGCACCATTTTCTTTTGGAATTAAAGGTATCATAGCAAGGTTCATCCTTTTTACGAAACCAAGTTCAATCTGAAAATATTTAATTCACCTTTTGCAAAGTCTTCTCAGAAGACTAGACTTTTATTGTTCTAGATTAAAATTATTGTTCTAGATTAAACTGGCAGAGTGACAGTCACAAACGTAAATATAGGTTTGCTAAATGGAGTCTAGTTTGTTCGCCCAAAGAGCATGGCGGTCTAGGGGTTCAGAACTTTGACACAAAAATAAAAGCTTCCTCGAAAAATGATTGTTTAAGTTTCTTAATGAAGAAGGAGGTTGGCAATCTTTGCTGACTAGGTGTAACATCTTGAAAATTTGAATTTGAAAATATGAAATTTCTGGATTATTTTTTTGCAATATGTACTTTATTTTAAATTTGGAGTTTATGGTATATCTGAAAATTTGGTTGAGGTTCCAAAACTAAGAAGTTCAAGAAAGGAACAAACATGTTTAAATAATAGAGAGTTAAAATTTAAAATTTGAATATGAAAAGATGATCCATAACAGGAGAGGGAAGCTTGAATTGAAAATATATGAATTTCATCTTGGAATAGTATTATAAAAGGGCAACTAAAACAAATGAATAAAACATATACAAATATGTATGTAATAGGCCTGGAGTGAAGAGCAAAAGCATAAAAATGACTATATATATACACCAAAAATATACATAAAGAGTAACAATAATATATACATGTAAAAAAAATAAAATGAAATGGTAAAGGGGTCAGGCCAGGCCAGCCGGCCCAGCCCAACCCCGCGCGCGCGCATCCTTTTTCCACCGGCTGGCCAGCCCGCCCGCGTCCCCCTTCCTCTCTGGCGCGTGGCCCCGCCTCCACCCGCGCCTCTCCCTCTACGCAGCGGGCCCGAGCGCCCCCGCCCACTCCTTCTCTCCCACCCGCGCCTGCCCCCTTCTCCCCTCTTTTCCCGTGCGCGTGTGCCGCTCCCCTGACACCGCCGCAGGCGCCAGCCGTCCCGTCGCCGCTCGCCCATCGCCCTCCGCGCCGTGGCGAGCCCGCGCCGCTGCGCTGAGCCCGTGCGGGCAGGACCCCGGTCCCCGCACCGCCGCCCGATCCTCCGCCGCAGCCCGGTCCACCGCGCTCCCCCGTCCCGGCTACTATAAAGCCCCGCCCTAGGCCTTCGGCAGCACCGCACACTCATCTTCCCCCTCTCACCGCGCTTAATCGGCCAAGAGCCCTTAGATCACCGCCGACGCCGTCCTTCTTCCCCAGCTTTGGCATCCACCTCCCCGCCGATTTCCGCCATTAGAGGCCAATTACGTCCACCTACACCATCCCCAGAGCATCGCGAGCATACTCCCGGCCTCCTCCACGCCTTTCGAAGACCGTGCATCGCCGGCGCCGAGGACACCTCCCGAGCCGCCGCCATCGCACGCCGCCGACCGTCACCGTACCCCCTCGGCCCCCGCTGACCCCACCGCCGGCGTCCTCTTCGCACCAGGAACGCGTTTTTGCACATCCCCGACCCTCCCCGAGCGATACACGCCGTCGGCACCGCAGCTCCACCGCCGCCCTCGACCTCCTCTGCTCTACACCTCCACCGCTCGGTTCATCAATAAACCCTCCTCCATACCGGGCAGGTAACACCCGTAGCTCGACTGGTTGCCATCTCGCGCTCTCACCCCGTTCGCCTGCGTTCAAACCCCCTTGGCCGCAGGCACTGTAAGGATATTTCACCCATTTTTGGCTCGTAGTAAGAAGGGTTAGGAGTTAATGCAAGTTAATTAAGAGCTAATGATGATTAGTGATTAATGGTTCACCTAAGTACTGTTACCATTAATTAATTATCTTCCATCTCTGACAAGTGGGCCCCACCATTCAGTGAACACAGTACATGGCCCCACATGTCAGTCGCACCCTGGGCTGGAAAAAAAATAAAAATAATAATAGAAGCAAGTGGGACCCACCTGTCAGGATTTCTTATTTTCTGGAATTTCACTGAACTGAGGATTTTAAATGAGCATAACTTATTCAATTTAACTCTAAATTGAGTGAAACAAATTTCTAAATTCATCTAAATTCAAGATCTACTCAATGGAACTGGAACCATGATTTTTAGAGTTCATTTGAATTTCTGGTGATATTTTGAGTGATTTGCTGCTTTTCTTTTTATTTGGATTTCATGCACGGTAAAATAGCGTACGAGGCTCAAGAGGAAGAGGCCGAGGCAATCACCCTAGAAGCTCAAGAAAATCAAGACCTCGACCCCTGTGACCAAGGCGAGTTAACACTTTGATCATGTTGAACCCATGTTTATGCAATGTTAATTTCTTTTAAAGTATCCACATGCATGCTATTATTTCATGTGACAAATTACTTTAGCCTTTAAAGTTGCTAGTTATGCCCCAATATTATGCTTGCTACTATTATTCCTTTGCCACCTTTGAATGTATGAACCTTGTCACCTTAGGAAATTAAATTACTGTATACTTTGCAATTAAGTCCTTAATATATGTGTTGCTTAGTAATGCTGATTAATCGAGTGTACCTAGATGCTCCAAAGACAACACATGCAAATATGAAATGATTTGGGCAGTCATGGTGGGAATGACTGGAGTATGTTGATACGTTATTTTATGTTTCCTAGAATCCTCAATACTACTTAGTACCTGGGTGGATGGTTTGGGGGCTGGTATGTGGTGCAGTGGACGCACAAAAATATGAAATGTGGTAGAACCATCCAGGTAACCCTAAGGACTGAATCTTGTCATGTTAGCCCGTGTATAACAAGTACAACCACAAGTCTATAAAATACAATGTGGTTTAGTAGATTTACCGAACCCCGAAAGTCATCCTCACAGGAGGAGGTAGTGAGGTAGTGCAAGCGGCTCTCTGTGTGATGGCTTGAATGAGACACTCGTAGAGGGTGAGGTTCTGCTGTGGCGGGCTAGCAGTGGAGGTAGCCAGCTGCTAGACGTTTAGAAGGAGGACATCCCGCACAACGTATGGGACCCACCGCAAGTGCGAGTGACCCATAGGGTGAATTGATGGATGGGGCGAGGTACTTTGAACGGCCATTGTGATGGCTTGCTCAACCGTATGACTAAGGAATCATGCGGGGCAACGAGTAAACCATCTCTTGTGGGTAAAGTGTGCAAACTCTGCAGAGTCAAAACTATTCGAATAGCTGTGCCCACGGTCAAGGGCAGACATGGGGACTTAACTAGATATAGTTCTATTTAAAAATGTTTAGAGAATGGGAAAATGGAAATATGGAGGGCAATGGGAATCCCTAATTTGAATTGTCCTGGGTGTCGTCCCAGTGGTAAGATAAGCGGCTATAACGCTGAAAGATGCTATATGGTGCAGATGCCATGTAACGGTGGATGGCATCTGTATCGATTATAAGATAGTCTTACTTCTACTCTACCTTTCATTAAATATTTTGGAAAGTTACTGACACTAGTGATTTAATTTATAGATGGCAGGAGTTGGCGATGAAGGCCACTGGGACTACATGGCCCATGGGGCCCAAGAGGGAGAGTTTGCTAGAATACTGCGCAAGCTCTTGCACTACCTGAGCTATAAGGATCAGCCCATTTACCGGGGGCTCAAGGCTACTACAGGAGGAGAGGAGTCTTGGTTGATTGAGGTGTTCATTTACCCCTAGAGAGAGCATGACCCACCCCACATCTTCACGTCGGAGCACTGGAGGAGCACTCGGACGGCGGCTCTTTAGGACGCTGCACGCCTAGCCGCTGCGCGGCTATGCGATATCTACAAGACCCCCCTTCGGCATGCACCCTACTGCTACTACCCATCACGCCGAGATGGCGCGCGATACAACGAGACCAACCTGCCGACCGACGAGGATGACCCGATGCTCACGCATCAGGTCGACCTCACTAGGGCCATGGGAGCGGCCCACATTGTTGCCCTGGAGGAGATCGCAATCCTCCGTCAGCACCTCGTCGCCAAGCACACCGCGATGGCGACCCTCAAGGAGCAGCTCGCCCAGTGCGAGCAGGCTTTGGCCCAGGCCAAGGCGGAGGCAGCAGCTGCTCAGGCCCAGCTTCAGCAGGCTCCCGCCCCCGTAGCAGCTCCAGCGCCACCGCCGCCAGGGTTAGGCCCCCCGCACTCGACTGACCGCGCGCAAGAACTTGCGGCCCCCAGGGCCTCAGTCTGCTCTTCGACGGGCAGAGCCTCCCCACAGCCGTAGCCCCCCATGCGCTCCCTCGGACTCCGACCCATCGGAGTTCAGCGGCAGTCGGTCTCGCTCCCAATCGCCGAACTACAGCCCTTCTAGCACTGGTGCTGGATACATGGAGGAGTAGGTAGGGCAGTGTCGTACTTGCCATGTGTAGATGGCTTTAGCATGTTGTGAACCCATTATGAGAAGGGTATAAATAGATGCATGTCTCCTGGTGGAGGTATGGCTTGTAAGAGGGGTTGATGGCTTTAGCCTTTTATTTTAGTTGTTGAGAGTTTTTGTGAGAGAGAGCAGAGAGTTGTTGTTTGTGTGTCTCCTGCGTGCTTGAACTTCCTGCAAAGTTCTTCTCTAGTACAAGCATGTAGTGTGTTTCCCTCTCAAACTGCGTATGGGGATGGAGTGTTGATTCTTTGCTGTAATCATTCATCTCTGTTCCTCAATATCAATCTGGGATGATTTTGTTTGAGTTGGACTGATTTCTTGTGTTCTCTGTGTTGGATTACATTTTTTGCGTCCTCTCTGTTCTTCCTCTTTCCCTTTTTGATTTGAGTGTTGATTTCCTCTCAAGAATGCGCAAATGAGATGCTCTGTGGTGGTAAAGACTCAAGGCCATTTGGCCATCCCATTTCCAATAGCAATTTGAGGAATCAATGACTTATGTGATCTTTCTGTCCCTCATGCAATATTCTCTGTTATGGACTTTTTAGTGTTTTGAGAGCAGGGCTTTATGGAATCATTGTGTTTCCCCTCTTAAGGTTTTTCCAGAGATGGGTTTTTGGGTCCTGAGACTTTTGCTTAGCTAATCTCATGGTTTCATAGCCAAAGGATCAAAGACTGATTGGCAATTTGAGAAATAGAGTTGCTCTCTGTATCTTTTCAGTTCTGGGCTCAAATCTCAGATTCTTGGTTTCCAAATGAATTTTCTTGTTGTCTGAGGTTTCTTTGTTGTTTGGAATAGGTTATTGCTGTTCTGGCAAGAGGGCATCAATAGAAACTCATCCATTTGCTTGAAATCATAGTTTGTCAGTAAAATCAGCAAAAAATAGTTTCAGTCGGGCGCTCAGTTTTCAGGCAACCGGTCAGACTGGAAACCCTAGAGGTTAGACCTCTCAGAGCATGGCGGTCTGACCGGGATTACAATGGCGGTCAGACCGGCCATGCCCGATCGGTCAAACTGGCCAAGCTTCACCGGTCAGACCGGCTTTGTTGGTGCGGTCTGACCGCCCGGCCCACTGTGGTCAGACCGCCCCTGCAGTTTTCTCTTCAAGATGAATTTCTTTCTTTGTCCTTTTTAATTTGCCTCAGTTATCTTCTGTTGTTTGAGGATCAAGTAAGAACTTGAAGCCTTCTTCATAGCTCTGTAGCTATTGAAGAAGAGTATTTTTTGTGGATACTTTTTGGGGGTAATTTTAAAGAGGCACCATTCACCCCCCCTCTGTTGCCGATTTCGATCCAACAATTGGTATCAGAGCCGGTTAGCCCTTCCTCATAGATCTTAACCGGTCTCTAGAGCCATGGCAACGGATAAGTATTCCACCAAGCCTCGATTTTTGATGGCATCAATTATCCTTTCTAGAAGAGCCGGATGGAGACCTACATCCAGGCTCAGGGTTATGCCATCTTGAGAAAGGTCTTGACCCGGTATGTCGTTCCTGCTGATGAGAACATCAATGCCGGAAACATGGCTGATGTTGAGGCAAAAGCTAAGGCGGGGAACATCATAATTTAGGGTCTGAGCAGAAGTGAGTTCGATCGCATCTCTCATCTCACGTCGGCCTTCGACATCTGGGTGACCCTCGACGCATACCATGAGGGCACCACCCGATCAAGACGGTTCGATAGGACCAGTTCAAGCGAGATTACAACAAGTTTGAAATGCTCGCTGGTGAGTCCTTGGATGAGTGTTTTCGAGATTTCACAAGATTCTGAGCAACCTCCGAGCGGTCGGTCTTGATTTGTGCGTTTGGGAGATGAAGGTGACCACGATTAAAGACACGACCGACCTCTCATCCCTGACTCTTGACGCGTTGTACTCACGCCTCAAGACTCACGAGATTGACATAGTCTCTCGTAGGTCGAAGTTGCAGTCGATGACCTTAGTCACTGATCCCAGCTCTGTTTCTGGACCTTCTGACTTTTCTTCGGGATTCTCTCTTGCTGCTCTGTGTGACATTGCCGATGATCAGATCAACTAGAGCAGCTTCCTAAAAACCAACTCGCTCTTTTAGCCAGAAAGTTTTCCCACGCATACAAAAGAGTGAGGGACAGAAAGAGAGGAGGGCCTATAATCTGCTTCGAGTGTGGTGGCCCCAACTACATTCGGGCAAATTGCCCCAAGCTGGAGAAGGGCAAGGGTGACTACGACGGTGTGAGCAAGAACGACTACGTCGACAAGAACCGCAACAAGAAGCCTCCAGAACATGCCCAAGGCAAGAAAAAGTTCCGCAACCTAGGCAAAGCCAAGAAGCTGTTCCACCGCGTCCTCACCGCCTTCGACGACCTCGACCTCAGCGAGGAGGAGGGATGGAGCAACGATGATGGGATGGGCGATCAAGAACCCAAGGATGGCGATGACTTCTCCGGCATGTGCTTCATGGCTCTTGAGGGCGAAGTGAGCGACAGCGAGCTCTACTCTGACTCCGACGAGGTATACCCCTCCTATGATTAGCTTAACGATGCTTTTCTTAAGCTAGGGAAATTCCATGCTAGATCTAGAGTTAGGTGTAGCGAGTTGGAGAAGGAAGTAGATAGATTGTCACGGGAGCTTACTTCACTTATATCTGCTCCCTCCCGTGACGAATATGATAAATGCCTTGCCTTGCTTGATGACATGGAGAAATTAAGAACCTCTCATTATAGTTTGTCTTCTGAGTTTGATATGCTTAAGGTGGAGAACGTTAGTCTTTTGGCTGAACTAGAGATGAGTAGGACTGTTGCTCTTTCATCTACTGTTGTTGAGCACTTGCATGGTCACGACGCCCGCCCAATCGCATCGGCGCTACGTAATGGGAAGGCGTTGGCGGACAATGCCATATATGGGTCGATGGCCGTAGCTACGGGAGTGAGAGTGGTTCATAGTACATGGATGGGTGGATAGCCTAGCGAGCTAGTCGTCGTACACAAGTTTGTTGTACGTGATGAATACAGGAAAGTTCACCTAGCACAGGAGTAGCATTTCTTGCAACAGGCGGGATTAGTACATAGGATGAGTGATGGCTAATTCGAGTGCGGCCAGTCAATCTCGGTGTGCACTTCCCCAAAGGAATTTGGCACGAAGAATGAATTCTTATTGTTCATATGTCTCTACGATCTATCTGGTTTAAATCGACTCTCTACGATCTATCTGGTTGCTTTGTCGATTTCATATGCTTTACTAGTACATAGGATGGGTGTGGTCAATTCGAGTGTGGCCATCCTAATTCCGTTGTCGCGCGCCATGTCGTGGGATGATGGGAAGGCAGTGATGGACAGCACCATGCATACGTTGACCGCACCTACAAAATTTGTAAGCACGCGGGTGGACAATGCCATGTATTGATGGCAGCTACTATTGATGGTACTCCACATACGGTACATGGCCATTAATATACCAAATATGTGAATTAGTTAACTTGCAAGATGATTTTGAGAGTGCCAAGAACTTGACATTTATTCTTTTGTCTCTTTGAGTAGCATTCTGTTCTGAAAATCAATTTCCGTTGAAGTGAAATAATTTGTATGGGGGAAGCTGAGCAAAAGCTTCAATTTTATGAGGAAATTTTTTACATGAAAATCTGGTTATTTACCTTTGAAATACTTAGGTATTCCTATTGATAAAAAAATAAGAAAGAAAGATTGGGAAAACATTGAAAATAAATTTGAGAACAAATTAAGCTATTGGCAAGGTAAATTGTTAACAATAGGGGACAGATTGATTCATATTAATTCTGCCTTGAGCAATGTGCCTCTATATATGATCTTTTACAAGCTACTAAAAAACTAGATACGTTCAGGTCTAGATTTGTGACATCCAATTTTTGGGATGCTTCTGTGCTGGTGTAAAATTTTCAAACTTATGAATAAATTTCAAATTTAGCTTTTCAAATTTTCCTTGGATTTCAATTTTCAATAATTTTAAGGCTCCTTGGGCCCCGCCCATGTCTCCTGCCCCTGGCCTTTGGCCCACTAGGCCCAGCTAAACTCTTCCTCCTCTTCCCCCTCACCTAGTCGAGTGTACATGAGCTGGGTTAGTGAGAAAGTTATATGGTTAGTCTGGAGAACTCTTAAGAAAGATCTACATTGGTAGGCACCTCCACGGGGTGGAAGGAAAGATCTACTTCGAAAGGCACCTCTACGGGATAGAGATGGAGAGTGTACATCGGCGGGTGTTCCTTCAGTTATACCGGTGTGAGCTTAAAAGGTGCATATGGATATTGCATTGCATTAATGAAAAGAGATTTATGGATAATATCATGGTTATGTTACCTAGTGATACATGAATGTTGACATGGTTAAGTTAACGGAAATTATTTACTGGATGTTTTGGAAAAGAAGGTTAAAAATTCAGATAGAAAGTGGTAGAGGTGACATTCCGGGCTCTATCTTGTGCCGGGTGTTACAGATGCCTGGCAACTAAACATGAGAACCCTGAGAAAAGTTTTGAAAGGATGGGATATTAATATTGAGTGTCACTATAAAAAAATTTTAAAATGATTTAATGAATCAAATTGATGCTCTAGATAGAGAATGTGACATTCTGGTCCGGATGAATCTAAAAGAAATCAGAGAAAAAAATAGCAATGCAACTTAGAAAGATCCTTAGCGAGGAAGAGATCAAATGGTTCCAAAGATCTAAGGAAAAAAATATTTGCTTGAGGGGGATAGTAATACTAAGTACTACCATGCTAAGGCTAATGGGAGAAGGAGGAACAGCACCATTTCCAATCTGCATCAAGTTGTAGGTCCCATTGAAGGGGTAGATAAACTTATGAGTAATATCACTGGTTTTTATAAAAACCTGTTTGGGCATCCTGATTACAATGAAACACACAGTTGAACCTAGAAGAAGTTCCCCATCTGAATGAGCAGGAAAAAGATTTTCAGACTCAGAATATTAGCATGGAAGAACTTAGGGAGGCTGTTTTTTCAATGGAACACAATAAAGCCCCTAAGCCTGATGGTTTTCCAGTAGTGTTTTATCTAATGTTTTGGGACTTAATAAGTACGTGATAATTTTTTTTTAAAAAAATCTAAATTTTATTTAAAAATACAAAATTATACCTAACTTTAATGTTTACAAAAATAACCACTTGTAGCCTAACTGTTGGACGACTGGACCCTGTGGCCTAACGGCCGAGTGACACGAAGACCAATAGCCCAATCGTAGAGCGACAAGGTCCAATAGCCCAACGGTTGGGCTACAGGTTGCTGTCGCCTAACAGTTAAGCTTCTGGATTGTAGAATTTTTTAAATAATCTATTTTTATTTAGAAATACAAAATTATACCCATATTTTTATTTTTATTTTTGTAAAAGCAACCCCTGTAACTGAACCGTTGGACGACTGGACCCTATCGGTCAACAGCCGAGCGGCACGCAGACTGAAGGATATAGTCATTTTCAACCGTACTAAAATATATATACAATAAAACTGTGGCTGAGAGTTGTCACCTTTTGCTTTTTACAGAATCAATCAAATTCAATACATATGTAGGTGTTAATTCATATACTATTCCAAGATGGCCACACTCAATTGGCCTCCCAACTGATCTGAGGATGAACAACACTTGCTCATGGTGTTGTTAGACTATAAATTAGTATTATATGATAGTAAGAAATATTTTAGGTAATCAGTTACTTTTGTGAAAAATAAAAATATGGGCATAATTTTGTATTTCCAAATAAAAAATAGATTATTTTTAAAAATATTCTACTCCATACTTGAACATTTTTTAAATAATATAAATGTCCTTCAGTCGCCCTACGGTCGGACGACAGCAGTCCAGTAGCCCAATCGTTGGGTGACAGCAACCTGTAGCCCAGCCGTTGGGATATTGGAACCTGTAGCCTAACCATTGGGCTATTGGACCCTGTCGCTCAACGGTTGGGCTATAGGGGATTACTTTTGTTAAAAATAAAAACACAGGTATAATTTTGTATTTTTGTTTAAAAAGGTTTATCTAAAAAAATTCTAATAGGTGATGAGACCTGAAAAGTTCTCTGGACATAGAAAGGTTAAATTCTGGTGTGACATCCTTGTTGGCAAAAGGGAAAGATGCTGCTACGATAGGGAAATATAGGCCTATTTCTCTCTTGACTGTCAGTTACAAAATCATCACAAATGTTTTGACAAATAGATTTGTTGTATTATTAATAAATTGATTCATTTAGCTCAAACAGCTTTTTTAAAAGGAAGGTTTATCATGGAAGGGGTCTTAACCCGTCATGAAACATTGCATGACATTCATAGAAAGAAGATATCAGGGGTCCTGTTCAAAGTAGACTTTGAGGAGGCACATGACAATGCAAATGGCCTTTCCTGCTCAAAGCCTTACAAGTAAAAGGTTTGCCTGATAAATGGAATGATTGGATTATAAAGGTAGTAAAAGGTGAAAATGTTTGTATTAAAATCAACGATAAGATAGGAACTTATTTTAAGACTTTCAAAGGACCTAGGCAAGGGGACCCACTGTGTCTCCTCTTCTTTTTGACCTACTTGCTGATGTTCTGGATTTGTTAATCAGAAATGCATAAAAAAGGTTTAATTAAGTGCTTGGTGCATGCCTCATATTGTGGAGGGTGTATTGGCAATTTTACAATATGCTGATGATACCATCTTATTTACAATATGCTGTTGATACCATCATTCTCTTGAAAGATGATTTTGAGAGTGCCAAGAACTTGAATTTATTCTTTGTCTCTTTGAGTAGCTTGCTGGTTAGAAAATCAATTTCCATCGAAGTGAAATATTTTGTATGAGGGAAGCTGAGCAAAATAGACCCTAGTAGTCTAGCATCTCACCTCAGTCTAACCGACCAAGCTGACATTTGGGTGGTTCTAATATTAGTCAATTTCCTGGTTAATATCAGTCACACCTAAGTCTTTCCGATCGCTTGTCTGTGGCGAGATATGCCTCCTCCTTTTGTTTCCACTATCACTTTCTCATTTATGTAATATACTCATTTGGCCTGATAACCCCTTTTGTAAACTTGACATGATGTAGTCTATATCAACTCTGATATTTTGTAATATTAATATATGGTATAGTTTGCAATGTGTGTAAAATAAATTAGCAATGTATCTATAAACACTATCTATAGATTCAGAAAATGGTGTAGTGGCTTCATAAAAGATTTTGGATTTTCTAAATCCAGGTCCGACAAGGTTCCTTTGGTGCTCTGATCAAAATAGGCATCAATACCATCTGGTTAGTTGGCCAGCGGTGCGTATGCTTAAGGACGACGGAGGGTTGGGGGTCCTTGACCTGAAATCTATGAACATAGCCTTGCTAGGTAGATGGCTGTGGTCGTTGGAGAATGAGGAAGGCGAATGGCAGGATTTGTTGAGAAAGAAATATTGCATACTCAAACTATTTTCCAAACTGTTAGTAAGATTAAGGACTCTGCTTTTTGGAAAGGATTAATGGATGTCAGACCTCTTTTCTTGGCTTCTGCGATAGTGAGTTAGAAAATGGTTAAAAAACCAGGTTCTGGGAGGATACGTGGTTGGGCACATCTCCCCTTGCTTTAAGATATGATAAACTTTACAACCTGACATTCACGGAACACATTACAGTTGCCAAGGTTTTTGAAGAAGGTTTTGGCTGTATTAGATTTAGGAGGACTTTGTTTGGAGAAACTTTAGCCCTCAGGAATCCGCTCATGACAGAATGCAGAGATGTCCATCTGTCAGATGAAAATGATAGATTAGGAAGTTAAATTCCAAAAGAGTTTTGTTTGTGAAACCTTTCTATCAGATGTTGAGTATGAGGGATATATCCTTCCCTTTTAAATTCATTTGGGATGTCAAATTGCCTCTAAGATTGAAGGTTTTTCTCTGGTTAGTAATGAAAAATAGCATACTTACCAAAGACAACCTCCTTCACAGGGGATGGAAAGGGGATAGAGAATGTGTGTTTTGTGGGGGTGATGAAAGTATCAATCACATCTTTCTGCTTTGTCCCTTGCCAGATTTATTTGGAACACGCTGATATTAAACGATTTTTTTAATAATCCATTTTTTGTTACGAAATACAAAATTATACTTACGATTTTTTTTTGCAAAAGTAGCCTCCTGTCGCCGAACCGTTGGGCGACTGACCCCTGTCGCCCAATGGCCGAGCGACATGTAGGCAGTAGCTATACTGTTGGGTGACTACAATGTGGTCGCCCAACGGTCGAATGACAGGTTCTGTCGCCCAACCGCTAGGTGACAACTCCTCCAGTCGTCCAATCGTTGGGCAATTGGAGCCAGCTTTTATGTAATCCTTTTTTAAAAAAAATTTAAGTTAATCTCTTGCGAACTATCCATAACTTCAAAATAGAGAACGTATATGTGAATCATATATGACACCAACATTTTAACTGAGCGTGAACTGATAATCTTTTTATGGATTGATAACATTTGGCACTTCTACACATGTATCCATCATAAACACCTGCACAATATTTTGAGGGCTTGTCACAGAAGTGGTACATACTGTATCCTGGAAAAATGACTAATATGTGGACTGTGTGGTACAACATGAGACACAAGAATGGACATATGATGGACAGTACCGCTAATGAAAGATGTGTAGACATTTTGTGCCTACTTTCAGGACTCGTATTTTCATGTAGTTGGATGCCTTGATATGTAAAGAATTGAATGTGAAAAGTCGACAAGATTTGAGGTTGCAAATTAAAAGAAGTCTTTATAATAAAGTTGGGAGTAACAAGGCCCACAGGGTTTAGTTACATGCATAAGAAATAGCATCATACACGATGCAACAAACTGAAGTACTTCTACGATACATATGCGTCTTTTTGGAATGAAAATAAATTTAACCTTCCGGGGGCTAGTTCGAAACGGCCTGACCTACTACGTGGACCGAGGCCATTTTCCCTTCTTTGCGAGCTCGGTGTTGAACTCCTCAGTGGCCTCTTTGGCCTTGGCTGCCATTTTCTTCTTTTTCTCGCACTCCCTCTCACGAGCCTCGCGCTCCCTGTGCGTGCACACATCGAGATGAGTTTTCATCTCCCTGTCCCTACACCAACAGAGGAGCGGCATCTCCCCCTCGGGCCGGTGTTGCGGCAAACGCTCGGTTGGAACGTTTAGGATGGGTTGCTGGTACAGGGGGTGTCATTGCGGGGTGGTGCCCTCCTAGCATGCTCCGCCTATTCATCCCAGGCTGCTGTAGCCCTTGCTTGTTCGTCGTAGGCCACAACAGACCTTGCTAGTTTGGAGGTCTCCTCCCATTGCTTCATCATTTTATTCCATTGCTTTTTCTGCCTTTTGTCCATTCCGACACGGTGAAGCAAGCTTTGATGTAGTGTTGGGTTTGGTTGTGTAGTGTTCTCTCCTAGATCTCTTCTACCCCCTTTTATAAGTGAAAAGATTGGCATGGTGTGGTTAATTTCATGTGACTAGCCTACAAGGCAGAGTGTTGTATTGTCTTTCTAAAAATTTGTTGGCGAGACAGAGTGTTGTCTCAGCTTACATTGCAGAGAGTTGTCACATCCTGAAAAGCTGAGGAGGTATAGTGTTGTCATGTTGATCTGAAAAGCTGGCGAGGCAAAGTATTGTCATGTCTTACTTTGCAGAGTGTTATCACGTCCTGCTTTGCAGATTCCATTCTTTTTGGTCTAAAAAGCCGAGGAGGTTAGTGTTGTTAAGTCAATATAAAAAGTTGGTGAGGCAGAGTGTTGCTATATCTTACTTTGCAGGGAGCTATCATGTTATACTTTGCATAGTCCTGTCTTTTTGGTCCAAAAAGCTGAGGATGTGCAGTGTTGTCATGTCGATCAAAAAAGCTACTGAGGTAGAGTGTTGTCACGTCTTACTTTGTGGAGTGTTATCATGTCCTGGTTTGCAGAGTCCTTTCTTTTTGGTCTGAAAAGCCGAGGAGGTTAGTGTTGTCTAGTCGATGTGAAAAGTTGGTGAGGCAAAGTGTGGTCTAAAAAGCTGAGGATGTACAGTGAAAACCGTAAACCCTAACGTAAACCTGAGGATGCTCTCCTTAGACTTGAATAACATGCATCCCCCCATAGAGGGGCGGCACATGACCTGTTGTGTAAGAAAGCACATTGCGTCCCCCCACGGGCTATAAAATGCATGCCCCACTCTTCGAAATTAGGAGCAGATTGACAATCATAATGAGCAAAATGACGATCTCCACCAATAGATGCAGCGCGAGAGGGGCAACGAGGACGTCATGAACATAGGAAGTTCCTATGATCCCATATGTTGCTATGTGAACCCTAGGTGCATATGTGCATGCCACTACAACTAAGCCCAACCACGTCCAAGGCGCCCCCTGTAGAACACTCTATGTAGGTAGCGTAAGGCAGCTTCCATCATTAGGCATGGCTGGAGAAGCTTGTACCATGGTATCCTCCCTTGTTGTACGCAGTTATGTTCAATCTTCTAATGCATGTAACTAAATGGTGGACGCATCATTGCGGTTGCTATTTATTGAGTGGACTGTTGCATCGATGTCTTGCGTGCATAAAGCTAGAGTCGTCAATATGGATTGAATAAACATATATTGTACAAACGAGTACACATAAGGACGCAATAGTATTAGAGACATCACACATTAAGTATGAAATTTAAGTATCACAGAATGAACTAAAATACAGTCAGCACAGGGGAACGACCCCTACTAGGCCCCCAACAACACCCCTAGCATCCACTCCCGCGTTGCCATGGTCCACTCCACCTCCGTGTCCTCCCGTACGGCCTCGCTTGGGCCTCCTCTACGCTGGGTTTCGGGGCCTCGGTCTCGAGATAGAAAGATGGTCAGGTTCCCTGATCTGACGTTGTTTGAATGCTGGAGGGGTGAACAGCACTGCTGCCTGTTTGGGTACTCGCATACCGGTGAGTTGTGACCCGGAGTGAACCTCAGGGGGTGTGGACTGAGGTACCAGGTCCGAGTCCACAAGGAAGTCGTGTGTGCCTGAGTCGCCTGGGGAGGACCCTAATCTGTCAGAGGGCACATGACCTGCAGTGCAAATATTGTTAATTAATCAAATAAGGCAATGTGACCAAACAAACATTGATGAGACGTACCCTAGGCTAGCGCCATGGCATGTGAAAAGCCATCCAGAGGGAAGTATAGCAGGTTGTACATGCCCTGCATGTGTTGTGTATTGAAGGCGAAGGAGTCCAGAGGACCCACGTACTGCGACGTTGGTGTTGTATTGGGTTGTGCCCAGGCAGACCCTTTGGCCTCGTCAGGCCACGGTGGTGTCAAATGTGGCATGGCCGAGCCTCCAGCCTCGTCAGTGTGTGCTGCACGTGGCCACACTGACCCTCCCACCTACTATGCTGATGGATGGGATAATGCCGACAAATGTACCGACTGTCGACTAGGCATCGGCGTGTCAACCTCCGGGAGCTTGGTGCACGACAATAGGGTGACAATACATGCGACTTGAACTACAGCATGATAGAAAGCCTGGGCCACCTCCTCACGTATAACCTCTGCATCGTCGGTGATCCTCTGAAACATAGAGCAGGGGTCCCTCTCAATCTCACAACCGATGCCCACCTGCAATGAAAACACGATAGGGTGAAACCTGTAAGTGGGGTTGACAAAAGTGAAGTTTTCAAAATATGATGTAACGTTCCACACGGTGCATGTTTTGCATGAAGTGTGCAGGGTATGTGTTGGTCGATGCAAGTACCAGCCTGGTACGTGTCCGAGGAGTGTACCAGTGAAGGTACTCCTTGTATGCGTTGTGGTCGTAGGGGGTGTCCTCCTACACACAGTCCCGCAACATGCCCTTCCACAGCTGTACCCACATGTCCATCCTCCTCCCACAGTCCATGCCATGGTGAACTCCCTTCCTATTGTGCCTGCAAGATGTAACATGTAGTTAGATGTCGTGCGTATGAGACGCTAGTAAAAAGAGGGACATATGTGTTGATTACTCACCCATCCACGTTGTTAGGCACTGGCCACATGACTGGTACTAGAACCACCTGATGTAGGCTGAACTAGCTCATCACATGATGCACCGTGTAGTGCTCGGCGAAGACGTCGAACACAAGCGCCCTGTGGGTCAGCCAGTAGCCGGCTCAAGGCAAGAAATAAGCCAAGCCGAACTGGGCTTTTAGCTCATTTTCTGAATGAGTCGAGTCGAGCTGTAGCTTCGAGTGAGCTTGGCCGAGCCTGGCTTGAGCCGGCTCAGCTCGGCTCGTTTCCAGTCCTAGTTACTATGAACAGTACAAGTATAAACTAACTTTAAGCCTAAAAGAACTCAGCCCTAATTGTTGACTTTATTGTAGAAGAAAACACATATTACACACATAAATAGAAAGAATATAGGAGAATTGCTATAACCGTAACTGCGTAGCCGAGTTTTCTGAATTTATCTACTCTCTTTCTTGCGGTCGGGTGGCTTGCGTCTCTCTCCTGGTGTGATGCCGCTATTGTTGCTAGTTGAGGAAGCCTTTTTGACCGAGAGAACGCGTTGGACTCTATCTTTAAGTTGAACATATCTTTAACATGAACAACAGGCCCGATTTAAACTCTAAGTTAAAATTATTTTTAGTAGCCTTCAGTTTACTTTCAGACCTTGTAGTGTGCAGTTATAGTCCTTGTCGAAGTTTGGAGTTTCCTTTAGTTTGCCTGTAATGTTTGTGGCTTGCTGGATGTTGTAACAAATTCAGCTAGCCACCCCTGTCTTTTGCTAATTTTCGTTCGTTTGCTTTCTTTATACCGAAGATGTTATGTCGCAGGTAAGTTTCTTTTAATGGATTGGGTTGAACCTTATAGTCGTGACAAATTAGCTGAATATCAGCTTATTTTGGAAGGCAGAAACCTACACGTATTATTTTCATATGTTCAATCTAAATATATAAAAATATATTAATAGCTAAAGTTTATATTATTTACTACACATAACCTAAAACGATTTTATTTTGTGATCCAAGCGAGTAGCATGTACACTTCCACCGGGATAAACCATCCCCGAGACATTGACCTTTTTTGAATCTTCGTGCAGACTACATCCCGTGCTTAATTTGTTGTACGCGAGTGCCTCTCTATTTATACTTCTTGAACAGTAACAGCATATGGTTTGCACACCTTGCCACATCATAATTTATAAGAAAGGACGGAGTACGAATCGAATTTCTTGTTACATGGCTTAAACTTTATCTTGTTAGTGGAAATATACATTGTTGACCTCTATCTTAGGGGGTATTCCTATTGTCTACGGCTGAGAAAGAGAGGTGTTATATAGCACTACAAAATCTCAACATCAAACTCGATCGCAATTGCAACGTAACAGAAAGACATATTTTGGCATGATCAATGAATTTCCACTTTTCATTACTAGTTCCTTTTGTTGCTTTGTCATTTTTTTCGTATGCGTTTTTTAGGAAAAACAATAGAAAAGGATGATACTTGAAAGACAGGAGTACTCGGTAGTCGGAAGGACTTGGTTATCGGTAGTCAGTAGCAATGCTTATTATTGCATGAGTGTCTGAGTGGAGCGATGGTATTTCCCGGGTACTTAGGGTTTTCAAGTACTCGAGGAGGTAGCGGTCGAAATGAGTTGTCTAAGGCTGTTATTTGGATAGCGATGAGATGTGTGGTTGTGGCTGACTTGGTTTTAGATCATGGACTATCTGGTTGGTATTCGTTGATGGTTTTGTTCATATCTATGGATGGCCAAGGGTGGCATGAGTGTGCGTGTGCTGATAACGGTCAAGTTGTGGAGAACTTGTGCTGGGAGAAAGTTTCTTTGGTCTTTGCATGTGCAGGTGAGTGTGGAGATGATCATGGTCAGTGATGAGGAGGATCAGGACTAGGAGGGAGTTTGAAGCATTATCTTTCTGGGGTATCCTCCAGAGGGCATTTGTTCCTCCATCTGCTTTGCAGAAGTATTGGAGGGTTTTACCTCCTAAACGCCTTTGTATAACTCAAAATTGTCGACAAATTTTACATGAGGCTGGCACATAAATCATCTTCTTTCTTCTCCTCCGATTAGCCACTGCTGGATGTACGTAATCAGTGTTTCTATCTCCCTCTAGAATTAATGTCTAGTGCTTTCTAGTTTCATCACTATTCGTTTTGGTTGGATGTCTAGTACATAGAGAACAAGCATGCATGGGCACGACGCCAGCCCAATCGCATCGGCGCTGCGTAATGGGAAGGCGTCGGCGGACAACGCCATATATGGGTCGATGGCCGTAGCTACGGGAGTGAGAGTGAGAGTGGTTGCTTTGTCGATTTCATATGCTCTATTAGTACATGGGATGGGTGATGGTCGATTCAAGTGCACCCATCCTAATTTCGTTGTCGCGCGCCATGTCGTGGGATTATGGGAAGGCAGCGATGGAAAACACCATGCATACGTTGACCGCACCTACAAAATTTGTAAGCACGTGGGCGGACAATGCCATGTATTGATGGCATGCAGCTACTAGTGATGGTACTCCACATACGGTACATGGCCATTAATATGCTGTAACATCCCAAACTTAAATATGTGAATTAGTTAAATTGCAAGATGATTTTGAGAGTGCCAAGAACTTGACATTTATTCTTTTGTCTCTTTGAGTAGCATTCTGTTCTGAAAATCAATTTCCATTCAAGTGAAATAATTTGTATGGGGGAAGCTGAGCAAAAGCGTCAATTTTATGAGGAAATTTTTCACTGGTAATTTACGTTTGAAATACTTAGGTATTCCTATTGATAAGAAAATAAGAAAGAAAGATTGGGATAACATCGAAAATAAATTTGAGAAAAAATTAAGCTGTTCGAAAGGTAAATTGTTAATAATAGGGGTTGATTTTGTCAGAGGAATAATTTTATTCCTCCACTAATGGGCCCGCTATAGACTACAGTTATCCTTAAAAAGGACAGTAATACCCCTTATTTGTACTAATAGACTAGCTATCTCATTAAGGGGTATTCCAATCATTTGTGTAGGCTCAAGAGTCTATAAATACCCTTTGTATCCCTCATTTGTAACGGGATCCCTCAGAGAGCAATGAGGTCGTGGACGACCAATCCACTCTCCGGAAGAGCCCTAGGAACGCACAATTGTTGGAGAATAGGGCCATCCACCCCAAGATGGACAACATCCTACGCACCTCAAGGGCTCCCAAGCGCGCCCTCCTCCTTTGTGCTAGCCAATGTGGGGTCCAGCCAAGGGCGGGAAGCTGAAAGCGCACTCGCAGCCGGAGGGTTAGGGGTTCTGAGGCCAACCATCACTACTGGGATGCTTGACATCACTAACTGGAAGACGATGAAGGACAACTACGAGAGCTACCCCCTAACACGCTACTGTTAGGGGACAATCCTAACCTAAAAATATCATTGCTCTCGTTTGGACTCTTAAGACACTTTCCTTGCATGGGATTTCACCCTTGTGGTGCATATTGCGTACGACCTCTGTGGTCTCCCCTACCAAAAGTCCAAGGTGGCTTGGGCATCCATCGCCTCCACCAAGGCGGCTCGTGTCATGCTAGACATGGGGCATGAGTTACAACTTGGGCACGGCCTACTGCCCAAGTTGATGGATGTCCTTAGAACCCTCCCCCCTTAGACTCTAGGCCATGCGTCTAATGACCTCTGGGTCACCACATGCCTCGGTTCGCTGCTTGGGAAAGGTCAACCCTTCTGATGCATTCCTGATCTCTAGAAATAAAACCCACCTATGGGGTAAAACATATCCACTCCCTCATACTTTGTGAAGGCGAGAGTATCCCCTTCCTGGGCAATGTGCCTCTATATATGATGTTCTTTTACAAGCTACGATACACTGGTCAAGTTGAGGGTATTTTGGTAGTTTGCCAAATGCCAGAAATTTTGTTGGATCAAAACCACGGTGCTTGAGTGGCGCTTGTGAAAACAATTTAGGTTAAGGAGTTGCTGAGAAGATCAAGTGGATCAAATGCTAAAGACTGAGCTTGTTCGTGATCATGTGCTTTGAAAAGCATGCATTGGTTAAGTATGAGTGCAAAACCCATATTGTGTGGACTTAACAGGTTCCCCCTTTGCACTAGTGGATAGTATCTATTAGAGTTAGATACGGGCTAGTTATTCCATCTATTTAGTGGTAGGAGATGGAGGCTTGCAAGCCAACCATCGCATCCATTATTGAGTTAGGGTTTGAGAGACTAGAGTGAGTGATGTGGTGTGCTTTCTATTCTCCTCATGGAGTGGCTATAAAATTTTTTATCTTCAAGTAGCAATATAATCAAGTTTGTTTATCTCTCATGAATCTTACTTGTTTTGGTTAATTTGCTCTTGTTCTTGTTGGTTCTTTGCATCTTCTCTCTCTTTCTTGATATTGCTAGTGTCAAGGATGTGTAAGTGATGGACATCACTCATGTAGATCAAATCTCATCTATCTAGGCACTATGGTTTGCAAGATCTCAAAGTTGCTCAGTTCTTGGTTTTGCTTGATGTGCCATATGGGAATACATCTAGAGCCATCTTTGTTGTTCTTAACACACGAGTAAGTTGTTTCTCAAGTTTTTAAGATTTGCCCAGTTTTAATGCAACCTTACAGGTTTTGTGGAAAGATTGGAACTTTGGCCAAGATCATCCATATCCTTAGATGGAATAGTTCTTGAGACCCTTAGCAAAGTTTTTGCAAAGTTAGATCTCATTTTGCCATGAATTTTGAGGTTTGCACAAAAACTGGTTTGGACTCAGGATAATTTTTTTTTTGTTCTGGGAACAGGGGAGCTGTCAGACTGCTCCTAGACCCAGTCAGACCAATCGTTAGTTAGATCACTGGTGTGTTGTCGGTCAGGCCGCTGGGGTGCAGTGTTCGACATCTTTGCTATTTTGGGTTGCTAGTGGTTTATAGGCTATGAAATATGATCTTATTACCTTGCTAGTTCTGGAGTGAAAGATTTCGGGTACTTAGGGGAAAATTGGACATTGCACTATTCACCCTCTCTGTTGCCATTGTCAATCCTACATGCGCCTTGCAAGATATGTCAGAGTAAAGTAACCTAGAATGACTCTGAGTTTAGGAAAGTATCACTACTACAGAGAAGGTCATATTGGATGCCTCATCATAGACTATTTTACATTATTTGTCAGTGTTAAGCTGTGGCGTAGTTATCTCAGACTGTTTTACTAGCATGACCGTCTATGTTGCAACCGATGGTAAGAACCGTCAGTGATGATCTACTTATCATAGAAGGTTTTTTACAAAAACTGTCTATGATACATCACAGACGGTTCATAATAAAAATCATCTGTGATATATGGACTTATCACTGACGACTTTTGTAAAACACCATCTATGAGAGTGAGAGTGGTTGCTTTGTCGATTTCATATGCTCTATTAGTACATGGGATGGGTGATGGTCGATCCAAGTGCACCCATCCTAATTTCGTTGTCGCGCGCCATGTCGTGGGATTATGGGAAGGCAGCGATGGAAAACACCATGCATACGTTGACCGCACCTACAAAATTTGTAAGCACGTGGGCGGACAATGCCATGTATTGATGGCATGCAGCTACTAGTGATGGTACTCCACATACGGTACATGGCCATTAATATGCTGTAACATCCCAAACTTAAATATGTGAATTAGTTAACTTGCAAGATGATTTTGAGAGTGCCAAGAACTTGACATTTATTCTTTTGTCTCTTTGAGTAGCATTCTGTTCTGAAAATCAATTTTCCATTCAAGTGAAATAATTTGTATGGGGGGAAGCTGAGCAAAAGCAGCAAACGTAACGAGACAGAGAGAGATTTGGTTCAGCTCACATACCAATCGGTACGGGTCGAGTTCAATTAAATACCCGGAGAAGATAACCGGGAGAGATTACAATACAATCTCTATACTCCAAACATAGAGAGGCAATGCCAAAAATAGAGGATTACACTACTACAAAAAACCACATTACAGATGGTTCAGAAACGTCATCATAGACGGTTTTCTGAACCGTCTGAATTTATGGGTCAGTGATAATCCAAGGTTATCACAGACGGTATTAAAACCGTCTGTGATAATCAGATATCACAGACGGTTTTTAATAAAAAAAACCGTCTGTGATATTCCTTCCTCCAAAATCTAAATCTATTTCTGTTTATTGGCTAGCCTCAGGAAATGCTAGCCATGCCCTCTGAAACAAGCAGATAATCACAGACATAAAACATACAATTCACACATCTCATTTCATTTCAGATACATTTCACATCTCAATTCATTTCACAGACATAAAACATCCAATTGACAACGCACTTCATTTGATCACAAACATAAAGCATCCATTTCGCAAATCAATTAATTGAATTGAAATAAAATATCCATTAACAAATACACAATTACAAAAGGTCTACACTGCATTTGCACTTAAAAAAGGTTCGTTGATTATGTATCTATGGTGCGGAGTGGAACCGGCCTTCTGGCTTTATGACTTGAGTCAGCAAAAAGTATGCCAACTCTGCTCGAATCCGTCCAAGATCAGGCTGTTTCAATGGAGTTGACGGGATGTACGCAGCCTGTCGATAGGAATATCAATGTGCGTATATATGTAATGTGATAAGTATGAAGCAATTATGGGAAGATTGACAAACCTTGGAATTGGTGATCCTCGAGGAATCGAGGAGTAGTTCCATATGTTGGCAAACGTAGTATCCACATGTGTTGCCCAGCTGCTGCTGGTGGCACTGCAAAAAATGGAATGTGTTATTTCAAGAGGCTGTTGCATAGGATTAATTAATGTGAAATAGTGAATACCTTAAAATCTCGAGAATGTGTCAGCAAGCCTTTGGCCCCACGCTTCGAGTCACCTCCCATTTCAATGTACATCGCGAACGCCCTACGTGATTCGAAAAAGTTAACCTTAGTCATTCGGAAGGAAAGAAAGAGTACAATATAGGTATGTATGGAGAATATATACTTACCTATCGATTACTTGGCTGACAACTGTGAAGTCCATTTTATTCCTACTTAGGGAATCAAGGTAATATACCTTGTTCCATTTTGGTACAATTACTATTAAAATCCAATGAAAGTTCTGATGGAAGGGCATAAGTACATATTCCTTATTGAGGCAACCCATCAGTCCTGCTGCAATGTACCTCTTGACGAGGGCTGTATCCCGGTTGATGGTATCCTTGGCGACCAAGTGTGGGTCCAAGAAACCAGCCGATGAGTTGGATAATCTAGCTTTAGTCGGCATGTATCTATATATATACACACGAAAGCAACAAATTAGATATGACATTTATCGGTATGATATGAACGGAGACTGTGATTGTACACACTTACAGCGTCCAGCATCGAATGATTGAGACGTCAAGAGCGTTGAGCGTGAACAGATCGAATAAATCCTCAAAGGCGACCACGAACATACACTCTTGAAGACTGTGGTGGAAATCATCCGACGTGAATTTGACAGTGATACTTGAGGTCCGTTCTCCCTCTGGTTTATTGGACTGCTGCATATACCACGTGTGCAATTGTATGCAACTATATGCTAGGCGTTCAAGGGCTTTTTGCTCGAGCAATGGCTCGCCAAGCACGAATTTGCAGGCCAAAGGTAGGTACGGTATATCATCATTGGTCTTCTTTGCTTTGCCCTTGCTGGCCTTGCTGCCTCGGCTATGTTTTGACTTCACGGCAGTCGACTTTGAAGGTAGCAGCGGTGCAAGTTGCTCTGGCGAGAATAGCACCCATGGAGATAGTACCGGTGCAGTTTCCGGTGGTGGAACCGATTGGTCTTGTAATGGAGATGGCACCGGTGTAGTTACCGGTGGTGGAACCGACTGGTCTTGTAATGGAGATGGCACCAGTGCATGTTGCTCTGGTCCTGCCACCGGTGAAGAAGCCTCCAGGGAGATGTTGCTTTTGGGCCACTGGATGAATATTCCAATGGCCTGTCCTAGAGTCACGATCTCGTCGTTGGGGGGCTTCGGTAGCGGGACCACCTCAAAATTGACATGCACACCATCCACATTAACTTTTGCAAAGCCTGGCGCTAAAGCTTGACCGTGCACCATGGCCACGATACTGCATTTAATATGCCCGGCCCCAAGCGTACAAGGGAATGGAGCCATATCTCACTTGGAGCCGCGCCGTAGGCTCCTACATAACGATACAAAATTAGCTACTCGAATAGGCCTATCAATGGAGCAAGCATTCGAGAGGTAATAATTATTACCAGGATGTCGCCCACGGAACTTTGGCCTGGTTTGCGTCAGATTGGACGCGCAGCTACTCGGACGGTTGTGCGGGCTAGCTAGCACAGAGCGCGGTAGCGGCCTGCGACTTTCTATTTGTTTCCGCACCTCATCTCTCGATTACATAAGCCAGCTCACCCATTAGCTCCTCTCTAAGAGATTCCTTGATCTCTTCTCGTAGCTGTGCGCCACGCCGGCTTTGTTTCTCTTCCTACGCCGATACATTCCGAGTCATCTTGGAAACCATGTTTCCAAGAACGTAAAGCCCAAGGCCTCTCGTACGACCCGGGTGCTCCTTGTTTCGCAGGGCTACGGAGAGCATATCATTCTCCCTTGTTCCCTGGAATGATCCCAGGGTAGATTCAAAACTCAGCTCTTCCTGCAAGAGCACGACATGTCATTTCAATTCGTACGAAGTTGTGGAGTAATTACAAGCTACGTAGTTCAATCGATATCTTACCAAGCGCTGGGACACTTGCTAGTCTGCAGGGTTTCAAAAGGAGACGTCCCCCGATGTCGTTGTAGATGACCTTGCTCTAATCCAATTTCGAGCGCGCTCATCCGGGATATTGGAAAATGGCGGGCGATGTCTGTGTGTGCTGCGAGTCATCCTCCTTCCTCGACTGCGGTATTTTACCTGCATACCCAGCTGTGCCAAGTCTGTGGAGGTGTGTGTTTTTTGTCTGGAGGGCCTTGTGCGTCGTACTTGTACTTTTGAAATCCTCGGACGTCTTCATTGCCTTGAACTCTTCCCATTGTGGTTCTTAGAATGGGTATTTATGAAAAGGCGTTTCGTCCGTCTCCACGTATTTCCTGAAAAGTGTGCTCTTGAAGTTCTTCCATGCTTTGCACGCTGCTAGGTAGGTATGTCATTGCACAGCGTCTTGGTGTTCTTCTGGGATCTCGAATGATGCCAAAATTTTGGTCCACAGCTCACGTTTCCGAGTGTTAGGCACGTTCTTCCACGAATTGTATGTGATCTCAATTCGTTCTCGTGCAACTATTCCGACCATGCTTGGGAATGCGTTTACTGCTTTGTGAGGAAGGAGAGGGACCCCAGATGCATCCACCGCTGTGATGGTCAATCGGCCCTCAGGCTTCTTCGATAGCGCTCTTCCTTGGCGTCTTGATGTTGGAGCGGATGGCTCTGGCGATGGTGTTGAAGAATGCGCGGATAACATGTTGCTCAATTTGTGGGTCTATTAGGATAAGATGAGGAAGCAAGAAAAGCGAAACATGATGCTCAATGTTAGGAAGAGAGGAGAGGAGTAGAGGGAAGGGGGAGAAGGGATGGGGTGATGTGGACAGAGAGAGGGGTTATGTGCCTATACTATATACTATATACTATATTCTATATACTAACACAACAAGCAATGTAATATGTACCAATGTAAACTAAGCAGCTGCAGTAAACAATGTACCAATGTAGTACCAAATAGCAAATTAAACTAAGCTACTGCAGTAAACAATGTACCAAATAGCAAACTAATTAAGCTACTGCAGTAAACAATGTACCAATGTAATATGTACCAAATAGCAAACTAATTAAGCTACTGCAGTAAACAATGTACCAATGTAATATGTACCAAATATCAAACTAATTAAGCTACTGCAGTAAACAATGCTCACAATGCTCAAAACCCTAGTCCATCACAGAAACTGCTCACAATACTCAAAACCCTAGTCCATCACAGAAAGTGCTCACAATGCAGACGGTAATCGAGGGGAGGTGGCCGGCGAGGGGCTCGACGAGGGGCTCGGGAGGCGGCCGACGAGGGGCTCGACGAGGGGCTCGGGGGAGGCGGCCGGCGACGGGCTTAACGAGGGGCTTGGGGGAGGCGGACGGCGACGGGCTCGACGAGGGGCTTGGGGGATGCGACCGGCGACGGGCTCGACGAGGGGCTTGGGGGAGGCGGATGGCGACGGGCTCGGGGGAGGCGGCCGGCGACGGGCTCGGGGACGGCGGAGGCGACGGGATCGGGGAGGCGAAGGCGACGACGGGCTCAGGATTTAATTAGATCTAGATCGAATAACTACAGCGCACACGGAAAACCCTAACCAGAGGGTATATATAGGGAGGTTATCACAGACGGTTCTAAGATCAGAACCATCTGTGATAAGCCTTTACGACTGTAGTTATTAAGACAACGCCAATAACCACAGCTGCATTCATATCAACCACCAAACAGCTGCATTCATATACAACACCAACCAGCTACATTCACACAGTGTATTTCTTGATACATTTTGTCATTCTCAAATACATCACACTGCTTATTTCCTTTAAAAATTAGCCCTTCATCATATACATTTTGTCACACATTTTCACATATACATGTTGTCACACATTTTCACATATACATCTCAAAATTGACTACATCACACATTTTTACATATACATCTCAAAATTGACTACATCACACATTTTCACATATACATCTCAAAATTGACTACATCACACATTTTCACATATACATCTCAAAATTGTCACACATTTTCACATATACATTCTTATTGTACTTGCTTATTTCCTTTAAAAATTAGCCCTTCATCATGATCAATGCGACGTAACTAGTTTCACACGTTGTTCATCGTCGACCTTATGCCATTTCCAAAAGGAGGTAACTCCTCAAATTGATTGTATTCCTCCTCGTCCACTACATTCTCCACTCCGACAATTCTCCTTTTTCCATGAAGAACTACATGGCGTTTCTTATTTGCCGGGTCGGTTACATAGAAAACTTGAACAATTTGATTGGCGAGTACGAATGGTTCGTCTTTGTACCCGACACGTTGGAGGTCCACGGTTGTGACACCGTACTTGTCAACCTTCACCTGTGGGAGATGCACCCAACGGCAGTGAAATAAGGGGATCTTGAAAACCACATAGTCGAGATCCTAAATCTCTTCTATGAAGCCATAGTACGAGTTTCTCGACCCATCGGTACTGAATGCATCTATGCGGACACCGCTATTCTGGTTAGTGATCTTGACATCCTGAGACTGCGTATAGAATGTGTACCCATTTATGTCATATTCTTGCCATGTCACAACTGTAAATGTCGGCCGTTTTGCACCGCTATTCTGGTTAGTGCTCTTGACATCCTGAGACTGCGTATAGAATGTGTACCCATTTATGTCATATTCTTGCCATGTCACAACTGTAAATGTCGGCCCTTTTGCCAACCATGTCAGCGTCTCACTCGACGAGCTCCTAGCGATTTGCTCCTTCAACCATTGGTTGAACCAACAGTTGTGTTGTCTCATGATCCAAACATCCGGCCGCTCCGAATTCGCTTGCGAAGCACATCCTTGTCTTTGGTCCACATAAGGCGCCACTTCAGTCATGTGTTGCAACACCGTGAAATGGGCTTGAGTATATGTGTCCATATCTGGAGTGATTGCATTCCTTCCGATAGTTCCGAGATCCTTCAGCCTCCCTCATGACGAGATTGAGGGACACCTATCGGTTGAATCTGAGCCATATAATCGACACAACACTCGATGACCTCTTCACTTGCATAACCTTCGACGATGCTGCCCTCCGGCCGAGAACGATTCCGTACGTAGGACTTGAGAATTCCCATGAACCTCTCAAATGGGTACATGCTCGTAGGAATACGGGCCCGCACATTTTTATCTCCCACACAACGTGAACAATGAGATGGACCATGATATCGAAAAACAAAGGAGGGAAATACATTTCAAGGTGACATAGAGTCATCACCACCTCGTCCTGCAGAGCATCTAGTCCTTCGGGATCGATGACCTTCTGAGCAATTGTGTTAAAGAAATAACATAGCCTCATGATTGTCTCTCGGACTTTGATCGGCAAAATATTTCTAATTGCAATAGGGAGCATCTATGTCATCAGCACATGACAATCATGAGACTTTATGCCATTTAATTTCAAATCTTGCATTGAAACAAGTTTCTTCACGTTGCCGGAGTAACCAAACGGAACTTTGACACCATGCAAGCACTGGCACAGTTCTGTTTTCTCAGCCTTGGACAAAGTGTAACACGCAGGGGGAAGGTACGTTCGTCCATTATCAGTGCTTGTCGGTGCTAACTTAGGCCTGATGTCCATGTCAGCCAAGTCAAGCCGTGTGTTGACGCCGTCCTTTGTTTTATCACGGATGTTCAGAAGAGACCAATCAAGCTGTCACATACATTTTTTCTCGTGCATGACGCCGATGCGATGTTGAACATCTAGGTACTCCCAATAAGGTAAGTCCCAAAATATTGATCTCTTCTTCCGGTGTTCTTCTCATGAGCCCTCAATTTACGCCCTTTCCGAGGACAACATCTAAATCCTTAACCATATCATAAACCTCGTGTCCCCTTAAATGCCTTGGAGCTGAACCATCTTCCTTCTCTTCACAAATTGTTTCTTCATCTTGCGGTATGGGTGAGCCCCTCCAAGGAACCGCGGTGACGCATGTAGACGGTTTTGCGTGAGTGGTTCAGCCACACACTCTCGGTACCATCTAAACAGTGAGTACAAGCTTTGGCACCTTTTGTACTATGGCCCGATAGGTTACTAAGGGCAGGATAATCATTTATGGCGTAGAATAATATGGAGCGCAGAGTGAAATTCTCTCGTTTGTATGCATCCCATACCTGTACCCCTTCATTCCACAGTACTTTTAGATCTTCCACCAACGGTGCTAGGAACACATCAATATCATTCCTAGGTTGTTTTGGCCCTTGGATAAGTATTGACAGCAAAATATACTTTCGCTTCATACACAACCAAGGAGGAAGGTTATAGATGCAAAGAGTCACGGGCCATGTGCTATGTCGACTGCTCATGCTACTGAAAGGATTCATTCCACCTGTACTCAGCCCAAACCTTATATTCCTTGGTTCGCATCGAAGTCTGCAAAACTCCTATCGATGTTTCTCCACTGCGCGGAATCAGCAAGGTGTCTTAGCATTCCATCCTTCTTGCGCTCCTCTGAGTGCCAATGCAGTAGTTTTGCCTCCTTTGGATTTGCAAAAAACCTTTTCAAATGGGGAATTATAGGAAAATACCATGCCACCTTAGCAGAGGTCCTTTCTTCGCCTCTGTTCCTCGCCATCATCCGATTGATTGTTACGTTTGTATCGGGATGCGTTGCACACCGGACATACATGCATGTTTGCATACTCTTTACGGTAGAGGATACTGATCATTCGGCATGCATGTATTCTTTCTACTTCCATTCCCAACGGACAAAGAACCTTCTTGGCTTTATATGTGGTTTCAGGCAACTCATTTCCCTCCGGAAGCATGTCCGCTAAAAGACCTAGCAGCGCCGTGAAACTCTTGTCGGACCAACCGTTGCTTGCCTTCAATTTCAACAGTTCAAGCACGGCCGACAACCTCGTGTACTTGCAGCCCGTGTACAAAGGTTTCTCCGAGTCCTCCATCAAGCCCTGGAATTTAACATACTCTCTCTCATCATAGTTCTCTTCTACATCGCGAAGCATCTGATCCAGATTATCATCGTGCAACCTATCCGAATCCAAACGACAATCGACATCATCCGGCGGCATGTCATTCACTTCACCGGTTATGTCATCCGGCGGCATATCATTCACTTCACCGGCGATGTCATCCGGTGGCATATGATCATTCACTTCGCCATGACTGGTCCAACACGTATAATCCTTTTTGAAACCCCTCTGAATCAAGTGCGCTTCAATTTGCCCTCGGTTCTTAAACATCTTCAAATTCTCGCAGTCAGTGCATGGATAGTACATATATTCCACCCCCTTATTCAACATATCCTCCTCGGCGGCTCTTATAAAAGCAGATACGCCATTAATGTACTCTTCACTCACACGGCTCGCGGCATACATCTAGCTTCGGTCCTACGTTACGTACATATATAACAACTTAGTATTAAAATTTAGATTAACTAATTATTACTACATATATACCGGCCACATTTATTATATTGAGACTTAATTTGCTAGCTCAATTCATATTATAAACACAACAGCTATTATATAACCAACAATTTTGCAAATTAACCATCTTTAATAACACTCATGGATTACTTAGACCTAAATTGTAATGCAATTAAAGAAAAAATAAATTTCATTACTAACCATATCTAGAGCAACCAGGAAAGTATGAATCTTCAAAGCTCAATCTCTGCCTCTTCCCACCAAATTAACTAGCTTGAAATCGCCTAGCTTCCTCCCGAGTGAAAAAGTGTGCAGCAGTGGCTAGATCTGGATCGAAATGAAGATAGATGCGGTCTGAGCAGCGCAACAAATGCCTTAGTGCCATTATCACATACGGTTTTTAATTAAAAATCATCTGTGAATTATCACAGACGGTTTTTAATTAAGAACCGTCTGTGATAACCAGCTTATCACAGACGGTTTTTTATTAAAAATCATCTGTGATAATCTGGGATTATCACAGACGGTTCTTAATATAGACCGACCGTCTGTGATACTCCTTTTTTCCGTCACAAATACCACAGACGGCCTCCAAATTACAACCGTCTGTAATAGTGTTCATCACAGACGGTTTCACAAAACCGTCTGTGATGAGGCATCTACTATGAAGCTTTCTGTAGTAGTGTTACATGCTATCTCTAATACCCCCCGCAATCACAGCGGGAGGTTCCCGAACGCAGAGACTGGATCGAAATTCCTCGAAGAGTTGAACAGGTAACCCTTTAGTCATGATGTCGGTGAACTGGTGTGAGGAGGGCATGTGGAGAACGCGGACTTGGCCAAGGGCCACCTTTTCGCAGACGAAGTGAATGTCGATCTCAATATGTTTCGTGTGCTTGTGTTGTACGGGATTAGCCGAGAGGTAGACGGCACTGACGTTGTCGCAGAAGACTACCGTCGCGGAGGTGAGGGGAGCTTGGAGCTCTCCAAGGAGTTGACGAAGCCAGCATGACTCGGCGACTGCATGAGTAACGGCTCGGTATTCCGCCTCAGCGTTGGAGCGAGAGACGGTGGCCTGGCGCCTGGAGGACCAAGAGACCAGGTTGTCGCCGAAGAAGACGCAGTAGCCAGAAGTGGAACGTCTGGAGTCCGGGCATCCCGCCCAGTCCGCATCGGTGTAGGCCGTGAGCGAAGAGGACGGAGAGGCATGTAGAAACAGACCATGGTCCAGTGAACTCTTGACGTAACGCAGAGTGCATCGGATCAATGCCATGTGAACATCCCGTGGCGCGTGCATATGGAGGCACACCTGCTGGACAGTGTAGGAGAGATCCGGTCTGGTGAGGGTGAGGTACTGCAGTGCTCCAGCAAGGCTACGGTATTCGGTCGCCTCTGTGTCGCGGAGAAGAACACCATCAGACGCGGAGAGCTTGGACTTGGTGTCGACCGGTGTAGCTGTGGGATGGCATTCGGCCATGCCGGCGCGTTGAAGAAGATCGACTGCATACTGTTGTTGGGAGAGGTGGAGACCAGCGGCGGTGCGCTTGACAGAGATGCCGAAGAAGTAGTGAAGATCACCCAAATCAGTCATGGCAAATTCATCATGAAGACGCATCGAACGATGGCGAAGGAGACGCGAGGAGGAGGCGTTAGGATGATGGCATCGACGTAGAGGAGGAGGTACGCGATGTCGGAGCCGTTGCGGTAGACGAACAACGACGTGTCAGAAATCGACGGAGCGAAGCCGATGGAGCGGGCGTAGGTAGTGAAGCGATGATACCACGCTCGTGGAGCTTGCTTGAGGCCGTAAAGAGACTTGTGGAGGTGACAGACATAGTAGCGATGGTCGGGGTCGACGAAGCCGGACGGTTGTTGACAATAGACCGTCTCGTCGAGGGTGCCATGGAGGAAGGCGTTCTTCACGTCGAGCTGGTGAATAGGCCAAGACTTGCCAGCGACGATGCTGAGGACGACCCGAATGGTTGCCGACTTGATGACGGGGCTGAATGTTTCATCGTAGTCGATGCCAGGTTGCTGGGAGTAGCCGCGGATGACCCAGCGAGCCTTGTGACGGGCAAGAGAGCCGTCGACGTGGAACTTGTGCTTGTACACCCACTTGCCGGAGACGATGTTTGCACCGGGGGGATGAGGTACAAGGGTCCATGTTTTATTATGAACGAGAGCCTCGTACTCGTCGCGCATGGCGTGGAGCCATTGGGGATCCTGAAGAGCCGTGCGGTATGTCTTCGGAAGTGGTGAAGCAGCTGGAGAACAGGAAGCGGACAGATTAAGCCGGTTAATTAGTTTTACTATACCGGCCTTGGTGCGGGTCATCATGGGATGGGGACCGGGTGCCGGACGGGAGACCGGAAGAGTGTGGAGCTGGTGGGGTGCCGCTGTCGCCTCCGGGAACTCGGGCGAGGCCGACATGAAGACGGGCGATCCAGTGGCCAGACCAGACGATGAGGAGGGTGCCGCGGGTGAGGCCAGCGCAGGCGAGACCGATCCAGCGTCGCCCGGCCTGGGCGAGTGGGATGGTAAGACCGGCCGCCAAATCGCACGGGCCCCTGCAGGTGGAGACGAAGTCGAGGCGGGTGGTGCAGCGTGCAGTCTAGTCCAAAGAGGCGTCGCCAAGCCGTGCGGCCTAGCATAGGGCCCGACTGGAGAGAGAGGCGCAGCCAAACCGTGCGTGACGGGCGCACCCGAGTCGTGGGCCCAGCGTGGGATCCAGTCGGAGAGGAGGACGCGGTCGAGCTGCGCATGGCCGGGGCGTGCGTGACTGGCGATGGTGACTCGATGTCATCCAGTAGAAAGTCAAAGTCGGAGGAGGCCGTCGCCGAGTCATCTGTAGGTAAAGGAAAACCGTTTCGTCAAAAACAACATGACGGGAAGTGATGACTCGGTTAGTAGAGCGATCGAGACACCGGTCGCCTTTTTGGGAAGTGGGTTAACTGAGGAAAACACAGGCGGTGGAGCGGGGAGCGAGCTTGTGTCATGCGGAGGCTGAAAGGTTAGGGTAGCACAAACAACCAAAGACACGAAGGTGCGACAAATCGGCGGTGGTGCCAAAGAGCTTTTCAAAAGGAGTGAGGAAACCAAGAGGTTGGGAAGGCCGACGGTTGAGGATGTATGTGGCAGCGGAAAGGGCCTCCGCCCAGTAGGGGGAGGCATAGAAGCCTAGAGAAGAAGGCATCGGATGACATCGTTGGTGGTACGAATGGATCGTTCGGCCTTGCCATTTTGTTGCGAAGTATAAGGGTAGGAGGTGCGAAGGAGGATACCATGAGTATTAAAGAAGGAGAGAACAACGGAGTTAACGAACTCGCGTTCCGCCTTCCTCCGCTGGATGAGCGACACGCGTCGCCCATCCGATCCACCCGCCTCGACCGCGCCCGCATCTGGGCTGTCTGCTCTCCCATGCTGCTAACAGGTGGGGCCCACCTGTCAGGTTCGTCGTCCCCGACCCGGACTCCCTCTCCGTCCCGAACTCCGCCGCCGCCTTCCTTTCCGCTGCTGCCTTCCTTTCCGCCGCCCCCGTGTCCGCCCCGGACACCTCGCCGCCCGGGTATAAAAGGGACCGACCCCCTGAGGCTCTCCTCGTCCCGCAGCCGCCGCCTCCGCCGCCGCTAGCTCCGCCGCGCCGGTCATCTTCGCCGGGGTCGCCATCTTTGCTTCGAAGATCGTCGGCCTTCGCCGCCATCTGCCGCCGTTGCCGCCACCGCCCGCTGCTCACCGCTGCTGCCCGCCGACGCTCGCACCGCCGGTGAGCCCGCCGCCGCCCGGTGTCACCGCCGCCGACCCGCCGCCGCCGCTCGGCCTCGCCCACACCTCGCGCCGTCCGCCGCCAGCTGGACCGCACCCGCGCACCTGTGCCGCTTCGCTTTCCTGTGGATCGGGTCCACCGTGCGCTGAGCCACTGACAAGCCGGGCCCACCCATCAGTCATGGTCCATAGACCGAGCCACGCCAGCCAGCCACATAAGCCGAGCCACGTCAGCCCTAGGCTGACCTGTCAGCCACGTCAGCGCCACCTGTCACGCCACGTCAGCACCCGAGGCCCCAGATGCCATGTCACCCTGCCATGTCAGCCGCCACATCACCCTGCCCTGTCAGCGTCCACGTCAGCCCCATGCGTCCACGTGTCAGCCCCGTCAGTCGCCGCGTCAACCTAGCCGCCACGCCAACCGCCTAGTCAGCTGCACTGTTTTGTGCGTCGAGTCCACCGTAGACCCGTTCTCCCGTGCACCCGGTCCACAGCATAGTGCCTTTTTCCAATTTTCCCGATTTCCTGTAGATTTAATTTTCCAGAGGCCCATTCTCCCTCGTCCTAGCTCCGATTGACCCCATTCTTTTTCCTAAATTCATCTAAAATTGAGCTCTACCTTTTGGTTCAGGTTTGAAGGTTTTTGGAGTTCATTTCGAATTTTATTTGATTTTATTTTGTCTGTTCGATTTGCTTTCTCTCTCGTTAGATCACGTGTTCGAGGGAGCGGAAGTTGGATTTGAAGATCAAGAGCCCTCAGCTGAGCAAGGCCAAGGCAAGTCGTATTCTTTGATCATGTTGAACCTAGTTTTCAATCTATTATATATTATTTTGTTTCAAATTATCATGCATTGCTATTTATTATTAAAACCTTGTATTGGTAGTTATGGTCCTAATTGGTTAATCCCTCCATGATAATTTGACTACCATGATTCCATTGTCACCTTAGAATTGGGAATTATTTAGTGATACAATAATAGTGGTCACATGGGGGTACGTCTAATTGCTTAGCCATGCTTATTACTAGCACGTTGGGTCTATCATCACATATGTTAATTAATTTTGACTTAATGATATACTGGAACGTGGTGGTTAACCGCAGTTATAAAATTTGCTTGCCATGGCATGGGTAGTGTCATGGGCATTGGTTATACAAACTTGGTTTTCACTCAGGCGAATGATCGTGCAGTAAAGGGGGTGCTGGTTGCACATGGGGTGTGGATGCTTCGCTTGGGTATTTCTTAAGGACTTAACTTCGTGCGCCATTGATCTGGGCTTGATCGTGCAAACCACATGTCTAGTATGGGATAGACCTGGCATAATAATTTGTGAAGTCTCCACTTGGATTTTACTACCGATGTTGTTGCGGCGCAAGAGGGGGCAATTATCGACTAGGGGGTTACCCTACTCGACGGCGGAACCTTAGCGAGTGGGATCAGGTGGAGATGGATCATTGTAAAAGCCTTGTTGTGATTATCTTTAACGTGAGGATTATCACATCGTGTGGGTACAATTGTGCAACCTCTGCAGAGTGTAAAAGTATTCGAATAGCCGTGTCCTCGGTCATGGACAATGCTCGGTGATTTCACACGAGGGGTAGAGTTTTTCATGAAATCTGGTTGGGTTGAGTTGGAAAGTGAATGGTGAGTTCACTTGTGATTATATTCAATTCCTTTGATTATTTATTTAACGTCCTTTGTTAAAATTGCTTTTCAATCTATTTATTGTATTTACTTCAAATTGTCGTTTTATGCAAACTAACCTTTTAGCCTTCCATTGGTAAGCCTTGCATATTATATTGCATTCATTTGTTACAAACGGCTTGCTGAGTACCAATGTACTCACGGCTTTATGCCCTGTTGCTCAGTTGAGGAGGAGGAGAATCACCAGCAGGAGGTTCCAGAAGGAGAGTACTTCGACGTCTTCGCGGATTAGGCTTCGTTCTCCACTCGATAGCCTGTGGGCGTGTCGATTGGCTGCTGCGCTTTCTTTTGGATTTCCGCTGCTAGTTTTTGTTAAGCCCTTTGGGCTAGTCTATTGTAAGCTTGGCCATAAGGTCATACTCTGATAATTATTAATAATATTTGAGTCTTTTCTTAGTGAATCGTGATATGTTCGATATTTCATCTTTGTTTATACTGTGTGCACTAGCGTGATCCTGGACTAGTGCAGAATACACAGGAGAGTCCGGATTTGCATATTCGGGTCTCGACAGAGATGGTATCAGAGCCATATCGACTGTAGGACGAAGCCCTAGTTAGCCTTGTCGACACTTAAAAACTTCTTTTCTAAAAACAAAACCACCAAACTTGATATCTAGTAAATTCTCTACTCTCTTACCTTGTTCTTAAGGTTCTCACTTCTCATCCAAACTTCAGCTCCAAATTATGGTTTAAAACTGACTTCTATCTCCTGTTACCCTAGATGTTGCAGAGATTTTTCAGCCAGGCAGGAGGTTGGAGGAAACTTCTACGAGTCCTATTACGAAGCCTTGGATTCAAGAGAGCACCAATCTACAGCACCGTCGACGAAGGAGCAAGAAAACCACGTATGGGGCACGTCACTTGGCTATACTTCACCAAGTTCGGCGGTCAAGTTATACACCACAGCTACAAGCAAATGAGCGCTTGCGGAGAGAAAGCAGCACAAGGAGCCGCATTCAAAGCCGTTCGTCGCCTTTGCAAAATGTACAAGCTCAGCATCACCAAGCTTGTTCGGAAGTTCAAGGAGCTATACACATTTAAGGAGTATTCACCACAGACACCGATACCCCAGCCTTCGCCTTCTTCATCCAGCTCGGTGGGAGGACCGCTCATACCAGATGATGATCAAGGGGATTCCCAACACATCACCCCAGCAGGAGTTCGTGCTCCGCAATTCCGCAACAGAAGGGTGGTCTACAGCGACTCTGAGGAAGAAGTGCACACTCCGTACCTCGCAGGACTTGAGTGGGAGCCGGAAGAGTAGACCGTAGCGTAGGATAGAGTCGGTTAGGAAGTGGGTTTTTGTTTGCAATTGATTGTGATGTGAGCTGCAGTTTTGCCCTCAAAAGCAATATGTTGCAGTCATGTCAAACCTTTTATTGAAGCAATTTATTTGGTTCTTTTGTTAGCTTTTCGGCTAAGTGATTGTTTAGTTTAGGACTTGCCATTAGAATATCCCCCTTAGACGAGCTTACCACTTATCTTTGCTTTTCCCTCTTACCTAGTAAGCCTTGTGAAGCCAGTTCTCAAGCAATTGAGCTTTCTTTTCAGAATGGTTGATACTTGGAGCTCCGCAGGACGCGGTCAGATGAACCAAGATCCCGAGGGCAGTAATGGAAATCAAGCAACTCCGGAGCAGCATGCAAACCCGGCTGGTCTAGATCCGACCCTGAGTCAGTTCATGGCTGCCCAGACTCAGCTGATGAATACCATGATGCAAAACATGAACGCCATGATGAATCGGCAAAACTAAGAAATGCCGCAACCAGTTCGCCAGCAGTCCAAGTTCGCGGAGTTTATGAGGACGAGGCCTCCTAATTCACGGTCTTCTGAGCCATTGGAAGCTGATGATAGGATGCGCTCTGTGGAAAGGAAGCTTAACCTGGCCCAGTGTACGGATCGCGAGAAGGTGTTGTATGCAGCCCATCAGCTCGAGGGTACTGCAGCTGAGTGGTGGGAAAATTATTGTGCCACTCATGAGGACCAAGATAGCATCACTTGGGCTGAGTTCGCAGAAGCTTTTCGTCATGCCCATATCTTGGATGGAGTGATCGAAATAAGAAGGAAGAATTTCGGGAGTTGCAGCAGAAGAACATGACCGTGAGTGAATATCTCAATAAGTTCACTCAGCTAGCCCGCTATGCTCCAGAGGATGTTGCCACAGATGATGCACGCCAAAAGAGGTTCAAGAGAGGATTGAACCCAGGGTTAAAAGTTCAAGTAGTGGGAAATGATTATGCCAGTTTTCAAAATATGGTGGACAAAGCAATGCTCATTGAGGAAAGTCATCGTGAGTTGGAGGAATCTCGTAAGCGGAGAATGATGCAGCAGGGATCGCAGATGCACCAAGCTCAGAGGACCCGCTTTAGTAATTTTCAGCCAGCTCGAGTCCCTCAGCAATCGGGATTCAAAACTCCTGCACCAGCTCCCCGCCAGTTCTCATCAGGGCCAAAGCCAATTCCAGTGGGGAGCCAGCAACAGAGGATTACTAGGCCCATGACGGCAGTTACTTGCTTTAAATGCCATGAAACGGGACACTATGCCAATAAGTGCCCGAAGAATCCAGCTTTGACACCAGTCCGTTTCAATTTGGGAGCTACGCCGGACCGTACCCCTGCAACAGGATCAGGACGCGGAGCACCTTAAGGATCAAATCAACCCAACAAAGGACCACAGACCGTGATGCGTGGCCAGGTGAACCATGTCACCATGGAAGAAGCTCAAGCAGCGCCAGATGTGGTGATCGGTAAGTTTCAAGTAAATTCAGTTCCTGCCACAGTTTTGTTTGATTCTGGAGCTTCACATTCATTTGTTTCCCGGAGTTTTGCTCTAAGGCATAAGTTGGAAGTCGTTGCCCTTGGTTCTATTTTACTAGTTCAATCCCCAGGCTCTGAGATGAGTACAAACCTAGGATGCCCCAAAGTTAAGATAGCCATCCAAGGAGTAGAATTCTCCGCTGATTTGGTTGTGCTAAATATCCAGTCGTTGGACGTAATACTGGGTATGGATTGGCTCAAGAAGCATCAAGCAGTGTTGGAATGTGGAAGCCGAGCAGTCACCTTGGTCAGTCCAGATGGAAGCAAAGTTAGATTTGAGGCCAACATGAAACAGCCAGAAAAAGTGCTGGTGTGCCAAAGTAAAGGGATCATACTAAATGAAGTGCCAATTGTCAGAGATTATTCGGATGTTTTTCCTGACGATCTCCCTGGGATGCCGCCAAACAGAGAAGTGGAGTTCGCAATTGAGTTAGCACCAGGCACATCGCCTATTTCCAAGAGACCATACCGAATGCCTGCCAATGAGTTAGCAGAATTGAAGAAGCAAATACAAGAATTGTTGGATAAAGGATACGTCAGGCCGAGTACCTCTCCATAGGGAGCACCAGTACTGTTCGTCAAAAAGAAGGATGGTAGCCAGCGTATGTGTGTGGATTACCGAGCTCTCAATGAAGTTACCATCAAGAACAAGTATCCTTTGCCCAGAATCGATGATTTGTTCGATCAGTTAAAAGGAGCTGGAGTGTTCTCCAAGATTGATTTGAGATCGGGGTATCATCAAATGAGGATTCGACCGGAGGACATACCCAAGACAGCATTCTCAACACGTTATGGTTTGTACGAGTTCACCGTGATGTCCTTTGGCTTAACCAACGCCCCAGCCTACTTTATGTACCTGATGAACAAAGTGTTCATGGATTACTTGGATAAGTTTGTCGTTGTATTTATTGATGACATTCTGATCTACTCCAAGGATGAAAAGGAGCATGAAGAGCATTTGAGGATGGTATTACAAAGATTGCGGGAACATAAGTTGTATGCCAAGTTCAGCAAGTGTGAATTTTGGATGAAGGAAGTTGCATTTTTGGGTCATGTGTTGACAGCAGAAGGAGTGGCCGTTGACTCAGGGAAAGTGAAGGATGTGCTTACTTGGAAGGCCCCAACGTCAGTGAGTCAGCTCAGAAGCTTCCTGGGAATGGCGGGTTACTACCGTCTATTCATTGAAGGATTCTCCAGTGTAGTGCGACCGCTTACCCAGCTATTAAAGAAAGAAAAGAAGTTTGAATGGACGCCGGAATGTGAGAAGAGTTTTCGGAAGTTAAAAGAGAATCTGACAACAGCGCCAGTCCTAATCTTGCCAGACATTAAGAAGGACTTTGAGATCTATTGTGATGCATCCCGCAAAGGTTTAGGGTGCGTGTTGATGCAAGACAAGAGAGTGGTGGCTTATGCATCGCGCCAGTTAAGGCCACACGAGGAGAATTACCCTACGCATGATTTGGATTTAGCAGCAGTTGTGCATGCCCTAAAAATACGGCGACACTACCTGATGGGTAACAGATGCGTGATCTACACGGATCATAAGAGCCTGAAGTATATCTTCACGCAATCAGATCTCAACCTAAGACAGAGAAGATGGTTGGAGTTGATAAAGGACTATGACATCGGAATCCACTATCACCCAGGAAAAGCCAACGTAGTGGCAGATGCGTTAAGAAGAAAGGTGTATTGCAATACAGCAATGGTCAAAGAAAGCCAACTAGCGTTACACGAGGAATTTCAAAAGCTCAGTTTGGGATTGGTTGAGGAAGGGATGTTAACCGCTTTGGACTTGCAGCCAACCCTAGATAGTCAAATTCGTCAAGCGTAACCAGAGGATGAAAATATCCAGCGGATCAAGGTTGGATTGAAAGAAGGAAAAGCAACAGGTTTTGTGGAAGATGATCAGGGTATCATATGGTACAAAACGCGGTTGTGCGTGCCCAATAAGGGGGAGTTGAAGCAGTTGTTACTTAAGGAGGCACACGAGTCATTATATTCAATCCATCCAGGCAGTACCAAGATGTATCAAGACATTAAAGACAAGTACTGGTGGCCAAGTATGAAGCAAGAAATAGCAGAGTATGTGGCACTTTGCGATGTGTGCCAACGAGTGAAAGTGGAACATCAAAGACCAGCAGATTTGCTGCAACCCTTGAAAATTACCGAGTGGAAGTGGGAATATGTGGGAATGGACTTTATTACAGGTTTACCCAAGACCAAGGAAGGATACGACTCAATATGGGTAATCGTGGATCGATTGACAAAGGTCGCCCATTTTCTGCCAGTCAAAACCACCTACTCCGGTGATAAGTTGGCTGAATTGTATATGTCCAAAATTGTGAGTCTCCATGGAGTACCTAAGAGAATAGTATCGGATCATGGGTCGCAGTTCACTTCACGATTTTGGAGTAGTTTCCACGAAGCAATGGGTACTCATCTGAATTTCAGCACAGCATACCACCCGCAGACCGATGGTCAGACAGAACGTGTAAATCAAATCCTGGAAGATATGTTAAGAGCATGTGTCTTGGATCACGGAGCCAAGTGGGACAATTGTTTACCGTTTGCAGAATTTTCCTACAACAACAGTTACCAGGCCAGTTTACAGATGTCACCGTTTGAGGCTTTGTACGATAGGAAGTGTAGCACCCCTCTCAATTGGAAAGAGACGGGAGAAAGGCAAATATTTGGGCCAGAGTGTTTACAAGAAGCTGAAGAGAAAGTACGCTTGATTCAAGAAAGGCTAAAAGCAGCTCAAGCCAAACAGAAGAGTTATGCTGATACTCGCCGAAGAAATTTAAGTTTTGAGCCCAATGATTATGTGTACCTCAGGATCACACCTTTCAAAGGTGTTAAGCGATTTCAAATGAAGGGAAAGCTAGCACCAAGGTATGTGGGGCCATTCAAGATTTTGAAGCGCAAGGGAGAAGTTGCCTATCAGCTGGAGCTACCAGAGAACTTGAGCGGGATACACGATGTTTTTCATGTGTCTCAATTAAAGAAGTGCTTAAGGGTGCCAGAGGAATCAGTGCCAGTGGAGGCTGTGGATCTTCAAGAGGATCTGTCCAATAAAGAGCACCCGATCAAAATCTTGGAAGTGGCAGAACGTGTAACCAGAAGAAGGATCGTTCGCTTTAGCAAAGTTCAATGGAGCAACCATTCAGAGGAAGAAGCAACCTGGGAAAGCGACGAAGATCTTAAAGCGGAATTTCCAAACCTATTCCTTAGAGAGCCAGAATCTCGGGGTTGAGATTCCGTTTAAGGCGGAGAGGTTTGTAACATCCTGTTTTTCAGAGCCTTTTTGAAGCTTTTAAAATAAAATTCACCACTGTAATTTTTCTGGAATTAATTAAAGCTTAATTGGAATTTTTATCAAATAAAAAGATTTAATACAATTAAGTTAAACCTTAACATTTGCCAAAATTATTTTATTTGAGTTCCCCGAGTCTCAGGGAATTTATTGGTATTTTTCTGGGTTTTTCTAGATTTATTTACTATTTTCTAGAGCCCAAAAAGTATTTTATGAATTTCTGGAAAAAGAAAAGAAAAGAAATTCCAAAACCGCCGGTGGGCCAAGCCCTGGCCGCCCAGCCGCCCGCATGGCCCGCCCGCCTCGCCGTGCCACGCGTCGCGCATCCGCACCGCGCCGCTTCCTCCGCTGGATGAGCGACACGCGCCGCCCATCCGATCCGCCGCTCGACGCGCGCCCGCATCCGGCCGTCCGCTCTCCGTGCGGCCGACAGGTGGGGCCCACCGTCGAGTTCGTCGTCCGCCGACGTCGCACCGCCGATGAGCCCGCCGCCGTCCGAGTCACCGTCGGCCGACCCGCCGCCTTCGCCTCGCCTCGCCACGCCCGCGCCGCCGCTACCGGTGGACCGCACCCGCGCACCCGTGTCGCTTCGCTTTCCCGTGGATCGGGTCCACCGTGCGCTGAGCCACTGACAAGCCGGGCCCACCCGTCAGTCATGGTCCATAGACCGAGCCACGCCAGCCAGCCACATAAGCCGAGCCACGTCAGCCCTAAGCTGACCTGTCAGCCACGTCAGCGCCACCTGTCACGCCACGTCAGCACCCGAGGCCCCAGATGCCATGTCACCCTGCCACGTCAGCTGCCACGTCACCCTGCCCTGTCAGCGTCCACGTCAGCCCCATGCGTCCACGTGTCAGCCCCGTCAGTCGTCGTGTCAACCTAGCCGCCGCGCCAACCGCCTAGTCAGCTGCACTGTTTTGTTCGTCGAGTCCACCGTAGACCCGTTCTCCCGTGCACCCGGTCCACATCATAGTGCCTTTTTCCAATTTTCCCGATTTCCTGTAGATTTAATTTTCCAGAGGCCCATTCTCCCTCGTCCTAGCTCCGATTGACCCCATTCTTTTTCCTAAATTCATCTAAAATTGAGCTCTACCTTTTGGTTCAGGTTTGAAGGTTTTTGGAGTTCATTTTGAATTTTATTTGATTTTATTTTGTCTGTTCGATTTGCTTTCTCTCTCGTTAGATCACGTGTTCGAGGGAGCGGAAGTTGGATTTGAAGATCAAGAGCCCTCAGCTGAGCAAGGCCAAGGCAAGTCATATTCTTTGATCATGTTGAACCTAGTTTTCAATCTATTATATATTATTTTGTTTCAAATTATCATGCATTGCTATTTATTATTAAAACCTTATATTGGTAGTTATGGTCCTAATTGGTTAATCCCTTCATGATAATTTGACTACCATGATTCCATTGTCACCTTAGAATTGGGAATTATTTAGTGATACAATAATAGTGGTCACATGGGGGTACGTCTAATTGCTTAGCCATGCTTATTACTAGCACGTTGGGTCTATCATCACATATGTTAATTAATTTTGACTTAATGATATACTGGAACGTGGTGGTTAACCGCAGTTATAAAATTTGCTTGCCATGGCATGGGTAGTGTCATGGGCATTGGTTATACAAACTTGGTTTTCACTCAGGCGAATGATCGTGCGAAGAAAGGGGTCTTTGGTTGCACATGGGATGTGGGTGCTTCGCCTGGGTATTTCTTAAGGACTTAACTTTGTGCGCCATTAATCTGGGCTTGATCGTGCAAACCACATGTCTAGTATGGGATAGACCTGGCATAATAATTTGTGAAGTCTCCACTTGGATTTTACTACCGATGTTGTTGCGGCGCAAGAGGGGGCAATTATCGACTAGGGGGTTACCCTACTCGACGGCGGAACCTTAGCGAGTGGGATCAGGTGGAGATGGATCATTGTAAAAGCCTTGTTGTGATTATCTTTAACGTGAGGATTATCGCATCGTGTGGGTACAGTTGTGCAACCTCTGCAGAGTGTAAAACTATTCGAATAGCCGTGTCCCCGGTCATGGACAATGCTCGGTGATTTCACACGAGGGGTAGAGTTTTTCATGAAATCTGGTTGGGTTGAGTTGGAAAGTGAATGGTCAGTTCACTTGTGATTATATTCAATTCCTTTGATTATTTATTTAACGTCCTTTGTTAAAATTGCTTTTCAATCTATTTATTGTATTTACTTCAAATTGCCGTTTTATGCAAACTAACCTTTTAGCCTTCCATTGGTAAGCCTTGCATATTATATTGCATTCATTTGTTACAAACGGCTTGCTGAGTACCAATGTACTCACGACTTTATGCCCTGTTGCTCAGTTGAGGAGGAGGAGAATCACCAGCAGGAGGTTCCAGAAGGAGAGTACTTCGACGTCTTCGCGGATTAGGCTTCGTTCTCCACTCGATAGCCTGTGGGTGTGTCGATTGGCTGCTGTGCTTTCTTTTGGATTTCCGCTGCTAGTTTTTGTTATGCCCTTCGGGCTAGTCTATTGTAAGCTTGGCCATAAGGTCGTACTATGATAATTATTAATAATATTTGAGTCTTTTCTTAGTGAATCGTGATATGTTCGATATTTCATCTTTGTTTATACTGTGTGTACTAGCGTAATCCTGGACTAGTGCAGAATACACAGGAGAGTCCGGATTTGCATATTCGGGTCTCGACAGCGCATCTCTACCAGGAGAAGGGACGAACGGGCGCTAGCGAAGGTCAGGAAAGGAACTTGAAGGTGCAGCAACTCCGCCTGGGTGGCGAAGCGAGAGCTAAGACCATGGATGAGGTTGAGGACGAGGGCGCGGTCGGAGACGGGTTTGCTGAGGTCCCAGAGAGAATCAGCGAGGTTCTTGAGACGTCGGCAATAGTCGGTCTCCGACATGTTTCCCTGACGAAGACTCCAGAACTCGGTTTCCAGATAGATGATCCTCATCTCGCGGTTGTCGCGTAAGATGTTCTCGGTGGCGACCCACAGATCACGAGCCGTCTGTGTGGGTTCCATGACGATGTCGAGGACGTCGTGGGTGATGGAGCAGTAGAGCGCGGTGAGGACGGCGAAGTCCTCCTGCGCCCAGATGCTGGTGGTGTCGATCGGAGGAGGAGGATCGAGTATGTGGCCGAGCAGACCAAACTTGCCGAGGAAGGCGACGAAGAAGGTCCTCCACTTGGTGTAGTTTGGATTTTTCATGTCGAGGACGACGGGCACATGCGTCTTGACGCTAGGGATGCTGAGGGCGTCGACCGTCGGAGGAGAGGGCACAGGTGCCGCGTCGGCGAGCGCGACATTCTGCGCATGTGTCAGGATCACCATGGCCGTGGAGATGGCTGGTGATGGTGATGAAGTTGACGCCGTGATGACATCTTGGGCTGCCTGCGCAGTGGCTAGGGCAGCCAGGAGATCCTCGTGGTTGCCGGCAGCAGCCGTGGCTTGGGCGGCAGCGAGCGCTGTGGCGAGGTTGGCGGCAGCATCCTGGGGGGAAGGAGGAGGATGTGGGGGAGGAGGAGTAATGGTGCCGCAGGTGGGAAGCTGAGTAGAGGGATTCTCCATGGGAGCAGCAGAAGGGACGAAAGAAGACGCAGAGATCTATCTCGGCTCTGATACCAAGCAAACGTAACGAGAGAGAGAGAGAGAGATTTGGTTCAGCTCACATACCAATCGGTATGGGCCGAGTTCAATTAAATACCCGGAGAAGATAACCAGGAGAGATTACAATACAATCTCTATACTCCAAACATAGAGACACTACAACAAAATGAACATATTAAGACGTTTTGTTTAAGACGCTTTGAATCATGTCTCTCTTTTTAGAACCACAATTGAAATAGAGACGCAGTTTGAGACGCTCTAAAGGGTTGCACGCTATTAAATTCTATTAAAACGGATGCTGAGACGTTTTGGAGTACGTCTCATGTATAGAGACAAAATTTTAGATGTCTTATTTATCATTTGAGACTAGGGGTGAAAACGGGTCGGGTTTTTCCCGACCGATCCGGTACCGAATCCGGCTGGTAGCAAATTCGGTAAACTGGGTTGGTATCTGGTCGGATTTGATTTCGGATACGGATATGTGTAGACGGATTCGATAGCGGATTCGGTATAGCTGATATCCGATCGAATAAGTTCGGTATTCGGTTATTCGATAATATCCGATTAAAATCCGAATATGTATCCGAACTCTTCCCGGGCGCAGCGCACGGCCCACCTCCTCACGCGGTCACGCCCACGGCCCACCTCTCATGCGAAACACGGAAATAGCCACATGGCCACACCAGACGGGGGTTTTATTCATCATATACCCTTCCCTTAGATAGAAATTCAGGATTTACCCTCCTGGCCCACACGTCAATGACTTATGATGACCCCACATGTCATTGAGGTGGGAGGGTAAATTCTAAATTTCCCAACTAAGGAGAGGGTATATGATCCAATCCCCCCCAGACGGGAGACGGCAGAACGCGCTCGCCTCGTCATCTCCTCCCCTAGTCCCCTCCGCACCCGCCGATCTCGCCGCCGCCGGCGCTGCAGCCAGAACTCTGCATCCCCTCGCCGTCGCAGCCGCCTCTTCCATTTCCCTCCCCTCCGCCGACGTCGAGTTCCATTCGGTTGGGAGCTGGGCGAGCGCGGAGGCATCCCACCACCGAGCCCTACCCCTCGGCCTTCTCCATCGCCGCCGTCCTCCCACCGGAGCGCCCCCATCTCCACCTCTTCTTACGAGCGGAGGGGAGCGGAGATCTAGATCCGCCACACCACACTACCACTGTACTACAGTACACCACCCTCCGGTCTACCCCTTCCCGGTCTCCCAACCGCGCCGCCATCGCCGCCGCAATCGCCACGGCAGTAGCGCCGCCGCGGCGCGCCGCCACCTCACCCTCACCGCCAAATCCGCGGCGGCCGCACACACCCCGCCCCTTGCCTCCTCTCTCGGCCGACGCCGCGCCCGCTTCGTGGAGCCCGCGCGCTCTGCAATCCCGCCGAGGCAGCCGTAACGCACTAATAATCGCATCCTTAATCTTTCCGTAGAAAGAAACCGCAACAAGAAGAAGTTTTGAAATGTTGATTTGTGTAGGTGTGTATGCGGATGATAGCGATCTGAAACAGTGAGGAGAAGTACGAAGCTTTTGAGAAGAGCGTAGGAGCGAGCTTGAAGTTTGGTGGACCGGACGCGAATATTTGCTTCAGAGGTAAGCTGTAATTCTGGTTCTTGATGTAGTGTTTTCATCGGACATACATGGAAACCTCTTTGATACCAGTTCGCTATTGTAGACGAGTTTGCTACAATGCTTTCTTTATCCCCTACAATGCTTTCTTTATCCCACATTTCATTTGATTGTATTTCTTACCATACTACTGTTTAGTGTCAGTTGAGTTAGGCTCAACTGAGGAAATGCGTCATGCATAATGCATCTAGTTTCATATTGGATCTACAAAAAAGTCAGGACGCTCATTAAATGAATCTATAGAAAAATAGAACCTTTTTTGTTAGGTTGTATGTAATGCTGAGTTGTTGTGCAAGCTGTTTGGTGCTTGCTTTTCTGACGTTAGAGCTAATAGATGTCGGTGCACTGATTTCCAATTTATTTTCGTATTAGAGGCACTAATCTAATGTTTATTGCAACGAACTTCAAGGCTGATATGTTTGTGTTAGTGGAATTGCAACAGATGTGGGCCTTGATCCCAAGCTGCTGGTTTTAATAATCTGTGGGAATGTAGGCTTGTTAGATACCAAAACGAGGTCTTATCGGGTTTATGAAGTTTCACGGTGACAACAATTGCTTATTCTGCTCACGTAACTAAGGAGCTTCCATTCTCACATGCAACAATTGTTGGCTAATAACAATTATTAATCTTCTAATTTGGTCCTGAAATACTTATATTGTATTGCTTTAAGTGTGTTAGTGCCACTTTAGTTGAATAATGTTGCTCCATTAGTTGTGTACTTTTGTTAAAGCATATCTCCAATCTTAGCATATGCTCTGTTCATCAATTTCAATTATGAGTATCTAATTTTGTCCTGTCACTTTGACATCTTGATCTTCCACAGTTTTGTTTCACTTTTCAAGGATGAATACAAATTACCAAAGGGGTCCGTCATTGAGCTTTCGAGGGAATCAAACCATGTGCTTAAAATAACTAGTAAGCTCATTTTTCCTTTTGTTTCCCTTTCTTTTTAGTTGATTTGAGATCTTAGATATAGGCTTTGTATTGATGGAAGTTAGGATTTTAAGAGTCTGAAAGATATGTTGACTACTTCTTTTGCAATGGACATGTATCCGGTTCCTTCTTTGAGCGTTCAGTTGTTATCTGCTTGAGGCTATGAGCTTATACTATTGTTATTTTGTGTTTCTATTATGGCAAGACAAACTTATGTTATGTATGCTACTCTGTACTCGTAATCTTGTACCTTTGTATTCCTATTGTGGGTTAATCAAAATTCCCTTTGATGATTACATAGGGCAACAAATGGTAAAAGAATGATATATTGCATGGTTATTATCCTTGACATATCAATCTCGTTAATATATTGGAATGCCTTTTATAGGAGAGTCTTCTATTCAGAAATATGCCTTATTCCTAGGAAGAATCGTCAGAAAGAGTTCTCTTACTTTTTATTCCCCATTTGCATTCACATTTTAATTACGGAAAATAGTAAATATCCCAACAGAACAAACTGTTGTTATTGTCTCTCACGTGTAATCCTTTGTCAAATCCTTACAAGCTAGGCCACCTCTTTTTTTCTTAAAAAATCCTGATGTTTTCTGGAATGTAAACGGGATACTGAACAGTTGGAAGATTTCGTATCGCAATCATACATATATACAATGTTGAATTTTTTTTCACTACTGACATATGTGCTGCTCTTTCAAGTGAATCAACTGTTACATATATTGCTATGTTTGCAGGATATGGAGGACTATGAAAAGAAATGCAGAGTGGAAGACCTGATGCACAATTTTCTGATTGAAGAAATAGACCTGATGATTTCTTATGGCAGTTTAAAAAAAGACGTGTGTCAAATTGGAGAATGTTTTACCGACATGTGTTTATCGCACATTAGATTTTTATTTAGTTGTGAACTCTGTTGATTTAAATGGATGCTATAATTATTTGTAAACCTCTCTTATGTAAACTTCTTTGGGGTTTGGAGGGTGCAATGGTGATGAATTTGTCAATTGCTAATGGTTTGCCTAGGGGTGTGGCTTGGTTCCAGTTGTAGTTGATTTGCTTTTCTTATAACAGTATATCTGTTGTGCTACGCCCATTCCTTATATTTTATAAAATATGTACTCAATATTATGGTGCTGCCTATGAAATTATTATATATACATGTATATATAATAAATATATGGAATACTATATTCTCATACGGATACGTATTTGTGTGTATAGAAGAAAATATATACCAATCAAAATAAAAATACATACTACATAGGACATCTTGAGACGACACATAACGTCTCAACGCACGTGCCTATATTAATTGAGACGTGGTGTAGCCGTTTTTATAAAAGCGTCTCTAACTTTATAGGGATACAGTGTAGCTGTCTCTAATGAACGTCTCAAATAATATAGGCATGCCTTAGAGAGCGTCTCTATATTTTTGAGACGGTTCATATAGAGACATTTCTATGACGCTTTATAAAAGCGCTTCAGTTGTCTGTGGGAGACGAAACAGAACGTCTCTAACCTACAAATATGATGTCTCCCCATGGATGTTTTGTTGTAGTGAGAGGCAATGCCAAAAATAGAGGATTACATGCTATCTCTAACAAAAGCGTCAATTTTATGAGGAAATGTTTTACTGGTAAGAGCAACTCCAGCAGGGCCTCTACTTGAGCCCTCATCCTACTTTTGAGGGCCGAGGGGCAAAAAACTCACTCCAGCAGAGCCCCTACTTGAGCCCTCAAAAGTAGGGGACCCTCAAATCTCCTCCTCGAGCCCTCATTCCTAGGGGGTCTGGAGGGAGCCCCTACTTTTGAGGGCTCAAGTAGGGGCCCTGCTGAAGTAAGTTTTTTGCCCCTCGGCCCTCAAAAGTAGGAGGAGGATGAGGGTGGGTCCTATGTGTCATCCCCTCTAAGAATGAATTTGAGGGTCCTGTTTTGAGGGCTCTTGCTAGAGTGTAGCCCAAAAAACAGAGCCCTCAAAAGTAGGGAGAGCCCTCAAATAAAAAGTAGGGGCCCTGTTTTGAGGGCTACTGCTGGAGTTGCTCTAATTTACCTTTGAAATACTTAGGTATTCCTATTGATAAGAAAATAAGAAAGAAAGATTGCGAAAACATTGAAAATAAATTTGAGAACAAATTAAGCTGTTGGCAAGGTAAATTGTTAACTATAGGTGATAGGTTGATTCTTATTAATTCTGCCTTGAGCAATGTGCCTCTATATATGAGGTTCTTAATTTTACAAGCTACTAGTAGGTGTGGGAAAAAAATAGATACGTTCAGGTCTAGATTTGTGACATCCAATTTTTGGGATGCTTCCATGCTGGTGTAAAAATTTCGAACTTAAGAATAATTTTCAAATTTTCCTTTGATTTCAATTTTCAAATTTTTTAAGGCTCCGTGGGCCCTGCCCATTTCTCCTCCCCCTGTATTATTTTCATATGTCCAGTCTAAATATATAAAAATATATTAATAGCTAAAGTTTATATTATTTACTACACATAACCTAAAACGATTTTATTTTGTGATCTGAGGGAGTAGCATGCATGTACACTTCCACCGGGATAAACCATCCCCGAGACATTGACCTTTTTCGAATCTTCGTGCAGACCACATCCCGTGCTTAATTTGTTGTACGCGCGTACCTATCTAAACCTTAACAACATATGCTTTGCACACCTTGCCACATCATAATTTATAAGGAAGGACGGAGTACGAATCGAATTTCTTGTTACATGGCTTAAACTTTATCTTGTTAGTAGAAATATATATTGTTGACCTCTATCTTATAGGGTATTCTTATTGTCTGTGGCTGATAGCTTTTAACTGATAGCTTTTAACTGAAAATGAATTAATTGTAGTAGCTAAAAAGTAGCTTTTAAAGGAGAGGACGAACAGTGAGGAAAATGAGGGAGATCTTTGGTTTTGATTTCAATGTAAAAGTTTTAGGAACTCAGGAGTAGTTGGAACTTTCGGGAGTGTGTCATGGTGGATGGAGCCAATGCGGGTGGATGGAACCCATAGTTTTTGAACCTTGGCGGATAGAGCCTTATTACTAGTGTTGGTGGCTAGAACTTTTACTAGAAAGTTTAATCTAGTTTCCTTTATTGCAATTATTTTGTCAAATGGATGCTTTGAATCTTATATAATGGTAATTGAAATATAAATGCTGCTTTGTGCAAAAGAACCATATTATCTTTTCTTTGTTAAACCTTGCATATGATTACATTATGAAGACGCAGAAGGAGACCACGACTACTTCGCGTGTGGCTTCAACGAATGATCCGCAAAGTTCTAGGTTACACTTTCTCAGTTAATTGCCTGTGATATATTGATGCGCTATCTTTATAGTTTATTTCTTTTACTTCTGCTGTGTTTTCAAGATTTGAGAGGTCTTGTAATCTCAGTTGTAATAAGTCATCATAAGGTCTGTACTCTTTATTATTGAAATTAAGCAATGTTGGTTATGTAATCATCACCATTTGACTATGTGCACTAGCTTTGATCTGGGAATAGTGCGGTAATACACAGAAGATTCATATGCAGAATCCGGTCCTGACAAATATATAGGCGATGGTAATTAAAGTTTACAACATAGGACCAACCAGCCAAATAAATATAAGTTCAGTGGAAAATAAGTAAATAAGCAAAAGTATCCAATAATGTGCCACTATAGCACTAAAAGAACCATCGTCAAATACCCCGGTGCCGGGGGCAAAGTATGCATCATCAACCATGCTATCTTACTCATTCTCTGAAAATTAATTATTTAAGCAAGGTTGAGTACATTGTGTACTTAGCAAAACTTGTAGTGTATTGCAACATATAAATAAATGCAAGGCTAATAATTAGTAAGACTCTATGCTATAGTTATTTTTAGTATGAAGCAAGTTTCATTTGCAATATCGAAAAGTAGAATTTGCAACATAATTGTAAAGAACATTTGACATGTAATGAAATAACATTTATATAATATTAATAGCAGTAAGTCGCATGCATTCACAACCATCCTTGGCTGTGAATATCGAACAAATCCCAATAATGGGCATGGCACATGTGACACGTACATGCCATCCCCATTTCTTCATCGAAATCGATTTGAAAAGACAAAACTATACCTATTGTGGCTGCATCCAAGCATACTCATGACCATGAGCATGGTTATTTAAATAGTTTTTGATACTCTTGTGAGGTTATACAGCTTTAGCCACATGAGATAATCAAATGTATTGTTGGCAATTTCACCCTTCGTTTGGCGTGTGACAAAATTGATTATCATATAGCCTTTATGCTACCTAGACCTAACCATGTACCAACCTAATAAATGTTAAACCTCACTTAGGTCCATCCCCACAAGTGAATATTTGAATTCTCTCTTAGGTCCATCCCCTAAGTGAGGACCATCGCTTAGGTCTGTCCCCCCAAGTGGACATTTACCGTTGTATTAGCAAGCTTTGGTTTCAACATCTTGGTGAAGGAAGCCCCTATGAGCAAACATTCCCGGAATGCCCTCACTACTTCGACCTAGCTACCAAAATGTAATGCTAGACTTAGACAACTTAGTTAGCTAAAGCTAGAGCCCATATAGCACATGTGGTTGTATTCTTAGACTTCGATGTGCAGCAACAACGTTAGGTCCTTAACTGACCCGGGCAAGAATCTCCCCCTATCTACATATGAGATACCCTCTCACATTTGACAGTTAATAATATAACTTGCCTACATCCAACTCTAGTTTTTTCATTTTATTTTATAGCAACTTAACTGTGGTTCCTCTTCTAGTCCAACATTTCAAAATTACTCATGTCCATACGTAATTTTTTTTGAATGATCAAACTTAGCAAAAACTATTGTGTGACTAAGCACCTAGACCATATACTCAATGTAATATATCAAAATGACATTAACTATTGTCTAAACCATGTCCAAAAGGTTTCAATAGTAAGAATATAAAACTTGTAAGGAGTTTCAATGCATTCAAGTGGATATAACTAGCATTACACACAGTATAATAGTTTTAATGGAACATATGCGCAGGCATAATTGATTTTCTAACCAATATACAATAACTGAAATAGTAGGATAAATATGGTCAAAGCGAGTGCTTTCCCTGCTCTTGTTGCTCAGAGAATGGTTCGGATAGGTTTTCAAAATTGTCTAGCACGACGGTGACTATTTGGTGAAATTTAGATAAATACAAATAAGAGCTAAATAAATTTAAACAAAGACAAAACTTAAATGTTTCAACATATTTGGACAGAGCATGATTTTAGAAAATTTAGAGACAAAAATAAATAAATTTGGAGTTCATATGAAAAAGTTATGGCCATTTGAATTTTATTTGGTTTGAAAAATACTAAAAAATGAGATATGGCACTATGCACTAATTTTGGTTTTAGTTTGTATTTTTCTTTATAAAGGAATATGGATTTATTGCATCATCAAACTGACATGTGGGGTTCATTTGTTAGAGTTTTATTAATTTCAAAAATCAACTGACAAGTGGGCCATTCATGTGAGCCTCTTATGGTTTAAATTACATTTTAAGTATTTATTCACCGTGTGGGTCCCATGTGTCTATGACTCATATTTTAGGTTTTAGTTTAAATAAAATTCCTTAAATGATTTTGACTGGGCCCACTTGTGATGGACTCATTAGCTTCAAATCTATTATTAAGTTAATTAACATTCTTATAGGTGGGTCCTACCTATCATAGTCTCATGTTTTAAAACCTTATTTGCATATGGGTCCTACAAGTCATGCTCACAAGTTTAAAACAGGTTTTAAATATAATTTTAATTAACTAATTGTCTCAGCCCCACTTCTCATACATAGATTAGATTTAAAATGTGTCATTAGCACTAAGCTAATTATTCTGATAGGCTGGGCCCATAGTCAGCGAGAGGAAGGCAGAGCCAAGTGGAGCTACGCTTCGGTGAGCTCGTTGGTGGTGAGAGGCTATGGTTCCGCATTAACATGGTCAAAATGGGATGGCTATGTCCTTGCGCACCTCTGGGGAGCAGCGTTAACCAAACTGTGGTCCGCAATGGTTGTGGGGTGATGAGAGGCAGCGGTGATTCACCGGGGAACTATGGTGAGGCTAAGGGAGACATGCATTCATTCTAACACTAGTCTACTTGGCTCCAGGTGATGTCGCAGGGTGTCTAGGCCTTGGCTTAGGGACCAAAGGTCATCGGAGATTCACTAACAAGGTCTCCCGCAGTGGCACCATGTATGGCCATGGTGAAGACTATGTTATGATAATGCATTTCCAAATTAAACTAGAGCATGAGCATCTAGGGACTACTAGGAAGCTACCGATGGGTTGGCGACATCGAAAATGAGTCAGAATAGTCGGTTGATGGTGAGCAGCAGTAGTGGCAACAATGTGCATAGCGACTGCCTACTGTGGTGGAAGACAAGGTAAAAGCATGGTTAGGTTAGCTCACTTAGGCGGTGGTGATGCTCGGAGGACAATGAATTGGCATAAACCTTACTAGAGAGGGAGAACGACCAGTGGCAGCACTTCTAGCCAGAGGCGAAGACGATGGCTCGATTCTGGTGAGGGCCTACATGAATCGAGTAATTAGCCGAGGAGAAAGACTTTAGAGGGTGTAGAACTCAAGATGACGTGGTTAGGGGAGCAAGGGTTCCACTAGAGAGCTCATGCCATGGCAACACTTTGGGGAGCACTCTCACCAGTGTGTTGTACGCATGGTGAGGAAGGAAAGGCTCAGGTTTTCATGGGGATGAAGCAAGTGTGAGATGGGGAAGATTTCGCAAGCGCGGCGGCAAGATGAACGCCCAGTGCTTCTCAACAATGTACGACACACAGAACGGGCAAGAAAGCAGGGACTCGATGCGATGATGCAACCGATAGGTGAGGCCAGGTAGTTCAGCTAGAAACCATAGGCTCGATCATCAAAAACCAGCAGCAACAACATAGCCACAGCAGAGCAGGCGATGCATGGTGCGAGCACGTTGAGGTTGAAGACAACTTCTAATGCGTGGGCCCGGCATGTCAGTGAGTGGTTACTAGGTGGCCTGATGGACAGGGTTTGGTCCCACTTATTAGCATCAAGATTTGAGAGACTGAAGTGGTAGCCTAACCAGTGGGCCCCACACGGCAGTAAGAGGAAAGAGAGAGTTAAGGAGAGTTGAGAGTTTGGCAAAAGTTTAGATGCATCAGATGGGCTCCACAATTTATGAAAATTTTTGTGGATGCTCTTGACACAATGTAGTTCATTGTGCAAATTTGTTGGAATTTTATCTACTCTTTGTTTTTCTCAAAAAAATCTTGGAAAGCTTCTGGTATGTGTATTATGCATGGTTTTGATTTAAATAAATTTAAGAACATATTCAAACATGTTCAGAATTTTATTTCAAATGCTATAAATATATTTGTGAGTTTTTGAGATGATTTTCACTATGAATTCTCCTAGGTCATTTTAGGATCATCTTTTCAATTTTGATTTTGATTTCAAATTAAATTCTTCCAGTGCACATTTCTTTTGAAAATTTGTGTTTGCAAATTACTTTTCCAAGGAAACTCCAATGATGGCCAAGAAAATAAAATGCATGCAAAAAGTTTTAAATCTCCCTTATTTTTGTATTTCCTAGAATTTGGTATGCTACAATGATATTCATATCTATTCTAAAAATGCAAAGAAGCACAAACAATATTTGTTTATGGTGCTCAGGAACATTAATATTTGTGTATGGCTTCGTAGGCCATATTTTTTTTCCGAAGGAGGTGTTGCCATGGATCCTAGCAAAGTATATGATGTATAAGGTTGGGGTCAGCCCCACACTATTCCTAAAGTCTGGAATTTTATCAATCTACCTGGATACTATTGTCGGTTCATCGAGAACTTCTCCAAAATTGCAATACCAATGGCCCAACTTCTGAAGAAAGAGAAGAAGTTTGAGTGGTCAGTAGCCTATGATGAGGACATTCTTTCCATAGATACAACCGTGCCAACGCCACAACAAACTCAACAAACTAAAACTATGATACAAGGACAAATGACTCAAGCGCGAGCACGTCAACTTAACCATCAGGTGAATGCGTTCCTAAGTTTACATACAAATGTTTCAAAGAATGGCATACTACTTAATTCTTGTGATGATTTAATTGTCCTTAGGAACCATGGGGAAGAACCATGCAAGCTTAAGTGTAGAAGTGGAATCGTCAAGTGTAATCCAAGTCCTGTTCGTGAGTTCAACTCAGATTCGGCCTTTTAATAGCGTCTAATTCAAACGGCCATAACTTTTGATCCAGAAGGCTTCGCGGGGTACGTGAGTACTCTTTGGAAAGCTCTTGGAGTCTACTTTCAGATGGATTTGGTCTCACCTCCAAACTTCATCCAAGCCGATCAAAAACTACCAAAAAAGTCATGTCACTTTTCCAGTCCGAGTCAAAGTGGGCCTTGGGCCTTGTAATCGAGTCCTGTTCGGCGTCCAAAGTGGACGTACTGTTCACATGAACAGTAACCATGAATAGTACCGTACCCCTTTTTCTTACATAAGTACAGCTTCCCCTCCCCTATTTAAGGAGGTCGTACCCTTTTAGTTTTCCTAGGGGTTTCTCTTAAGAGATTATTCTGCTTAGCAGTTTTATCGCACGTTTGATTGTGGAACCCCAACTTGTGAACTTAATCTTTATTCAAAATACAGTTTCAGATTGCATCTTGTACTCTCTTGCTTGTGTTCTCGATTCGCTTGCAGGAGATAGCCTTTTTCGCGAGGCCAACCGTGTTCAGCACGGTTGATAACTAACGGAGCAGTGGTGTAGTGATTGCGAAGGGTTCAATCTGTTTTGGTCAGAGCCTTCGGATTATCAACGTCGTGTTCTCCACAATCGACTTATCAATACCTTTCAGAAGATCGGGCCATCGCCACATTAGCCTATGCGGAGAGTTTCCAAGAATTAAAGATGAGTCTCATAATAGCCCCAATGCTCATATTGCTCGAGATACAAAAAACTTTGTTGTGTATTGCAATGCATCCCGTCACGGCCTCGGTTATGTGTTGATGCAAGAGGGAAAGTTGTAGCCTACGCATCACATCAATTGTGATCTCATGTGGCAAATTATCTGGCTCATTACTTGGAAATGGCAGCCGTGGGTCATGCTCTCAAAATCTGGAGACGTTATCTCATCGATAATTAGTGTGAAATTTACACCGATCACAAGAGCTTGAAGTACTTATTCACGCAATCAGATCTAAACCTAAGGCAAAGAAGGTAACTTGAATTGATCAAAGACTATGATCTTGGCATCCATTAACACCCCGGTAAATCCAACATTGTGGCCGATACTTTCAGCCGGAAGCTTCACTTCATCGATGTCTTGATTGAAGCGAGTCAACCAGCGTTGCATGGAGAATTTTGGAGGCCCAAACTAGAAAAGGTTGAGGAGGGTTTTATTGCTGCCCTAGAACTATAACCCACCCTCAAATCTTAGATCAAAGCCATTATTTGCAAAATTGTGGAAAATCAGAGTTCACCAAAAATACGAGTGGAATGGTTATGCATGAACATCAGTTGTATGTCTTGAATAACTATGAAATCAAGGAGCTAATCCTTAGAGAAGCTCAAGATTCACCGCTCTCCATTCATGCCAGAAGTACAAAGATGTATCAAGATCTTCGGGAATAATTTTGGTGGCCTAGTATGAAGCAGGGCATCGCTGTACATGTTGCGATCTATGATGTGTGCCAAAGAATCAAAGCAAAGCACCAACAACCAGTGGGGTTGATCTTGACTTGCCAAAAAACCCGAAATGGGCACGACTCGGTATGGGTTATTGTCAACCGCTTGACCAAAAGTGACTCATTTCATCCCTATTAACACCATGTATCATGGAGCTAAGCTCACTGAGCTCTACATGAACAATATCATTCGCCTACACAGTGTGCCAAATATGGTAACCTCCTATCGAGGTCCTCCATTTACTTCACAGTTTTGGAAAAACTTGCATGAGCTTTTGGGAGCCAAGCTATTTTTTAGCATGGCATTCCTAGGTCAGTGAGAAGCAATTCTTTGGACTGTCTATTATCTAAGGAGCTCAAGAACACGTTGATGCAATAAGGAGCCAGTTGAAGGAAGCACGTCTCATCAAAAGAGCTATGCTGACCATCACCATCATGAGTTGAGCTTCAAGATAAATGATTATGTTTATCTCAAGGTCTCACTGCTATGTGGCATCTGACATTTCCATGTCCATGGAAAATTGGTACCTCAGTATATCGTGCCGTACCAAATCAACAAGGAAAGGAGAAGTGGCGTACTAATTAGAGCTGCCACCTTAACTTTTAGATGTGCATGATATCTTCCATGTTTCTTAGCCTAAAAAGTGTCTCAGCACTTTGAGCGAGCTCACCCAAATAGAGAAAATCGACTTACAACCTGATCTTTCCTATTGGGAGCATTTGATTCGCATTTTGGAGGAAGTTGAGCAACATGCTCACAGCCATGCCATCAGGATGCTGAAAGTTCAGTAGAGTAACCACACCGAAGATGAAGCCACGTGGGAATGAGAATACTGCCTTAGGACTGAATTTCCAACTTTCTTTACGAGCCCACCAAATCTCGGTGTTGAGATTCTTTGTAAGGGGGCAGACTTGTAACATCCTAAAATTTAGGAAGTTCAAAAATGTGTAAAATCTAAAACTATTTGCTTGTATTTTATTGACATTTAGTTTTTCTAGCTTTTGATTGAAGTTTCTCTGGAAAATAACTTGTGAACACTAACATGGGAAAGAATATACAATTGATGAAACCCAAATTAAATTAAAATTTGAATATAAAAAGATGGCCCAGAAAGTGGCACAGGGAAATTAATAGTGAAAACCATTGCTTGAAACTTCACTAATGTAACAACCAAAAATGCAAATATAAGTTCATTATGCTAGAAATAAAAGTTGGAATATTTTTTAGCACGATTCTGAAATTTTCCAAATTCAAATACTGCATTTTGAATAAAATAGTGGCATTCAAAGAATTTTCATGGAAAAGTTAAAGCAGATAAATTCTTAGAAAAATAACACAACAATCTACGCTATGTCAGGAGCCTTGACAAAAATTTTCACAACTTTCATTACTCATTTGCTATATTTAAAAATTCCACAAATTAATCAGCCAAACTTGCCCCTAGGGAGCTTCTAAGCTCAATGCTCACGTTGAAATTTGCTCCCTACCTTTCTGAGCCTGTTTCTATGGGTTTTGTCACAATTCAAGCTAGACGGAACGGAGCCAAAGTCACCTTCCTCCTCTCTGATGAAGGCTCATCTTGCGTTCTAGCTTCTTTGGTGAGTCTCTTTCCTTCCTGACTGCGTCATATACTTCCTTACTTCCCCTCTGAGCTCCATGCTCATTTAATTGCTCTAAAATGTAGTGAAGTGCTGAGGCCGAGCTTTCTCTATTTTCTAGCCTCCACCCACATTTTTGATGATTCAAGCTTCTCCTGTGAGCCCTAGCTCAATCCCTTACTTCTACACCATCTCCATGGTGCTAGGTAGCTAATGCGAGCTCCTTTGTAGCTCAGCCTTCACCAAGGTTTGCTGTTGTTGTGGACCTCAACCTTGTTGCCGTGGTTCACCATCATGTGTCATCTCCACCCCAGACGAACCCTCAGTGAGCCTCCAACAAACCCCCTGGTGCTCACGCGGTGGTCAATATGGCATATGGTCATAGCTTTCTAGGCCGTTGCCATGGCCGAAGAATAAGGCAAGTCACACTCCTTGATCATGTTGATCCCAAATTTCAAAATAAAATTATGTTGATTTAAAGTATTTTGCATGCATATTTTTATTCAACGTATTTCAATTCAGTTTTAAATATAGTTAATGCCTACTTGTTAATTCCTCCATTGATATTGAACTCCTTATACCTTGTCACCCTAGAATCAAACTCTAGTTCGTACACTAGTATTGGTTAGAGAATTTTATATCAACTGCTTAGACCTGCTTAGATATAATTTTAGTTTTGGGATATCTTTCACATAAAATGATAAGCTTTTTAAAGATATTCTTGACTTCGGTGAGTCGAGGAGGTTTATGAAATATTTTGAAATAAATTATAAAATCTGGCTTAGACTTAGGCTAACGGTTAGATGGTGGGTTCAGGCATGCCCTGTTGTTCGGAGACACAGGGTTGATTGTCGTGCACAGGGGTATGTGGTTGGGCCTAAGTCAATTAAGGACCAATCTGTGAGCTACTGTTGCAAAGCCCTATCGTACTGCCACAAGGCTGGTATGGGACAGCCCTAGCTGAATAATTTGCGGAGTCCGAACCTGCGTTGAGTTGTAGGTTGAAGTGAGCGTGGTCAGTGCCATGGGAAGTCTCACAGATTGAAGTGAGCGTGGTCGGTACCATGTGAAGTCTCACTCGGCTCAAGAGGGGGTCCTAGTCTGGTGGATTCCTTACTGGGGTGAAACCTTAGAGTTGGCTTGGCCAGGTTGAAGGCTTTTGAGAGACCATGTGGTTATGACCCCATGCTTGTGATGAGTAATTGACAAGGTTTCTGGAAAGATTGAGTTTGGTTTGTGCGTTTCGTGCCATGATGGCATTTGGCTTAGTCGGGTTTGGTTAGTCGAACTTGGGGCGTATTCTTCTTCCCGTTTGAGCTTTTGGGCCATTTCATGCTTGAGTATGATCCATTGATGCTAATTGTGATTATATATGTCGAGCAGTGCTATGTGATGTGTTTCTTGTCTGTGATGGCTGCAGGACGTCGAGGTGGAGTCATGGCGTGGCACGGGATGACCGGACTAGGCGCGGACGGCGCCGAGGTCAAAGAGGTCAGGGTGTGCCGAAGACGGCGAGGACTCGAGGTAGCTGCGAGGCTTGGAAGGTAAGGAATGAGAAAGCTTCCCGGAAGGTGCAGGAGGGGCGTTTTGGTGAATACGCAAAGCTACACTAAAGGAACTGGATTTGGATAAAGCACAAGAGTTGTTGGAGGCTTAGTGGGTAAAGAGAACATCAAACCCACTAGTGGGAGGCTATAAAAGGAGGAAGGTTCCTGCATGTAGTCTCTAAGCTTTGGGAGGTTGTTTTGCTTTGCATCTCTTTTCTTTAGTTGGTGAGAGTTGTTGAGAGAGAGCAGAGGATTGCAGGGTGTGTCTCCTGTGTGAGAGTCCCTTACATGAGCTCTTGAGGGAAGCATGTAGTGAGTTCTTGATTTCTCTAATCATGTATGGGGCTGTAGGGATGATATGAGTTGATACTCTATGTAATCATTCATCTTTGTTCCTCTATATCAATCCGAGATGGTTTTATTTGAGAAGGTCTGATTTCTTGTGTTCTCTGTGATGTATTTTCATTGTCTGTCCTCCCTCTGTTCTTCCCAGCAAGAAATGGTTTTGGGCTGAATCTTTGCTTTGTTTGGTCGATTTTTGGTGGCTCTATGATGGGAAAATATTTCTGGTCATTCAATCAATCCATTCCCGAGAGCAAATTGAAGATTCACTGTTTTCTTTAATCTCTGGATCCTTCATCAAATTTTCTCTATTTTGCTCAAGTCTAGGGTTTCATGTCAGAGGTTGAAGGGTTCTCTTGATTCCATTCATAAGAGGGCATGAAACTTGGGTTCTAAAACTCTGGGATTGTTGCTAATCAAGTTGCAAAAGATCATGAGCAAAGGATTAAGGAATGACAAGTAATCTGAAAATTTATCTTAACCTCTCTGAGTTTTTCAGATTTTCTCTCATATTGTGAATTCTTGTTCTTTTGGTTTGAATCCTACTGTTTCTAAGGTCTAGTGGGTATTTAGAACAGGATCTTGTTCTCTTGACTCGAAAAGAATAGAAGGTTTCTTCTGTTTCCCAGAAACCACCAAGACTTTGTATTTTTAGTTTTTCCTGCTCAAACTGCATTTCTCGGGTTCTTTAAGCTGCTGTGCAAAAACTGCATCCTGTCTGACTGGATTTTACTTGGCGGTCAGACCGGCCAGTAATCACCGGTCAGACCGGCCCTCATCAAGCGGTCAGACCAGCATTACCAGACCGGTTAGACCGGCCTGACTACGGTAGTCTGACCGGCCCAGAGAGGACTGACCGGCCGTAGCAAAGAAGTCCGACCGGCCCCTTTGTTTGGAATTCTGATTTTCTTCCTTCTTGACTTTCTGTAGTTTGTTTTGGTTCAGTTTCTTTGGCATGCCTCTTTCTCTGTGATTTCAAGTTATTTGAGAGCTTGCCTTCCTCTTCATAGCATATGTGGCTATAGGAGAAGAATTGTTCTTGATTGAATCCTTTTTGGGGGAATTTTTTAAAGAGCAACATTCACCCCCCTGTTGCCGATTTCGATCCAACAATTGGTATCGGAGCCGGTTAACTCTTCCTCATAGATCTTAATCGGTCTCTAGAGCCATGGCGACAGATAAGTATTCCACCAAGCCTCCCGTTTTTTATGGCATCGATTATCCCTTCTGGAAGAGCCGGATGGAGACCTACATCCAGGCTCAGGGTTATGCCATCTGGCGGAAGGTAAAGACCTAATATGTTGTTCTTGCCGATGAGAACATCAACGCTGGAAACATGCTTGATGTTGAGGCGAACGCTAAGGCGAGGAACATCATAATTCAGGGTCTGAGCAGAAGCGAGTTCGATCGCATCTCTCATCTGACGTCGGCGTTCAACATCTGGGTGACTCTCGATGCGCACCATGAGGGCACCACCCAGATCAAGACCGTTCAACAGGACCAGTTCAAGAGAGATTACAACAAGTTTGAAATGCTCGCTGGTGAGTCCCTTGATGAGTGCTTTGCGCGTTTTCACAAAATTTTGAGCAACCTCCGAGCGGTCGGTCTCACATACCCCGACTCGGACAACACTCGACAAATGCTCGCAGCTCTGGATTTGCGTGTTTGGGAAATGAAGGTGACTACCATCAAGAACACCACCGATCTTTCGACCTTGACTCTTGACGCGTTGTACTCATGCCTCAAGACTCACGAGATTGACATAGTCTCTCGTAGGTCGAAGTCGCAGTCGATGGCCTTAGTCATCGATCCCAGTCTGATTTCTGGACCTTCTTCTGAGTCGATTTGTGGATTCTCTCTAACTGCTCTCTGTGATGTAACTGATGATCAGTTAGAGCAGCTACCAGAGTTTCAGTTAGTCCTTCTGGCCAGAAAGTTTTCCCACGCATACAAGAGGGTGAGAGATCAGAAGAGGAGTGGTCCGATAATTTGCTTCGAGTGTGGTGGCCCCAACCACATTCGGGCGAATTGCCCCAAGCTGGGGGAAGGGAAAAGGTGACTATGGTGGTGTGAGTAAGAATGACTACATCGACAAGAACAGCAACAAGAAGCCCCCAGCTCATGCCCAAGGCAAGAAGAAGTTCTGCGACCTTGGCAAAGCCAAGAAGCTCTTCCACCGCGTCCTCACCGCCTTCGACAACCTCGACCTTAGCGAGGTGGAGGGGTGGAGCGATGACGATGGGACGGACGAGCAAGACCCCAAGGGCGGCGACGACTTCTCCGGCATGTGTTTCATGGCCCTTGAGGGCGAGATCAGCGACAGCGAGCTTTACTCTGACTCCGACGAGGTATACCCCTCCTATGACCAACTTAATGATGCTTTTCTTAAGCTAGGGAAATTCCATGCTAGGTCTAAGGCTAGGTGTAGCGAGTTGGAGAAGGAAGTAGATAGATTGTCACGGGAGCTTACTTCACTTATATCTGCTCCCTCCCGTGACGAATGTAATACATGCTGTGCCTTGCTTGATGACATGGAGAAATTAAGGACCTCTCATGATAGTTTGTCTTCTGAGCTTGACATGTTTAAGGTGGAGAATGTTAGTCTTTTGGCGGAACTAGAGATGAGTATGATTGTACTCCTTCATCTACTGTTATTGAGACTACATCTTGCACCTCATGTGAGGATAAGGACAATGCGTTTAGATGTCTTTATACTATGCTCCTTGATCTGCTCGAGTATTGTGAAAATTGCAATAATTTGAAATTGAACTTAAAAAGGGCAGATCATAAAATTACTGAGTTGTATGCTTCATTACTTAAGCTTATTGTCTCTTACACCAATTGTCCAAAATAAACCCTTGAGCTTGAGTCTGTTTCTAAGCAATTCCAAGAAATGGTTGATCATAACAATAAATTGGCTCAGTATGCGACTAAGAACCCTGTTAGCTCACCATGCATTAGTTGTGAAAAACTAAAACTTCAACTCGTTGCTTTGAATGAAAAATATGTGAAGTTAACTAAGGATCTTCTAGAGAAGTCATCAACTGATTGTGATGTGATTGCCTCGGTGAGGGAGAAGCCCAAAGGAGTAGAGACACTTAGGCACGATGACCAAACAGCTAGAGGTAGGATTGTCCCTCCTAGTCCTTGCGAAGACCTCAATGTTGAGGCGGCTATGCGTGCACATGCCATTCCTTCTTCTGTTGTTGGTTCTTCCTCTTTTCCTGCTGCTGTCTCCTCTTCCCCCTGCTCTTCTTGCACCTCTCTCTTTCGGGAGTGTCAGTATCTTACGAACACTCTCGAGAGGTTTGTAGGAAGCAAGAAGAAGCTAAATCTTATTCTAAACCAGTCCAAGATTTGCAAATTCAATCAAGGTCTATGATATGATCTTCTTGAGGATGTTAGGAAGCATCCACCTGCCGTGCTCAGACCCATAGCCGCAGGTGTGATCGAGGTCAAGCCCAGAACTGAAAAAGTTCAATTCAAGTCAATGGGCTTTGTCCAAGGGATTTCTGATAGCAAGGTGATTCCACCTGTTGCTTCGACCTCTCAGAAGGCGAAGCCTCATCGTGCTACTTCTACCTCTCAGAAGGTGAAGTATCATTGTACCTTCTGTCAGAAGGATGGACATTTGGTCGAGCGATGCTTCAAGCGCGCCAAGATTGCGCAGAGAGATCGTGTTCGCGATCTTAGGAGTACTCAGGGTCAGCCCCAGACCTTTAGTGCACCTAAGACCAACACAAGGTCTAGGGTTGATCTCTCTAAGGGTTTTAGGCAGTATCGAGGACTTGGCTTTTACGGTCTTTCTGATTTTCGTCCTCGGTTTACCTCTGCTCGTGATATCTGCCGTCCTGAGGGTAGATCTCGTTTCCCCCATCGAGATAGCTACCCACAGTGCGATCAGCATATTGCTGGTGTCTTGACTCGCTCCTCCGTAGCGCGCCAAGCCCAACAACGACTTCAGTCGCACACGCACCTTCTAGCTTGTTGAGCGACAGAGAGCGTAGGGTAGCTAGAGGTCAGTCGTGTGTGGCTACTTCTTCTACTCGACGTGTTACTCAGTATTGGGTGCCAAAATCACTCTTGATTTACCCCAGTACTGAGACTTTACTCTCTCGTTGACTCAGGTTCACCGGGCGGGGAAGAGAGAGGTTTGGCTCATTGACTCCGGGTGTTCTCGACACATGACAGGAGACTCTCGTTGGTTCTCTTCCCTAGCTCGTGCTCTAGGTGATGAGACAATCACCTTCGGAGACGCTTCGTCTTGGCGCGTCATCACCAATGGTACAGTGCGCATTAATGAGTCTTTTATTTTGAAAGATGTTGCCTTAGTTAGTAAACTGCAGTATAATTTGCTTTCTATTTCTCAGCTTACCGATTACGGCTTTGAGGTGAGCTTTAAGAAAAACGCTTGCAAAATTCTTGATTCCTCGGGTAGTCTGGTTTGCGGGATTTCTCGTTATGGGAGGATCTTTCGTGCTGATTTTTCTGAATCTTCTGGTGATCCTCTCTGGTGTTTAGTTGCTTCTGAGTCCCGTGACCTTACCTTCTGGCATAGGAGACTTGGTCATATTGGATTTGACCATTTGACCCGAGTTAGCGGCCACGATCGCATTCGTGGTCTGCCGAAACTCAAGATGGTCAAAGATATTGTTTGTGCTCCCTGCTTGCACGGCAAGATGGTTGCCGCTTCTCACCCTCCGGTCAAAGTGACTATGACTGATGCACCGGGACAGCTGCTCCACATAGACACAGTTAGACCAGCTCGAGTGCAGTCAGCAGGAGGGAAGTGGTATGTTCTTGTCGTGGTCGATGACTTCTCGAGGTTTTCTTGGGTGTTTTTCTTAGCCTCGAAGGATGATATGTTTACACATTTTTGAGGTCTTTTCAGTAGACTTTCTGTTGAGCTCCCGGGTGCCTTACGAGCGATCCGTAGTGATAATGGCACGGAGTTCAAGAATTCCTACTTTGAGAGGTTTTGTGATGAGACAGGTGTAGAGCACCAGTTCTCTTCTCCGCACATCCCACAGCAGAATGGCGTCGTGGAGAGGAGAACCGTACCTTGGTCAAGATGGCCTGGATGATGCTTGATGAATATTCTACACCTAGGAAGTTTTGGGCTGAGGCTATAGCGACCGCGTGCCATGTTTCAAACAGAATTTTTCTTCGGGCACACTTGCATCGCACTTCCTATGAGCTGAGATATGGGCAAAAATCCAGTGTCTCTCATTTTCATGTGTTTGGTTGCAAGTGTTTCATTTTGAAGTCCGGGAACCTAGATAAGTTCGAGTCACGCTCTTGTGATGGTATCTTTCTAGGCTACTCGACTTCTTTGCGGGCGTATAGGGTTTGGAACTGCGAGTCTAGTAAGTTGGTAGAGACCTGTGAGGTGACCTTCGACGAGGCCAGTCCGGGGACTAGGCCCGATATCTTAGGTTCTTTAGAGCAGTCCGAGCCCATCTTTGTAGACGATGAGGAGGATGGAGATGAGGGTTGTCTACCCGATCCAGTTCCTCATCCTCCACTTGAGGTGCCTTCATCCACGGCACCTCTAGGTGATCAGCCCACGCCTTCTGCTTCCTCTGGAGCTAGTGGCTCTGTTCCTACCTCATCAGCTCATGAGGTAGAGGCCACTTCTTCATCTCATCCAGGACCTCCCCGACATATCTTCTGAGCAGATGATTAGAGACCTCTTTGAGCGAGTCACACGCTCAAAATCTGGCATGTCACATTTCTATCTCCATTTTGCCTTTGTTGCTTGATTCGAGCCCAAGGACGTTTGTCATGCTCTTTCTGATGAGTCTTGGGTCAATGCCATGCATGAGAAGTTAGAAAATTTCGAGAGAAACAAGGTCTGGTCGCTTGTTGAGCCCCCTCGAGGTCACAATATCATTGGGACTAAGTGGGTGTTCAAAAACAAGCAGAGTGAGGATGGGGTTGTTATTCGGAACAAGGCTAGACTGGTAGCTCAGGGCTTCTCCCAGGTTGAGGGTCTAGATTTCGAGAAAACCTTTGCCCCTGTAGCTAGACTTGAGGCCATTAGAATCCTGCTTGCTTTCGCAGCTTCTAAGGGTTTCAAGTTTTACTAGATGGATGTCAAGACTGCCTTCCTCAATGGGTTTATTGAGAAATAAGTCTATGTGAGACAGCCTACAGGTTTATTGAGAAAGAAGTCTATGTGAGACAGCCTACAGGTTTCGAGAACCCTAAATACCCAAACCATGTCTACAAGCTTTCCAAAGCCTTGTATGGACTTAAGCAGGCCCCTAGAGCTTGGTATCAGAGGTTTAAGTCCTATTTGTTGAGTCATGATTTTGAGATGGGTAAGGTAGATAAGACCTTGTTCATTCGTAGGCATGGCACTGACCTACTGCTCGTCCAGATTTATGTGGATGACATCATCTTTGGTGGCTCTTCTCATACTCTTGTTTCACAGTTCTCGGATGTCATGAGCACCAAGTTTGAGATGAGTATGATCGGTGAGTTGACCTTCTTCCTTGACTTCCAGATCAAGCAGACTCAGGAGGGTACTTTCTTGCATCAGGGCAAGTACACTCGTGACCTCCTGAGATGCTTTGACATGAGTGATGGTAAGCCTGTGTCAACTCCCATGGCGTCCATAGCTTCTCTTGACCCAGATGAGGACGGTGAGCCAGTTGATTAGAAGGAGTATCACAGCATGATTCGCTTCCTCTTATACCTCACTGCCTCGAGACCGGACATACACTTCTCCGTGTGTCTGTGCGCTCGCTTTTAGGCTTCTCCTCGCGTATCTCACCGCCAGGTGGTGAAACGCATCCTTCAGTACCTTCGAGCTACCATTGACTATGGTATCTGGTACTCTTTCTCGTCCTGTTTTTCCTTATGAGCCTACTCGGATGCAGACTTTGCTGGCTGTAGGATAGATAGGAAGAGCACTTCTGGCACCTGCCAATTCATTGGCACTTCCCTTGTTTCTTGGTCTTCTAGGAAGCAGTCTGGTGTTGCACAGTCCACCGCAGAGACCGAGTACGTTGCTACCGCCAGTTGCTGTAGCCAAGTACTTTGGATGGTTTCGACCCTGCGGGACTTTGGGTTAGTCATCGATAGTGTTCCACTCCTTTGTGATAACACTTCTGCGATTAACATTGCCAAGAACCCAATGCAGCATTCTCGGACCAAGCATATTGATATTAGATATCACTTCCTTCGAGACCATGTGGAGAAGGGTGACATAGTGCTCCAGTTTGTGGAGAGTGACCACCAGTTGGCTGATATATTTACCAAGCCTTTGGATAGCCCTAGGTTTTTAGCTCTGCGGGGAGAGCTTGGGGTGGTCTGTCCTTATGGACTGTTGTGAGGGGGAGTTTTGTGCTTCATGCTTCATCTTGTTTATAATGCTCTTACTCCTTTCTGTTGCATTGCATATGGGTGCATTGGAGTTAGTCCTTCTAGCATAGATTAGAGTGTTTCTCTTGTCTAGTTGCTTACACTTCTTCCTCTCATCTTGTGGTTCTAGGATGCTGCTTATTAGCTGTTTCTCTTCTCACTAGGTTGAGCTCACTCACTTCTTATAGGTTCTAGCAAGGGTTGGGCCACCCTTGGGTAGACAGGGTACGTGTTTGCTCCTTAGTGTGTTAGATGATCAGCTGATAGTCTTAGAGTCATATGGGGTAGATAAGAGTCAGTCTGAGCCATAGTATCCTCTATATCTTGACTATGCTTTAAGGACTACCTTCTTGATCTCTTTGCCAGCTTCTTGATTTATCGCTTTGGTTTAGGGGGAGTTCATTTGGGAGCTTTTAGATCTTAATATTGTCATAACTCATCTTGAACTAAAAGTTGCATCACATGTTGAGGGGGAGCTGGATTTACTTGCATGTCATTCTGCATTGTAATATAACTACATGGAGTCTTGATTATTATCCGTTTATGACATGTTTACAATACATTACATTTTTCATTGATCTATGCTTCCTTGCTAAATTTATCATGACTTTATATGTGTAGTTTAGTCTTTGCCATGATAAGTTGATTAAAATGCTTAACTTGAATTAAATCATGTCATGTTAACTTTTGAGACTAGTCTGTCTTTAGTTATCCCCTTATGATTCATGCCATGTCAAACAGGCTGAGTTGAGTCTTGAATCTTTATTGAGCTTTAGATTGAGCTATGTTAGTTTCTTGATGAAGCATGAGTTAGTACAAGTCTTTTGGTTGTGAAAAATGCAAAAAGATCTCTTTTGTGCAAAAAAATTGATCTCACCAATTCTTTTGCATGAGACGGCTTGTCATTGCACTAGGCATGAACTCAGGGGGAGTTTTGGTTGACCAAGACTATCTTCTTAAGCTTCTTGCTTGGAGTGGTCGCATAAGGCTTGAGGTCTAGCACACGACTAAACAAAAATTTGGTTGGGAATAATCATGATATTTCTAAAGAGAAACATGTCAATTGTGCTCAATTTGCTAATATTACAAGACTTACAAGTACTTCAACAAATGTCTCATTCTTGAACTTGTAGCACTCTAAATTGACTCAATACTAGCTTCTTGGTTTCACTTAGATTATTGATATGACTTGCATCATCTTTGGATACCTTTAGCTAGACTATAATCTTGGTTGACTTGACATGCTAAGAAATTCGACTAATTTTCAGATTGTGACTTATTTGGTTTAGCTTGATTATACATATCTTGTCATGATCTTGATAGCATATTTGTATGTTATGGCTTGGTGTAATTCTCATATGGTCACATTGGATAATCTTCATGGTTATCAATGCTTAAAATAAACAAACTTCAGCCGTTTCATCCAACACCATGTCTTATTCTCTCTTTTGCATCCTTGATGATTTTATTGCCAAAAGGGGGAGAATAGCGGAGAAAAAGCCGTTTGGGAACCTTCTGGAGCTTTGGAGAACAGTTTGCTCTTTGTTTTGTTGCTCTAGGGTTCCTTTTGTCGACATGGTCATGAGCTTCCTTGATTTCTTTTGGGACCATTTTTGACTCTCTGTTTCATTCTCAAACTCATCTTTACGCTTTTTCTAGGTTTGTCAATATACTCATCAAGGGGGAGATTGAGAGACCATGTGGTTATGACCCCATGCTTGTGATGAGTAATTGACAAGGTTTCTGGAAAGATTGAGTTTGGTTTGTGCGTTTCGTGCCATGATGGCATTTGGCTCAGTTGGGTTTGGTTAGTCGAACTTGAGGCGTATTCTTCTTCCCGTTTGAGCTTTTGGGCCATTTCATGCTTAAGTATGATCCATTAATGCTAATTGTGATTACATATGTCGAGCGGTGCTATGTGAAGTGTTTCTTGTCTGTGATGGCTGCAGGACATCGAGGTGGAGTCGTGGCGTGGCACGGGATGACCAGACTAGGCGCGGGCGGCGCCGAGGTCAAAGAGGTCAGGGTGTGCCGAAGACGGCGAGGACTCGAGGTAGCTGCGAGGCTTGGAAGGCAAGAAATGAGGAAGCTTCCCGAAAGGTGCAGGAGGGGCATTTTGGTGAATACGCAAAGCTGAACTAAAGGAAGTGGATTTGGATAAAGCACAAGAGTTGTTGGAGGCTTAGTGGGTAAAGGGAACATCAAACCCACTAGTGGGAGGCTATAAAAGGAGGAAGGTTCCTGCATGTAGTCTCTAAGCTTTGGGAGGTTGTTTTGCTTTGCATCTCTTTTCTTTAGTTGGTGAGAGTTGTTGAGAGAGAGCAGAGGATTGCAGGGTGTGTCTCCCGCGTGAGAGTCCCTTGCATGAGCTCTTGAGGGAAGCATGTAGTGAGTTCTTGATTTCTCAAATCATGTATGGGGCTGTAGGGATGATATGAGTTGATACTCTATGTAATCATTCATCTTTGTTCCTCTATATCAATCCGAGATGGTTTTATTTGAGAAGGTCTGATTTCTTGTGTTCTCTGTGATGTATTTTCATTGTCTGTCCTCCCTGTGTTCTTCCCTGCAAGAAATGGTTTTGGGCTGAATCTTTGCTTTGTTTGGTCGATTTTTGGTTGCTCTATGATGGGAAAATGTTTCTGGTCATTCAATCAATCCATTCCCGAGAGCAAATTGAAGATTCACTGTTTTCTTTAATCTCTGGATCCTTCGTCAAATTTTCTCTGTTTTGCTCAAGTCTAGGGTTTCATGTCAGAGGTTGAAGGGTTCTCTTGATTCCATTCATAAGAGGGCATGAAACTTGGGTTCTAAAACCCTGGGATTGTTGCTAATCTAGTTGCAAAAGATCATGAGCAAAGGATTAAGAAATGACAAGTAATCTGAAAATTTGTCTTAACCTCTGTGAGTTTTTCAGATTTTCTCTCATATTGTGAATTCTAGTTCTTTTGGTTTGAATCCTACTGTTTCTAAGGTCTAGTGGGTATTTAGAACAGGATCTTGTTCTCTTGACTCGAAAAAAATAGAAGGATTCTTCTCTTTCCCAGAAACCACCAAGACTCGGTATTTTCAGTTTTTTCTACTCAACTGCATTTCTCGGGTTCTTCAGGATGCTGTGTAAAAACTACATCCGGTCTGACCGGATTTTACTTGGCGGTCAGACCAGCCAGTAATCACCGGTCAGACCGGCATTACCAGACCGGTCAGACCGGCCTGACTACGGCAGTCTAACCGGCCCAGAGAGGACTGACTAGCTGTAGCAAAGAAGTCAGACCGGCCCCTTTGTTTCGAAATCTGATTTTCTTCCTTCTTGACTTTCTGCAGTTTGTTTTGGTTCAGTTTCTCTGGCATGCCTCCTTCTCTGTGATTTTAAGTTATTTGAGAGCTTGCCTTCCTCTTCATGGCATATGTGGCTATAGGAGAAGAATTGTTCTTGATTGAATCCTTTTTGGGGGAATTTTTTAAAGAGCAACATTCACCCCCCCCCCTCTGTTGCCGATTTCGATCCAACAGCTTTGCATTGTAAAGCCCTTGTCAGGATCTCCTCGCCGCACACCTAAGGATGTGTGTAATCTGGTGGCAAAAAGGGATGATCATGTCTTGTGGGTAAAGTTGTACAACCTCTGCAGAGTGTGTAATCTATCCTGGATGGCCGTGCCCACGGTCATGGGCATGCTGAGTAAAAGTTTTTCATGGATTAGACTTTGTTTTTCAAAATGGTTTTTGAAAACCTTGTGGATGGATGGAACCCGTGAGAGATTGAAACCTGGTGGATGGATGGAATCCATCAGAGTTGTGCAGTGGAAGCGTGTGGATGGACGGAATCCATACGTGAACATTTGGAAAAGATGGCCCAGGTGAGATGCCCGTGGATAGGTTGGTGTTTGGTCAGAGCCTACACTGACGGTATTATTTTCAATTACAAGTACTATTTTTACTATATTAAATTCAACATTTTCAATTTATTTACTATATTTCTTTAAAATACTATTTTATGCAAACTAACCCTATAAGCCTTCCATTGTTGCCCTTATTATTATTATGCATTTCTCCATGTGACTTGTGGAGTACAAGTTTGTACTCACCTTACTATCTCCACAAAGAGGAAGATGTCATCGACTGCGGTGAAGATCTGGATGAGTACGCCGCGTCTTACTGTCGTTTGCATGTGGGCAGGCTTGGGCTTCGCTTCTTTTTAGTTGCTTCCGTAGTTATTTGTTTTATTTATTGTTGCCAATGAGCATTGCTGTAAGACTTGGCCATAAGGTCGTACTCTTTATTTAATATAGTTGGTCATTTGTGCTTGATATGTATCTTTGTTCTACTGTGTGCATTAGCTGATCCGGAACTAGTGCGAATTACATAGAGGATCCAGGAGTTGTTGCTCCGGGTTCTGACAGACAGCCAGGGCAACACAAATCAGAGCTTTTCACTGCTCACCACTTTTCCAATTTCATCCACAAATCTTTTGAAATAGAACTATATCTGGTTAAGTTCCTATGTCCACCCTTGACCATGGGCATGGTTATTCGAATAGTTTTCAACTCTATAGAGGTTGTATACTTTACCCACAAGATATGATTACCTCACAATGTCAGCCATTATACGCTTCCTTAGGCGTGCGACTGAGTAATCATAACAAGGCTATTACAAAGCATCTTCCTAGCAGAGCCATGTCCGGTAAGGTTTCACTCTCTTGGAGGTACGATCACCCTTCTAGAAGCCCCCTCTTGCGCCGTCACATTGAAGGATGTGGCCATCCTCTGCCCGCCCGTGGTCACACCTGCGCAACCCACACTAAGTCGATGCAAATTAGTTAGTCTTGCCTACAATTTGCCGGCTTGTGGTTGTATTTTTATACATTGGGAAGTCATCACAAGATTCGGTCCTTAGGGTTATCTGGGCAGTTCTACCACTAACCACACTCTCGTGCTTCACTGCACCATACCTCCAAACCATCCGCCCAGATAGTTAATCAATTTGAGATTTTTGGGAGCATAAAATAATCATACCAAAATATACCAATCATTTCACCCATGACTTCTCAAATCAGTTTCTCATGATTGAAAGTGATGCTTGGGGCATTTTGGTTCCCCCGAGTATCTAAGCAGTACTAAGCATGGCGTATAATAAAAGACTTATTTTCGAAAGCTTTACCATTATAATTTTGCTAGGGTGACAAGGCTTAAATACTCAAATACTGTAAAAGAGTGTATTTGACAGACCATGTGGAGGTCATTCCATGTGTGTGATGAGTAATTGATATTGGTTTAGGAAAGTCGAGTTTGATTTGGTTGGTTCGGACCTTGACGTTGTGTGGTGCAATCGGGCTCAGTCGGACTTGGTCAAACTTGGTCGTATGGGATTAGGATGCCTATTCTTTGATTCGACAGGTTTGGACTTCATCATGGGTAAGTATGATGCTTTTATGCTATTTATGCGTTCATGTGTTGAGCGGTGCTATTTGATGTGTTTCTTGTCTGTGATGGCTGCAGGACGTCGAGGCGGAGTAGTGGTGAGACACGAGGTGACTGGACTAGACACGGGCGGTGTCGAGGTCAGAACGGTCGAGATGTGTCGAAGACGGCGGAGACTCGAGGTGGTTGCGAGGCTTGGAAAACAAGGAGCGCGGAAGCTTCCCGGAAGGTGCAGGAGGGGCGAAATGGTAATTTCGCGAGGCTGCACAAGCGGGAGCGGGCTCCGTTCGGGTTTAGCGGGCGTAACAGGTTGGAGACCTGTTAGCCAAGGGCTATATAAAGGAGGGAGTGGCTGCATGCCCCCTTATGGCTTTGGGAGAGAGTTAGGGTTTGCTTTAGTCAAAAGAAGCTTCGGAGAGGTTGTTTGCTTTGAGGCTTTAGTGGTTGTGGGAAGCAGGGAGTGTCTCCCACGTTCATCCCCTCACTGTGTCTGTTCTTCCATGAAACATGTAGAGTGTGTGGTTCTTGAGTTTGGGAGAGGGAGAGGATGAGTTGAGAATCCATGTAATCATTCCTCTTGTTCTAATGTCCATGCGTATGGGGACTCCTATGTATTCCTTGTTTTGTTGGAATGAAATTTCTGAAGTTCTTCTCCCGTGCTCCTGTTTCCCTTCGATGCCTCTTTGCATGATTTCTTGAGATTTTTGATTTCTTGTTGTTTCTTGTGGAGAAGGCCCAAAATGGATTGCTCTATGTTGGGATAGTGCCTCAAGATCATTTGATCAGTTAAAATCCCAAGAGTCCCTTCTTGATTTCAGGTTTTGTATTTTGGGCTTCTCTATTCTTCTTTGCATTTCTAGGGTTTCTTGGCCCCCTTTAATTTTGTTTGAAAGAAGGCTTGAGTTTTGGTCTGGAAAGCCCTTAGGTTGTTGTCCCTGCAAAATCTCATAAGCAAAGGACTTAAGACCATTGAGCAATTTGGGTTTTGTGTTGTCCCTGTTCAGTTCTTGCTCATTTCTAGGGTTTTGATGTGATTCTTGATTCCCCTCATGAGATGGCATGAAATTTGGACTTTCTAGTCCTGAGGCTATTGCTAATCTATCTGCAAAGTTTCATGACCAAAGATTCAAGGATTGAGTGGGAATTTGGATTTTTGTCCAGCTCTCTGTACTTTTTCAGTTATTTGGAGCATTTCTAAATTCTTGGTTGAGAGTTGGCTTTAATTAGTTCCTTGTGCTCCCCTTGGTATTTAAGAGGTTATCTCACAGTTCTGGACTGAAATTTCCAGAGAGTAATCTCAATTTGCTTGCAGAGTGAAGTCTCTGGTTTTGTAGTCCAAAATCGCTCATTCTTTGTCTACTCGAGGCGGTCGGACCGCCTAGGAGCCGGGCGGTCGATCGGGTCGAGCGGTCAGACCGGCCTAGAGCTGACGGTCTGACCGAGCTTGGCTTGGCGGTCTGACCGGCCAGCGCGGTCTAACCGGCCATGACCCTTCGGTCTGACCGGCTCTCTGCAGCATATGGTGTTTTTTCTTTCTTGAGGTGTGTCCCTTGCTTGCTTCTCTGTTTTTGAGTTCCAGTAAGCTTTAATGATCTCTTCCCTTAGCTTCACCTAGCTTTCGGAGAAGAACATTTTATTTGGTACTTGTGGGGGACAAGTTTTTTAGTGAGCGACATTCACCCCCCTCTGTCGCCATTTCGGTCCAATAGTAATATTAAAAAGTTAAATAATGGGCATGTAACTAGAATTCTTAAAACAAATATAGATTTGCATATGAAATAACAGCATGCAATTTGATAATTTAAAATGGAAATAATTGCAGAAATTGTAGGTTCAATATGATCAAATTATTGACTCACCTTGTGCGGTTTACCGCAGTCTTGAGCTCACTCAAAGCTTTCTCATTTGATGGTCCTGAGCTTCTGGTCTACATCTGGATCTTGAGTTTGCTTGATCCATTGATCCTTCAGGACTCCAATTCGAATTACGCGCTAAACAACTGAATCCAAATAAATGCAAATAACTCAAAAGGACCAAATAAATCCAAATAAACTCAATTTAGCTTTATTATGAGTTAATGGGTGTTTTAAGACAAAGTTGATTGGGCGCGGAGTATTGATGGAATCAAATAGGGTTGGAGCGAAGCGATGAATGGCTGAGGGAAATTCGCCGAGATGGGTGCCAGGGAGGGCTTATGGTGAAGGAATATTCTGCTTTGGAATTGAGGATGGCTAGGCATAGCTGATGGTAGAATATTATGACTCGGCCTCTAGTTTAATAACTTCTTTTTAATATGTTTATATTTATTAATGAAGTTCTATGAGTCAGGTTAGACCTATGGACCAATATATGAGCTTAGCTTGTTATTTTCTGAATAGCACTAATTTGTTCATCGCAGGAGCATTAACTAATGTGACGATGGCCCGATCTTCCGAAAGGTACTGATAAGTCGATTGTGGAGAACACGACGTTGATGATCCAAAGGCTCCGACCAAAACAGATCGAACCCCTCGCAATCACTACACCACTGCTCCGTTGGTTATCAACCGTGCCAAACGCGGTTGAGCTCGCCAAGAAGGCTATCTCCTTTAAGCGAATTGAGAACACAAGCAAGAGACTACAAGATGCAATCTGAAATTGTATTGCAAATAAAGATTAAGTTCACAAGTTGGGGTTCCTCAACCGAACGTGTGATGAAACTGCTAAGCAGAATAATCTCTTAAGAAAAACCTGAGGAAAACTAAAGGGGTGCGGCCTCCTTAAATAGGGAAGGGGAAGCCGCACTTATCTAAGGAAAAGGGTACGGTACTATTTACAGTTACTATTCATGTGAACAGTACAGCCACTTTGGAAGCCGAACAGGACTCGATCACAAGGCCTAAGGCCCACTTTGACTCGGACTGGAAAAGTGACATGACTTATTTGGCAGTTTCTGAGCAGCTCGGATGGAGTTTGGAGGTGAGACCAGGTCCATCTGAAAGTAGACTCATGGGCCCCGAGAAGCCTTTTGGATCAAAAGTTATGGCCGTTTGAAGTAGACACTGTTAAAAAGGCCGAATCTGAGTCGAACTCGCGAACAGGACTTAGATTGCGCTTGACGGTTCCACTTCTACACTTGAGCTCGTGTGGTTCTTCCCCATAGTTCCTAAGGATGATTAAATCATCACAATAATTAAGTAGTATGCCATTCTTTGAAATATTTGTATGCAAGCTTAGGAACGCATTCACCTGATGGTTAAGTTGACATGCTCGCGCTCGAGTCATTGGTCCTTATATCATAGTTTCAGTTTGTTAAGTTTGTTATGGAGTCGGCACGGTTGTATCTATGGTAAGGATGTCCTCATCATTAACCATGACCCAGAGCTATTATATTTTAGTACCTATATATTAATATGACCTTTTAATTGGAGGCGCTCTGGGAGTCAACTAATATTGATATTTTATCCCTTTACTTAGCATCTAGCATAATTTAATCTTATTTAAATTTTATTTACATAGGGCCAAGCTTGCTATACACAACTATATTTCACTATCATTATTAACTAAATTTAACATTAAGATTGAATTATCAATGTTAGTATTAACAACATGATTTATATTTTTAATAGGGCCTACGGAAAACATAAGAATTTCCTAAAATGTTAAGTTTCATAGATATTTCCTCTATTTTAACTATTTCTGGAAAAGTCCTTAATTAAGGTGGACACTCCAATTTAAATCTTTTAATGGCATACTATTTATAGTTGGGACTTATTTAATTATGTGCAAAGCAATCTTTAATTTTAAGTAGCATCATCATAGTTTATGTATTTGTGACTTAATACTTCAAATCGTTGTTCGTAAAGGATTCTCATAGGAGGATGGTCATATTTTATAGGGTTAAATTTTGTATTACTTATTTTTATAGTTCTTCTGCCATGCAAACAATTTTAGGATTTATTCTTTAGGAAATTTTCCAAATTATCAATCTTCATTTCATGTGGGATGTTAGTCGAAACATAAGCTCCCATTTCACCTTCCTACTTATTTTGGTTAATTAGCCTATTAATCCCTGAATTGTTCATATGCATATAATTCTATATTATGATGTATATGTAAATTTTATTTGAACCCAAATCAATTATCTTAGCTTCCTTGATTTATTTCCTAAACATTTCCTAATTGAAATGGCCTAATAAAAATAAAAAAAATGTGCAAAGAGGGGATTTGAACCTGGGACCTAGCATTCACCGTCCACTCAGCCAACTCAGAGCATTTGCCCTTTTGTGAATCAGAGGGGGAAAACAAACTAGAAGAGGGAGGCCACAAGTTGGGCTCAAAATAGAGCACCTAGGCGGCGCTCGATGCTGGCTTTGCCGCCAACGGCTGTTGGCCGGAGAGGGAATGGAAACCACCAAAATGGGTCATCGGGAGGATGTGGCAGGAAAAAGTGGTGGGGCTTTGGCTTGGGACAATGCCGAGCGTGGGTGGCAACGACATGCAGCGGCCGACGCAGGGAGGCTACAGGGGCAGCGGCGCCGGAGTGGAGGAGAGGGAAAAGTGGCAAGCGCATGAGCATGAGAGAGGCCAGCGGAACTTACCCAAGCAGTCGGCGCGACGGGAGGGATGCCGAGGTGTGCTGGCGCCGAGAGCCATGGGCGGTGCAAGGTGCTTTGTGGCATCAGCATCTTGGGGTGAGGTAGGAGCTCCGGCGATGATTGGGGAAGCTCCAGGGAGGCGTGTAGATGGTTTCAGAGGGAGGAATTGGCGGGGGGAAGCAATGGAGGACAATCAGCGGTGGTGGAGGCTATTTTAGCCAGGGCTCAGGAACAAAGGCGGTGCGGCAATCCTTGGTGCATGGAAATTTAATTAGGCTGGAGGGAAGGAAGAAGAGACATAGGGGCACAAAAATGATGTGCTTAAAATTGGAAGGAGCCCACTGGAGTTGCCGGGATGGCATGAGGCGGTGACGGCTGGCGCTCGGCTGTGCTTCAGCTGACTCAAGGGAGAAGAGGGGAGGAAGGGAAAGAAGATGGGGGAGGGTGCAGGGGCATTGGAGGAAGCCATGGCTACATATAGTAGTGGAGGGGGTTGCTGTGGTGCCACTATTGTTGACGACCGAGGTGCAGTGTTCGGGACGGGACGGTGACAGCTGTAGTCGACGCAAGCATCGCACAGCCAGGCGACATGTGCGCGTAGGGCGCGGCGTGCGGCTGGCAAGGCATGGCTCCTGTCTGGAGGGTTGACAACTAATGAGGGAGGGTGTGGTGTCTGCTCATGGCGGCGTGGGTGCCATTGCCGAGACGTAGGTGGCAAGGCATGGTGATGCCGACGCGGGAGCGGGCGGCCGTGCGGGCGATGGCAACGTGATGAGAGACGATGGATGCAAGTGATGGAGATGGCACACGGCCAGCAAGGTGACGCGATGGCTACTGTAGGGCATGGCATGTGAGGCGCAAGGCGGGCTAACACTGGAATAGGGGAGGTGGGGCCAGCTGATGAAGTGCCGATGCGGGAGCAGTAAGAAGAGAGGGGACAGGAGGAAAGAAGGAGGGGAGGAGGCTGAGCGTGACGCCAGGAGGCGACGTGCGCAATTCGGGCGACGTGATGGTGACACGGGGGCAGGCGTGGCAATGTGCGGCGCAAGAGCATAGAGGGTGCAGAGGCATGGGGGTGACGAACAGACAGGGAAAGGAAACAGAGTAGGAGGGAAGAAAAGAAAGAAAAAGGAAGGAGAGAGAAGGAGGAATGGGGAGAGGAGGCCGGGCCCATTGGCAGGGAGAGAGATAAAGAGAGGGGGAGAGAAGAGAGGAAAAAAGAAAGGCTTAATTAATTTTGAAATTTGGATTTTAAATTTTAATTTACATTAGGATTTACTAGTTTCGAGTTTTGCATGATGTTCAAATTTTGGATTCTAGTTTTCACATTTATCATTCCTTTCCTTAATTTATTCTGTATATTAACTGGGAATTACTTCCTATTTTTAACTTGTATTATACAAAATTTGAAAAACCCCAAATAAAATTGCAGATGAAATTCAAATGGCAACACTATGCAATAAAAATTTTTAAAAAATCCTATAATTTTGAACTTTTGAAATTTAGGATGTTACACTAGAGTTGATGTGCCTCACTCACTCTCTGTCTATCTGACCAGTAGGGCCCACTTGTCAGGTAGGTTAAATCTAAGTTAAAAACTGATTAAAAGTTTATTAGGTAAGTAGAAAATCTAACATGTCTATGATATGTGGGTCCCATTTACTTTTTTTATAATTAAAATGCGATATAAAATATGTGAGACTAACATGTAGTGCTCACTTGTAATAAAAAGAAAATTCAGAAAAATGAAAGAAATGAGAAAATCCACATTTAGTTAAGAGAAAGTTCGCTTTCTCCGTAGGAACACATACTCTAGCCAAAATATGCTTTTGACATTTTCTTTTCGTTTTTTAGGATTTTATAAACCGAACAAAATTCAAATGTCATAGTTTTTGCATATGGACTCCAAATTTACTGATTTTTGTCTCTAATTTTTTCTATAACCATTCTCTGCCTGAATATGTCTTTGTTTGAAATTATTTGGTTCTTAATTGTGAACATTTAGTTTTACCGATTAGATACCATCACACTAGAAAACTACGAGAACGATCTTGAGCAACTCTCTGAGCATCTAGAGCATGGCAAGCACTCCCTTTGATCATGTTGATCCTATTATTTTAATTATTCTATGTTGTTTGCAACGAATATTATGCATGCGTGCATTTTTTTTTTGCTAAAATTGCTATATTTGTGGGTAATGATAGTTAATTCCTATTGTATGCATTGATTCTCCTTGTGACAGTGATATCCTTACTGTTGTATCCCTTAGAACATGATTTAGATAGTAACTAATATCGATTTGGGTATACTACATTTGCGTATATCATCTAGGTGCTTAGCCATGCTCTAATTTTCACTAAGTTTGGATATTCAAAAAAACTTGTGCATGGAATTGGGCTATTTGAAATATTGGACTAGACGGGTAACCTCTGTTAGTTTGGTACAAAAATGCAATGAAAAACCTAGTTTTTGACACGGGTGAGTTATAGTATAAACTGAAAAATGTGAGTGTGATATCGCATGTAGATAGGGGGAGATTCTCGTCCAAGTCAATTAAGGACCGAACTCTATTGTTGCATATCTAAATCTTACCATACAGTCACATGTGTTATATTGACTTTGGCTTTAGCTAACTAAGTTACATAGGACTAGCCTTGCATTTTCGTAGGCCGCAGTAGTGAGGCTATTCCAGGAACATTTGCTCATAAAGGCTCCATTCACCGAGGTGTTTGGACCAAAGCTTACCAATACAACGGTGGGTGCATCACTTTGGGGGATGGACATGCCTGAGTGATGGTTTGTTATTCACCGGGCTAGTGCAAGATTATGTCTAGATGATCTAAAGGTTATATGATAATCACTTCACCACACGCCAAAGGAAGAGTGTCATAGCTGACAGTATAGTTGATTATCTCATATAGGTAAAACAATACAACCTCTCTAGAGTATGTAAAACTATTTAAATAGCTGTGCTTGTGGTTATGAGCATGCTTGGTGCAGCCACAACAGGTCTAGTTTTTATTTTTGACAAAACGACTTTACTGGTAACGATGGGATGGTATATTGTGACTTATGTGTCATATCTATGGCTGAAATTTATTCATCATTCGCAGCCGTGAAGAGCTGTGACTTACTCTTTATTAACGTTATATATGATTGTTATTTATTACGTAAGCAGTGTTTGGACGTACTAAGCAGTGTTTCTATCTCCTTTCTCCTCCGATTAGCCACTGCTGGATGTACGTAATCAGTGTTTCTATCTCCCTCTAGAATTAATGTCTAGTGCTTTCTAGTTTCATCACTATTCGTTTTGGTTGGATGTCTAGTACATAGAGAACAAGCATGCATGGGCACGACGCCAGCCCAATCGCATCGGTGCCGCGTAATGGGAAGGCGTCGGCGGACAACGCCATATATGGGTCGATGGCCGACGAGCTACGGGAGTGAGAGTGAGAGTGGTTGCTTTGTCGATTTCATATGCTCTATTAGTACATGGGATGGGTGATGGTCGATTCAAGTGCACCCATCCTAATTTCGTTGTCGCGCGCCATGTCGTGGGATTATGGGAAGGCAGCGATGGAAAACACCATGCATACGTTGACCGCACCGACAAAATTTGTAAGCACGTGGGCGGACAATGCCATGTATTGATGGCATGCAGCTACTAGTGATGGTACTCCACATACGGTACATGGCCATTAATATGCTGTAACATCCCAAACTTAAATATGTGAATTAGTTAAATTGCAAGATGATTTTGAGAGTGCCAAGAACTTCTTTTGTCTCTTTGAGTAGCATTCTGTTCTGAAAATCAATTTCCATTCAAGTGAAATAATTTGTATGCGGGAAGCTGAGCAAAAGCGTCAATTTTATGAGGAAATTTTTTACTGGTAATTTACGTTTGAAATACTTAGGTATTCCTATTGATAAGAAAATAAGAAAGAAAGATTGGGATAACATCGAAAATAAATTTGAGAAAAAATTAAGCTGTTCGAAAGGTAAATTGTTAATAATAGGGGTTGATTTTGTCAGAGGAATAATTTTATTCCTCCACTAATGGGCCCGCTATAGACTACAGTTATCCTTAAAAGGACAAGATAATACCCTTATTTGTACTAATAGACTAGCTATCTCATTAAGGGGTATTCCAATCATTTGTGTAGGCTCAAGAGTCTATAAATACCCTTTGTATCCCTCATTTGTAACGGGATCCCTCGGAGAGCAATGAGGTCGTGGACGACCAATCCACTCTCCGGAAGAGCCCTAGGAACGCACAATTGCTGGAGAATAGGGCCATCCACCCCAAGATGGACAACATCCTACGCACCTCAAGGGCTCCCAAGCGCGCCCTCCTCCTTTGTGCTAGCCAATGCGGGGTCCAGCCAAGGGCGGGAAGCTGAAAGCGCACTCGCAGCCGGAGGGCTAGGGGTTCTGAGGCCAACCATCACTACTGGGATGCTTGACATCACTAACTGGAAGACGATGAAGGAAAACTGCGAGAGCTACCCCCTAACACGCTACTGTTAGGGGACAATCCTAACCTAAAAATATCATTGCTCTCGTTTGGACTCTTAAGACACTTTCCTTGCATGGGATTTCACCCTTGTGGTGCATATTGCGTACGACCTCTGTGGTCTCCCCTACCAAAAGTCCAAGGTGGCTTGGGCATCCATCGCCTCCACCAAGGCGGCTCGTGTCATGCTAGACATAGGGCATGAGTTACAACTTGGGCACGACCTACTGCCCAAGTTGATGGATGTCCTTAGGACCCTCCCCCCTTAGACTCTAGGCCATGCGTCTAATGACCTCTGGGTCACCACATGCCTCGGTTCGCTGCTTGGGAAAGGTCAACCCTTCTGATGCATTCCTGATCTCTAGAAATAAAACCCACCTATGGGGTAAAACATCTCCACTCCCTCATACTTTGTGAAGGCGAGAGTATCCCCTTCCCGGGCAATGTGCCTCTATATATGATGTTCTTTTACAAGCTACGATACACTGGTCAAGTTTAGGGTATTTTGGTAGTTTGCCAAATGCCAAAAATTTTGTTGGATCAAAACCACGGTGCTTGAGTGGCGCTTGTGAAAACAATTTAGGTTAAGGAGTTGCTGAGAAGATCAAGTGGATCAAATGCTAAAGACTGAGCTTGTTCGTGATCATGTGCTTTGCAAAGCATGCATTGGTTAAGTATGAGTGCAAAACCCATATTGTGTGGACTTAACAGGTTCCCCCTTTGCACTAGTGGATAGTATCTATTAGAGTTAGATACGGGCTAGTTATTCCATCGATTTAGTGGTAGGAGATGGAGGCTTGCAAGCCAACCATCGCATCCATTATTGAGTTAGGGTTTGAGAGAGTAGAGTGAGTGATGTGGTGTGCTTTCTATTCTCCTCATGGAGTGGCTATAAAATTTTTTATCTTCAAGTAGCAATATAATCAAGTTTGTTTATCTCTCATGAATCTTACTTGTTTTGGTTAATTTGCTCTTGTTCTTGTTGGTTCTTTGCATCTTCTCTCTCTTTCTTGATATTGCTAGTGTCAAGGATGTGTAAGTGATGGACATCACTCATGTAGATCAAATCTCATCTATCTAGGCACTATGGTTTGCAAGATCTCGAAGTTGCTCAGTTCTTGGTTTTGCTTGATGTGCCATATGGGAATACATCTAGAGCCATCTTTGTTGTTCTTAACACACGAGTAAGTTGTTTCTCAGGTTTTTAAGATTTGCCCAGTTTTAATGCAACCTTACAGGTTTTGTGGAAAGATTGGAACTTTGGCCAAGATCATCCATATCCTTAGACGGAATAGTTCTTGAGACCCTTAGCAAAGTTTTTGCAAAGTTAGATCTCATTTTGCCATGAATTTTGAGGTTTGCACAAAAACTGGTTTGGACTCAGGATATTTTTTTTTTGTTCTGGGAACAGGGGAGCTGTCAGACTACTCCTAGACCCAGTCAGACCAATCGTCAGTTAGATCACTGGTGTGTTGTCAGTCAGGCTGCTGGGGTGTAGTGTTCGACATCTTTGCTATTTTGGGTTGCTAGTGGTTTATAGGCTATGAAATATGTTCTTATTAGCTTGCTAGTTCTGGAGTGAAAGATTTCGGGTACTTAGGGGAAAATTGGACATTGCACTATTCACCCTCTCTGTTGCCATTGTCAATCCTACATGCGCCTTTCTTGCAAGATATGTCAGAGTAAAGTAACCTAGAATGACTCTAAGTTTAGGAAAGTATCACTACTACAGAGAAGGTAATATTGGATGCCTCATCATAGACTATTCTACATTATTCGTTAGTGTTAAGCTGTAGCGTAGTTATCTCAGACTGTTTTACTAGCATGACCGTCTATGTTGCAACCGATGGTAAGAACCGTCAGTGATGATCTACTTATCATAGAAGGTTTTTTACAAAAACTGTCTATGATACATCACAGACGGTTCATAATAAAAATCGTCTGTGATATATGGACTTATCACTGACGACTTTTGTAAAACACCATCTATGATGACCTACTTATCACTAACGGGTTGTGAATAGAAGCGTCTGTGATATTTGCTGTGTTATTAAATACCCTAGTCCTAATAGATGTTCTGTCTATTAGGCGGCGGCTTTGAGGCGATTTGGTGAAACGAGATTGGAGATTTGGAAGGGTACTTGTTCATCGATTTGTTCTTGGAGATCTAAGATTAGTAGTTGGTACTATATATAATGAAATGCATCATATTATAGTTAGATCTGCGCAATTTTAGTTGCAAGGAAAGTGAGGTTTAGCTTGGTAGTTTTTGCTCCAATTTAAGAGTGGGTCTCACCCCTATCTACTTTAATTCTTGTTGGATTGGTCCATGAATCATAGCTATCTACTTTAGATGGACAAATTATGGTGAATGACAATTATATGTAAGAGTGTACGTACATGTAATGGCTATTTTTTAAAGGAAATAGCCGAGTGAAATTTTGAGTTGTAATTCACTTTGAGTTGTAAATCACTTTGAGTTATAGTTTACTTATTGTCATTTATCTATAATCTGCTTTCTTGTTTTCAGAGGGTATGGCTATACAAAGAACTATCACAGATGGTTTCTAACACAAATTGTCTATGATACGTAGACCATCATAGATGTTTTATATATTAACCGTCTGTGATATGTTGGATATCACAGATGGTTATTTTTAAAAATCATTTGTTGATGTGACTTATCACAGTTAGGGCGAAAACCTAACTCACTACTCCTGCGCACACTTAGATTTTCCTCAACACACCCACCTCCCTCCAGCTTTCTCTGCCATCTCCACGTTAGTGCACCGCCTCCTTCCTACTCTCTTTGCTTCCTCCGACCTCCGCTGCCTCCCTCCAACTCTCTGCTGCCTCCATCCTGACACCATCCACGGCATCCTAGATCCCGTCGTTGTCATCTTGGTATTGCTGCTCACCTGCTCTTTCTTCCCCATATTTTTTGTTTTTACATGCAATATCTGAAGTCAAAGAATATTATAGGTTGTGTAATGTGCACTTTCATGGTGCTTATGCCCTTAATTCTAGTATTGACTCCCCCTCTATAAAATGGAGGATTTTATTATAATGGCTATTGGGAATGCCATTATAACAACTAGTTGTATATGGTTCTTTGCTAAAACATGCGATATTTTCTTCTCTCTATATCTCCCTGGATCAATAATTAGTGTTCTCTAGTTAAGAAAAGTAATATTAGGTTGTATTGCCTAGAAGAAGTGTTAATGATGGTCATTAAGCATATCAACAACTGTTTAGTGCAAATATGGTTGTTTACATGATTAATGCCACAGTTGAGCTGCAATTTTGGACATCTAACAAAATTCTAAATTAGGCCATTGTATAACTACACAGGCTATTCGCCATCATGAATAAGTTATTATTCTTAGTATCTGACTTAGCAGAGGTGAGGTACATATTTCATCTATGCTATAGTATTACTTAAGGAACTTGCATCAAGTGTACAACTTAATGTTTAGAGCCGTTTGTAAATCAAAAGATTGCACAAACTATGCATAGGGACAATGTTGCTATTAGATGTACAGACATTGTTACAATTTCCTTTACTAACATGTCTTTCTCTCTTTGACTACTAGGATTATTAAATGCTATTACATAACATACTACTGAACATGTTAGTCATCATGTACATATATTATTGGTATGGCAATGTTTAACTACATGAGCTTCTTTCCAATAATATTTCCCCTCCAGCAACTAAGTGAGATTCACCAACATAGTCTTCGGGCTCAGTTTCGCCGAATATGTCTGATGACCAAACCAAAAGAGCAACTAAGTGATAGGGCAGAGGCATATCAAAAATGCCTCAGAGCCGAATGACCATCATGGAGGTTAGTCCAGTTGGGGTCGCTCTACATCCCAGGAAAGCAGAGGCCGCATTTCGGACCACCACACCAAGCTGGAAGTATCTGTCAAGTGAAGAGAAATAGCAGCTTTGGGAGAAAGTCTCTGAGAGACCATGTGGAGGTCATCCCATGTGTGTGATGAGTAATTGACATCGGTTTAGAAAAGTCGAGTTTGATTTGGATGGTTCAGACCTTGACGTTGCATGGTGCAATCGGGCTCGGTCGGACTTGGTCAAACCTGGTCAAAGTGGTTAGGATGCATATTCTGTTGATTTGTCAGGTTTGGGCTATTTCATGCTTAATGTGGTTTCATTAATGCATTTATGCTTATATGTGTCGAGCGGTGCTATTTGATATGTTTCTTGTCTGTGTTGGCCGCAGGACGTCGAGGCGGAGTCGTGGCAAGACACGAGGTGACCGGACTAGACACAGGGGGTGTCGAGGTCAGAACGGTCGGGGGTGTCGAAGACGGCGGAGACTCGAGGTGGTTGCGAGGCTTGGACGACAAGGAACGCTAAAGCTTCCCGGAAGGTGCAGGAGGGGTGTTTCGGTAAAAGCGCAAAGCTGCACAGGTGGAAGCGGTTCCGTTCAGGATTTAGCAGGCGTAACGGGTTAGAGACCCGTTAGCCAAAGGCTATAAATAGGAGAGGTGTGACCAAGTGCATGTATGCCTTGTGAGAGGGAGTGCTTGGTTGGTAGGATTTGCTTTAGTCAAAATGGCCTTTGGAGGGTTGTTTTGGCTTTAGGCTTTAGTGGTTGGGAGAGACAGGGCAGTCTGTTGGCTATGTCCCCTTCGTAGCTTCTCCCTATGTGTGTTCTTGAGAGATAGGGAGATGGGTTCTTGATCATTCAAGCATGTATGGGGAAGTAGAGAGGATGTGAGTTGATTCTCCTATGTAATCATGTATCTCCTTTCCTCAATATCAATTTGAGATGAATTGGTTTAAGTTTGATCGAGCTCCTGTCTCTCTGTTGGTTTTTCCTTCGATGCTCTCCATGCCTAATTTTTGAGTTTTTGAGTTTTTGCTCGATTCTTGTTGGGGAGTGGCAAAATGGGTTGCTCTATGATGGGAATAGGTCTCAAGATCATTTGATTGGTTTCTCCCTAGAGCAAAGTGAATGAATCAAGTATTTTCATTTCTCAGTTTCTTTGTTCTTGTTCTTCATTTCTAGGGTTTTGGTGCAATTCGTGTTTCCCCTCTTGAGATGGCATGAAACTTGGTATCTAGTGTATTGAGGCTATTAATTACCTATATTCAAAGTTTCATGAGCAAAGAATCAAAGATTGGGGAGTAATTTGGATTTTGGCTCGATTCTTACAATATTTCAGATTTTTACCATAATCTGAAATTCTTGTTCTTAAGGTTGATTTCTTTGGTTCCTAGAGCCCCCTTGATATTTAGTTTGTTGCTGTGTTGCTCTGGGCTGAAAAGTTTGAGAGCAAATCCCTCAATTCGTCAGTTTTGAAAGATTTGAAGTTTTTGCCCGTAGTTCAGTTTTTCAGTCTACTCTTGGACTGCCTGGAATCAGGGGAGCGGTCAGACCGACCACTAGCCGGCGGTCAGACCGGCCGAACTAGGGTGGTCAGACCGGCCATTGCTTTTTGCAGGCGTAATCTTCCAATCTTTTGGCTTATCTCTGTTATTTGTGTGTCATGTCTTTTCTCCTATAAGTTTGAGGATCCAGAGAGGTTGAAATCCATTTTCATAACTGTTGTAGCTATTGGAGAGGGTTATTCGTGTGATTACTTTTGAGGGATTGTTTTTAAAAGTCGACATTCACCCCCCCCCCCCTCTGTCGCCATTTCGGTCCAACAGTCTCAATGTCCTTCGAGATTGGAGAAGAAGTCCAGGGCCTCATGTGATGACAAGCATTCCTAGCGATGGCAAGGTGTGGAAGAATTTCAAGAGCATGCTTGTCACAAAATACGTGAACGAGGATGGGAATCTGTTCATAAAATATCCTTTCTTCCATCTAGATATATGGGATGCCTTTGTGGGCATGAAGATGACCACTGAATTCTAGAAAGAAAGCATGGCGCACAAGGCAATCCAGGCCCAGAACACTCACCCCACAGACTCGGCACCGCTGGATACATGGACGAGGAGGCAATCCTATCGGAGGCCTCACACCATTTGCAAGGATCATAGACAAACGCTCCCGAAACTGGTTAAGAACGAAGACATCTACCATGTCTACGGGCGCCATATCCTTCAAAAACTCAGTAGATCAGGAAGTGTCACAATGCTTGATAAAATATCGAACTACCTAGCTGGTAATATGTCCATAACTTTATAGGAACTAAAATAACATGTTTGCCTCTTGCAGGAAATGTTGATTGCAGAACCCTCCCAAGGCTACTTCCAGGCCATCAAGGAGAGGGGCATATTATCCATGGCCCTGGAAAACAAAGTGCACCTGGGACGCACACTAGGCTATAGGATTAAAGATAACTGACTAGACAGAGGTGAATAGGAGGTTCAAAAATTATCATGCCATCTAATAACAATTACCACAATTTTAGTCTAGCAAGATTTTAAAGCAATTGAAACCTACACAATTCTAGTATGTCTAAGGCACTACAAGCACAAGTCTCTACAAGAATAACTCTAGCACAAATAAATACAACAATCACAATATACTAGAAATACAAGGGCGGAAAGAAGAGACAAAGAAATAACCAATTTACACACGTTGTTTTACCGTGGTGATTAGAAACTTGCTGGTTTCCCCTAATCCTTTCTCTGCTTTGGAGATGATGGACACCAAACCACTCACAAGTCGGCACCAGGCTTCTTCACAACCTTCTTGAAGAAGTCACCGTGCAAGCTCCCGTCAAGCTGTCTAGGTGCCAGCAAGCACCAAGAGTAATAAATCACAGCTTCACTTGACAGCGCTCAAGTGTCAAAAGGATCAATCTAGAGATGAAATGCACATGGTTTGACTCAACTACCTCAAATGAATGCACAATGTGAAATTACATGTGGAGTGAATGCTCAATGCTCAACGGTGTTCAATGGAGTGTCATGCATCTGTTCTTGAGTAGGTGGGAGAGTATTTATACCCTCACCAACCAAAACTAGCCATTACAGGGTGATCCCTAAAAAATCAGGGCGAGCAGAAGTATCGCCATTCATCGACCAGTACTAGCGCACCTGTTTTGACACAACAGTAACGGCTATTTCAGAGCTTCTGAACTAGCCATTGAAAGTCGGTGTGGTACTACCGTCGTTGTAACCATGGTAGTTCTGATACTCGGAAGTTGCAAAATTTCAGCGCAATACTTCCGTTTGCTTTGAGGCCAAAAGATGGCGCTCTTCGGAAAAAACGTACCAACCAAATTTTCGGAGCTTCCGTGCTCCAGAAGTACCATTTAAGGTTATGGTACTACCGCTCTAAGGTAGTTCCACCATTGAAACTCTGGTACTTTCATTTTCCACAGAGACAAAGTGATTCCAAGGATGCTCTCTGGAAAAAATGTACCGCCCAGATTTTTGGAGCTTCCATGATCCGAAAGTACTGTTCAAGGATGCAGTACTACCGCTCTACGGTAGTTGCACTGTTAAAACTCCGGTACTTCTGTTTTTTTGCAGAGACAAAGTGATTTCAAGGGTGCTCTCTGGAAAATTGTACCGCTCACTTTGATAGAACTTCCAAAAAGTAGAAGTACCACCATTTACATTCTGGTACTTACGATTATCCAAATAGAGCACATATTGGCTATCAATTTTAGTTTTAAGAAAATGCATGATCTTAAATTGATCCAACAGCACAAGAATAAGCTATCAAGTTACTAGCCATGATCCCTCTTAATAGTATGGTATTTATCCTATAATCCGTTCTTCCACCCTTTCCCCTAAAACCGTAAAAGCAAAAGGGATCCTAGTCTACGTATACCTTTATCTTGAGCCACTTTGATCTTCATGTTGACCCTTAGCTTGCGTCTCATCATCATTTTAGGGACTAAACCTTTTAAACACTTAGTAAACATGTTAGTCCCATATTTACATAAATTCATTAATCATTTTTAGGGGCCTAGATGCTTTCAATCTCCCCCTTTTTGGTAATTGATGATAATATAAATATTATGTAAAGAGAATAAAGTTTTGAATATACCACATGTTTGAAAACTTTGTGACTTTGAAAAATACTTCAAAGAAAGCTTCCCCCTAAGTAAGTGCATATAGAAGAGAAGATACTTTGCAAGCTCATGTAAAAAAATTATTAAAAAATTAGAAGAGTTTCTTTTGTTGGTTGAGCTTGAGGGAAAAGATAATTGCAATGTTATAAAGTATACCATAGATTTACACAAAGTGCAATTTTATAAAATGATCACAACTTTAAGTTCAACATAACATAAAACATGTTCTTAAACATAACATAAAGCATGTTCTCAACAAGAAGATCATTCATTACAAGTTCATTTTACATAAATAGTAGCTAAGATAGATAACTAAGATAGATAGACTTCTTGGCTTCTTCTCTATCCTTCCTTGTGCTTCCCCTTCGTGTCTTCTCCCCCATTGGCATCAAATGACCAAAAAGGCTACTCTTGTGGTCTTTGAGAGGAAGGGTCACAATGACGACGGTGGCCAAACCTGACTGGGGATGGAGGACAAGCCAAGGCATGCTCAATAGATGTGACTCTCTCATCAATAGAGTCCATTCTAGAGGAAATAGAAGCAAATGCCTCAGCCTGAGTGTCGCGAATCTGGAGAATAGCCGAGTATATATGAGAGAGAGACTTGTTCTTCTTCTTCTTGAAGTGTAGCTGCTAATTCTTCTTGCTATCGAGCTCGAGGACGGGAAGCTGGAGGAATTGGAGGTTTTGCTCAAGGCTTGTAAGCCTTGTGGACGCTACCCAAACCACCATGGAATTCAATCTTTCGAAGGATCAAGGCCATGATGTATGGAGCATAATTTATCATTTTGATCTTGTCATTCTTGGAAGATGCTATTTCCCAGATAATAAGATTAACCACATCAAATTTGTGACCTTACATAACATAGTCAATTAGGTTCCATGCATGGCCTCTTATGGCATCACAATTCCCACCCTTCGGAAAAATGGTATGGTTAATAATCTGATTTTTACCAGTCTGAGATTGGGAAGGAGACCAACAAGCTTGCCTGGGACAAATCACGTACTCTAATCATAGTATTCAGACAACGTAGGGAGCTCAAGTCCAGGTCTGTCATATACCTTCTCATGTGCACTTGACTCTATCCTTAGGGCCAGCTCAAACTCATGCTTATTGGAGTCAAGGGTTGGCAGCCAGTCATCCATGAGTTATGCTAGAAGTCAAGAGAAATATATAGCGTAGCATAAAATTACCTGATTATATCTTCATTATAGTCTGATTTGAGAGCCACAAGATTTTGTATTTCAGCCCTCTGAAACAGCCTATAAGTCCCATCATATTTGTCAATGGAGTCCAGGTGGTCCCAATCAACATACTTGTGATCTGCAAAGAGTCTATTTGGACCATACAGCTGTTAATACACTTGTTCTTGAAATTTGGTATGAAACCTTAGATTGATAGAATTATTTAGAAGCAGAAACTAGTTTCTGTGATGCAACCGTGCATATTCTTCAGCTGTTATTTTTCTGAGATCTATTTGAGGCTCTTCTCGATCATACATATCCTCATCTGACTGCTTAAAAGGTGAGCTCTCTTGTTGTTCTGTTTCTGTCTTGGAGCTAGAGGCTAGTGCCTTGCCTCTGTCCTCTCTGGCCTTTTGAGTAGATTTTGAGGTGGCTAGAGGTGCAGGAGGAGGCACTTAGGCTGCAAGAGGTTCTGTTCGAGATGAAGATTGACAAGGAGCCATAGAAAAGGAGTTCCTGACATACATTTTGCGGCCAGTATTCCATGTCCTAGGCATCTTTAAATAGGGAAAAAGGATATCAGAGATATGGAGAGATCAAACAAAAAGGGTTTGAAAATAAATGGAATAAGATGGTTGTTTTGTCAAGATAATCGGAAGTACCGACATTCAAGCCACAGTAGTACCAGGCTGCAGTAGTACCGCACTCGTCAAGCAGTAGTTCCGAATTCCCTGATATTTTCTAGGACAAGTAATGTATGAATCTTTTGGTGTTTTTTCTTGTATTGAATCAAAGGAATAGATGCAAAAACATCATTAGACACTTGCCAAAATCATTCGCATTTTAGATAAACACCTAGACCTAAACCTAGGGTTCTAGAACAAGATAAAACAAGGGGTTTGATCCCATTTACCTTGTGGAACAGAGGAGTTGAACCCTTAGGACGCAAGGAAACACTAAAAACCAAAGAAATGCCCACTGGATTTGGAGATCGAACAAGAAGGTTTTGGGCTTTCGTTGGAGAGGAGAGAGAGGTGTATGGTCACGAGCGGCTGAAGGAGAAGGAGCTTCCGGAGCAAGTAAATAGTCAGAGATTAAAAGCCCTTGTAGTTTTTGACCACACTGATTGTGTTCGACTACTATGGTTCTCTGACCATGTGCTCAACCACGACAGTTTTGACCTTGTTGGATTCAACCACGTAGGTATCAACCACGCTGGTTTCAACCATGCTGGTTTTGACCATGTTAGTTTCGACCATAGTGGTTTTGACTACGTTGGTTTTGATCACGTTGGTTTGGACCACGCTGGTTTTGACCACATTGGTTTTGACCACCAAGCATACGGTAGTACCGTTATCACATAGTCAGTAGTTCTGGAACACGGAAGTATCGCAAAAGACAAAGTGGTAGTTCTGATTTTTCTAGAACTTTCAGAGAACTGAACTTAGATTAGAGAAATATGCAAATGATCTCTAGTTTTGCATTCAAATAAAATCATTCAGGATCATTATGCATTAGGAACACTAAATAAAACCTTGGAATATAGTATTATAAACATAGAGATTTTTAGCAAAAAAAAGAGAAAATACTTTTCAAAAATACCTCAAACAATTCCAAATGAGCATGAAAGCATGAGGCATGAGTTCAAGCAATATTTGAGTAGTTTATGACATTTAGTTAATTCCTCAACTTGCAAAAATAGCTTTCATTTAGAGGTTTGGTAAAAATATCCGCTAATTGGTCTCCAGTCCGGATGTGGCTAATTGTAATATCTCCCTTGCTCACATGATCTCTCAAGAAATGGTGGCGTATATTTATATGATTGGTTCTTGAGTGTTAGATTGGGTTATTGGATATTTTTACTGCACTATCATTATCATACAAAAGAGGCATTAATTTAATTCCACAATCCATCAAAGTTTGCCTTATCCATATCAATTGAGCATAGCAACTACCCGCGGAAACATATTCGCCTTGACAAGTGGAAAGTGCTCAGTATTTTGTTTCTTGGAAGACCATGACACTAAAATCTTCATAGCAATTGATAGCTACCCGAGGTACTTTTTCTATCCACTTTTCAACCAACATAATCGGAGTCCAAGTATCCAATTAAACAAATTTAGCACATTTAGGATACCAAAGCCCTACGCTAGAGGAATGCTTTAAATATCTTAAAATTCTCTTTACGGCCGTTAAATGGCACCTTTTGGAGATGCTTGAAAATGTGCACACATGCAAACACTAAACATGATATTGGGCCTAGATACAGTAAGATAAAGCAAGCTACCAATCATTAATCTATAAAGCTTTACATCTACTGGCTTACCTCCTTCGTTAAGATCAAGATGCCCGTTCATTGCCATAGGAGTCATGATGGGTTTTGCATCCCCATGCCAAACTTCTTGAATATATCTCTCACATATTTTGTTTGGCTTATAAAGGTCACATCTTTGTGTTACTTGATTTGAAGTCCAAGAAAATAGCTCAATTCTCTGATCATAGACATCTCAAATTCCCTAGACATCATTTCACCAAATTTCTTGCAAAATTCTTGATTAGTAGAACCAAATATGATATCATCAACACAAATTTGACATATAAAGAAATCATCATCAATAATCTTTGTAAACAAAGTTGTATCAACTTTCCCAATTTTAAATCCTTTAGAGAGCAGAAAGTCACGAATGTGCTCATATCATGCTCTAAGAGCTTGTTTTAAGCCATATAAGGTCTTGGAAAGTTTATACACATAGTTAGGACTTTTAGGATCTTCAAAACTAGGAGGTTGTTCAACATAAACAAGTTCAAAAATTGTTCCATTTAATAATGCACTTTTAATATCCATTTGAAATAATTTGATATTGAAGCTAGATGCAAAGGCAAGTAATATGCGAATTGATTCAAGTCTTGCCACGGGTGCAAATATTTCATCATAATCCAAACCCTCAACTTCAGTATAACCTTGAGCAACTAACCCTAACTTGTTTCTTACCATAACTCCATTTTCATCTTGCTTATTGCGAAAGACCCATTTGTGCCAATCACATTGTGCTCTTTGGGTCTTTCCACCAATATCCAAACATCATTTTGGGTGAAATTTTTGAGTTCTTCATGCATTGCATTCACCCAATCCGGATCATCTAGTACTTCATCTACAAATTTAGACTCAAGAGAAGACACAAAGGAGTAATGTTCATGAAATGAAGATATTCTAGATCTAGTTTGAACACTCTTACTCACATCACCTAATATTTGATCTATTGAATGATCTTTCGCAATTGCATTGTGGCTCTTCGGTGGTAGATTTTGTTCTTCCTTTTCTTCGACGTCTATTGCTTGTGTATTGCTTCTTGTGGAGGAATTGGGAGCTTCAACTTGATTTGATAAAGGAGATATACTTGGATCATCCTTTGGCTTGATGTTGCCAATTTGCATGTTCTCCATTACTCTCCTTAGTCCTTCATCACCTATATCATCCAAATTCTCTTGTTCTTTTTGAGAGCCATTAATTTCATCAAATTGAACATCGCATGATTCTTCAACTAAACCAAAATTTTTATTGAAGACTTTATAAGCTTTGCTATTAGAAGAATAACCAAGAAAAAATTCTTCATCACATCAACTTTGAAATTTAGAAAGCTGAACACCCTTTCTTAAGATATAGCATTTACATCCAAATACTATAAAGTAGGAAACGTTTGGTCTTCTTCCAATGAGAAGCTCATAAGTCTTTTTAAGAAAACGATACAAATAAAGGCGATTTATGGTATGACAAGCAAAGTTAATAGCTTCCGCCCAAAAATTATCAGAAGTATTATATTCATCAAGCATTGTCCTAGCCATTTCAATTATGTTCGATTTTTCCTTTCTATAACTCCATTTTGCTCAGGAGTGTAGGTGGTGGGAAGCTCATGCTTTATTCCATATTCATCACAAAAATCTTCAATTTTAGTGTTTTTAAACTCAGAACCATTGTCACTTCTTATTTTCTTTATTTTGAAATAAAATTCATTTTGGGTCCTTTTTGAATAAATTTTGAAAATACCAGAGGCATCGCTCTTGTCATTTAAGAAGAATATCCATATGTATCTAGAGTAACCATCTACAATAACCAAACAATAGCTATTGCCCCCAATGCTCTTATAACTTGTTCGCCCAAATAAATCCATATGCAAGAACTCCAATGGCTTAGAAGTTGACATGATACTTTTAGAAAGATGAAAATTTGCAATTTGCTTCCCAGCATTGTAAGCGCTACATAATCTATTTTTCTCAAACTTCACATCTTTCAACCCAACTACTACGCCATATTTGAAAAACTTTTTAAGTTGAATCATACCTACATGACCTAGCCTTCTATATCATAACCAACCCAAAGATGTTTTTGCCATTAAACAAGTTTTCAAGTATGAATCACTATAGGAGAAATCAACCAAATAAAGATTTTCAAACCTAAAATCTTTGAAAACAAGTTTATTTCTTTTTTTCTTTTGAAATAGTACTTCTTCTTTAGAAAAAAGAGCAAATTAAGCTTAGATCACACATTGAGCAACCCATAGCAAATTAAAATTCAATGTTTCTACTAGAGACACATTAAAAATGGAAAGGTCACTAGAAATAGCAAATTTACCCAATCCGAGTACCTTTTCTTTGCTATTGTCCCCAAATGTGATTCTCTTATTACTCTCATTCTCAAATGTGGTGAACATCTTTTGGTCTCCGGTCATATGTTAAGTGCACCTACTATCAAGTACACAATGTCGTCCACCGATCTTGTAGTTTACCTACAAAAGACAATCAAGTTCGTTTAGGTACCCAAATTTATTTGGGTCCTTATAAGTTAGTAACCAAGCCTTTGGGCAACCAAATAGCATTATTTTTAGCGCCTAAAATTGATGTGCCAACAAATCTAGCAATAACACTACCATTATTGGATTTCTTAAGCATAAAGCAAGAGTCAAATAGTCCAATAAAAAGAGTCTTACCCATAGGATAATTTTGTTGCACATGTCCTAATCCCCGACACTTTTGACAATACTTACCATTTTGCCTCACAAATCTTGTGATCTTGTTTACCGATTTCTTACCTTTCTTCGGTATATACCTATGAACTTCCTTATAGAATGAGTACCTTTGCTCACTCAACAACTTGTCAAGGATAGCCTTACCCTTGAAGCACCTTTTCGAACTTTTATTTAGCTTGGTCACTTGTTTCTTTAACTCATAGTTCTCACTAATGAGTTTAACATCACATAACTTAGCCATTGCATTATTAGAATTAATATTAGAGGAACATAGCATAGCAAGAAAGTCATCACATGAAGTAAGATACGCTAGCTTTAGCAATTTTTACACTAAGCATTTTATTTGAAATATCACAAGTAATACTGATGCTAGTGTAAGATTTGCTTGAGTTTTCTTAGACAAGCAAGTCATGAGTTTCTTTTAACTCCTCATAAGATTCTTTAAGGGAGATATGCTCTCTCTTTAAGACCTTAAATTTTGATTTTTTTTTCCCTTTTCAAGAAATTCATTCAATTCAATTAGCATATTCATAAGTTCATCACAAGAGGGCTCATCGTCATCGAGAGATTTTACCTTTTCTCTTTTTGCTATAAGGCATGTTAGAGATGAGAAGAACGATGGTGCTTCTTTGACAGCAATACTGACAAGTCCCTTCTTCTTAGGAGACTCATCATCACTTGAGTTGGAGTCAATGTACTCCTCATCGGAATCCCACTCTTTAATGTGGGCTTCATTTTTGCTATTCTTTTGAAGCTTCTTAAAAAGTTTCTTTTTGCCATTGAAGTTCTTTTCCTTGGATGACTTCTCCTTGTAATCCTTTTTTGTGGGGCATTGAGAGGCAATATATCCCTTCTCATCGCACTCATAACAACGAATATTGCTATAGCGCTTGTTATTGTTATAGGAATGCCCCTTCTTCATCTTTTCATGACTAGTGCTTCGGTATGAGTGCCTTTTCATGAATTTATTCATTCTCCTTACAAGGAGAGCTAACTCCTCCTCGGAGTTCTCATCATCCTTAGACTCTTCACTTGATACTACTTTAGCCTTGAAAGTGGTGATCTTCTTGCCCTTGGAGGAGGATTACTCCAAGAGCTCTTCCTTATCCTTATTATACAACTCATTGGTTATGAGGTTGCCCAAGAGTTGTGTTGGCATCATCCTTGTCAACTCAGGCGAGTTGAGAAAGAGTGTCACTAATGTCTCATACTTCTCCGACATGACCTTAAGCATCTTCCTCACAATATCAACATCGGCTAGTGTAGTTCCTAGGCCTTTAAGCTCATTTACAATGTTGTTAAGGCGATAATACGTTTCATTAATATCCTCATGAGGCAACATTGTAAATGTCTCATATTTGATCCAAAACCTATGCAATTTGGCTTCTTTAACTATGGATGTTCCCTCATGGATTTCCAAGAGGTAGTCCAAATAGCATGAGCGGTTTCCAAATTGCTCACTCTATTGAACTCATCCACATTCAAAACTCCAAATAAAGTATTCATAACTTGAGCATCTAAATAAGCATTATGACCATATTGTTCCGTGGGATGTAGTGGATCAAGAGGCATGACATGACGCTCATTTACAATTTTCCATATGCTCGAACTCATGGCCTTAAGATAAATAGACAATCTAATTTCCAATATGAATAATTTGATCCATAAAAAAGAAGTGCCTTCTGTATAGCGATTCCCGTACTAGCTATCCTTTTCTCTCTAGACGGTTAACTCTAATAAATGAGAGGCCAAATTCTGATACCATTTGTAGGATTAAGAATAACCGACTAAAGAGGGGTGAGTAGAAGGTTCAAAAATTATCTAGCCTTCTAATAACAATTACCACAATTTTAGTCTAGCAAGATTTTAAGGGAATTGAAACCCACACAATTCTAGTATGTCTAAGGCACTACAAGCACAAGTCTCTACAAGAATAACTCTAGCACAAATAAATATGACAATCACAATATATTAGAAATAAAAGGGCAGAAAGAAGAGACAAAGAAATAACCAATTTACACATAATGTTTCATCGTAGTGATTGGGAACTTACTGGTTTCCCCTAATCCATGTTGAGGAAAGCCCAAGCAATTTGGACTGGCTCCACAAATTAAGCCTCGGCTCCTCAATCCACTAGTAGTTGTCCTTCCTCTACTCCGGAGATAGTGGACACCAAACTACTCACAAGTCGACGCTGGGCTTCTTCAAAACTTTCTTGAAGAAGTCACCACTCAAGCTCCAGTCAAGCCATCTAGGTGCCGACAAGCACCAAGAATAATAAATCACAGCTTCGCTTGACAGTGATCAAGCGCCAAAAGGATCAATCTAGAGATGAAATGCACTTGATTTGGATTAACTACCTCAAATGAATGCACAATGTGAAATTGAGGTGTGGAGCGAATGCTCAATGCTCAAGGGTATTCAATGAAGTCTTATACATCTATCCTTGAGCAGGTGAGGGAGTATTTATGCCCTTACTAACCAAAACTAGTTGTTATAGGGCAATCCTTGAAAAAATCAGGGTGAGCAGAAGTATCATCGTTCATTGGCTGGTACTACCGCACCTGTTCTTACACAATAGTGATGGCTATTTTAGAGCTTCTGAACTACCGTTGAAAGTCGGTACAGTACTACCGCTGTTGAAAGTCGGTACGGTACTACCGCCATTGTAATCATGGTAGTTCCGATATTTGGAAGTTCTAAAATTTTGGTGCGGTACTTCCAATTGCTTTGAGGCCAAAAGATGGCGCTCTTTGGAAAAATGTACTGTCTGGATTTTTGGAGCTTCCGTGCTCCAAAAGTATCGTTTAAAGTTGTTGTACTACCGCTCTATGGTAGTTCTGCCGTTGAAACTTCAGTACTTTCATTTTCCATAGAGACAAAGTGATTCCAAGGGTGCTCTCTAGAAAAAAATGTACCGCTCAGATTTTTAGAGCTTCCATGATCTGGAAGTCCTGTTTAAGGATGTGGTACTACCACTCTATGGTAATTCCACTGTTGAAACACTAGTACTTCCGTTTTCCGCAGAGACAAAGTGATTTGAAGGGTGCTCTTTGAAAAAAATGTATCGTTCATTTTGACGAAACTTCCAAAAAGCAGAAGTGCTGCCGTTTACAGTTCGGTACTTCCGATTATCCAGACAGAGCATAGATTGGCTATCAATTTTAGTTTGAAGAAAATACATGATCCTAAATTTATCCAAACGGCACAAGAATATGCTATCAAGTTACTAGCCATGATCTCTCTTAATAGTACAGCATTTCTCCTATAATTTGGTCTTCCACCCTTTTTCCTAAGGCCTATAAAAGTAAAAGGGATCCTAGTCTATATATACCTTTGTCTCGAGCCACTTTGATCTTCATGTTGACCCTTAGCATGCGTCTCATCATCTTTTTAGAGACTAAACCTTTTAAACACTTAGTAAACATATTAGTCCTATATTAAAATAAATTTATTAATTACCAAAACCATTTTTACGGGCCTAGATGCTTTCAGAGGCCTTGGGGTTTACATTCCCTTGAGGCAGGGATTCCTAGATGACTCCGACTCGTACAAGAGTCGGAAGAGATCGAAGGCCAAGTGCAAGAAGCGCATAGAAGAGGAGATTCATGCATAATTTTCTAAGAAGCTAGCACGTTTGGAGGAAAAGTTAGAGTAAGTGCTTAGCCAGTCGCAGGCCGCCCCGTTATTGTGGAAGCCAGTCTACATCCTCGTCGAAGTAACTATGTGTCCACACACCAATCTAACCAAAGCGATGCCAACTTTCGATCAATGAAATCTAGTTAATATATATCTCTGGAATGCTCCAAAGATAGACCTGTAGGATGCCTTAGCTAATTATGTATCGTTTTATAGGAGCCCACGCCCCGCAATCTCCAAGTGAGGCTAGGAAGTGGTGCTAGGAAGGGACAGTGCTGCTCGGTGCCTAACTGGCGCAAGGTTACGCCAAGGTCAAAGTGCACATGGTACATGTTCATTTCATGGCCATCCCGCTAGAGAAGCCTCCAAATGAATACATCATAATACTAGGGGATGTCATGCACTTTTGTCCAATGGCCCAAGAGGGACACTACCTTAGACCCTGTAGTGACATGATCTCCACACAATCATGCCTCTCCAATAGAACTCTTGATGACTTCACCTCGACCTCCACTTTAGAAGGTTGTCGTATTGACTCCTGTGAAGACAACGCCGAAGAAACAAGATAAGAGTGCCAAATCATCTCCCAGGAAAAGCACACACAAGCGAGGTGCTAAGACCAAAATCGAAGAAGATTAAGGCACCTCACGAGCTCTGGTCGTTCTCTCTCAGAATGCTGCTGGTCCTGACACACTATTACCTTGCCTTGAGTAGGACCGAATGGCAACAGAGGGGGGTGAATGGTGCCTTCAAACCGCCTCAAGTATTCGCACTATTTTCTTCTCCGATATCTATAGAAGCTATGAAGCAAGACATTGAAAGCTCATTGGAATTTTAAGAAAGGAACAGAAACAAGGCAAAAAAAATAGTAGACCTGAGAGTCACTATAGTGAGAAGCGGCATAAGGTAGTTCCGAAGTCTACTGAAAAAGACAGAATAGAAGGACTAAAGGAGAAGCGAAAAACAGCAAAAGAATCAACCGAAGGCTTGAAAAATAAAACAAAAATACTATGCCTAAAGACCAGCTGCTACAGGTCCAAGCCAGAAGACAGAGAGAGTGAACTGGACTAATATTTCCGAAAAGAGCTCAAGCTGCAGTCTGTCCAAACTGAACACAGAGCAAGTGAAAAAGAGAGGAACAACCAAGAACAAATGGAGCACTGAACTTGACTGAAAACAGGACCGACCTGACACTACAAGCAGAGAAACTACAGGCAAACCGGCAAGGCAAAACAGAAAGCTAAACCAGAAAGAAAGAGCAGAAAAGAAAAGTCTAGCTGAAAATTGAACCAACCAAAAGCCGTCTACTACCTCAATCGAAAGCAGAAAAGGAAAACAGATTCACTACAGGGGTGCCGAAAACAGGAAAGTACAGATGTTTTTGCCGAACATAGATTTTTGTCCAAACACAGAAGGCAGCAAGCTGCAGGTTGCTGGTCCGAAACCAGGTCAGACCAGATATTGCGCAACTAGAGACTGCCAAGAAAAAGGAAACACTAAAACAGATAGGAAGACAAAAACCGAAAGGAGAAGACAGATCAAAAGAAGACAGTGCGGCAAAAGGGAACTAGGAGGCAGCTGTAAACCGGACATAGTAAATACTTGAGAGGAGGTAAAAACTAAAACAAAGATTGATCTATTGATACTCTTCTCAAGTAAATTGAACTGGACTTCAAACTAAACAGTAGCACGACCTCAGGGATCAAGGGAATATAAGCCAAAAGCAAATCGGCTGGAAATGAACAATCTAAGCAAGAAGCTAAAAATTAAACCTAAGAATGAAGTGCAGAACAGAGAGAAGAATTTAGCTTCGAATAGCCAGAGAAACATGAATCTTTTGAACTTGAGGCTTGTCAACACAACAAAAAATCATCTCTCAACAAAAACACATAAACCAAATCACCTTTTCATCAAGGAAATCAAGAGAACATGATTCCTCTACCTCGCCAAATAGTGAAACCCTAAAAGAAGATAAAACAGAGGAGGTGCGGAGAAGGAATTTCAGATAGAACCCTGAAGACTGCAATTAGTTCTCGGGAATGACTAGCCAAGAGGCTTTGAGTAGAATCCCAGTTCAAAGCTAAAAGATCTACAGCAACTCAAACAAGAAATCCATTTGAGAAGAACACAAGCGGGGAGGAACAGGGAACTACAACAGACTTAACAGAAAGCCTTCAACAAATGAAACACATAGAAGGACAAGAACAGGAATAACTCAAACACAAAGAAAATCAGAAAACCAAGACATCTCAACATAAGATTTCTTGAAATAGAGACGGAGACAAGAATGATTACAAAGAGTTTGTTCTACAGCCGTCTCATACACATCTTCTTATCCTGAGAAAGACACACTCAAAAGAAAAGAGCAACACACTTGCTGAGCACTCCTCACATCAATGCAACAGAGAAAGCAGAACACACACAGACATGGAGAGCAACAAACCAGAAACCCTCACAGCTCATGCATACATGGAGAGAAACAGACAGGAAACTCTCTCAAAGGCCACTAGAGAACATCCTCCCTTTATATAGCCTCCCACTAATGGGTTTGCATCTCCCTTTACCCGCTAAGTCCAACAAACTCAGCTCTTTTACCCATTAACTCGAACCGAATCCGCTTCCACTTTGTAGCTTTGCGTATTTACCAAAACACCACTCCTGCACCTTCCGGGAAACTTCCTCATTTCTTGCCGTCCAAGCCTCGCAACCACCTCGAGTCCTTGTCGTCTTCGGTATCTCCCGACCGCTTTGACCTCAGCACGGCTTGTGCCTAGTCCGGTCATCCCGCGCCTCGCCACAACTCCGCCTCGATGTCCTACAGCCATCACAGACAAGAAATACATCACATAGCACCGCTCGACATAATTTAATCACACAATTGCATTAGAGAGAGTTCTTAAGCACGAAATAGCCCAAACCTATCAAAAAGAAGAATAAGCACCCTAAGCACGTTCAACCAAGTTCAACTAGGTCCGACCGAAGCCGACTGCACCACGCAACGACATGGCACGAACCACACAAACCAAACTCAAACTTTTCAGAACACGTGTCAATTACTCATCACAAACATGGGATCACATCCACATGGTCTCTCACCTTGGAATGGGTTGCGGGAGTTTGCATATCTAGTACATATGAAGGACCAACAAGCGGAGGACAAACCGGCCTACTGGATTCACCGTCAGATACACGAAGAATCATTTCCTCCATAACCCGACTATTTAACATCGATGTCCTCAATGCCTCACTTCTACGATGCTAAACACTGTAAGTGTGTATAATCAAGTTCTACAATTAGGTAATACCGTAAATGTCATGACTCATTGCTTATGTATAGATACATGATGCAAGAAGCCCCGGCGATCACGAGAACCAATGGATTTCCTTGACCCACAGTTGATCTCTGAGCAATGCATCACCCAAGACGCATCCTACGTCGAGAATTACATAACGACGGGATTGCTTACTCAGGGCAACAAGGAATACATACTTGTGCCCTACAACCAGGGATAAGTGCTTCACTAGTGGCTATAAAAATTTCATTTGTAGTTTATACGCAATATGAACTTTTAATAACTATGTCAACATACATAAGTAGGTGGCACTGGATCCTTATTGTCATTGTACCAAAGTGGAACAAGGTGATATACCATGATTTTCTACTCAAGAACGACAACGACTTCACCCTTGTGCAATAAACACTCGACAGGTATGCTTATTTCCTTCATAGATAACTCTATTGTAGTCTTTCCTTTGTTTGCAATGGCCAATGATAATTTTTTGGAATCATATAGGTCATTCAACGCCTATGTTTCTAAGGGAGGGAGACACAAGGAATCGAGCGCTACACTACAACACAGGACGCGGTTTTCGGTACCTACTACAACACAATAATCCTATATCATACTTCGTAATAATGGCTCTCGGATTGACAATACCTGTGTATGTAATTCTATTTTTGTAGTACCACCAATAGTCATAAGTTAACCTATGTGCATTCTATGTTTACCATCATATGCAGAAAATCATGATTGCTAAGATGAATGATTGAGAGGTTTATCAATAGCGCAATAATTATTTCCTAATTATCAACTTAAATTTGTATGCTTACTACTTTACTCCTCGTAGCAACAATGCATGACAATCAAATAAAGTATATTCGATCTGAACGAACTCTCGGACGTTCGAGGACAACTCTCCACCTTCTTGATGACAGAGGTCATTAACTCAAAAGGAGAGTTTCACTTCAACGACATCGATTAATACATATTCAAACATTTGATTCAATTGTAATTCACTTTGAGTTGCAATTCCATTGTAACTTTGGCAATAATACATAAACATTCTATTATAATTGATTTTGAGTTATAATTCACTTTGAGATGTAATTCTCTTATCTGTCATTTATCTATAACTACTTGTTTGTAATCAGAGGGCATGACTAGCATTTCCTGAGGCTAGCCAAAAATAGAAAAAGTTTAGCTATACAGAGAACTATAAAAAATGGTTTCTAACATAAAACCATCTATTATATGAATACACACAGACAGTTTTTTTTGTATTAGCCATTTGTGATATGTCAGATATCATAGACGATTATTTTTAAAAACCATCTGTGTGTGACTTATCGCAGACAATTTGAGAGCCGTCTGTGATAACAACTATTATCACTATTGCAATAAATCAGACAGTTCTGAAACCTATGAGATGAGAGTTATAAACCATCTGTGATAACTTCATATATGGTAGTGTATCCACATACCAAAATATTATAACACACTTAAACTACTTTGAATAGTCTATCTTGTTTGATTTAAGGGATTAGAGATTGAACACGTTGACCTATTAACTTATAGGAGGTAAGAGGTTACCATGACCATTGAATGCTCATTAATGCATTTTTATTTGTAAATTTAGCATAAAAGGAATGATATATTTGGAAGCACCTAGTGTTAAGATTCTTGTTGGTTAGTGTAAACACAATTAAATCTCACATATAAAATCATCCAAAATACCATATTTGTAATTTGAATTCATTATGGTCTGTGAAAGAACTATAAATTTTGATCCATGGATCGTATTTCTCTGAAATATTAAATTGGGCATATAAAATTGGTGTTCTAGATTCTTGATGATATATATTCTCATAACACATACTTTCTTTAGTCCTTGTAACAGCATATTATCAATTTTGATATTATCATACAAAATTGCAATCAAAATTGCCCGTTGGACTTGGAGGACATACCATTGGGTCTGTTCTTTTTAGCTAAAGTTTATGGTTTTTGACTGTAGCTTGTGACTTTTAGGCTGTTCGTATTAGAGATTACAGAGTAATAGAAACTCACGTGCGGTTTTTGCCGATATAAATGAAGTCGGTACATTATGTATTATAATTAACTAGTAAACCCTATTTTGAAAGGACACTCTGTCTAAAAATTAGTTACCGTAGAAAAGTTAAAAAGTAGAAACCAAAAGATGAAAAAGAACATGGCAATATCTAAGTTTTATTTTTGCAGTTTGACTGTACCTAGGAAAAAGAAAAGTTGTCACATCGATCTGCTTTTTTTTAGACGTAACATCCATATGTTCAACACACTAATCCCTGCTGGTCTCAAAACAAAAAAGAAAAATAGTACCTGACTTACCACTGTAATACAGCGGCAGTCGTGGGCTGAGATTAAAAATAGCCATTAATTACTTTCTTTGTGCACGCGGCAAGAAACAGGTAGCAGCAGGTTGAAGGATCCAATAATTTCTAAGAAGGCTCCTTGGACGGTTACCAAGAGCACGGCTTCAAACTGTCTAGAAAATACTAATTTCTAAGAGTAGTAGTAAGTCTAATTATATCACTTGAATCCAATAAAATCAAACAACTAGGAATAATGCGCATAGGCCTAATCTACTCTCAAATGCACACAAGATCTTCAGTCTATGCTCCAAAGAGCTCTTCAAATCCCTAATAAGTTTGCTGTAGCTTTGAAGTCGCAAGAGAGCTAATATAAAACTCGATCTGCGGGGGGAAGAATCCCCCGGCATTGCTTAAGAAGAAGATCTTCTCACGCAGACCGAGAAAACCTCCGAACCCCTGCTCCACCCTTACACAGCGGCACCATCGCCCGACCTTGTGAGACTACCGGCGGATCCTTTGGATCAACGCCTTGGCGGGGCCTTAGACCTGTGCTTTGGTGTGGTAGCAGGCGAGGGGATTTTTTTCCCCCAAGCCTGAAATTCGCTCCCACTGGGAGTCAAACCCAAGACTGGGGGATGCTACTCAAGCCTCTAACTATTGGGCTAGAAACCTTTGCGTCAAGAGAGCTAATATAAACGCTCGATAGTCCACTTTATAATCTCTTCATTCAAAAACTAGCAACTTAATTAACACACTTTCTGAAAAGCGATTGCAAACCTCGGATCATCCGCCTTCGTGTAAATCTTCTTAGACCCCAACAGTCCAAAATCTAGCTAGCCCTTGTACTAACTGGAATATTACGACTCGGCCTGGATCATCCGGCCTACCTGGATAATCCGCTTGGGCGGTATCATCCGCCATGTACAAAACTAGTTCTTGAACCCTGCTGGAGCAATTGCTCGCCACAATGGTTCAGTTGGACTCAGACAGCAGCTATCTGGTCCAATGTGGGCCCGGATCATCCGTATCGCACCTTCTTCAAATTTAGTGCTCCTTGGAGCAATGGTCTGGTCCAATGTAACAGCCGATCCAGATGATTCACCTCTGTGCAAGTTTTAAAGATGTCCGAAAATACCCTCTCCAATATTGTTGAAGGACCAAAAAAACCCTAGCCCAACATATATAAAGAGCTTTCCACTGCCACTTGTGTGCGTCGATCGCCTTAATCACTAGCTTTATTGTCTCCATCGTTCGCCATGTCTCAGATTTCTTTACTGCACGCATGGCGCTGTCCGTCTTCGCCTTGCCCCCCTAACGCGGCGATGCGGTTGGGCCGCCGTAATCATCGCCCCGCCGTGTCCGCCAATCCTCGTGTTACCGGTAGCCATGGTCGTTGCCTGTGGGCTGCACCCGCCGTCGGTCGCCACCACCACAGCAGGCAACCCAGCGCCAGGATGATGAGAATGTAAGTCAGGTCGCTGTGCTCATGTAGACCATAAAATTGGTACTTCTCAATCACACTCTGATTTGTCATATTATTATGATAGGATGGATATATATATGTATGAACAATTGAACATAAGCTTCTCTAACACTGTTTAATCATTACCTCTCCGGCCGGTTCGATCACCAAGTTGCTCCGCGGCAACCATGGCGGACCGTGCAGCACTACTGGTCGACCAATTCCAACAGAGGAAGCAGCGGAACGACGGCCCAGCGTCTGTGTTGGCCATCGGCACGGCGAATCCAAAGAACTGCATGCCGCAGGACGAGTACACGGACTGGTACTTCCGTGTCACTAACAGCGACCATCTCGCCGACCTCAAAGACAAGATGAAGCGTATATGTAAGATATGCATGTAATTAAGGCCAGGTAACTTACACAAGGTATTTTGTGCAGAGATTTAGAAAACACACCACAACGTCAATAACAAAATTAAAACATTGTAGAAAACCTCGCACAGTCCTCTGGCCGATTTTCAGCCGATAACTGGAAATACCGGTTTTACTGGTAACCACCCATAAAACATAGTATCAGTCAAATTATTTTGGTTAATTATAATTTTATGTTTGTGATTTTTTAAATTCATCCAAAATTCAATCGATGTTTAGCCAATTTTCAGCCGAAATTTTTTGAAATTCAAAAATCGATTTGAAATTTTTGGACGAAATTTTCTAATAATCGGAAAAATCGATGTTACAGGCCACGACGGTAAAAATTTTGAAACCGGTAATGAAAACCTTGATTACCATTATCTCCAACGGAATATTGGACTCCATTTGTCATGAGTGAACTGTAGCGGTGGCACGAGAGGTGAGAGGCAGCGACACCAACCAGCACACAGGGAGAGGAAAGGGTAAGCGGCGGCATTGCCTCCGCTCACTACAGCAGAAACTATATCTAGGGAAGGTTTTTAGCTAATGTAGCCACAATTATATCTGTCTGTACAAACGCTAGAGATGGTTTTAACATCCGTCTCTTATCGGTGTTGCCATTTTCTCTGCCTCAAAAAATAGAGAAGGTGCTCAATTGTCGATAACAGCGTCTACATCTACAGACGATCCATAAACATGAGAAAACGCCGTACGTCGCTACAATAAGAACACGAATTCCAAATCTGAAGAATGAAAAGGTGACGGTCTCGGTTTTTATCCTAATTCATTTATGATTCCTACGTGGTGTTCGACACTGATCACAAAAAAAAAATCCATGTGTGGAATATTTATCCTGTGCGGAGAAACAGGAATCAATGATTAATACTATACATGAACATGTTTTAGGTGAGAGAACAGACATCGAGAAACGCTACTACCACCTCACCGAGGACATCCTCCGTGCCCACCCGGAGTTCCTGGACCCAGAAGTTCCATCCCTCGATGCAAGGCTAGACATTCTTGGCGCCGTTGTACCCGAGCTCATTAAGGATGCTGCGGCGAAGGCCATCAGCGAGTGGGGCCGCCCGGCCGGTGACATCACCCATGTCGTAGTCAGCACCATGTCCGACGTCCGCATGCCCGGCGCAGACCTCCGCGTGGCCGCCCTCCTCGGGTTCAGCCCCTCCGTCCAGCGCGTCATGCTCTACCTCCACGGCTGCTCCGCCGGCTCCAGTGCGCTCCGCGTCGCCAAGGACATCGCCGAGAACAACCGTGGTGCTCGCGTCCTTGTGGCCGTTGCCGATGTCGGCATCATCGGCTTCCGAGCGCCCGACGAGGCCCACATGCATTCCAATGTTCTCCACGCTCTGTTCGGCGATGGGGCGGCCGCCGTCATCGTCGGAGCCGGCCCCCTGGAACCCGCCGAACGCACCGTCTTCGAGATGGTGTTCGCCTCTCAGATCACGATTCCAGGGACTGAGAAGGCCACCACCAGCCAGTATTCCAAAGCAGGCCTCGACTTCCACGTCACCAGCAACATGCCGAAGCTGATCGGCCACAGCATCGAGCAGTGTCTCGTTGACGCGCTCGCGCCGCTCGGCCTTGCGGGCGGCGGCTGGAACAGCCTCTTCTGGGCCGTGCACCCCGGCGGCAGGAAGATCTTGGACAGCTACGAGGCGGCTCTCGGGTTGGAGCCCGGGAAGCTGGCCGCGAGCCGCAAGGTTTTGAGGGAGTACGGGAACATGGGTGGCGTGACGATAATCTTTGTTCTTGATGAGCTGCGCCGCCGCCGCCGAGATGACGAGGAAGGGGAGGGGCAGTGCGAGTGGGGTGTCATGGTGGGGCTCGGACCGGGCGTCACCGTCGAGATGATGGCGTTGCATGCGTGCATACCGCCGGCTATCGGCGCGGCCGGAGCAAAGGAAAACTAGCACTGCTTGAACGTAGCTAATAAATTGCTTCAGATATGGCATGCAATCCAATTGAGCAGAAGGAGGTCATAGTTCCTGTTCGTGTACTAATAAGTACATGCAGATGCAGTGTCCGAAATGTCATAGCATGCTGTTCTATTTTTTTCGGGTGCGTCTTGTACTGCTAAATTGTTTGGATTGAGAATAAAGCAAGCCTCCCAGGCTAGCCGCTGAACGTGGAATACAAGCATGTAGCACTCGCACTTGCATGTGTGCGCGTGTACGTCTTTTTTTATTAAAGAATAGCTTACTGTTTTTTTGGGTGAAAAATCAGCTGAATATTTGGATCGATCAGACCTCAACCTACCTAGATGATTGACGCATGTGACATGTCCAACCCCGTCTAACCCTATATCTCCTTCCCCTCCCTCTCCTCAGGAAGCTCTCTTTCAACGTCACTGCATCCACCCATTGCGCCCCCTAGCCCATCACCGTTGTCTATAAGATATTAGATGTTCGTATGGTTTTCGTTTGATCGCTGTTAGACATCACTAAATTCTTCTAACATTTAGCAGAGCAGAGCTGGGAATTGGGCCGTTCCATGCCGGCACGGCCCTGGGCCTATCATGCTTTGGACCGCTTTGTGCCGTGCCTACTCGGCCTAATCACCCCGCTGTGCCGTGCCATGTCAGCCCGTCTCGCCTCTGGCCAGGCGCAAGCATAGTCCAAAGCTCGTCGTGCCAGTATTCATGTTGTGCCAGCCCAAACCCAGCCCGAAGTAATTATATACGCCGAAGGTGACGGCCGCCATCTTCATTTCTCTTGTACCCGTCTCATTAAAAATTAGTTAAAATTGAATTAGATGCATAAAAACATGGACATGTAAATATTTCGGGGCAAAAGTAACAACATGCGTATAATATACAAGTCTTTATGGTGTACATGTGTGCTTGCTAAATGTAGGCATATACGGAATGGGGCCGTATTGTATGTTATTTATTTGTATAGATACTACGAGTTTACTAGAGAGAATGTAGAACTGGCAAGTGTATAATGTGCCAGCCTTGATGTTAGGAAGATCCTGAAGTTTGGAACTGTTATTATATCTGTTAAACCTCAAACCAACAGAGTGGAAGAACAATGCAATTAGCAATAGTTGTATGCAAGAACAAAGATATCGCCATTCGGTCAAGCACTTGTGTCTACATATGTATAATGAACTATAGACGGTGGAGGCGGTAGCTGACATCTTCATTTCTCTCATGCCCGCCTCGTTAAAAACTAGTAAAAATATGGACATGTAAATATTTCAGGGAAAAATTAGAATTCCTGTGTATACACAAACATGTATAATCTAACTAGTTAAAGTATAGCCCAATAAGTTACATATGTATGATGTATTAAGGTGTTAACCAATATTTTTCATCTATATACATGCGTGCATAATTTCTTTGGTTACTAGGTACTAGAGAAAGTATATCTGTAAGTGGCGTATAGAGTTACTGATTCTACCCACCTTTAGACGAAACAATGGTTTCTATTATTTTGATGCGACGAATCATTGAATCGAGTATTAAAATGAATATTTGAATAATCTAACAGCAATATATTTATTTAATTGATGGTCTCTAATTCTCCTTTTTTTGGTCTACTAATGACATGCTATTCAGCTTTTAATAACGTGCCGACTTGCTACTAAAATTTTGTAAGGTAATCGGTGTTAGCCATATTATATGTAATATTCTCTTAAGCTGCATTTTCTAATTCTAATTTGTAATTTTAATTTTCTTTTTCTTTTTCTTTCTCCCTTTTCCCTTTTTCTTTTCTCCTCCATCCTTTTCTTCCACCCGGTCAACCCATCCCCTTCATTCTCCTTTTCCTCATACCTTCCTCCCGATCTGGATCTCGTGCTCATCATCATGCTCCCTCCCCGCATGCCGCTGGTGCCTGGCCATGCCTTTTGCCTCCCCACCCCGGCTGTGCCTCCACCTGCCAACCCCGCGCCCGCTGCCCGCCTCTATCCCGCTGCCGGCCATGCCCATCGCCTTCCCACCTACACTGTCGCCCTCCTCCCCCCGGCCAACCCCTCGCTCGCCGCCCGTCTCTGTCCCGCCGTCGGTCACGCCCTTCGCCTCCCCACCTGTGCCTTCACCCTCCTCCTTCGGCCACCTCGTGCCACCCTGGCCGCGCTTGCCTCGGCGACCCCCTCCACGCTATCATCCGAGCCTTCGGTGGTGGGGGGAGGTCACTGCCGTCGTCTGGGGGTGGGGGGAGGTCCCCGCCATCATGCGGGGGTGGGGCCAGCTGCATGTGTTCGCATTGTCGACGCCGGAGTATGCACGGGAGTGAGGAGCCCAAGACGCACTCTCTGGACTCTGGCCTCTATGACCTCATGAGGTCATTCGACGATTGGCAATACATGGCTCCGGTATACTCTATCCCCTCTACTCTCTCTCTCTCTCTGCTCTGTGATGGCTTGTGGTTGTGGGGATGACCGTGAGATGGATGGCGACGAGAGGAAAATGGGAGGCGGGAGGTGAGGCCGAGGCGACCGCTGGCGTTGGTGTGCTTGCTGTGCTCACTGGGCTAGACCGGCCCGAGTACGACATGATATGCCGTGCCATCTTTCTAGGCCCGACCCGGCCCACCATTCGTGTAACTCTGATGTTGTAATAGTTGGTGCTCCTTCGCGTGGAACCTGCAACTCTGATCCTCGACGTGGCCCGGCTAGAGAAGCCTCGCCTGCTCCTGTACGCAAACTAACCCACCCTGGGCTCCTTCTTCCATCGTTTTCCTTTACATGCACTCCCATGCGTTGTTTCTTCCTGGGCCGTCACCGCCCTATCACCTGTGCTTACTTCATCCCAAGCCTCGCACAATCTGACACTTGCCGCATCTCGCACCTAGACTGATCCCATTCTTCCTTGCACACTTGCCTAGGCTAGAGCACCTGCTCCCACAGCCGCATTGGTTTTGCCGTTACCTTAGCCTCCCGCTCCTCTCTCTTGAACCAAGTTTGTCCACTTTTCCACATACACCTCAACTGAGCCTACACCGCCCTTAACTCCTATTTCTAATGTTTCCTGCACTCCCTTTGCAAAACTAGAGAAAACTGCACTAACATGTACTCCAAGTCTTTCTCTTTTACTTTGTGCACCTTTTCCACCCGAAGGCCCACCACCTTGACTTCTTGTGTTAGCCTCACCTGCATGTGCGCCGTATGCGCCTCCAGAGGTGCTGCCCGCAGCACATGCATGCCTGCGTCATGAGGCACACCGCCTTGACCCGAGCCATCATGTTCCATGCCATCGCTCAGCTCCTCTAGGCTGCTCTTCAGACAAACCGATTTACAAGTTTTCAAACAAATCTTGTGCAACCGATTTGGATATCTTTTCACCTTCATTAACAGATCTTTGTTCTTGTTGTACACATGCAAGAACTCATCCTGCAGGACCACCCTGCACCCTCTTTCTGTCATCTGCCCGAGACTAAATATGTTGTTGCACAGACTTGGTATATAATAAACCCCTGTCAATAACTTATTATCTCCGTTCTTGCATTGCAACAGCATCGTTCCTTTACCTTTTATCTCCATCGTGTAGCTATTGCCAGACTTGACCATGCCCCAAATCTTCTCGTCGAGCTCATGAAACATGGAGCAATCTCCCATCATGTGGTTGCTTGCTCCATTTTCCAAGTACTACTAATCCGTGTGATCGTGGCTACCTTCCTTGTGCGTAGTTTTGGAATTACGTTCTCCTCATTCAGCATCACCATGGCTAGTGCCTTTCCAACATATGAGGAGAAAAGTTGTCCCGATTTATCATCTTCTTCTTTGTTTTGGGCAAGATTCATCTCCCCATTCTTCTTCTTGCTTCGATAATCCAAATCATAGTGCCCGTACTCGTTACAGTTGAAACACTTTATGTGGTTGTGGCACCTTGACGTATAGTGCATGTATTCGCCACATTTAAAGCACTTGACATGTGACTTATCATGGGATCTTTCACCATCGCCTTGCCCAGCCTTGTCTCCACGGCCACCTCTACCGCCTTGATCACGCCATCTCTCGCGACTGCTTGATGAGCCACCACCTCTTGTATCTCCTTTTATTAGCAGCGCTTGGTCGTTATGAGTCTGGGATCCCTGCTCATTACGTGACTGAAACCCCTTCAATAACTCCTCATGTGCCTTGAGGGAGCCGGTGATTTCCTATATCTTCTTTTTGTCCAAATCGGAGGAGTACATAAGTGTGATGACAACATGTATGTATTTCTTCGGAAGCACACGTAGATATTTCTTCACCACCACATATTCCTCCATCTTGTCGCTAAGAGAGTTAATATGATTGTACAACGAAGTCAACTTGCCGGCAAACTCGTCCACCGACTATGTCTCTCCCATCTTGAGATTCTTGAACTCGCTCTGTAAATTCTGGAGCCACGCCTTCTTGACATGATCAACTCCCTCGTACATCGTCTGAAGCATCTCCCATGCTTCTTGTGCTGTCTCCTTCCCGATGAGCTGATGCATCATCGAATCTGGCACCGCTTAGTAGATGATAGCTAAAGCCGTCTGATCCACCTTGTCATCCACCTCCTTGACCTTCCCCTTTGGATCGACTGCACCCCGGACTCTTTGGGTGCGTATGTTCGCCTTCATCTTCATTGCCCACTGTAACATCCTAAATTTCAGGTATTCAGAAAATATGAAATTTTTAAAATTTTTCTTACATTTTGCTGGCATTCAAATCTCTTCTGAATATTTATTTGAAACCTTTTTAAGTTTTTTGGCATGCAAATTAATAATCAAGAATAATTCCCAGTGCAAATAATAATCAGGTAAATAATAAAAATGGGAAAAAAGTCATTAAAGATCATGACTTCAAAATACCAAAATCCTGAATTCAAATTCAGGTCAATAAAATGAATCCAAAAAGAATATTAGAATATATCCATAAATATCTAAATCAAAAATCTCTTCTTTTAATTCAATTAGTAAACCAAAATCCAAGGTTGAATATTCAAAATTTATATATATATATATAGACAATTCATAACAAAATAATGTCAAAATCAAAGTCCAAGGGCAAACTGAATAAAATAGAAAATAGAAAAATATTAGATTTTGTATCTAGATATTTGAAACAAGAATTGAAATAAATTGAAATCAATAATCTTAAACATGGAATAGAAACTTAAGTTAAAAATTCAAATCCTAAAATTGTGCTTAAAATTCTTTCCTCTCTATCTTTTCCTCCCTTCTCTTCTTTATCTATGGCACGTGGGGCCATTTCTTCTCTCTTCCTCCCTCTCTTTCCTGCCACTGGCCCCTCTCGATTTTCCCTGACGGCGGGCCCGCCTTCCCCTTCCCTCTTCTCTCTCCCTCCTCCTTCCCTCTCTGCGCGCAGGCCCGAACCCGATTCCTCCTACCCCTTTTCTTTCTTCTCTGACCCCCTCCTCTGACTTGCTTCATCCCGCTCGCGTCACTGCAGTCCTGCCCTCCCTGTTTCCGCGTCACCGCACGGCCGTCTCTAATCACATCGCGCACATCGCCGCCCCCGTAGTCCTCGTGTCACCTCGGCCCGCCGCTCCTGTGCGCGTGTCATGCCCCCGCACCGCATGACGCCGCGCACATCGCTCCTTGCCTTACCTCCCGCTGCCCATCCCTGTCGCCAACCGCTCGCACGCCGACTGGTCAGCTCGGAGTCCATAAAAGCATGAGAACGCTCCTATCCGCCTCGCCGCATCCCCCTCTCACTCCCACCTCAAGGAATCGGACTCACTGCGCCCCTAGCTCCATCGGCGATCCTTCTCCCCCAACTCCAGTCGGCGAGGAATCGGTCGCTCGGAGCCACTCCAAGCCAATTCCTTGGAGCCGAAGCTTCCTCGGAACGTCGCCAAGCTTCTTCCATCTTCGGCCGGGCCTTTCCCTACCTCTCCATCGCTGGCACCAAGCTTACCCCTGATTCGCCGCCGCCTCACGTCGCCGGCACGCCTCTCCACCTCCCCGACCGAGCCACCGCTACTGGTAAGCTCCCCACAGCCATCTCCACCTCCTGCTCCCCTTAGTCTCCTCCTCCTCCTCGGTCGCCGTTGTGCCATTTGACCCCGCCACCGGCCACCCCCCAACCCCCATGGTTGCCCGCCCTTCGCCGATGCCACCAGGGCCCAAGCGTGACCTCCCGTGACTTCCTAGAGCCCCCAGCAGTCCATTTCGTCGGCCCCCTCCTCCACTCCGGTCATGCCCCACCGTCGACGCCATCAGTCGTGCGCCGCCCGAACCTCCCCTGTTTTTCCTCTACTTGGCCCCCCAGCAAACCCTCACTTCTAAGGACTAAATCCCCCCATATCACAGAGCGGCCGCAGCCTAGTTGGTCACCACGCCGCGCGTTAAACCACAGACGCGGCTTCGAGTCCCCCCTTCGGCCACATTTTTGTCCTTATTTTTCTTTAGCCATTCCAAATAGAAAATAAGTGGGAAATAATTTAGAGAAGCCGAGATGATTGAGGTATGCACAAATAGAATTTAAACATACATCAGAATATAGAAGTATATGTAAGTAATTAAGTGGTTAAGGGAAAAATAATTAGTGATCCATGTAGAATACAAAATAAGGTAAGAGAAACCTAAAACTAAATATAATGGAAAATAATTTAGTAACACATAAAACAAGATGCAATGTTAATTGTACCTTTGGAACCTGAGTTTATGAACATCCAAAAATGTTTAAAGACCAAATCCGGACTAGCTACTTGTAAGAAAGGATTTATGTATGCTAATCGTAATAATAACCTCAAGCATGACCAATTATTCACAAGCAATACTAGCATGTTCTATTGACTAGAAATAGTTAGGGAATGATTTAATACGAGACCCCTAACCATGAGTATTAACATATGAATTAATGATTTCATGGCGTATAATTAAATAAATCAAATATATATATATATAAATATAATCCACCAGCCGTTAATGTTTCCCTCAGACTTGTGTGTCGTTTGCTTCATGCAGGCCATTGGGGTAAGGTTCGAGAAGGAAAACGGCGAGAAGGCTATCTTTGGGCTTTGGGTGATTATTTATAGGGAAGGGAGAGGCAGGAGTAGGAAAAATTTTTGACGGAATGGGCGCAGGGACGGAGAAGTGAGCTACGATCCACAGGGTGAGGGTTGGTGGGTTTCTATTGGCTGGGATTAGGTTGGGGAGGATCAACGGGCCCCGCGGTCAGGGACATAATTATCACAAACAGTTTGAACCACAAATCATCTATGATACATAATTATCGAAGACAATATATACACATACATATATATAGGACACTGAAATGGGGCACCATGATTTCAAATGCATCAATTCCATCTAAATTCAGGTATATTGTTTTTTGAAAATATCAGTTTTAGGGTATATACCCATCTATAACAATGCAAATGAAACGTATAAGTTTGAAAAAATATACTCAAATTCAAAATTTTGAACGAATTTAGATCACATACTTTGCTGATTTATATATATAATCAATATATACCTACAATCAAATTATCATAAAAAAGGTTACTACAATTCAAAATTTAGTTCAAATTTATTTGAACTAGTTAGTAAACTAGTTAAACTTGACATCCAAAAAATTTCAAATTTTTTCACACACGATACATATCTATTTTAGATTATGGTGTCCGGATACCAAGGAGCACTCGTTATTTTTACTATAGGATGCTGAAATGGGGCACTATAGTGCCCAGGCACCATGATTTCAAATGCATCAATTCCATCTAAATTCGGGAATATTTTTTACTATATATACACACTTTTTTATATGGATTATATATACTTATTTGAAAGGTTTCAATGAGATCTACAACTTTGCAGTTGAGGCGAACCCCCAAATTCTAAATGTAAGATAAAAAATTGTAGCAAAATTAGAAACCGAAAGCTTGCAACACAAAATTGGGGGTGTTTAGATGGCCGATTTTGGAGGTCTTAGAGGGTGCCTTTTTTGGATCGGGGTCATCGTTAGCTTTCTAACGAGTATAAGAACATCAAAAACGGATACCGTAAGCAAAAGTTATGTCCGTTTTACTTAAGGTGTCTCGGAATGGAATTCTACTCAGACTCGAATTCATCTCGGATTCAAATTAAAGCTATTATATTGTTCAATCCCATAGGCCAATTTGCTAAAAAAAATTTTGAAAGTTTGTGCTATATATAGGACTCCACCAATTTTCAATGGATTTGGCATAAATTTGGCTTGCTTTTCAAGTTTTAGGAAGGTCGACACTTTTTGGGATGTTCTACATGGCATAATTGGAAAAGCAGTCACACCAGATTTGGATTTTAGGAGATCCAACAACTCAAGCAAGGTAAGAGGATTTGTATTTTTAAATGGTTTTTAATTGCAACATCACAGACAGTTTTTAATTTGAACCGTCTGTGATAATTGTGGACATCACAAACGGTTCTTGTTAAAAATAGTCTATGAATTATCAATGACGGTTCTTATTAGAAATTATCTGTGATAATTGCAGACATCACAGACAGTTTTTAATCCAAATCATCTGTGATAATTCACAAATAGTTCTTGTTAAGAACCGTTTGTGATAATTATATATCACAAACGGTTCTAGCCATCGCTAGTAATATAGATGATCACGCTTGTAAAATCATCTATGATAATTACAATACAGACGATTCCAGAGAACTATTTGTGATGAGATGTCTAATATAGCGTTTTTTGTAGTAGTGGGTAAAGTGATATAAGCTTGTGCAATGCTTTACAATTATGAATTCATACCTGTGTCCTGGACTGGAGGCTACGGAAACCAAATGAAGGTTTTTATCCATTTATACGGGTATTTAGTAGATTTCAAATATTAATAATGCAAAACTCTTTCTCAACTTAATAAAAAAATTTCTATATGTTATGAAAATGAAAAGACATGATCCAGAAGATGTTAGATTAAGATTATACATTGCATTTTACAAATATCGCTTGCCGAGTACTCTGTATACACCCTTGCTATTATTTTTCTTTGTTTAGATGATAGTCAACTTAGATCCTCACATGGGGTGAATGAGGTTTACCCTGGGGAATTCTAGTCTGAGTGGGAATGGGATGGTTACGAATATGAGCAGTATGAGATGGACCCCTCATATGATACTTGGGATGAGTAGGGAGCTAGTGGCAACCCGGGCTTGATCCTGGAGTGTCTATAAAATGAATCTGTTGTCTTTATAGTTAGTAGTTCTTGTATAATTAGAAGTTGAACTAGACTATCTATTTTTGGTATTGTATTATTCGAGCCCTAGTAGTTTTGTATCAGACTGTAGCTTTGCGTGACTATATTTATGTAATATTAGTATTATCTTTAATTATTGTTCTGTTGTGACACTCTGATAGGCTTATTATTAGTTGGAGTGGTGTTTCACCGAGTAGATGAATAATAATCCGTTGACTAGTGTTATTACCCCTCGATAATGACACATGTCATCACACCAACTTTATAGATATATAGGGTACACAGCTTACATGCTGCACACCGAAATCAATTAGGTTGCTCCTTGAATACTGTCGCCTCCTACGATTAGGCCACCGCCCCCAGCCTCTCTCTATGCCTAAGGGGAACGGTGAACCATAGACGTAAGGGGAGGATTCTCCCCTCGGGCTCGCCGAAGAAGAAGGTGGAGGTGGTGGCACATGAATCTTTGTGCATATTCAAAGGTGAGAAATTTGGTTAATTTTTTGGAAGAAAACATCTGAGTAATGTTTATCAAAATCCAAAGAAAAAAAATCAAAGAAACTAGGATGTGAAGACAATTGTGCTTACATATTCTCTTCATCTTGGCTTTGAGGTTGGCAGGTGCTCGCTCTCGGTGACGCGGGAGTACCAGTCAGCGTACTCCTGCGTCACGGAGTTCACCGTGCCGATGGCGAGCACGGCCATGGGCCCGTCGGCGCGCTGTGCCTGCCTGGTGACTTCAGCGGCGGCGGCGGCCATTGTCGCCGAGCAGACGGGGCTTCTTCCTCCTTGGGTAAGTCGTAAGTGGTTCACAGTTTATGGGTGAGACGTGTGTACAAGAAGCTCTCGTGCAAGTTGTTCTTGTACTGTAACGTTACGACCAGTCGCGTAGCCTCAGTAGAGCTGGAAACAGTGGACTTTTTACCCACTTGCAAATGAAGCTTAATTTCGGGGTTTTGACCTGATCTGTACCGGGATTGAGAAAATTTCTTTTTCAGGAAACGATTCAAACAAAAAAATGTATGACTGATTTGTCTAGTTTTAATGTCATAACATTCGTAATTGATCGAAGTCAAATTCATGGTTATGTGCTTATTAAACTACAGTACTTTGCTAATGTGATTTTAAAATTTAAATACTAGCCCGCGCAAATGCACACGAGTTAACAACTAGAAATAATAACAACGGAAAATCAAAGTACATAATTATCCAACTTTTCCCTTTTTTAGGAACTTTTAATTAGTTTCATGGTACACCTTCGTCTGTGGCCGCCGAATACAACTTTATTTCGGACGCCCGGGCCGTAGCACTTTGTGAATGCCTCAAACGGGCTTTGCACTGCTCTCAAGTAAGCTACTCCCTTCCCTAGGTTTGTTTGTATAAGGTGTATTTTGCTTGAGCATGGAGATTAAGGAGCACATAAACCATGAAAATAGTAGACGGAAATGTAATATCCTGGTGCTAATGTTTTGGGAACAAAAGAGATGGTAGTTGTGTACTCATAAATGTTAAAGAGAGACGGAGATAATGATGACGAAAGAGAGAAAAGATTATTAAAATTGCATGCACGTCTCATAATATAAAATAAGATAGCAAAAATTATAGGCATTGTCTCTTCTCTTTTGGGCTACAGTTGATGGTTTTTGTCTACGTTATTCTAGATGACTGCGGATGATGGAGACATCGATACGAGTGGCACACACAATTTTAAGCTCGGGAAATTGTTTGGAGAATTTGCTTAAAGAAACCGTCTCGTTTGTTTTAACTTTCGGAGAAACCAAAAGCGGACGGTGAAGACATCGACATAGACATCGCACATGATTTTGAACTCAAAAAGTCATTTGAAGAATTCACTTAAAATAAACTGTACTATTTGTTTTAATTTTCGGAGAAACAAAAAACTTAAAAGAAACAGTGCTATTATATTTGAAACGAAGGGAGTATCATTTACATTGAACAAATTCTAGCCCAGGCCAAACCATTCGGCCTTTCGTATTTACTTGGTCTGTACAAGCCTGTCACGACCCAAATAATAGGGCAAGCCTAGAACAACACGCCTTTCTCGGCCTTTGTTCGAGGGCCTGGAATTAGCAGCACTGAGAACGTTAGTCCCCATGGTGTAAGAGCAAGTACAATAGTATAGCCAACTAGTGGCTATAACACTTGTCCATTTCATCTATAGCCTTCAAAAAAATAGTTCATACAATAAGGTGGCTATTACAATAACTATTTGGCCCCACGTGTAAGAGAGTGAAATGTATATTTTTACGTGCTATAGCTAGCTGTAATTTAGTAGCCAGCTTCCTTCTCTCTCTTCCTTTCTCTCTCTGCCACGTAAGATTTGGTTGATATTATATTTGCTATAGCCTGCTGACTAAGCCTTATTGTACCTGCTCTAAGTGGGTCGTTCGGACCGTGGTGCCTTGAAGGCCGGCCTGCAGTTGGTTAGCACGACTATTTCTAATTACGGAGACATCACTAGTCCGCTCGGTTGGGCTAAAAAGCTATATTTTATAGTTAAAATTGCACTGTAACGGCTGTGCTGAAGGTAACTTATTAGTGTAATTAAATTTAAAAAAATAAAAATAGAAAAAATATGTTAGCTCATTACGGACAACGCGAACAAATATAGAAAAAAGAACAGGCAAAAAAGCTCAAAAAAGTCAAAAGTAAAAAAAACAAAATTTATGAATAGTAAAAAATAAGCCAGAAACCAGAAGCTAAAGCTGAAATGAGCGAAACCTAGCATCCCTAGCATGAGGTAGGTGAAACTCGAACCATGGGCTTGCACAAGCCTAACTGATTGGACTAGCCAGCCGTTGGCAGATATATTATCCAATACCTCTAAGAAAACATATATTACTTTTGTATAAGAGGTATTCCCATTTTCCATTCGAGCCTCCGTTTGTTTTAGCTTCAATTTTTTGTTTCTAACTTTTAATTCACTATTTCTTTATTTTGTCTTTTTCAACTTTTTGGCTTTTTTGTCTTTTCTTTTTTTCCCGTATTTCTACGCATTGTCCATGATGCGTTAACATTGTCCACTATAGGGGTTCATACATATCACTGTAATATACATCAGGGTCTAGGCTCCAATTTTTTTCATCCCACTTTTGAGAGTGCTCCACTATAGGGGTTCATACATATCACTGTAATATACGTCAGGGTCTAGGCTAGCTTTGCCTGAACCCTCCACTTAAGAGCTCATTTGTTATGTAGTTTGGTTAATCACACCTCCTGTTCCTATAACCTTCCATGCTATATGTTTGTAGTGACTCTGAGCTCCACCTGCTTACCGGTACCACATGGTTGGTCCGACCATATTTTTCCTTCTTCTAATGGCTCACAACTTCACCTTTACATCTGCTAGATTTTGCAATCGTCTTTGTAGTTCCGTACATAACCATAGATGAGATCTAAGTACCTAATGGTAATGATACGGCTTCCTTCTCCTGACTAGGATTTTTATCAGACCTCCTATTGGTTGCTCCACCTTTAAGATTATCCTTTAATCGGTACTCTTCATTGCTTGAGATACTTTTCATGATTACTTACTCTTTGTAAGTAACTCCTACGACTCCACCTCAAAATGATATTTCACAACTTCCGAGTTCAAACGATCTCACAAATATTAGATTCTTCTTTAGACAACATACCAAACTTCAATCAATGTGCGATGTGCTTTATCATACATTTCTAATGTAAGTGTTCCCACCTTAGTAATTGATATTCCTTGGAATCTGCTAAGCGAACAGTTCCATACACTAGGTATAGATATCCTTTGTCAAACATCTCCCTCGCCGAACATATATGGAAGCAATGGCCTAAATCCAATATACATCCATGAGAAGTACCTAATTGACTGACAACTAGTACGTCAGAATCATCCTCTTCTATCGCCACTAAGCAAGCACCCTTCATTTGCAACAGCCTTTTATCATGTGACTTTCCTCGTCACATAGATAGCATACATGTGTGCCATTAGTCTTGCTCTTCTTCTTTATATGACTTTTGCTTCTACCTGCAACACCTATTGTAGGCAATGTCAGATCACCCGAGGATGAAGATTCCATTGGATTTTTTAAGATTCTGCCTCTAATAGATATGCAACTGCCTCATTGAAGTTGAGAATTATTTTTTCAATAGGAATATTCGTCACCAATTTCTCCCATGATGGTGGTAGAAATTATGACAATATGACAACCTTGTCATCATCCTCAATTTTCTCATCCACACTAGTCAACTATGTAATAAGATTGTTGAAAACATTGAGATGGTCAACAAACCGTATACCTTTCTTTATGCGCAACATATACAGTTGTCGGTTCAGCACCCACCGGTTTGCCAGCGACTTTGCCATATACAATTCTTTTAAGTCCTCCCATAATTTATTCGGCAAATTCTCCTTGATTACCTAGTATTTATCTCATTGGAGAGACATAGATGGACTGTACTGATAGTCTTCCACTCTATCACATTATAATCTTCATCGGATGTCTTTTCCAATTTGTCCCCCTAAAGAGCATGATTAGTTCCTACTAGATGAGGACATCCTTCACCATGCATTGACACGGCTGAAATTTTATCCACCATCAATTTTTTCTACTTGATTCCACATCGTCGACATTGATCTTGATTTTATGTCACTTGACATTTTCTGATATTCTCACAAATCAAATTAATCCAGTATTAGCTCTGATACCACTTGTTACACTCTGGTACCTCTTTTTATGTGCAGCAACCCCTATATCAGATCAAAGTTTATGAGATACGGCACGAGCGTACATGGTATCAAGAACGAATAAGATAAATCTCATAGAGAGAATTAAAATAACGATATTTAAGCAACTATGACGAGAAAAAATATTTAACGAAGCCGATTGTAAATTTTTTAACCACAACCTCAAAAGAGTATAAGGTATTATCTCTTATTTATAACCCTCTCAAATTTTTTACGACCCTCAAATCCTTACCCTATACAATAATCTAGAACTAAAGAATATCCTAGCCTCTAATCCTCTCGTTCACACTCTGCTTTGGATGATTAGGTTTAATTGCTTTGTTGCTTGGTTCCTCTCCATGGTCACCATTCATGGTTTAATAGTCCCTCCTAACCCTTCTTCAATTTAGTGTAGGAATCATAATCCAAATAGGAATAGAAGTTCTAATTGTAATAAAATTTATCTAGAATATTTATAGTACATATTTTTAAATCGTAAAAGATGGTATATGAGCCATCGTAGCACAACAGTTTACATGTCTTTCGAAGGCTAGCTTGAACGTACGCCAGCCAAAGGACTGGTTCAAAATAAAGTTTTGTAGGACATAAGTTCTAGATGAAAAATTCTATTGTGCCCCCATGATACAAAGCCGATTATGTCACGAGCCAACCGGACGTCGACACGTGGCATGCAAGAATTTTTTACTGTTTTTTGCACTGTAGCAAATCAATAAATTTTTTACTGTTTTCTACTGTAGCAAAACAGTAAAAAATATTTTTATTGATTTGCTACAGTACAAAACAGTAAAAATAATTTTTTATTTCTTGCATGCCACATGTCGATGTCCGGTTGGCTCGTGATACAATCGTCTTTGTATCACCGGGGCACAATAGAATTTCTTGTTCTAGATAGATAACACGGATGGTTAGATTAACGTCAAATTGATTTAAACTTAGTTGAAACACATATATTTTATAGGAGTCTCACAGCAGACCTAGGTATTTTGTTTTTGATATTATTGCTTTGCTCTTAGCTTTTAGTTCTAATTTTTATAACACTATAGCTATTGGAGTGAAGTGTTTGAGAATATTTAAGGGAAAAATTTTGAGACACTATTAACTTTATCTGTTGTCATTGTGGCCCTACACACCACATAAAACACCGTACCTATGCCGTGCACGCACTCAACCCATTCTACTAACCCCTGCCTGGCCAACTGGACCGCAAACTATTGATCGATCTGATCACGCCAATCAGCTCCGATCAAACTCCGATAACAGGGGACTCGGTTAGACTGCGACACTCTTGCCGATCTGATTGGCCCAAATCCAACAGTCGGGTCGCCCTCGCAATGACCGATCGGACTACTCATAGTTTTTCTCGTGCACACGACAAACACCTCTCTAGAATAAACATACCGCTAACTACAGACTGGTACAATCGAGTCCAACTACACTAGTCTGATCACCAATCATGACCGGTTAGATCGACGACCATGACCGATCAGACCGCTTAGCACCTAACAGTAAAAACTAAAGATTGCATTAGACCTCCACTGCCTCTCACATGTCCTCTTCTTGAACTGGCTTTGAGGTTGGTGCGCGAGCTGCTCGCCGTCGGCGACATTTGTAGATGGACAGTCATCGGTAGGACTAACATGAAACGTGTTCCAATTGTCGCCGCAGCTTGTTTGTGGTTGACAAGTGCTTTGTCCGCATGTCTTTCGAAGGCTAGCTTGACCGTACACCTGCCGAAGGACAGGTTCGAAATCCACTTTTGTAGGAAATAAGCTCTAGATAGATAGCACAGACCGACAGACGGTCGGCACGTCGGTTTCTTAATCGGCAGATGAGAGCCGTGCAGCCCGTATCTTTGCTAACCTGAGCGGTTACTTTTCGGGCCTTTGATCATTTCGGCAATCCTGGGAGATTTATTTGATTCTGACCGTACTTTTTTATTTGAACGGTTGATGATTGGTCCCTCGTGGGGGCATCTGGAGCTGACATGTTCTTTTTGGCTGAAGTTTGTGGCTTTTAGTTACGGCTTGTGGCTTTTAGACTGTTTATGCGAGAGATTACAGAGTAATAGAAACTCACGTGCAGTTTTTATCGATATAAATGAAGTCGGTAAAATATGTACTACAATTAACTAGTAGACCCTATTTCGAAAAGATACTCCATTTAAAAATTAGTTACTGTAGAAAAGCCAAAAAGTAGCTTTTAGAAGCTGAAAAGAACAAGGTCATAGACCGGTCCGATTCTAATCTTCTTCGTCGTGAGTCGTGACACTTTTTTATTTTCCTTTTTTTTTCCATTTTACACCTTCCCTTAGCTAGTATGTACTTGTTCAAAATTGATCTTATCACTGCCTTAGGTTGCCAATTTAGCCCCACTCATTTTGGCTTAACCTTCTGGTTTCTGACTTATTTTTCATTATTCCTAAATTTCGTCATTTTCTTGCTTTTTAGCTTTTTTGAGCTTTTTGTCGGTTCTTTTTTCCCGTATTCGTTTGCATTGTTCATAATGGACTAACCAATTTTTTTCTATTTTTTAATTTAGTTACGCCAAATAAGTCACTATCAGCTACAGTGTAATTTCAACCAGCTACAGTGTAATTTCAATCATAAGCCAGCTTATTTCAGCCCAACGAAGCGGTACCAATATATGCATGAGCAGGTCCATTTGCTTTGAGAATTGAGATAATCGCACCGATAGGCCTCACCAATAATGTCCTAAATTGCGAATTTCTTCTTGTATTTCTCAGTCCAGATTAGTTAGTTAGCACGCACTGCGCACGTCTTTCTTGTTTGGTGGACACCATGGTCTATATAATCTTCGCAATTTACCACCCACAGTATCTTTAGGTTAGCCGAGCTCTTAAATTACGAGACCGGATTTTTAAACCATACATCGGTAAGACTTAAATCTTTCTAATTTTGAAATAGCCATTCGTCACTAGCTAATTTGGTGGCTTTGATACAATCAAATAATCGTTGTTAAAGCAATGATCGATGTACTGTTATTTTGCTCTAAACGACTTTCCATGGGGCAGCTAACTTGCACCACTCTGACAGAAGTCAACTACGTGCAAACAACGCAGAAGGACCCTCTGGTGGACGTGCTAGCTACTAGATCACCTTTTTTCTTGAGGTTCTAAACGTGCTACCTAATTAGATATCATTCGCATTATAGCGATTGAAGAGCCTTAATTTGATTGATTCGTACTTGCATACTAGTGTTTGATCAGACAGACAAACAGGCAGGTAGCCACGTGGATGTATATGATTTTCCATTATCAGGACAAAAAAGGGGAATTTGCTCCTGTGCCCCACAGTTTCATGGCACTTGCTCATTTGCCCCATGATATTTTATTGACATGTGGGTCCTCCTGTGCCCCACAGTTTCATGGCAAATGAGCAATTTTTCCCAAAAAAAGGACTGGATTTTCTACAAGCTCTTGGGCCTGCTTTTTTCTGCTGAAGTTTATGGTTTTTGGCTGTGGATTATGGCTTTTGGGCTATTTGTGCGAGAGATTACAGAGTAACAAAAGCTTATATGTGGTTTTACCAATATAAATGAAATCAGTACATTATGTACTACAATAAACTAGTAGATCCTATCTTGAAAAGATGCTCTGTATAAAAGCTAGTTACTGTAGAAAAGTCGAATAGCAGCTTTAAGAAGCTGAAAAGAACGTACCCCTTGCTTTTGTTTGAGACAAATTAAAGTTCAGAAAGGAATCCCTTGGTTGTTGGGATGAATCAAATTAGCAATCAGATTGTTGAATAAATGAAGCTGGTTACATGAACATTCTCTTGATTTGCGCGTGCATCTTACAAGCTTGGGCTTATATGATTAGTACGATTGACACATGACCTAATGCTTATCATATGGATCGATAGAATGAGAGACATGCATGGTTGATTTCCATTGTGGAGAAAAAGCCGGCAGCCTCACAAGGACTGAACACTACTTTGTTGCTGGCCTAAAATGGAGTAGCAATCGGATGGAACCATCCATGGAAAAGGCTCCATGAACGTTCTCTTTAAGCTTTACTCTGGTGTTGGTGAGGTGCTTGCAAGCTCACGCTGACGTATAGGAGATTGCATTGCTATGTACTTAGCGCTTGTGATTTTGAGTTGCAATATGTAGATAAAATTAAGTGCAACGATTTTTTGTAACAAAAGCTTATATTTAATCGGTCTTTGTATTACAGAGACACATATACACAACGCAAGAATGTGCATTACAATTTAAAGCATACATAAACTGTAAAAGGATTGCTAAGTGTCACGACCCACATCGTTGATTAACCATAAGCGACGAATTACGACGTTAAGTAGGATTAATACTAATGATCTAAAATGCGGGGGAATTTAAACTTTTCTTTGCAGTCGTCTAAATTGAACTCGACGAGCAATAGATAAATTATAATGTGCTCGAAACTTCAACGGCGAGGATGAAAACAAATTATAAAAATTGCACGACAAGCAAAAGCTTTCAACTCAATTAAAATATATATATAACGGTCTATAGTACAATAGTACAATTATCATTGTTCTTCCATAACGAATTAAGTTGCATTCATCGAGCTACGATTACAATTGGCTTAAATTAAATAAAGATATTACAACTCTCTTTACATTAATGACGGCAATACAAATTGCTGTGCATTTACAATGATCGGTCCCAACTAAGTGACCATCTCACAAACCTTGACAACTACAACTAATTAGAAAATTCACAACTTTAATCACATCGGTAGGATTTCATACAGGTATACAATTCATCAGAAACTGTAGAAATTAATTGCATTCATCCCATTTCAGATAACAATTACGAATTGCTGGGCACCCAAAAGAAACACGGTTTCAATTGCGAAAGGAGCAAATATAAAGATACCGAAAAAGACCAAACAAAAGAAAATAACTAAAGGAAGAATTGATGTCAGAGCACTAGAGGTTAATTTCGGGCAGGGCAGTCCGGTCACGGAGATACCTGACCGTCTGAAGCCAATCGGCACCTCTCACAACCATAGGATCATCACTCGACATAAACAAACCTATCATTGATCCAAATACCACAGCAACCGGCCAAATACCCCATGGTGGACTGGCGGCGTCAGCGCCTTGGGCGTTGTTACCTTCATGAAGGTGATGCTAGGCAATTTCAGTTCCGTTGATTGTGTTAGAAGGTCCGAGGAAGGTTAGATCCAAATACCACAGCAACCGGCCAAATACCCCATGGTGGACTGGCGGCGTCAGCGCCTTGGGCGTTGTTACCTTCATGAAGGTGTTGCTAGGCAATTTCAGTTCCGTTGATTGTGTTAGAAGGTCCGAGGAAGGTTAGAGGTGTTGGCCGAAGAGAGGACTATTTGGTTGAGAAAGATGAAGTGCTTGCCGAAGATCCTCCCTGTTGAGCATCGATGTGATGCATCGAGTGATGCTGTCTTCATTAGAGGAATACAGTCGCTTGATGAAGACAACAGAGAATTTGGTTCTGTTTAGCAAGTTGTGTAATGAGGTAGGAATAGAATTAGGACTTGAGTTCTGTTTCTCTGTTCCGTGTTTTGTACCCGTGTGGTGATTTGTAGTCTAAGTACTATGGGTGTGTTGGAATTGGCTATAATCATTCACTTGTGAATGATGGAGACCGGAATGTTATATTCCTTAATCTAAAAAAAATACCCCAATCCTAAAATATCACTCGACCACCCCCACTGTGCTACACTAAAAGGGACAGCACGGCTTATCTGGGCAACACACCCACCACCACTGATCTTTTGCTCACTTGAGCGGTTACTTTTCGGGCCTTTGATCATTTCGGCAATCCTGGGAGATTTATTTGATTCTGACCGTACTTTTTTATTTCAACGGTTGATGATTGGTCCCTCGTGGAGGCCATCTGGAGCTGACGTAGACGGGCCCGATTCTAATATTCTTCGTCGTGAGTCGTGACACTTTTTTTTCCTTTTCCCTTTTTTTTTCAATTTACACCTTCCCTTAGCTAGTATGTACTTGTTCAGAGGATTGGTCTTATCACTGCCTTAGGTTGCCAATTAGCCCTACTCATTTCAGCTTAACCTTCTGATTTCTGATTTATTTTTTATTATTTCTAAATTTCATCTTTTTCTTGCTTATTAGCTTTTTTGTCTATTCTTTTTTCCCGTATTTGAGCTTTTCATGATGGACTAACCTATTTTTTCTATTTTTAATTTTTTTAATTTAGTTACGCCAAATAAGTCACTATTAGATACAGTGTAATTTTAGTAAGTTACAGTACATTTTAGTCATAAACCAACTTATTTCAGTCCAACTAAGCGGTACCAATCTATGCATGAGCAGCTCCATTTGCTTTGAGAATTGAGATAATCGCACCGATTGGCCTCACCTACAATGTCCTAAATTGCGAATTTCTTCTTGTATTTTTTCTCAGTCCTGATTAGTTAGTTAGCACGCACTGCGCACGTCTTTCTTGTTTGGTGGACACCATGGTCTATATAATCTTCGCAATTTACCACCCACAGTATCTTTAGGTTAGCCGAGCTCTTAAATTACGAGACCGGATTTTTAAACCATATACATTGGTACGACTCAATCTTAAATAGCCATTCGTCACTAGCTAATTTGGTGGCTTTGATACAATCAAATAATTGTTGTTAAAGCAATGATCGATGCACTGTTATTTTTGCTCTAAACGACTTTCCATGGGGCAGCTTGACTTGCACCACTCTGACAGAAGTCAACTACGTGCAAACAACGCAGAAGGACCCTCTGGTGGACGTGCTAGCTACTAGATCACCTTTTTTTCTTGAGGTTCTAAACGTGCTACCTAATTAGATATCATTCGCATAATAGCGATCGAAGAGCCTTAATTTGATTGATTCGTACTTGCATACTAGTGTTTGATCAGACAGACAAACAGGCAGGTAGCCACGTGGATGTATATGATTTTCCATTATCTTTACTATTATAAAAATATGAGTTGGTGATCGTCGATCTGTTCTTCCTCCTCTCTTCTCAGTCGTTCGATCAAAAATCAGCCGTCCAGATCAAAAATCAGCAGTGATCGAAGTCGAAGGGGGGCAGTGGTCAAAATTGGGGCAATGGTCGAAGTCGGGGTCGAGCAGACTGGCACCGGCAATCGGGTGACAGGGCACAAGCGCACCGGAGGCCTGCCAACGTACGACCACCAGCGATGGTCAACCGCTCCCGACCTACGATCACACGTGATGGTCGACGGCTTCTAACTTATGACCATGAGTTACGACCATGAGTGCGATTGACGGCTTCTAATTTATGACCATGAGCACTGGTCGATGTGTTTCGACTTAAAACCACGGGGTGTGGTCAATGTCTTCCGACTTGTGACTACAAGCGCTGGTTGATGTGTTCCGACTTACGACCACGAGGTATCCTCGATGGCTTCCGACTTACGAACATGAACAATGGTCGTCGGTTTCTGATGTACGACCATGAGCTATTGTCAAAGGCTCCCGATTTAGGACCGTGATCGATTGTCGACCGCTGCCAACTTACGACCACCAGCGATGGTCGACCGCTCCCGACCTACGATCATGCGCGTGGTCGACAGCTTCCGACTTACGATGATGAGGTGTGCTCGAGGGCTCCCGACCTACGACCACGAGGCGTGGTCGATGTCTTCTGACTTATGACCACGAGGTGTGATCGATGGCTTCTAACTTACTTGATGGATTTAAAACTTTTAAACATTTTTGTATGCATATTCTAAAAATTTTTACCACCTGTGAGTTTTAAAACATGTAGTATGATAAATTTTAAAAATCTGTAGCAACGTACGGGCATTCAACTAGTCAAGACAAAAAATGACAATTGACCGCCACAAAAGGACTGGATTTTCTACAAGCTTTTGCTTTTGTTTGACACAAATTAAAGTTCAGAAAGGAATCCCTTGATTGTTGAATAAATGAAGCTGGTTGCATGAACATTCTCTTGATTTGCGCGTGCATCTTACAAGCTTGAGCTTATATGATCAGTACGATTGACACATGACCTAATGCTTCGATCATATGGATCGATAGAATGAGAGACATGCATGGTTGATTTCCATTGTGGAGAAAAAGCCGGCAGCCTCACAAGGACTGAACACTACTTTGTTGCTGGCCTAAAATGGAGTAGCGATCAGATGGAACCATGGAAAAGGCTTGATGAACGTTCTCTTTAAGCTTTACTCTGGTGTTGGTGAGGTGCTTGCAAGCTCACGCTGACGTATAGGAGATTGCATTGCTATGTACTGAGCGCTTGTGATTTTGAGTTGCAATATGTAGATAAAATTAAGTGCAACGATTTTTTGTAACAAAAGCTTATATTTAATCGGTCTTTGTATTACAGAGACACATATACACTACGCAAGAATGTGCATTACAATTTAAAGCATACATAAACTATAAAAGGATTGCTAAGTGTCATGACCCACATCGTTAATTAACCATAAGCGACGAATTACGATGTTAAGTAGGATTAATACTAATGATCTAAAATGCGAGGGAATTTAAACTTTTCTTTGCTGTTGTTTAAATTGTACTCGATAAGCGATAGACAAATTATAATGTGCTCGGAACTTCAACGGCGAGGATGAAAACAAATTATAAAAATTTTACGACAAGTAAAAGCTTTCAACTCAATTAAAATATATATAACGATCTGTAGTACAATAGTACAATTATCACTGTTCTTCCATAACGAATTAAGTTACATTCATCGAGCTACGATTACAATTGGCTTAAATTAAATAAAGATATTACAACTCTCTTTGCATTAATAATGGCAATACAAATTGCTATGCATTTACAATGATCGGTCCCAACCAAGTGACCGTCTCACAAACCATGACAACTACAACACAACTACAACTAATTAGAAAATTCACAACTTTAATTACATAGGTAGCATTTCATACAGATATACAATTAATCAAAAACTGTAGAAATTAATTGCATGCATCCCATTTCAGATAACAATTACGAATTGCCGGGAACCCAAAAGAAACACGGTTTCAATTATGAAAGTAGCAAATATAAAGATACCGAAAAAGACCAAACAAAAGAAAATAACTAAAGGAAGAATTGCTGTCAGAGCCCTAGAGGTTAATTTCGGGCAGGGCAGTCTGTTCACAGAGATACCTGATCATCCAGGGCCAGTTGGCACCTCTCATAACCATAGGGTCATCACTTAGCATAAACTAACCTGTCATTGATCCAAATACCACAGCAACTGGCCAAATGCCCCAAACCCTGAAATATCAACTAGAATGAATAATAATATGTTGACTAGCGTTTTTACCCCACGGAAAAAATGTGGGTTGTCATAGGTGGTATCGGAGCAATGGTTCGAGAGCCACGCATATAATTAGAGATGGTTTCTAGATTTAGGTAGGAACTTTATTGCTATATGGCATTAAGTAGCCGCTAATATCTCTCATCCTTGACCACCACATCTAATTCAAATCGGAATGGGTAGCAAGCATGGGAATGACAATAATAGTTTTGACGATCTAAATTATAGTATTAGTTCTTTTCAACTGTAGCAATGTTAAGTCTCTACAAAATTATGGTAGTAGCTGGTGAACAATATAATGTTAATTATGAAATTAGGGTCTTGTTATGAAATGGGTATAATTGTAGTATTCTAGATAGGCAGGTAATTAACATTTAATGTTCATTGCAATTAGGTGTTCTACATTTAAATTGTTGCATTTCAGTCAACATATGACTGCTATTCTATTGTCTCAACCGTAGCGATATAGGGCAACCTAAGGTAAATATGAGAAGTTATAGTGGTTTAGAAGTGAACCAAACTTCGAGACCCCTTATCTTTTCACTCTTGTAACTTATGGGATTCATCCGCCATCACCAAAAATCAGGGAGAGAAGTATAGAAAGACAACGATTACAATCTCTAATGATGGTAGATAATCCAAAATAAAATTGACTTCCCTCACTTCTACATATGAGATTTCCCGGACGAGTGGTCCGTGGCGCTCTCAAACGCATAAGTTTCGTGCGTACCTACGATTGGGTGTAGTTCTATTGTCTTTGTTTTTTACTAGAAAGTAGTGAGAATATTTTCTTTTCTAAATATTGTGATATTCGAGCTCTTGAGGCTCTGTAATAAACTTTAGCCCTGAGTGGCGATATTCTTGTAATATCGTGTTGTCTCTAATTATTGTTTTGCTTTAACACTCTAATGGGCTTATTATTCATTAAAACGATGTTCTATCGGCTAAAAGTATAATAATCCATTGATTAGCATTTTTACCCCATGCTAAAAATGCGGGCCGTCACACTAAGTCTCTAATTAATGTGGTTTTACAGGGTCAATAGCTGGCAATTTAAGGCAAGTTAGTGAACTGATGATGATAGGGAACCCGGCAACCGAAGCCACATTCTCCAAGACTTAAGAGGATGAGAATCTTTTGAAGTGACTGTTAGACCATGTGGAGCTCATGAATATAGTGATGATGAATAATTGATTTTTAGGTTACATTAAAATTTATGTTTGTGAAAGTTTCGGTCGACTACGGTTGGGGATCAGCAGGCTTTGATCGCGATCGATAGTCTGCTGTGGTTTGTCAAATTCTTTTCTCTATGGCTTTGAAACTTTCTTTTTGTAAATTTTGCTTTTCTTTCAAAACTCAACCCATTCGAGAGATTTTGAGGTGTTGTCAATATATTCATCAAGGGGGATATTGTTAGACCATGTAGAGGTCGTGAATACAGTGATTATTAATAACTGACATTTGAGTTGCATTGAAATTTGTGTTTATAAAAGTTTTGGTTGACCATGTTTGGTGATCGGCAAGCTTCAACTGCGGTCGGTAATCGGTGGTCCGATCGGCTCTGTGTTGGGTGGTCCATCGGCAGGTCGACCACGTAGAACTACCACGACAGAATAACCATGGCATGTTGACCACATCTGAACGACCACGGCATGTCAACCACAGTAGAACAACCACATCTGAATGACCGTAGCAGAATGACCATGGCAAGTCAAGCACAGTAGAACGACTATAGCAAATTGACCACAGCAGAACTACCATGGCAAGTTGAGCACGGTAGAACGACCACGGCTGAATGACCATGGTAGAACGACCATGGACAATCGGTGGTATAGTTAACCGGTCATGGTCTTTGCATGTGCAGGTTGGGCGTGAAGATGGTCATGGTCAGTGACGAGGAGGACTATGACTAGGATGGGAAATCTGAGGTCCAGGTGGTCGAGGATGTCACAAAGTGGTCAGGCTCACACTAGAGCACGTGGAGACCAAAGGAGGATGATGTATGGAGAAGCTACAGAAGGTACAGTCTTGGAGGCTTCGACACGAGAGGATGATGCATGGAGAAGCTATGGGAGGTATGGTCCTAGAGGCTTCGACATGTAATGAGTTAGGAGTTATGGAAGATGTCCATAATTGGAAGAATTAGAGATAATAGAAAAACCCGTGTTTCGAAAGGTTTTGGGTCCCTTGATTTTCAAAGGCGGTTAGGATTGCATGTCCAGTTTGATAAGGACACAGTTTGAGACTCTAGCAACTATGTGCAACGAGGTTGAGTGAGCAGTTGAACGGGCGATCGAACACTGAGTGGTCGAAACCTTCATTGAGTGCTAAGAGATTCCAAATGACAGGTACAATCATTCACACCCACCCACTCTGATTGCCATCGACGGTCCTACAGTGGCTGATAGCTAGAACAAAACTCAGCTTTCACCAATGGCATGGAGAAAAGGAAGCTAACTGATCTAAGCTTTTTTCGCTGTGTTAAAAGCAAAAAAGGATGATGGCATTGTAACACCTTGGCTTAACAAAAATCCAAGATGTCATCCAGTGCTTCTATCACTACAAATTTTAACCGATAGACAAGCATTTCCAGCCTCTAGGCTTTAAAAATAAATATTCAACAAGATACTAAATATAAATTTCAGCAATATGATATACCATATATTGAACTTAACACAAGCCAAATAATTGTCACGATGAGTCATAAATTAGTCTAAACTAAGCAACACATTAAGTAGCAATATTACAAACCAAGGAACTAAGAGAAACTGTAAATTATCGAATTATTACCATGGGAATTACTAAGTTGTTCATGTCCATAAATGATAAAATGCTAGGTGGAGTGAAAAGCTATTAAGTGTAATTTTTCATGTTCTATTTCCACCCAATGCATGTCACCTTCAACAATCACATACAAATAACAAATAACAATGAGTCCACGATTCAGCAATTACAAAGCGGAATAATAACCAAGGCATTACCTTATTAACAATTCATACCCATTTATCATTAACTCAATTTCTCATATTTATTCTCATCAGTTTCCATCCACGTGTCTCATTATCTCAAATCACTTTTCACTTTTTCATAAATGCAATGATAATGCTTATCTCTCAACTCATTTTCTGCTTATACCATTATAGCGGAGTGTAACACCCGTCGGTGTTCATCTATGCCTGCATCCTTTTCTGCGGGGACCAATTGCCCATCATATGTCATGTGGTCACTAATTGCTTGTCATGCTTCATACAGAGACCAATTCCCCTTATTTGCATACAGGGACCTCATCCCACTCCCGTTGGTTTTATCTTTCCATCACGAATGTTCAACATGCAATGCAATGATTATATTTTTCTTTGTTCATTTTTAGCATTGAACAAGTGATATAATCATTATCTCATTACAATTCTCATCATCATCTTATCATAAGCATGAGAGCAATATAAAATAGGTATTGTCATATGAATAATTAAGGCAAATATTCATTTAACCACAATTTCAAACACTCGAATACTATTCTACTATGCACTTGTCTTTTCAGTTACGATAGCCGGTTTGATTAGGAGATGACAACACACCTAACGCTACTCCTCCTACAGCAATTACTCATTGGCAATACAGAATACAGTAATACAAGACAACAATAAACGGTAATGTTCCTACACGCTTCCCAAATCCACGATTCTCTCTCGTTACCGGATAGTCAATCTTACTGTCTCGGTACTAAAAAAATCTCTAACTTTTACCTCACAAGTCTTATCATAGCAAATCTTAGAACTTTGGAACCTACACAAATTTCTCAATAATTTCTTAGTTGGCCACATGTCCAGATTAAATCATCTAATCACCCGCTTTTAACTCAGAAAACCGTCCTATCATCTTCTAGACAACAGACTTTATTTACACATGCAAATCCAAAAAATCATATTGTTGTGGTTACAGACCAAACAGACAGAGAGAGTATGGTAGTGGAGAGTTAGGTGAGTAATGGCTTAGGCTTCTCCCATGGCTCTGTATATATATATATATATATATATATATATATATATATATATATATATATATATATATATATATATAGGAAAATTACATAAGGCACCATGGTGCCTAGGCACCAACATCCGATACACGTGTATGATTGATAATTTTTTTGAGTTTGGGTATGAAAATGTTTTATACCCTTGATATATTTATGGTAAGTAAGTTTTGAACTCAGTTCAAATTAGTTTGAACTACTTTTGAGTTCAATGCAACTACAGTGAGTATATACCATAAAAATAGTTCAAACTAATTAAACTGAAGTTGAATTTAATTTTTTTCGGAGTTTGACATCTCAAATATACTTTTTTATGGGTATATGAAGATACCCACATCAAACGTTGCGAATCTCGAAGCAAATCAACGGGTATTGATATTGGTGCCTAGGCACCATGGTGCATGAAACACTCGTCCTATATATATATATATATATATATATATATATATATATATATCCAAATGAGGAGCGCTTTTACAATTATACCCTTACATGTGAGTATTCCCCTCAGGGGTACTCATGTCATTACACATGTCCCATTTTGGGCCTTACATCCATCTAACAGGCCTACTAGGCTTAGGTGGGGGCCACCCCTACAACAGGAGCCTCTCATGGTGAAGGGCTTCACGGGCCGAAGCCATGCCGCTGAGCCCTTTGGCCCCCTCCGTCCCATCGGCCTGTGACCCTCGATGACCTAGATACACTTTTGTTCGTGCTTATGGTGCGAGAGCTGTGTCTTCCGCTCCTGGACCTGCGCGGCCTCGAGGTCGAAGACACCGGGCAGGTCGAAGGCCTTGACGGGGCCGAGGTCCGGGCGTGCCATGCTTCACGCTCCGGATGTTTGTGGACGCGAAGTAAAACTTGGTCGGCTGCCCCGGGCAGCCGAGTCTTGGGAGGTGCTCCGCGTGATGTGGCACCAGCGCGAAGCGGTGGCTGCGTGGCCTGGGAGTGCGCTTTAATGACGCTTGGAATCATGCCGACCTTTGTCAGGGGCAGGCTGTTGCGGCTGCTTTATCTGCTCAGCACTGGGTGGGGGTACGCGGCAGGCTGTGATTGGAGCGTCGTGGGATGCCAGCGGTCATACGACCACGGCCGTTCGCCTCTTCCCCAGGGAAAGTGTCCATGCGGCAGGAATGTATCGGCGTATTACGCGCTGATCGCCCACCTACCGCCGCCTGCCGCGGTTGTCAGCGGTTGCACTGCCCGATCGTGGGTAGCCGAACCGCAGTAATTCTGTCGTTCGATCTTCTACTTGCGGGGGAGACGGGGACTTTATAAGTCGTCACTGTGGGCATGCAAGCGCTCCCCTTGGCTGCCTGCTTGCTTGTGCTTACGTGTTCCTTCCCGTTTTCTTGCGCATCCTGCTGCTACTTTCGCATCCATTCCTGCTCGTCGCCGCAGTGGGGAGAGAGGAATGGCTGCGCGTGACGACCTCCCACCTGACAGGGGTGCCGCCCTTGATGATCCTGCGCGCCGTCTTAGCGAGAGCGCCTCGTTGAGCCAGCGCTGCCTGACGCCACCACCGGCGGAGTATCGCCTGGTTCCGCGCGACAAAAGGCAAACCAACCATCGTTGGGATGCCATGAAGAAGTCGAAGGGCTGCTGCTCCCGTGTGCTGGGGCGGAGTCACGTCACGTAGGAGACTCTCCAAACCCTTCTTCGGAAGAAGAAGCTGGAGGACCGTGCCGGGGTTCGTTTGCCCGGGCCTGACGAAACAGAGCCGAACCCGGGAGAGTCGGAGGCGATCGTCTTCGTGGCATTCTTCGATGCCGGGCTCTGAATCCCGGTGACATTCTTTGTTCGCGAAGTGCTGCGAGCCTATAGGTTGGAGCTGGCGCAGCTGACTTCGACCGCGAACATTCGATTGGCCATCTTTACTTGGGCGATGCGGACGGAAGGTACCCGTCCCAGCGCCGAGCTGTACGCCATCCTGCATGACGCACGGTGCCAACCGAAGAAAATGGAAGGGGAAGCGTACTCGAACTTTGGCACGTGGACTTCGTGCTGAGGACGGATTGCTCACACTTGTTCCCCGCGTTGGCTACGCGAGGAAAGTGGGAGTCTGGCTGGACACGACAGTGGTTGTATCACCTTGTGACGAGCACGAGCGGCCTTCGAAGCCGGGGAGAGCCGATATCATTCAACCGCTGTCCGTATGTGACGCCTCGGCCCGGCGACGAACAATAGGCGCGGAGACTTGCTGGCATCGCCCTCCGGTTCAACATGCGTGACCCTGCCGAGGAGTTCACCATGTACGGGATATCTCCGCTTTCTTGTAACTGGAAGTACGAGCGGCGGGGGCTCGACCGAAAGGACGGCATCCACCCGGGGGTGTCTTCGCTCCATAGGCCCTCCGCACCCTATAAGTATCCCTGCCATAGGCCGCGTACCACCTGGGTGGTCGCAAACCCTTAGGTATGATATTCCGCTTTTGCGTGCAGTGCGCCGGTTAGAAGATGCGGAGCGCGCGGTGGTTGCGGTTCTTGGGCCGTACATGGCGAAGGAGCACAAGGCCCGTGAATCCGCAACTTCCTTTGCAAAGCAAGGGCGGATTAATCGGGCATGCGAGGTTCTGGGAATTCCCGTTCCGGAACGCCCGGTGCCTGTGGAATCGCCGAGCGGCGCGACGGCGGTGGCGCCATCCTCTCGATACAAGGTCCATTCGGAGACCATTGCCTTCAGCTCGCCGTACGTGCCGCCGGTCTAGAACATGGAGATGGGGGGCGAGACGGGCGCTGAGCTCGGACCGACTGATTCGGAGAGGCACACAACCCCGACAAGGCCTTACACAGTGGCGAGGCGACGGGCCCGAGCCTTGTTGTTCTTGAAGATGATGCCTCGTCGCCTCCAGCGGCAACCACGGCGTTGTCGCTGACGACAGCTTTCGCGGCTGGCAAGGTAACCACGGAGGCGTCACCTGCAACTCCGAAGGTGAAACGCCCTCGGGTGCAGTCACCACCATCTTTGAGGGGCCGGTTCAGCGTGGCAGGCCCAGTAACCGAGGTCCTGACACCTAGCGGGGATGCTCCTGAAGCCGAGAGGGTTGTCGCTCCTCAGGCCAGCGAGGTGATCATGACCCAGGTAGAGGCCCAGCGAAGTACCGCGGTAGAGGGTACTGGAGGTAGGTGTGGTTCGTTTTCCTCCCGCGACTTCGCGAAACTCTCTCCGATTTGCTCGCTTATTCTGTCGACATCAGGCGAGACAAGGTCTCCCAGACGAGGACAAGAATCAAGCAACGGGGGTGCCCGCGATGTCGCTGGCCTAATTGAGCAGGGGACTGTGTGTGCCCCAACTGTTGCCGAAGGCACTGGGGCGGGGGCTCTAGGGCTTGGTGTCTCCGACTTCGTCCCTCGGTGGGAGACGCTTCGCGCCTTGAGCGAGGTGGCGGAGTACGCTGGCGGCCACCTAGATCGGTAGGCGCTGCAGTCCTCCGGGGGTGACCTTTTGACGCTCGCGCTGGGTGCCTCGGAGATGAGGGTAACGGTCTCTGCTCTCGCTGCATATCCTTTGCTTATCTGAAGGGTAACCTTTGTTCTTGCGCCCGTGTAGACGCTTGCGATCAGCAAAGCCCTTGAGGAGACTCGCGCGCGCGAACGGAGGGCACTGGAGGACCAGCTGCGTGTCGCTGACGACGCCCACGCCACCAAGGACGAGCACATTCGGGCGCTGATGGCGGAACGGGACGAGGCTATCTCCGACGCGCAGTTGGTAGGCGCGAACGTGAAGAGCGCAACACTAGCCGCACAACACGCAATGGAGGAGGCTCAGCGCATCACGACGGAGGAGCAGACCACCCTTCTTCAGCGAATATCCGCGCTAGAGGCAGAGAAGGAGCAGCTTACTGCCTCCCTTGCAGAGAAGGCCTTATCCTGGGACAATGCGTGTGCCTCCGCGTGGGGGGCGATGGAGTCTTTGGAGCAGGCCCTCCGGGGGCTTTCCGTGCACGTGGAGGATGCCACTCATAGCCGTCAAGACCTGATGGAGACGCTTGGGCGAATCGTGGAGGGCTCGAGCGTCGCCCTTCGCGGCGCTAAGGCCTTCGGCACCCACTACAGCTACATGAGTGCTGGCCTTGCCCTTGCCTTGCTGCACGCTGGTGGGTGTGAGCATGTCAATGAGCTGGTGAACCCCCAGCTTGACTTGCCCGTCCAGCCCGGGATGATATCTGATACGGTTCGCGCCGCCCAGCCCGCCATCCGAAACTTCCACAATCGGATTTGGAATTACAACGGGGAGGGTGCCGCCACGGTTGCTTTGCGGCGGACGCTGCACTCGTCGCGGCGAAGATGGCGCGGACTCGTAGGAATAATTCTGGGTTTTGGTGTGCACCGCGCGGCGTGTATGTCTGCTACTGTAATGCAACTTCTGTCTTACGCGGGCTAAGCGACAACTCTCCTGTGCTCTTTTTGTTATATAATATGCTGTGAGCTGGGGTGTCTTGTAAGGTACGGGTCCTCAGGCTTGACGTCGCCCCTCGTTCTGATAGTGGCAAGCAGACTTGCGAACGCCTTGCACCGCAGACCCCAGGCTCCGAAGTGGTGGCAGCGGAGCCGACGCCTAGTCGAAGTAGACGCGCGAGCGCTCCGTCCCCTACCCTTCGAAGTGGTGGCAGCGGAGCCAGCGCCTAGTCGAGGTAGACACGCGAGCGCTCTGTCCCCTACCCTTCGAAGTGGTGGCAGCGGAGCGTGGGAACTTCGACCACGTCTTATTTATACTCCGGGGAGTACGCACAAGGACAGTGCCTGCACGTGTGTGGGGGTATCCACGTCTTGTTTATACTCTGCAGAGTGCGCAGGGACAACATCCGCGTCTTATTTATACTCCGTAGAGTGCGCGCGGAGGCGTCCCCCCGCTGCATCTTGTTTATACTTCGTAGAGTGCATGCGGAGGCGAACCTCGATGCTACGTATTATTTATACTCTGTAGAGTGCATGCGAAGGTGGACCCCAACGCTACGTCTTATTTAGAGTCCGTAGACTGCGCGCGGAGGCGAGCCTCCGTGCGTTGCGGGCGGTGAAATTGCGTGCGGAGGCGAACATCGACGCTACGTCTTATTTATACTTCGTAGAGTGCGTGCGGAGGCGAACCTCGACGCTACGTCTTATTTAGAGTCCGTAGACTGCGCGCGGAGGCGAGCCTCCACGCGTTGCGGGCGGTGAAATTGCGTGCGAAGGCGAACCTCGACGCTACGTCTTATTTATACTCCGTAGAGTGCGTGCGGAGGCGAACCTCGATGCTACGTCTTATTTATACTCCGTAGAGTGCGTGCGGAGGCGACTCTCGACGCTACGTCTTATTTAGAGTCCGTAGACTACGCGCGGAGGCGAGCCTCCGCGCGTTGCGGGCGGTGAAATTGCGTGCGGAGGCGAACCTTGACGCTACGTCTTATGTAGAGTCCGTAGACTGCGCGCGGGGGCGTCCCCCCACGCGTCTTTATTTATGCTCATGCATAGTGCACACGAAGGTAACCCTTTGCGTGCTTTTGGTATAAAACGAGAAAATTTGCATGAACGGTGCACTTTATTAAATTCCCGTTTGCGTGGGTGAGCGGTTACAAGAGGTAAGGCACTAACCGCTGGCCGCTTGCGCTCGCCGAAACCGTGGAAGGTCCTTGCACTCGCATACTCGAATTAGGCGTAATAACACCGCAGTCTGTCTGCATTCCACGTGTGGCGGAGCGTCTGCCCCTCCAAGGTGGCTAAGCGGTATGCTCCCTTCTGTAGGGCTTCCGCGACGATGTACGGGCCTTCCCACCTAGATTCGAGCTTGCCTACCATCTCCGCATGGAGCGCCATCTTAAGGACGAGGTCTCTTGGTCTGAATTCGCGTGGGTACAGCGAACGATCGCGACTGCGCACCATCTGTCGCGCGTACTTTATGACGTGCTGCATTGCGCTTGCTCGGTCCCCATCAAGGAGGTCCATGGACAATTGGCGCTCCTCGTTTGGTGCTTGGACGAGGACCCTTCGCGAGCCAGCCTTTATTTCTTCAGGTGTGACCGCCTCGTCACCAAAAAGGAGCTTGAATGGTGTGAACCCCGTTGGGCGTGTGACCGTTGTACGAAGGGACCAGAGGACGCTGTGGAGCTCACCCGGCCACTTCCCCTTTGGTAGCCCGATAAGGCGCTTCTTGATCGCGGCGGAGATAGCGCCATTCGCCCGCTCCACCGCCCCGTTGGACTGTGGGTGTCCAACCGAGGCGAACCGGAGAGTGATGCCCACATTGTCGCAGAATTCTTTGAACGGGGCTGCATCGAATTGCAGACCGTTGTCGACGGTGATTTCCCTGGGCACGCCGAATCGGCATATGATGTTCTGCCAGAGGAAGCGTTGCATAGCTGCCGAGGTAATCTTGGCCAGGGCTACCGCCTCTGGCCACCTGGAGAAGTATGCCAGAGCGACCGCTACGAACCGCAGGTCACCTTGGGCCCGTCAGCAATCTAGAATCAGGAATCAAATCATTACGCTTCAGCAATACTTTTGGATCATGATGGCGAAGAAGATAAAGATGTCAAGAACTAGGCCGCGAACCTCCAGTTGGCTGCTGTGGGCATGTCTGAAGGTCCCACTGTGTGCTCGTTCTTCATTGCCGCATTTTGTTGATTTCGCATAATCGGCCCATGAGTAAGTCTATTATTATATTTACGCTTTCACATGATATGTATCTTTGATATTCAGAATCGTAATCTGTGAGCATTATCTACCGATCCGAGGAATAGTGCGGTGGAATCACGAGGATTCGGATTATAAAATCTGGTCCAGCAGGATGGTATCGAGCATATCATTGCAGTCGTGACCTAGTTAGCACGGCCATTAGTTTCATGACTAGAAGTATTTCTTTAAAATACTATTTCCAAAAATATAAGTTATAATGCTCATTCTTAACTCTCTTAGATGATTCCCTCTCATCTATGTGCTGCCCTAGCCATTTTACCTTTACAACTCTCTTATCCCAAATTCAAAGCGATAAAAACATCCAGTACTCCTCTTGTAAATTTTCGTTGAAAACACACTTAGGGCCAAGAGTCATAGTGATTAACCTTAAAACTTGATTTTAAAAATAGTTTTGTCCTGGGTGGAAACAATAATGAAAATTTGGATAAATGTATTGTTGGACCTTAAATGAATAGATCATATAGATAGATGAATTAAGTGACCTTCGGAGAAATAGGAAATATGGAAATGATTGTTGGATTGCAACACCGATAAATTGTAAAAAATCCTGGGAGATGTTCACAATAATGGAATAATAGGATATGATCGGTAGCTGGATGAATTAACTGAAATATTTAGAAATTGGAGATGTGATAACAACTATTGGAGTATAAACCTGATTGATAACATAAAATAATGAATCAGATTTGAGATAGTGAAGATTTAGGTTGATCTCTAAAGAAGCAAATTATGGATTCGAATTAATAACATCAGACTGGATTAGTAGGAAGTCTCGATACAAAAATCATCGGTGGATCTAAGATAAAGAATATTAGACTCCCATTAGATTGAGGAGTTGATCAAGTTGGCGGATAATAGATCTGAGATTGGGATTATATGGACATAGTGAAATATGAGAAGTGAATTATAAATCTATGGTGGAAGCTAGGATTTATGTGAAGATTAGATACCCATAGCAGGATTAATGAAATTGAAAAGACACGATAGGAAGTGTATAATCGGTGGATCAAAAAATAAAGATACCCGCTGTTTGGAGTTTCAGATGGCAATAATACTGTACTGAAGGAAGATAGCCTAAAGAGCAAATTGCAAAAATGGAAGTTAAATTATCAAGACCATTGGATTCTAGGCCTTATATATGAAGATCATATGGAAGTGAATCAAAGCATTGATGAATATTGGAGAGATTAGTGTACCTTTATAAAAAAAAGGTATTGTATTTCCAAAATAATGACAAGAATGAGTACTAATTACCTCTCAATACTTTCCTCTTCCTTCTATGGATTATAAGAGAAAATTTAATTCACTTTCTCTTACCCTTGCTCCAAAAATTTAAGATTAGGATCGTCGAAGATGGTCATGAAGATTCAGTGGCCTCGCTTCAACACACCTAGAGTTCAGAACCCTGTGCTCTCTTGTGAGTGTCTTCGTGCATAAACGTTGCTTGGTCAAAAAGAGTTTAGTTGGTCCTGTGCACTGCCTTCTTGCCCTTGGGCGTTGTATTTCGAAGTCACAGGAAAAAATTATTTTTAAAAGATTGGTTATTCTGTGTGGCTTGTGTACTGCCCCAATTTCTGGGTGTGCACTCCTTAGAATGGGTTAGAATAACTCATCTCCGTGATCCTTTACGCGTCTCATGCTAATTCCCCCTCACCTTATTGCTGAAAACCTCGTCAGGTCTGCAGGCAAGAAATAGCAGATAGCCAAGTCAGGACACTCAAAGCTTTAAAATTAAAGAGGCAACACCTTTAGAAAAGGATGACAACTAAAAGGCTTTAGCCTGCAAAGGATCAAGACTCAAGTCTCCTTCTCGCAGCAAACTCACTGTTTCAGTCATCATCAAGACATTGTCAATGGCCAAAAAGAAGGCTAGAAGCAAGAAACTAGAACCAGCAGTTTCTACTCACCACCTGCACAAGCCAACACTCAGATCCATTCCGCAAAGACTACCAAGAAAGAGTCGCAGCATGATAGGCAATCGTACCACTACATTAGGCGGACCCCGAAAGAATACCATCTGCTTTTATTGCGGAGAAAAAGGACATGATGTTCGTAGGTGCCCTGAGAAAAGGAACGATAAGGGTGCTTATCCCCTTTGCAATAACACAGGATGTTGCGCGATCAAATGTCCCCAACGAAATCTAGAAGGATTAGCATGGGATGCTATCACCACCAATCAAGGCCCTCAGAGGAAGCCAGGCCATGGGTTCAACTGCTTCCAATGCAGTGACCCAGGACATTTTGTGAGAGACTGCCCTCAACGGAAATCAAATAAGCAGATAATGGATGCCGTCACCATTAGCTCCAACTCTGCCAAAGGAAACCCTATCGACTTCAAAGAGGAACAAGCTGCAACTACAAAAGTGCTGCCACCCGATCAGGAAGCTTCATTAAATAACATATGCATAGAATGTGGTAAAGCAGGACTTGTTATGCCCGGAGTGAGAAAGGATGACTAATGTCAGTTGTCATTTATTTTAAGGGGGGTAGCAAGAGTAGACAAGGAATGTCGAAGAACTACTATGGTGTATAATTACTTTTGGAAGTACTGCTATGATGTATGAATATCTTGGAGGTACAACAATTTGTATTGGACCCAGTTGAGTCAGAACAAGAGGATTTGCAAGATCGTCAAGACAAGCTAAACTCTAAAGCCTATTGCTAGCCAAGATCGTCAAGACAAGGGGGGTAGGTTTGTAACATCCCAAAATTTGGATATTCAAAAATATATAATTTTTGAAATATTTCTTGCGTTTTGCCGGTGTTCAAAATTTCTTTTTGAGCATTTATTTGAAATTTCTTGAGTTTCGTGTCATGCAAAATGAAATACTAAGAAATAATATCCAAATCCAAGATCAATGTTGGTGTTAATAAAATGAAACCAGAAAGAACTACTAGAATATATCTCTAAATGGTTAAGCCAAAAACCTTTTCTTTTAAATTCAACGGACATACAAAACCCAAGACTGGATCTTCAATTTTTAATTATACAATTTAGAACAAAGTAAAATTTAAAATCAAAATTCAAGGGCAAATAATTAAAATCCAAAATTTGAACCTAAAAGCTTCACCAAAAATTTAAATTTGGAATGCCATGTAAAACTCCAAAAATAAGTAAATCCTAGTGCATATTAGGATTTAAAATAAAAAAATTCAGATTCTAAGATTTTGCTTAATCCTTTCCTCTCTCTCTCTCCTCTTCCTTCTCTATGGCAGGTGGGCCCTCCCAACTTTGCCTTTCTATTTTTTATCCTCTCTTTTTCCTCACTGGCAGCCGGCTGTCTCCTTCCTTTTCCCCCTCTCTTCTTCTCGGTTTTTCTTTAAGTGGCAGCCGTGCGCCCACGTCGTCCCGCAGCGCACGCGTGTAGCTACAAAGCAAGGAGAGATCGCGCGCAGAGATTCGCATAATCACGCGCGCTGCCTCGTCCCATCGTCGCTCATGCGCCGTGCGAATCCCGGCTGCGCCCAACCCTGCCGCCTCGGCGCAATTTCCGCTGGCTCCTTCTTGCGCCGAGCCCCGCGCAGTCCACTCCGCCACCCGGTGCCCCGCCCCTCTGCAGCTACAAGAGGCCCCGCCCGTCCCCCTAACCTCCCACGCCACCCCCTCCTTTCCCCACTCCTTTTCCTCTACCTTTCCCCAATTGCTCGAGCTCGCCGTCTTCTCTGCAGCAAGCTTCTCCAGCCGTCTTCGGGCTCCACAGCGAATCACGGCACCGTAAGCCGATTGCCCACGCCTGGAGCACTGCCTGGCCACCCCGGAGCTAACCCCCACTTCGCCGGAGCCTCTTCCCCGCTCCAAGCCACCGGCACCGTGCGCCTTCACCGACCGACCCCGCCTCACGCCGCCGGCTCGCCGTGGTGTCCCTCCAGCTCGGCCAGCCCCATGGTGAGCATCACCATACCCCCCTTGTGCTCCCTCGGTCGCCCAATTCTTTCCCCTTCTTCCCAGTCGCCGGCACCCCTTTTCACCCTCATCGGCGGCCGCTTCCATCGCCGCCCGAGCCGCCTCACCCCTTTATGGCTTAAACCACCGCCCCCTTAGGCCTACACCCCTCCTAGAGGTCCATTTTGGCGGCTCCCCAAACCTCTCCGGCCGCTACCTGCCGCCGGCAAGGCTAGCCCCGAGCGCCGCCAATATGCTCTGCTTTGCCCCGTCCATGTGCTTGCTCAATTGTAATACCCCCTCCAATAAAATCGCTAAGGACTAGATGCTCAGTTGGTCAGCTGAGTGAGATCAAGCGCATGAAGCAGTAGATCCTGAGTTCGATTCTCCCTCGGTGCAATTCTCCATTCTTTTTTATTTTTATTGATTATTGATCATTTCAGTTTAGGAAAAATTTGTAAATAATCTAAAAAAGCTAATAAATTTAATTGGGCCATAAAACCAGATTGATTAATATATAAATGTGGAATAGTTATTATGTTTGAATAATTAATCCTATTTGCATAATTAACCAAAAGACAAAATTTTAATTACAGACTTCGATAAAGAAGAACAACTTATGGTAAATGACTAAATAAAGATTGCCATTAACTAAAATTAAGATTTATGCCTAGTATTTAAAAATGTTGCCATTAAATGAACTCTAGTGGTAGGATTTACTAATTACCAAATATTGGAATGTAACTTTGCTAGGTAAATAAATTTTAACTAAAGCTAACAACAATTAAAAAAATGTAGAGACTTTCTAGGTAAATATATTTGTATATATAAAGGGGTAGGGAAAATGCAGAAAGCATGTATACAGCCTACTAGTAAATATAATAGTATAACTCTTACGTTCACCATAGGCCCTATTAAAAAGGTATACATGTAGACACTATCATAAAAACACTGCCAAATCTTAGATGATAGCTTTAGTATGTAATGATAACAAAATGCCATCATATTTAGCAGGCTCGAGCTACAAAAGGATAAAATATCAGAAGTAGTAGTTTCCAGAAAGCACTCAGATTAAAAGGTCATACTAATATACAGATGCTAACATGTAGTAGCCCTAGGTCATCAAATACCAAAATAATCTCACGGACATATAGATACTCTAAAGTAAATATGTAATCAATAACACGAGTAATTGAGGTCACATAAAATGATACATACCAAGCTTTAACCAGATAGCTAAATTAGAAATAGGGCTAAGCCTAAACTAAAGCATAGATAAAATAATAATGGTACCATTAACTAAATCTTAATACTAGATTTAGTAAATAATAATGATGAATATGAAATAACAAGATATGGCCCAAACAACCGAATCCTAATTCAAGTTGAAACAGGCTTAGCGAAAACTGATGCTACATAAAATGTCATCACATAAAAAGCTATACACTTAGACACTAAAATTAATTCAGTAAGCCAAAATGGCCTGAAAAGTAACGCTTGACAAAATAATACCTACTTATAGGTCCATCCTAATTCATGGAACTTCCTTGATAAATATAAAAATAATAAAAGAAACTGTTAATAAAAGATCGAGTCATTGTTTTCTACCACCGGCCAATGCCTCAAATTACCCAAATCACCCAATAACTCATAATAATACAAAAGTTGAGTTTATTCGGATTTATTTGGAGCTTTTGAGTTATTTGCTTTCATTTTGGATTCAGTCGTTTGTCACATAATTAGAAACTGAAGTCCGAAGATTCCACGGATCAAGCGAGATCAAGAGCGAAGTGAAGAAAAGATCCGAAGCTCAAGAGAAAGCATTATGTGAGCTCAAGACCGCGGTAAATCGCGCCAGGCGAGTCAATACTCTGATCATGTTGAACCTACATTTTATGCAAATTATTTTCGTTTAAATTATCAAATTGCATGCTGTTATTATGTGCAAAATATGTTGATTTAAAAGTTTAGCTATATGCCCATCATTCAACTTGACTAAGTATTACACCCCTCTCTGGTATATTGCATATGTGAGCCTTGTCGCCTAGTGGAAAACTTTATAATGGTAAACTTTCGAAAATAAGTCCTTAATTATATGCCATGCTTAGCATTGTTTAGGAACCTGGGGCAAGAAATTGCCCTAAGCATCACTTTTAATCATGAGAAATTGATTCGGACAGTCATGGTGGGAATGACTGGTATATTTTGATATGGTTATTTTATGCTCCCAAAACTCTTAACTTGCTTAATATCTGAGCGGATGGTTTGGGGGCTGGTATGTGGTGCAGTGGAAGCACAAATTATGGAATGTGGTAGAACCGCTCAGATAATACTAAGGACTAAATCTTGTCATGACCTCCTGTGTAAAACAGTACAACCGCAAGTCTGTAAAGTACAACTTGTCTAAGTAAATTTATCGAAATCCCCGGACTCATCTCACCGGTAGTGGATAGAAGTGGATATGCTATGGCAAGGGGGCCTGAAGGGACACTGGTGGAGGGTGAAGTTTTCCCAGCTGTTCTAAGCGTTGCGGGGAGTTGAGAAGCCCGGCTGCGTTAGTAACTGTGGGGGAAACATCCCGTGCATAGATGGGACCCACCGCAAGTGGGCAGTTTCCCATAAGGTGAATGAGAAAAGGGACTAGATACTTTGAAAAGTCACTATGATGGTCTGCTCAACCACATGACTAAGGAATCGTGTGGAGGCAACGAGTTGATTGTCTCTTGTGGTGAAAGTGTACACACTCTGCAGAGTCAAAACTATTCGAATAGCCGTGCCCACGGTCAAGGGCGGACATGGGAACTTAACCAGATATAGTTCTATTTCAAAAACTTTGTGGGTGGAAATGGAAAAGTGAAGGGCTGCAGATGGTCCTGGTTTGAATTGTCCTGGGTGTCGTCCCAGTGATAAGTTAAGCGTTTATAACGCTGAAAGATAAGCATATGGTGCAGATGCCATATATGGTGAACGAAAAATCTATATCAGTATTAATGATATTGCATTCTTTCACACAATATGATTTGGTTCAAACTGCTAAGTCTCAGGAGATTTCTATATATCATATTTCAAATGCAGTTTATGGCAAATAAAATAATTTGAGCCTCCTTTGATAAGCCATGCATATTATCTACTTGCATTTTGTGTGTTGGCTCGCGAACACGGTGGTTTGTGCTCATATTCGCTTTCCCCACAAAATCCAGAATCAGGAATCAAATCATTACGCTTCAGCAATACTTTTGGATCATGATGGCGAAGAAGATAAAGATGTCAAGAACTAGGCCGCGAACCTCCAGTTGGATGCCTGTGGGCATGTCCTGAAGGTCCCACCTGTGTGCTCGTTCTTCCGCTGCCGCATTTTGTTGATTTCGGCCTAATCGGCCCATGAGTAAGTCTATTATTATATTTACGCTTTCACATGATATGTATCTTTGATATTCAAAACTGTAATCTGTGAGCACTATCTACTGATCCAGGGAATAGTGCGGTGGAATCACAGAGGATTCCGGATTATAAAATTTGGGTCTGACAGCCACTAATCATGAATCAGTGCGGACGAGGACTCGCCTCGCTCCCATCGCTTTGAGCTTCCCGAGGCTGAAGAGTAACGCCTCGTACTCGGCCGTGTTGTTCGTAGCCGGAAACGCTAGGCGCGCTGAGTACAACAGGCGCTGCCCCTCAGGTGTGGTATAACTGCGCCCACTCCTGCGCCCGCAACGCCGTAAGCTCCGTCGGTGTTAAGCATCCACACCGGGTCTTCGACCTGGAGGACAGGCTGAGCTGGAGGGGTCCATTCCGCGAGGAAGTCCGCTAGAACTTGAGACTTGATCGCCGTTCGAGAGGCGTATGTTAGGGAGAATGGGGCAAGCTCGGCCGCCCATTTGCCGATTCGCCCCGTGGACTCCTTGTTGTGCAGCATCTCCGCCAGAGGGAACGAGGATGGCACCGTTATCGGGTGCGCCAGGAAGTAATGCCGGAGCTTTCTTGAGACCATGACCAGCGCGTAAGCAAACTTCTCGAGCTCGGTATACCGCGTCTTGGCGCCCTCGAGGGCTTCGGAGACAAAGTACACTGGTCGCTGGAGCGCGCCCTCTTCGAGGACGAGGATGGCACTGACCGCCGTTGCCAAGGCGGCGAGGTAGAGTAGGAGGGGAGCCTCTGGTGCTGGGGCCACCAGAGTGGGAAGGGTTGCGAGGTGTTTCTTGAGGTCGTCGAAGGCCTTTGCGCAGTCGTCGTCCCAATGAAACCCATCGCAACCGCGGAGAGTCTTGAAAAATGGCAAGCCCCGCTCCGCTGCCCTGGAGAGGAAACGACTCAGGGCCGCCATGCGGCCTGCCAGCCTCTGGACCTCCCGCGTCGTCTTGGGCAGTTCCATGCCCAGGATAGCGTCGACCTTGTCGGGGTTCGCTTGAATGCCTCGCCCGGATACGAGGAAGCCCAAGAGCTTGCCCGCCTGTACGCCGAACACACATTTGTCCGGATTGAGCTTAATGCCCGCCTTCCTAAGGTTGTCAAAGGTCTCCTGAAGATCCCGACCGTGGGAGGCGAGCTGCCTGGTTTTTACTACCACGTCATCCACGTAGGCCTCCACGTTCCTCCCTAGCTGAACGGCTAGGGCCAGCGCGACGAGGCGGGTGAAGGTTGTGCCCGCGTTCTTCAAGCCGAAGGGCGTCCTGACAAAGCAAAAGGTCCTCACCGGTGTAATGAAGCTGGTTTTATCCTCATCGTCTTTAGCCATATAGACCTGATGGTAGCCGGAGTAGGCGTCCAAGAAGCTCATGAGCTCGCATCCGGCGGTGGCGTCGACCAGTTGATCTATGCGCGGCAGAGGGTAATCGTCCTTCGGGCATGCCTTGTTGAGGGCGGTAAAGTCGATGCACATGCGCCAGGCGCCGCTGGCCTTTTTGACCAACACCGGATTGGTGAGCCAGTCCGAATGTTGGACCTCGGATAACCCCCGCCCGAAGGAGCTTCGCCACCTCCACCTTGGCCGCTTGCTGCCGGTCCATGGACATACGGCGAAGTTTCTGCTTGACTAGCTTGACGTCAGGGCAGATCGCGAGGTTATGTTCGATGAGGGCGCGGTCCACACCTTTGATGTCCTCCGGGGACCATGCGAAGACATCTATGTTGGCCCGAAGAACTCGGAGCAAGTCTTGCTCTACGTCCGGAGGGAGGCCCTCGCCTATGGATACGAACTGCCCCTCCGCCTGGAGCGGCACCCTCTTCACTCCGCCCTCCGGGTGGGGCTTAGGTGTCCATCCTGGAGCGGATGGCGTGTCCGCCTGGTACTTGTCGGCGAGGACGTGCACCTTACGGTGCAGGCTTCCAGCTCCGGTTTCGATGCTCCTAGCCATATCCTGATCGTCGAAGACGGTGATGACGCCCCGCCGGCCTGGGAGCTTCATGCACAGGAAGACGTAGTGTGGGACCGCTTCGAAGGATTTGATGGCAGGCCGGCCCAATATGGCATTATATGGATACGAGATGTCCACGATGTCGAAGATGACATCTTCAGTCCTAGCGTTGTCGGCCTGGCACAAGGAGACTTGGAGGCGTACCTGACCCAAAGCCTTCAGAGGCTACCCTCCGAGGCCCTGGAGGGGGGCTTCCGAAGCTTTTAGTAGGCTCCGAGGTACTCCCATACGATCAAGGGCCTCCGCGAACAAGATGTTTGCGGAGCTCCCTTCGTCAATGAGGATACGCTTGACGTCGCAACCTGCGATGTCGGCCTGGATGACCAAGAGATCTTGGTGGGGGAATTCCACGCCCTGGGCATCGGCTGACGTGAAGGCGATGCTGGGATGGGACGCCCGCAGAGGTAGTTGTGCTGGGGAAGTGCTCGACGAAGAGCCTCAAGTGATGACGTTAACACCACGGCACTGGGTCTCTCTAGGGGGCCCAGCGCACGAGGGACTGCCTTGCGTACACTGTACGTGGGCTATTGCGGGGGTCAGTGTCTCCGAGGTCCGTACGTGGGCCCTCGCTTGCCGCAATTTTGGTGCATGTCTGCGCGAAATGGCCCCCGTAGCCGTGCACTTCGCACCATCTGCCGTATTCTAGGATTTCCTGCTCCGCACGCGGCTTCTCGTCGCGGCTTCCTTCGCGTCCCCCTCCGACACGCGAGGTTAAGGCGGCTTCCCAGGGAACGCCTTGCACAGCGAGGATGTGGCGGGCCTTTTGGGGTCTTCGCCGGTTACGCTGGGCCTTGCTCCTGTCATATGGCAAGTTTTGGTGCACCCCGTCGTCGACACGCTCACGAGTGTCACCCACGGACGCTTGCTTGTGTTTCGTCCTCGGGTTGTCTCTTGTGCTTCTCCTTTGCGACAACTCATCCGCTTGCCCGACATCGGAGCTGTCGCCGCTGCGCCTCCACGCGTCCTCCTTGGCTCGGGCGTACGCTTCCATTTTGTCGAAGAGCTCTGCCTCCGACTTGAGTGGCTTCCGCGCGTTATATTCAGCGAGCGGTCCCAGGCGGAGACCTTGTATCACTGCGTTGATGATGGTTGCCTCACTAACGTCCCTGACTTGGCAGCATACCTTGGCGAAGCATTTGAAGTAAGTCCGGAGCCCCTCCTTGGGTTTCTGCTTGACTACGAAGAGCTGGTCCGCATCAACACGCTCGACGTAGTTTCCCTGGAAGTTGTTGTAGAGCCGATCGTGGATCTGTTCCCACACGTAGATGGACTGTGGTTCGATGGTGAAGAACCAGGACAGCGCCACCCCTTGTAACGCGAGGGGGAGTCCTTTTGCCTTCGTGGTGTTGTCTCTGCCAACGGCTTCGATAGCGGTCTCATACACGCGCATGAACTCTCGCGGGTCGGAGTCACCCTTGTACGCCTTGATGATGCTCGGGAACTTGAAGTCCTCAGGCCATGCCGCTTGCTGCAGGCCCGCAGAGAGCGGGGACTCCGGGTCTACGCGCTGTAGTGGGACGCGACTGGACGTAAGAGCGTTGCGTCTATTCGCCCTTTCCGAGGTGGGCTCAGACGCAACCACCGGCGTGGCGCGTTGGCTCCGAGCCTCTTGTATGTCTCGCACGGCCCCGAGGAGATCTGACAGCTCCCGCTGGAACGCGTTGAGGGCCGCCAGCAGGGCGGTCTCCACCGTGGGCGTGGTTGGGGCTGTCGGTATGCTCGGCGACACGACCGGGATGGCGGCGACCACGGCCTGCGCGCCCAATCTACCCGCAGCGCTGGCACGGAGGACCCTGGAGCCGGTGACGAAGCCCATGTCGTCGCCGGGACCGCTCACCGCTCCCGCGCCAAGTGGGGAAGTGGACGCGCCTGCGTTGTCACCGCCGGGGTTGGTGGTCGGGGTGGTGGTGGCGGGGTCGGGCGTCGCGTCGTGAACGCCGGTGCTCAGGGTCGTCACACCCGCGCCGCCACCTGCACCTACAGCTGCTAAAGCCGAAGCCCTGGTATTGACGTGAGATTTTGCCGCCTCCGCCTTCTTCTTCTTCGCCACCAATGGTGAAGTTTTCTTTGGTGCCATCCTCCTTCAGATCTGGAGGCTTGCTCTTGTCCTCCCCACGGACGGCGCCAAATGTTGTGGTTACAGACCAAACAGAGAGAGAGAGTATGGTAGTCAGAGCCGGCCCTAGGGAGGTGCACCGGGTGCGACCGCCTAGGGCCCAGGCGAGGGAGGGGCCCAAACCCATGTATACAAACCTCAGGCCCTATAGCAAAATAATGAGCCCCGACGCGTGGCTCTGCGTCTCCTGCCCTCGAATCTGCGTCTCCTGCGTCTCAGCGTCTCCGGCGACGGCGATCTGATCTCATCTCAGGTTCTACGACGCGTCGACGCCGTCCTCGAATCCGTACGTGAGTACGTGACGCCCTCGCAAATCGCAATGTCCTCTACTCCTTTAGTTACATGAATCTCAGGTTCTAGTTACATGCATTGATGCATACGTATACATACGTAGAATCGTAGATCAATATGTATACATGCATGCGAAGGGACGTTGGTCTAGGACTCTTGGTTGTCGTTTGAGTGCCGACCAAATGCAGGTCTCGTTTCTTTTCCCACACGAGCAGAAACCGCGACCTACACCGCGAGTTCGCGATCACGAGACGCCGAGACGGAGAGGGAGAGTCGCGCGGAGTCGCGGTCCGCGGACACGGCGGCGGCGACCAGGGCTCGATGACCGACGACGATGACATCAGTTGCTCGGTGGTTCAATCAGAGATTCAGAGTCCAGGCCCTAGGTATTTTTTTCCTTATTCTTTTTTAATCCAAATTAATTTTTTGTACAGTATTTCAGACTTCTAGTACTCTGTACTCATATAATCATGTTTTTATTCTAATTTAGGTGTTAGAATTTTAGAATGTTACCTAAAAAACATTTGTCGGGGGCTGAGAAAAGAAAACGAAGAAAACTAGAACATTAATCCAAGGGCATTATATATGCCGTGTGCATGTCATAGTCTGAATCTTACTCTTTGTGATATGGGAAAATCTTGCAGGTAAACTATTGTTTCTTTTATATGTTATACATTGTTTTCATATAATATGCCATGATATGGGAAAATTTTGAATCTTACTATTTGTCAAATCTTGCAGGCAAGCTATTTCTTTTTTTAGTTTACATTGCTCGTTGATAATTATCAGACATGCTAAATTAAAAATATATTATTGGATTCGTTTTCGCTTTGCAAGTAAAATTAGCATCTATATATTATAAAATTCTATACATGGTTTAATGGGCCCGTCACGACAAGTTCGCCTTAGGGCCCTCAAAACCCTAGGACCGGCACTGATGGTAGTGGAGAGTTATGTGAGTAATGGCTTAGGGCTTCTCCCCATGGCTTGTGTTATATATATATATATATATATATATATATATATATATATATATATATATATATATATATCCAAATGAGGAGCGTTTTTACAATTATACCCTTACACGTGAGTATTCCCCTCAGGGGTACTCATGTCATTACACATGTCCCATTTTGGACCTTACATCCTTCTAACAGACCTACTGGGCTTAGGTGGGGGCCACCCCTACAACACATATCATCTCAGAAACTACAGAGTTAGCTACACCTTCCTAGTTATACCCAAAGTTCAAATCTGCAATTTAGCAAGCCAAGTTGATATTTTCCCATGACTGCATCCAACAACAACTAGTTTCTAGATAGCAGTCTTCCTAAAACTATAACTTCTGTTCTACCCAACCAAAATTTGTGTTATTAGACCCTCTGGAATCCTTATGAAATTACCTACACTTTTAATGTTGATCAAAAACCTTAATTTATCCATTTGATATTTTTAATCTATAGTTACCACACTGCTGCCAAAAGACTACAACTTTCCAGACAGCAGTCTTACAAAAATCATAACTCTTAATCTACCCAAATAATTGACGTGATTAAGTATTCTACAGAAAGCTAATAAAATTCTCTACAATTATCTAGTAAGGTAACATTCTCAAATTTAGCCCACATAGTACCTGAGATCACGATCGAACATAATGGCCGACAAACCGATCTACTAAGCAAATCTTCAACACAAAATATCCTAATTCTCTCTTTAATTCTGACTCTAATATAAACTAAAATAGAAATTGACAACAAAGGAAAGACCTCAGATTGTTATCCCGATGAAGTACACCAAAACGCGGCCCCTTCTTTACCTTTTCTTTCCTTCTCCCTTCCTCTGACCTGCTGCTCTCTTCGCTATCCTGTTCGTCGCCGTGCAGCCGCGCGCGTTGAAGATTTAAGCATCACGGCGCAAACACCAGTACTTCGGCAGCCATCAACTAGCAGCCATGCATGCGCATGCATGCAACTAGCAGCAGCACGCAACTAGCATGCAGAACGCACGCAGGCGGCGACACGGGGCAGCCGAGTGAGACGGGTGGCCGACCGGGCACCTGGGCAATGCGGCTCGCGCGCAGGCGTGGTGATGCTGGCGCGGCTATGGATGGCGACGGAGCTATGACTAGGGGTGGAAACGGATCGGATACGGTAATAGTTTCAAATACGAATACGAATCCATATTTTTAAAATGAATACGAATACAAATTCGAATACTTTCAAATACGGATACAAATATTCTCGAATACGAATACAGATATTTTCGAATACGGATTTTCTCGGATACGAATATCGGATAAAACGGATTCCTAACGGTTTTACCGATTTTTCATCGGTTTTTGACTGGTTACCAGTTTTAAACCGCCTAAATTCAAGTTTTGAATCACAAAATTTGTACGGATTTTTCATGGGTTCTAAAGACGGATCGAATACGAATCGAATAGTCTCGAATACGGATACGGATACGAATATTCTCGAATACGAATGCGAATACGAATACTCTCAAATACGGATACGAATATTCTCGAATACGAATACGAATATTTTCGAATACGGATTTTGCTTACCATATTCGGATTTCTCTCGGATACGAATATCGGATAAAACGAATTATCCGTTATCATTTTCCACCCCTAGCTATGACAAGCGCAGGCGACGTGGGCCGGCTAGGGGTGGAAAAACAATAATAATAATCCATTTTATATATTTATATCTGAGAAAATATGAACGTGATAAGCTAAATTTGTATTCAAAAATATTTGTATTTATATTTAAGAATATTCGTTTTCATATTTTGAGAATATTCGTATTTGTATTCGTATTAGAAAATATTCATATTCAAGACTATTCGATCTGTTTCATATGCCTAACATTAACAGTCCGATTACCGGAAATCCCGAGAAAAATCCAATCTATTTCTCGGGACCAATCCAATCTATTTCTCGAGAATATTCGTTTTCATGTTCATTTATTTTAAAAATATAGATTCGTATTCGTATTTGAGACTATTCGATCGCATCCAATCTATTTCCATCCCTAGGCCCTAGCGACGCGGCAAGTTCTGGTGGCGCAGCAATGCAGGGACGGTATCACATCACAAGTTTGATTCCATCTCCAATTTCTCCCTACGACATGCTCCAGGATAGCAACTCTTGCCTAAAAAAAATTCCAAAACATCCTATTTTCATGTTTTTTTTCACTAATTACACACAGGTTCTCAAAAGGTTTATTTTAGGGTATTGCAGGCATGGTGTAGGAATTAGAAAGGTAGAGCATGTGGTCACAACCACAATGCTGTGAAGCAAAGCTTGTGGAGCATAAATGATCTCTTGATTACCTTTCTTTAATTTAACAAAAAAGAAAAGTAGGCCGAGCAACTATTGGATGCAAAATTTGGTCTAGCTACTATTAGATCTGTTCATATTAGTTTTGTTTCTAGTTTGTGTTTAGAGAAATCAAAAATTAAATAGAAACCAGAAGTACAAATTGATATAAATGGGCCCTTAATTTCTATTTGGGTGTTGACTCACTAGTCACTAGCTAGATAATCGGTTTGCTTCGGATTTGCTTCGGACGTGCTATTGACAATTGCATGTCGATACTCCATCAACACATTAACCACAAGCCAAGTAAGTCATAAGTCTTTGTGCGTACAAGTTACTAGTGGTAGCTTGGTGGCTACCTTTTTTTTTATGAAACTCAATCAAGGGTCAATCAGTACCGTATCATCTTCTTTACTTGACGATTATATGATATTTCTTTGCTTTTGCACCAAATTATGTAGAGATGAATCAATCATGCATGGTGACACGTTAGCATTTCATTAATTAGTGAATGCAACGGCAATTATATATTTGATGAGACTTATTATTTTGAGTGGCTTATGGCTGAAAAGTACTGTAACTAACTGAAAAAACACTGTAGCTAGCTGAAAAAACATTGTAGCTGATGGCGGCTTATTTGGCGTCATTAAATTAAAAAAATATAAAAATAGAAAAAACAGATTAGCCCGTCACGGACAGTACAAACGAACACGGGAAAAAAAAGAACCGACAAAAAAGCTCAAGAAAAAGCTAAAAAACCAGAAAAAGACGAAATTGTTGAATAATGAAAAATAAGCCAGAAATCAGAAGTCAGAAGCCTAAATCATTTTGAGCGGGGCCTTAACGAGAGCAACTTCAAAAACAAGCTAAGATCGATCGACTAAATTCTAAAAACTGCAGAAAAAGAGTGGTTGACTCTAACAAGTAAAAAAATAGGTAACGAAATGGGACCATCGATCGACCCATGAAACCTTCCATCACGAGTCCTATATTTGCATAGCGTACTGCGTACATGCACGTACGCATGCCTTAATTGGGGAGAACTTAAAGATGAACGGGGACATATTGCAAGTTTGTTGGCGTGACAAGTTGCAATCGATCGGGTGGCTGGAAACGTCAACGGGCAGGCTGACCGTTGAGGTAGGTCCGTAGGTGTAAGGTGACCGATGTGGATAGAACGTGAGAAGCTAATTATCCACTCACGGGCTTCGATTTAGTTATGATTTATTAATCTAATAAATAGTTATTATAAAAAGTATTATTATAGTCAAAAATCACTGATAATCTAAAAAAATATGACCTATATAGAGCCTTTACGTACATACATATGTATATATGAAGCATTTTCTGTACTCCTGAGAGTATATACTCACACTTCTAATATATCACTTAAATGAACATGTTATACTTCTTTATCACTTTAGATATATTTAAATGTTAATTCTAAGATATTACAATGTGACTTAGCTAAAAATAATTTTATCAAAGCCCTTTAGTTTTTGCTATATATTATTTTTCATATATATATAATGAGTCTATACATAAATTATGCTATAAAAAGTGGATTGTAATGAAATTTTTCATGGAGCTCACTTTGAAGTATCTTATATTCATTATTACAGTATACTCAAAAGGATAAAGAAGTATAACAACATCATTTAAACTACATAAGAAGCGAGAGTACATACTCTCAGAAGTATAGAATCATTTTACTACATATATATCCCACTTTGAATATACCACTTAAATGAACATATTATACTTATTTATCACTTTTGTTATACTTAAATATTAATTATAAGATATTCCAACGTGGTTTGGTCAAAAATTTTCATCAGAGTCCTTTATTTCTGTCATATACTATTTTCCATATATAAAAGAAGTATATACACGAATTATGTTATAAAAGTGGACTTTTATGAAATTTTTTATGAAGCTCACTTTGGAGAGTATCTTATAATCATTATTAAAGTATACTCAAAAGAATAAGTAGGTATAACAATATTATTTAAGGGGCATATAAGTAGGAGTGCATACTCCCAGGAGTTTGGAATTATTCTCATGCATGTGTATGTATGTATGTATGTATGTATGTATGTATGTATGTATGTATGTGTGTGTGTGTGCGCGCGCGCGCGCGTGTGCATGTAAGATCCCAAAATTTTAGCTTTTGTTTATTTTAGTTTTTTCTGGATTTTCTTTTTTCCTTTTCTTTTTAGTTGAGCCTCGTAAAAGAAAAAACTTTGTTAGCTTGTCTTAAAGCCTTCTTAGAGTTGATTTATTTTTCTGGAGTTGCTCTTGGCTTCTAGTAATTTTGAGAATTTTTCTGAAATATTTGGCCCTTATTCTCTATTTTCTAAGCCTTTTTTGATTGAAATGTATTAAAAATTCCCTAAATTCTCTCGGGCTGAAACCATCATCATTTTTTTTTACCCATTTTCCAGTTTTTCCTCAACCTCGGCCCACTTCCCCAACGCAAGGCCTCAGCCCATGCGTGCGCGCCAACCTGCTCCTGCGCGTCTCCTCTCCCCTCACTGCCGTGCAGGCCCCTCCTGCCAGCTCATCTCTCTTGCACTACCACCAGGGCCTGCCTGTGAGCAGTGTATCCCTCTTTCCTATCTTATTCCTCCACCTTCCTAATTCTCCCATGCGACACCACCATCTGCGTCTCCGAGTCCTTGCCCTCCTTTCATTTTTGGCTGTTCGCCCAAAAGGAAAATCCGTTGCCGATCTCCAATCGAACGATTTTCGCCTCCCCTTTCCCTCTGTGCCCCCTTTCCTTTCTACCCTCCCCCCAATTGCACTGCCGTGATTCCCATGAGTGATTGCCTCATCGTGCCCCCTCCTCGAGACTATAAATGCCCCGCTAGCTTCCTTGCTCATCCCCACACCAAAGCCCTCACTCAATCATGCCTCTCAAGCCCCCGAGCCTCTCCACATTGTGCGCCCACCGCTTCGAGCTCTACTGAGGTCACCAGCGAGCAATTTCGGTCACCTCAACCATGCCCGAGTCTCACCGACACCATCTTCGACACCACCGTCCTCCCGCGACCCTTCCTCGACCCTCTGCCGTACAAGACCATCACCAGAATGCTGTCTCCACCAGAAACCGAATGCCATCGCTGCCTTCACTCATCGTTGATAGCTTTCGACCATCCTCGAGCTATGCACCAAAGTGAAACCAACTCCCCACACCATCTCTTCCCTATTATGACTTTCGCTGACCACTGCCCTGCACCGGAACATCAGCGAGCCCTCAAATCTCCGTGAGCCACCACCGGCTGGCTTGCTACATCTGCACACAGGTCCACGTGCTCACCACCTACCACCATGTGTCCTGCCATGCAAGCCCAGCCCCGCCAGATAAGCACCACGCCACCTCACCGATGGTCCAATCCACCATGTACCAGGCAAAAACTGCGGTCCCGGTCCATAAACCCAGGCCCACGATGTAAATTTATTGATAAAATTAAAAGTGTAGTTAATTGTAATATTTGCACTCTCTACACGGATTTAATGTTGTAAAAGAGGTTAAGCAACTGCTATGTACCATTTAATTATAGTGATACATATGGGTAAATTACATAAAGCACCCACATCATGAACTGTCCGATATATATGTACCCCGTTTTAAAAAGATAGTTCAATTGAAAGTTAGTTATTGTAGAAAATCAAGTTATAACAAGGGAAAAAAACCAGCCATTAAATATTTGAGAACCGTAGGGGTAATTTTAAGATCACATCTTCCGTTGACGGGTCATGTATCTTTTGGGGATTTTCATGTAGTGACGTGTCCATCGTCTACGCATGCCATGCGTGGCTGTTATCTACCATACACTGCGTGTCTTGAGTGGTACACATCCTTCGGCGTTACACCAACCGTACGTGATGTGTCTTTTCCCTGGTTCACATGAACAACTTACCGAGCTATTGGTCGCGACCATGGATGTACATTTAATTGACCCGTAGGAGGAGTACATAGGTTGTCTACCTCGTTCTCCCACTTCGTGGCAAGCTATTTATTTATAATTTTCTATATATAATCGATCGAACGCGACTTAAAACGAGGTTAATTAGCCTCCGTCTGGCATTTTGGGTTTGGCAAATCTGCTGCTAGATATCTTCATGTTTGTTGTTCACCTATATTTTTTGAAGCCACGTTGCATACGGAGATTATTGTTTTCAAATTAAATAGAGAGTAAGTTACTATGGAAAAAACTATCATGTTAATAAACTTCAAGCTGATTTGCCAAACATGGTGCATGGCTTTTAACAACTGAGATTCAAAAATTTCACTCCGAAACTTTAGAAACTTTCAACTCCGGCTATCGTTGTCGGAGGCAGTGGCGAGCTGGGCAATTAACACACAGCTCTCTCTCTCTATGTGTCATCCTCGTGGTTCAAATCATAGAAAAGAGAAAAAAATGGACCCCTCATTAATTAATTAATTAATTGAATTAATAAGGCTACATGGTTCAAATCATAGAAAAGAGAAAGAATGGACCCCTCATTAATTAATTAATTGAATTAATAGGACTACAAACCATGAGAGTACAATACACGGTATGTACATCAAGGCAGCTTCGAAATGTCAACCAATTTTTTTTCACCACCACATAATTAAGGTTGAACTTAAAAAACCAATCTTTTCGTACACAGGTAATGCACCTCACATTCCATATGACACTTTACTCGGTTTACTACAGTATGTACGTACGATGGCGTACGTACGACACATACAAAATAGCAGTACAATCCTACGTACCAACACGTACATGACCATAAGTATAAAGATGATGGATCACCACCACGTACATACTTGGGAGCAGCAGCAGGCAGCAGCCGTAGTAGTTACTGTATTGAGGATTGATCGAATAATGGCCGACGGATCATGCGGCGGCGCCGGCGGCAATGGGGACGCTGTGGAGGACGACGGTCTCGACGGTGAGGCCGGGGCCGAAGCCGAAGAGGACGCCCCAGTCCATGCCCTCGCCGGTGGTGGCGTGGCCGTCCTCGGCGGAGCGCTTGCGCATCTCGTCGAGGATGAAGAGGACGCAGGCGCTGGACATGTTGCCGTACTCGGAGAGGACCTGACGGGTGGCGCGCATCCGGGCCTTGTCTAGGCCAACCTTGGCCTCCACCTGGTCCAGGATGGCCGGCCCGCCGGGGTGCGCCACCCAGAAGATGGAGTTCCAGTCGTCGATGCCCAGCGGCGCGAAGGCGTCCACCAGCGCGCGCTCGATGTTCTTGGAGATGAGCCCCGGCACGTCCTTGAGGAGGTGGAAGGTAAGCCCCACCTCACGGAGGTGGCCGTCGATGGCGCCCTCCGAGTCCGGCAGGATGGTCTGGCTCGCCGACACCAGCTGGAACAGCGGCCGCTCCACGGACTCGTCGGGGTCGGCGCCGAGGATCACCGCCGCCGCGCCGTCGCCGAACAGCGCCTGCCCGACCAGCGAGTCCAGGTGGGACTCGGAGGGGCCACGGAACGTCACGGCGGTGATCTCCGAGCACACCACCAGCACGCGCGCGCCGCGGTTGTTCTCGGCGAGGTCTTTGGCCACGCGGAGCACCGTGCCGCCGGCGAAGCAGCCCTGCTGGTACATCATGAGGCGCTTCACCGACGGGCGCAGGCCCAGCAGCTTGGCCAGCTGGTAGTCGGCGCCCGGCATGTCCACGCCGGAGGTGGTGCAGAAGACGAGGTGCGTGATCTTCGACCGCGGTTGCCCCCACTCCTTGATCGCCTTCTGCGCCGCCGCCTTCCCCAGCTTCGGCACCTCGACGACGACGATGTCCTGGCGCGCGTCCAGCGACGGAGCCATGTACGCGCACATGTTGGGATTCTCCTGAAGGATCTCCTCCGTCAGGTGCATGTACCTCTTCCGGATCATCGACTTGTCGCCTGCACACACGCACACCCATACATACGCACCGACATCGACGACGACCACGCCGGCGGCGACGTCAAGTCATGTCTGTTAGCTCGATCGCTCATTCCATAAAGCGCAACAGGGATGGGAGAAAACGAATTAGGTCTGCATGTGTTGTCTATGTTTCAAGTTTTAGCTCTCGTCGTGGAGTCACCCTCCTCATGACTCATGTGTCTAGTTGATATCTGTCTGTCTCGTGGGCCCTCAATATTTGTGGTACGGTAGCATGTCAGGGCCGTGTCGTGTCCTGCCATTATTCTGGACTTGTGGCATTGATAGTGATAGTAAGTACGTATGAAATAATTGTTGTTGGTGTGCATTTTGAAACTACTTCGGTTATATATATGCAGACCTATCACTCTGTGTGTGTGTGAGTGTGTGAAAACATGCATGGACCAAAAGTATTTTTTTCTGGTTAAAATTTCGAAACTTGTCATGTGAAGGTCACATAAAGATTCACAACTGGAATATATATATATATATATATATATATATATATATATATATATATATATATATATATATATATATATATATATATATATATATATATATATATATATATATATATATATATATATATATATATATATATATATATCGTTTCCTCGTCTTCTGTGTAGCATGTTTGCAGCAAAATGCCAGGTCGCCAAGTCATAGAATCGCCTGTCAGCGGTAGATCAATTTGCCACCATTTGATACCTTTTCTCATGTTAATAGGTGTGACACTTAAATCTAGTAGTGCTCACTACCTGTTAGGCCCCGTTTGGCACAACTCAGCTTCATTAGTGAAACTGTTTTTTGTTCCAGCTTCACGAGCAACTTCACCGATGAAGCTAAATCTGTTTTGGAAAACTGTTTGGCAAAACAGCTTCACCAACAGCTTCATGCATGGCTGAGAGAGGGCAATTGTCCAAGATGCCCCTGTCTACCTGACTTGTTCTAACATTTGGAGTTGTATGTTTGTATATGGTCATATGAATTAAAAAACAATATATTTGAATGAGTATGAATTAAAACATTAAAATAATAAATAATAAAAAATTAAAATCATTAGGAAGCAATATTAGTGCCTTGTTTATGTTTCGTGAACGGGAGAGGTGAACGGGATGGACTAGTGGCAAATGCGTGTAATTTTGGTGAACCAGAGGGGCAGTGGGTTCCTAGGACTGCGGGCCTGAGGGAGAAAGCTGTGAAAAGCTACTTTTTTCAGCTTCACCTCTCCCCATTCCTTTGTGAGAGCACAAAAAAAGGAGCTTCACCCATGAAGCTGTTTGCAAAAAGGGTGTTTGGCAAAAAAACAACTCACAACAGCTCATGAAGCTATTGGTGAAGCTGTGCCAAACAGGGCCTTAGTATTACCTAATTGCAGTTAAATTGGTATGTTGGGCACGTCAAGTCGTTGCCCGTTTTCCATGGCCATGCTTCTTGTGTGTGCATAGGCTAATTAACTTCCCAAGCTAGTATTTTTTTTAAGGGGGCTTAGTTTCCTTCTGCTTTTATTAATATCTCCAAAAGGCGAAATTGCACGCAAAAATTAACAACAGGAAGAAAGTAATTATTTTGCTAACCCGTCCTGATCATAATTAAAAAATGCATATAGAAATTAACAAGAAGAAAAAAAACACGTCAACATGCATTCAACATATATATGCACGTCTATATGCATGTACTCCAGCTAGCTTTGTCGTAATTAATTGAGGCTGTTGTGTATGTTTTATTTTCGGATCAAGATATATCTTCTCTTTTCCAAAAAAGAAATGGAAATTCCCACTAACAGTGAAGAAAGCTAGGCCTTGTATGCATAGTCCTTTCAGACACCTAGCTAATTAACAATAGCTACAGCTTCTTTTCTCCATATTTTTTTTCGTTTTTATCTGTGATGCTATATGTCGTACATATATATCCTTCGAACACCTAGGTAACCAGCATACCATTCTCTGTTTTTTTTTCTCGATGCTAGCTAACCATATATACCTAGCTTCATTTCATTCAATCTTTTCTTTATTTGTTTTTGTTTTTGATGGTAACCGGGAAAAAAGACCTGATTCTTAGTAGAACGATATAAATAAAATCACTACAGTGTGTATTACAATTAATTTATAGATTTCATCTTAAAAGAATACCTCATTTAAAAACTAGTTACTGTAAAAAAAATTAAAAACAGTTTTTAAAAGTTAAGAAGAACGGCACATAAACATACGTGCAAGCAAAAGCTTCCATGGAGGTCACACATAATGCGTTGTTGCATGCATGGCTGGGTGTGAGCGAGCTAGCTATATTGTACATGCAATTAGGTCCGCTGCAAACGGCTTGCGCTTTTCAATTATTTTGGTTTCAGCTTATTTAAGTCAAATATCACTTAAAATATATCGGTTTTTAATTTCAACTCATTTTTGACCTTTTGGGATTTTGTCTTTTTTTCCCTTATTGTTTTGATAATATAACGGTTTTTTATTTATTATTTTTTAGAAAAAAAATTAAACATCACTGCAATATAATTTTAGCTATAAATCAAAACTCATACCTAAAAACTTAAACCGTATGTCAGTTAGAACGGGCCAAAATGAAGCATGCACCTGGCGCACAAAAAAGAGAGAAAAATGTATACTCCTTGGTAAATCACTTACACATCCTCTTGAACTTGTCCTTGAGCTCGGTGAGGTGCTCGCTCTTGGTGATCCTGAAGTAGTAGTCCGGGTAGTCGGCCTGGTACACGCAGTTGGCCGGCGTCGCCGTGCCGATGGCCAGCACCGTCGCCGGCCCATCCGCCCGCTGCGCCCTCCTCACCTCCTCCACCGTCACCAACGCCGCCATCGACGATATCTACCTACCTCTCTCGCGGGCTGCAAGCGATCACGACGACGACGACCAGTAAGTAGTAGCTAGCGGCTGCTGTGCGTCGTGCCGTCTGTCGATCTGAGTTTTGCCGGGCTGGTGCCATGCGTGGGCAGCGGAATATATAGGCGGGAATGGTGGGTGCGGCGGGGGTTAGGTCAGTTGGACGGGCGGATGGAGGCCACGCGGGCGGTGCACCGGTGGCGGAGGGGATGACACTTGTACCAACCAACCCGGACACGGGGGTGTTAGTTGGGTCACTCGGCCTTGGGCCTCACAGCACCGCCTCATTCTTTGGATGGATGGCGTCGGATCGACCAGTCACTCGTCCAGCCACGGTCTCGTAATTAATAGTATGCCAGATTAATTATCGTTAATTCTCTTGGCTGGAGATGTTTAGTTGGCACGCATTCATGGCTTCATGGGACTAAAGTCTAGCAGCGTATATACGTGGAATTAACAAGAAATGTTCAGTTAATAGCCAGTTCTGGTGGTTACTTGGTTAAGTTTGGGCAGTTAGTGTCAATTAATTGTAACTGTGCTATATATCAGCCGAACAATTCTCCTATGTATGCGTATGTATGGCTGCTATGCTAGCATTCGATCGACAGGGTGAGGTGTAGAATCTACGTACGTACGTCTCCTCCATGCATGCGATGCAGTTCGGACCGTGTAACATGGTACGGTATACCGGCCCGTGAATTAAGTACTCAGGATTAATCTTGTTAGGAAATCACGGTCTGGACTTGAAGCCTTGATCTATGGTGAACACCTTATCACTAGACTATAAATAGGAAATACTATTGGCTATTTTGTATATGCATAAGAAAAAGAAAGTAATAAAGAAAGACAAGGAGTTTTCCCTATTTCTGTGTTTCAATTTACTATTTGCGTCTTCTGTGATTGATCTGTCTGTTGCATACCAGAGGAATCGATCGGACTGGTCGCCAGCGACGGTTCCTCAACACGTTATCAGCACAAATCGCTCTGGTGAATCGAAAGGTAATTATCGAAGCATTAGTAGATTGAATTGTCTATATCTAGATTTCAATAAATTCCATAGATTTCGCTTTCTAGATTATTTCTACGGTGCAAATCCGTTCTAATCTACCGCGAGCAGATTTGAAGTCATCGGCACAATGTCGATCGGTAGATTACACGAAAGAGTAGATGTTGATTGCGTTGTAGATTGAAAAATAAAGAAAGAAAAAAAATTCTTGCACGGCCGGCCCTGTACGGCCGCCGTGCGTGAGCGCCGCCCGATGGCAGCCGCCGCACGGCTGCTACCCGGCCTCGGCCGACCCGAAGCTGGCTGCCGGCCACCCATGCGCGTTGGCTCGAAGTCGCCACACAAGCCCGGACACCAGCCGCCCTAAGCCACCGCTCAGCGCCGCCTGAAGCCCGCCACTCGGCACCACCCGAGGCCGTCCGCCGCTCAGTGTCGCCCGCTGCTTGAGGCCACCACCGCCGCTCGGTGCCGCCTGCCGCCACCGGCAGCCGTCACTCACCGCGCGCCCCACACAGACTGTCGGTCGCTCGCAATCCGACCACTTGGAATGCGCCGCCGCCATAGGAAGGAGCCGGTGACTAGGGTTTTAACCCTAGCCACTGGCATTGTAGGCTGTTAGGCCGTATGGGCCAAACTAGCCGGTTCTCCGATGCGATAGAAAAAGAGAAGAGGCTGACAAAAAGGGGAACAAAAAGGCCCCCAAATTCTAGAAATTATAGAACGGTCCTCAGAATTTTCAGACGGGTCCTAGATTTTGCAAAAAGGCCCTCGAAAAATCAGAAAATTACGTGAAAATTTTCTTTGAATTGAAAATTTGTGTACAGGCTCTCGAAAATTGCAGAATTCACTAAAAATTCATATTCCAGTATAAAAGTGCATCAGAAATTCAAATTTTGAATTATTTTTAGCATTTGAAGTATGTTTAGTACTGTCATTACTATTTTTATGTTTTCTGTATTTATTTACTGTTTTGATTAATCACAATTATTTAAATTGCCTTTAATCACTGAAATTAACAGTAAAATTTATAGAAAACGCATAGAAAATGCTGGAAAATTACGAGAATATTTTGTACCATTGTCTAATTTTTTTTATCTGCAGTAAATTTATTTCATGCATGTTTATCGACAGTAAACTTATATATTCCTTTCAGCACATGTTGATGACAGGCATCACAAACTGGGAGTTCAAGGAGCTAGCTCAACATGGCCAAAACTACTTGACCTGGGCTTCTGATGTTGAGATAGTACTTGGAGTCAGGAAGCTTCGTGCTGCCATTGGGATTGGTGCACCGCAGGATGTCAAATCCACCCCTGAGGAAAATGATCAGGCACTTCACTTCCTTAGGCAACATTTCTGTCTCACTCTTAAGAATGTGTACATAGCAGAGAAGAGTGTGCTAGCATTATGGACTGCACTCAAGAAGCGGTTCGAGAGGCTAAAGTACACCATTCTTCCACATGCAAAGCAAGAGTGGATCTAACTGAGGTTTGCTGACTTCAAAACGGTCAGGGAGTACAATTCTGCTCTGCACAAAATTTGTACCAGTCTTCAACTTTGTGGCAAGCAGATCATAGATGAGCAGAAGATTGATATGACGCTATCTACCTTCCACCCAATGCAGTACAGTCTGCACGCAACTATCGTCAAGACGGCTACAAGGAGTATGCTGAATTGATTGATATGATGCAGATTGCTGAGACTCAGGATGAAGTTCTCTATAAGAACTATGTCACACAACTACCTGGGAGCTCCGTTGGCCGTGAAGCCAACGCCGGTAGCTATAAGGTTAGAAAGCTTGTAATGAAGAAAACGGGAAGGAAAGGTAAGGCCACAGCCTAAAAGGCAAGTCAGATGCTCCACGTGAAAATAAGGCAATCAAGCCAAAGTGGGAGGGTAAGCCCTATGGTCAGCAAGAGCAATCCTGCTACAAGTGTGGCAAGTGGGGGCAGTGGTCGCGGATCTGTAAAGAGCGATGCCTTCCAAGTTCAGAAGAAGAAGGATGGCAAAGGGCAACATGAAACCCACTTTGCATCTATTGAGGGGGAGCGTTCTGAGCAGCTGCCTACGCTGATGGAGGTTGAAACCATTCCGGCAGCAGCACCCCCTTTTGACATTGCAGCTGCCACCGCCATAATTTCTCTAGAAGAGCACATCACCCCTGAGAAGACAGCAGCCGAAGTCTCTGACTTCTTAGCAGATTCAGTCTAATGCACCGAATGCATTTAGACTTTAATTGTCATTTACTTTATGTGTGGAGGGAATAAGTTAGGATTTACATGGATAGTACTCAAACAATTTTTTTTCTCATGATAGATGGATAATATTGAATAATTCATTCATTTATTCAGTTTATAATGGCATGATATGTTCTAATATTGAAGTATTTTATTTATGTGTTGATTGCCTTCTACTACATATTAATAAAATACTTTATATTAGAATGCGTGTGGCGCCCTATGGAGGAAGTGTGGTTAGTTGACAGTGGCACAACGAATACCATCTTAAGAAAAACAAAATACTTTCAGTTGATTAGTAAGAATGCTGGCAGCCTTACAACAATCGCCGGTAGCAATACTTGTATAATAGGTTCAGGAAGAGCCATAATTATACTCCCAATGGGCACAACTTTGGTTATTTAAGTAGCCTTATTGTACCCAGAATCAACTAAAACTCTCCTAAGTTTCAAGGATACTTGCGCTAATGGTTTCCATGTTGAGACTGAAGAAGAGTATGATAAGGAATACCTACTCATTACAAAGCGTGAAGCAAATAGAAAAAAGATATTAGAAAAACTTCTTTCATTAGAAACTGGGCTAACTACACTAACATCAAAGCACCTGCAGCCTATACTGCCCTGAAAACAATATTTAGAAGCTCTGAACTTTTCTATCTCTAACATGATAGATTAGGCCACCCAGGATTTAGGATGATGAAAAATGTAATTAACAATTCACAGGGATATAATATTAATGTAAAGAATTTCTCGAATCACTAAGATTTTGTGTGCCCCGTATGCGCCACCGGGAAATAAATTACTAGACCTTCTACACTGAGAGTGAAGGATGAAATCCCTGCATTACTGGAACGCATCCAAAGAGACATTTGCGGTCCATACAGCCACTAGCAGGGCCATTTAAATATTTCATGGTGCTTATCGATGCTTCCTCGAAATGGTCGCACGTATGTTTGTTGTCTATGAGAAACCATGCTTTCGTAAAGCTGATCTCGTAGGTAATTCGCATTAGAAATATTTTCCCTGATCATCACATAAATTCCATCAGAATGAACAACGCTGGAGAATTTACTTCAAAGGCAGTTAATGATTATTGCATGCAATGGAAATTACCGTTGACCATTCTATACCGCATGTCCACACTCAGAATGGTCTAACAGAGGCATTAATCAAGAGAATTAAATTTATTGCCTGACCACTTTTGCAGAATTGTAATTTATTAGCTACATATTGGGGATACGCAGTCCTGCATGCAGCAACTGTCATCAACTTTAGACCATCGGCCTACAATATCCATTCACCTATGCAGCTAGCGCAAGGGTTAGCACCAAAAATTTCTCATCTCCGAATGTTTGGATGCAAGGTTTATGTACCTATACCCCCTCCACAGCGTACTGCAATGTGTCTTCTCCGAAAGGTTGGGATATACGTTGGTTATGAAACAGCATCCATAATCAGGTATTTAGAAACCATGACAGGAGATTTGCATACTGCCCGTTTCACTGATTGCATATTTGATGAGAATAATTTCCCAACATTAGGGGGAGGAATTCAGCCCCTTGATGAAAAATATTGGGAAATCACATGGCAACCCACAGGAATCCATGCACATAACCCACGCACTAGTGAAACAAATAGAGAAGTCCAGAAGATCATTGATTTGTAAGCATTAGCAAACCAATTACTTGACCACTTTAGTGATTTGAAGAGCGTTACCAAGTCGCATGTGCCTGCACGCAATGCACTGGAGAGGGTTAAAATACCAAAGAAAATTGAAGGTATCCCTAATTCTGTCCAGAGACCTCAGAATAAAAGTAAGAGAACTCCGGCCCCTCGAACCCTAAGTAACCGGGGACGCCGGGTGAAAAAGGATAAAAAGGACTTACAGCTAATCACTGAAGTTCCCCAGAGCCAGAAGGGGAGCCAGTTGAGATCTGGCACCAGTATGACACCTTCAGAAAAGGGCATACCGGTTTTGAACATTCCCATGGAGGGAGAAATCAGCATGGATGTGTGCGCACACATCGGAGCTGAAAAACTAAAGGGAATTGCCTCCAAAACTGGAAGGAGCGGTGAGCAAGTAGAAGCACAAGAAGAAGCAACTCATGATGAAATTGCTATAAACTACGTGCATGCGGGAGAATCCATGAATAGGACAATAGCCAATGTTGATATCTACTTTGCAAAGAAAATTGCCACAATCATCGATCTTGAACCAGAGCTCGCATTACTCGCTGAATGTAAGAAAAGATCAGATTGGAAGATTAGAAAATTGTAATAGAAACTGAATTATTTTCTCTGAACAAAAGAGAAGTGTTTGAGCCTGTAAGCCGCACACCTCCCCATGTGCACCCTGTAGGGTACAAGTGGGTATTTGTTCGAAAGAGAAATGAAAAAAATGAAGTTGTAAGATATAAAGCAAGGCTTTCTACACAAGGTTTCACTCAACGTACAGGAGTTGATTATGAAAAAACCTACTCCCAGTCATGAGTGGAATCACTTTTAGATACTTAATCTCAATGGCAGTAAACCTAAACTTAGAAATGAAATTGATGGATGTGGTAACTGCATACCTTTATGGAAACTTGTATTCAGAAATTTATATGAAGTACCTGAAGGTATCCCTGTCCCGAACCAAGACAGAGCAAATAGAAATCTGTACAGTGTGAAACTCAGGAAGATAATGTACGGACTTAAGCAATCAGGCAAGATGTTATATAATCGCTTAAGTGACTTTCTATACAAGAAAGGCTGCACGAACAATGAAGATTGTCCCTGTGTATTTATACGATAATTCCAGATTGGATTTTGTATAATCTCAGTATATGTAGATGATCTGAATATCATTGGGACCTTGGAAGACATAAAAGAGGCAAGTTCTTACCTGGAGTCAGAATTTGAAATGAAAGATTTGGATAAAACCAAATATTGCTTAGGCCTGTAGCTTGAGCATGTCCTTAAAGGAATATTAGTACATTAGTCAGCCTACGCCCAGAAGGTGTTAGAAAGGTTTGGCTTTGAGAAGGCATACCCATCGAAAGTATCGATGATCGGGAGATCTTTATAGCAAGAAAAGGATCCATACCGACCTAGGGAAGAGGGGGAGAAAGTCTTGGGATCGGAATTCTCATACTTAAGTGCAGTAAAGTGCAATAGGAGCACTTATGTATTTAGCAAACTGCACTAGGCCGGACATTGCATTTGCCATAAACCTGTTGGTAAGGCATAGTGCAGAACCTACAAAAGGCATTAGCTATGAATAAAGGACATCTTCCTATACCTCTAAGGAAGCAAGGATATTGGGTTATTCTACAAAAAGAACCAAGACTTGAATATAACTAGCTAGCTATGTAGATGCAGGGTACTTGTCGGACCCGCATACCACAAGGTCACAAACAAGCCATATATTCCTGTATGGTGGAACTGCAGTTTCATGGAAATTGTCTAAGCAAAGTCTTGTAGCGACTTCGACGAACCACTCAGAAATCATAATGCTATACGAAGCCACATGAGAATGTGCTTGGCTTCGACGAATGATTCACCACATCCAGTAGTTATGTGGGATGAATATAATGCAAGATCCCGCAAATATCTACGAAGATAATGTAGCTTGTGTTGTATAAGTGCAGACGGGCTACGTGAAGAGTCATCTTACAAAGCATATCAATCCCAAGTTCTTCTATACTCATGAATTACAAAAGATGGATGAAATTAAGGTACTGCATACTAAGTCATGTGAAAATCTTATAGATTTTTCACTAAGTCACTCCCAGCATTTAGTTTTGAAAGATGCGTACGAGGAATTAGAATGATGAGAAGTGCAGAATTCAGGGGGAGATTTTTCTCAAGCTTATTATTAAAACTTGATCACGAAGATCGAGTACCCAAAGAATAAATCATAAAGATTAAATGAAATTGGGTGAATTATACTCTTTTTTCCTTTGACGAGTTTTCCTAAGTTTCTCGGCCAAGGTTTTTAATGAGGCAATTCGTGCAACGCAACATAACATGTATCATGTACTCTTTCTCCAAAATTTCCCACTGGCTTTTTATGGAGTTTTGATGAGGCATGAACGTGTCGGATGAGTGCCTAAGGGGCAGTGTTAGGAAACCTGAGCCTGGGCTTGAAGCCTTGGCCCACAGTGGGAACCTCACCACTATGCTATAAATAGGGAGTACTATTGGCTATTTTGTATACGCATAAGAAAAAGAAAGTAATAAAGAAAGACTAGGAGTTCTCCCTATCTCTGTGTTTCGATCTACTATTTGCGTCTTTTATGATTGATCTGTCTTTTGCATAGCAGAGGAATCGATCGGACTGGTCGACAGCGATGGTTCCTCAACATATCTGATGATTACAAGCCACTGGAGCATTCTGAGGTGTCGACATCATTTTTTCTTTTTCAGACCAAGAGGCGTTGACATCGTTAGAGCATCTCTAATAGTGTTATCATAGTTATCTCTTAACTATATTAAATGAACAAAATTCTTTGTAAAGTAGAGAGGAGGTAAGAATAGATAATATACTATCTCTTACATGAAAGGCGACTTGAGCCCGCAAACCAATGTAAATAGTAAGAGAGTACGAAACAAGAAGTTACGGTAAAAATAGTATAAAATAGTTAGATGAATGATTTACTATTAAAGAGATTATCTTTAGTACTGTCTTTAAGTAAGATAAGAATTTTAGAGACAACATTAAAAAAATAAATTATTATACATGTCCTTAATCGATTTGTACGCCCCAAGTTTCTAAGAAGCTAGCCAGAGATTAATGTTTTAGTATCTGACTCTTGGTCCAGTGATCAATTATGCACAGGGTAGCAGGGACCCATCCGATGCCTTTCAAATGTTCAGTCATTCGGTCACTGCAAATAATTAATTAGGTCTTTTAACTACTAGATTATCATTAATTTTCTTCACTGGAAAAGTTTAGCTGGTACTGTATGCACGTTTTTTATGGAATTAAAGTCTACTAGTCTAGTAGCATATGTTCATTTGAGAAAAATATTGTTTAGGCAATGCATGTGCTCATGGTTAATTGATTAGGCTTCTGCCATGCGGTTCAGAAAATGTATAACATGGCTTTACTACGGATAAAAATACCGTATTATTCCAACAAATTGAGTCGATTTCATCAGGATTGACATGTTCACTCATTTGGCTTTACCTCTGTACACCGTCGAGCTCACCAAGTTGGCGTCATGCCTTACCGTCTTGCTTGGCTTACACCGCGCCCAATCAATCTTCGTTGTAACCCACGTCGTAATTTTTTTTATTGAAGTTAATTTATTTGTTGGGAGATGGTTTTGTTGTTTTCTGTTATAGTTTTTTAGGGAGATGGAGTTTGTTTGTTGGGTATAAAATTTTCTTTTTCATTTACAGACTCTCTAGGGAGGTGGGAGGGAGGCGACGTCCCATTATCATTAGCACCACCAAGTTGTTCTTTCTAAGTAATAATACTAGTTGAATGTATATGCTTTGCTATAGATAAAAATATTATATTACTCCTAACGTGTTGAGTTAGATTTCGTCAGGACGTGGACGGTATGCCCAGCCCACGTCCTAAGCTTCGCCTCTATGCTTAGCAACGTCGCGTCTCCACGCCCTTGGCTTCGTTGTGCACACTATAGAGCTTCGCTGTTTTTTTTTTATGTTTTAATGGTAGAGAATTTTGAGGGAGATGGTAATTGTTTGTTGGTGGATTGTTTTTATTTTTGTTAGAGGTTTTTTTAGGTGAAATTTAAGAAAATTTCACCTGGTACTGTACGCACGTTTTTCATGGAATTGAAGTCTAGTAGCATATGTTCATTTAAGAAAAAAGTGTCTAGTTAATAGCATGTGTTCCTGGTTAATTGATTATGTTTTCGCAATAATTAGTGCCAGTTATAATTATGGTAGCTAGCTAACAGCCGAACAACACTGCTATGTATATGTGGCTGATGGCATTCGATCGACAGGGTGAGATGCAGAATATACGTACGTCTAGCACCTTCTGCGACGGTGTATAACATGGTACGGTGTGTATATATATACGAGCCTGTGAATTAATTAATCGGGATTAAACGGATGATTCGAAATCAATGGAGCGTAGAGATCAATTTTTTAGTACCTGACTTTCGATCCAATCGATCTTCAATTATGCACATGGTAGCAGGGACACATAGGATGGCTTTGATGAGTTTGATCAACTGGTATTAATAGTACATCTATTATATAGAATATTAATATCAGTATATCCCCAAAATAAAAGAGAGCACTATATATATATCGGCTGTTCACATGTATTGGTGTCTTCGAACACTACTACAAAAAAGGCTATACTGAACGGTTACATCACAGATGGTTCATAGAGAACCGTCTGTACGGGTAATTATTATAGACGGTTTTACAAGTGTGATCGTGTATCGTTGTTGGATTCTGGAGTAACAACTCCAAAAGCCTTTGTGTTAATCGCACTATCCTAGGAAAAGTTAGTGCACACAGGGTTAACAGGGGTACATATCATGTATAATAACCAAACTTTATTATAATGCAAAGTATACGGGCCTTATGACCAAATTTACAATAAAATGGCTCATGGCCAACCACAAAAGTAAACAACGGAAGACAAATAAAAAGGAGCAGCCCATCCTGCCTGCCCATAGACGAATGACTGTAAGACATAGCCTATTCGTCGCAATCCTCAAAGTCGAAGCTATCATCTTCTGGCAACAGAATTAAGTAAGGTAAGCACATAAAGTACTCCGCAAGTTACACCAGGAGGCTTAACAGAGTTAATGCATACATATGGATTAACAAAGGAAGGCATAATATGGTTATTTGCACAAAAAGCAACATTGCAGTAAATATCGTAAATTAAGTACAAAGCTGAATTTAATACAGTATGTAAAAACAATCTTTTTAGCTAAAATAATATCGTTAGTGCAGGCACCAACCTTACACTGACCTATCCACGGATATCCCACCCGGACCATCTCTCCAAAACAATTACTCAAGTTTCTGTAAACCAGATTTTTATTAAAACCAAAGTCTAATCTGTGAAGAACCATACTCAGCATGTCCTTGACCGTGAACATGGCTATCTAGGATAGTTTGTTACTCTACAGAGGTGTACAACTTTACCCACAAGACATGTCCTCTCGTTTTTGCCACACGATTAACACACTGCTTTAGGTGTGTGGCTGAGAGTTCATGACAATGTTGCTACAATGTTCCATTACCAAATTAGTTACGCCGCCACTAAGGTTTCACTACAATATGAATCCACATGTTGGAGCCCCCTCTTGTGCCATGTGAGACTTCTCATAGTCTACGCCACGCTCACATTCAGCCTATAGTAAAACCAAGATGGAATTTCATAAATTACTTAGCTAGGTCTATCCCATATCAGACTTGTGGTAGTACGGTGTGACTTTGTAATAGTAGTTCACAGACCGGTCCTTAATTTGATTTAGGCCTAACCACATACCCCTTGTGCCTAGCAATCGATATTGTGTCACCGAACAGCAATGCATGCTAGCAAGCACCTACCACCATACCAATGCCTAAGTCTAAACCAGGTTTTATAATTTTATTTAATCAAAATTTCATAGACTTTCTTGACTTACCAAAGTCAAGAATAGATTTTAGAAATCATCATTTTATGTGAAACAATTATTCCCACCTAAATTACTCTAAGCATGGCTAAGCAATTCTATAAAATTTCCAGTTAATACTAATGTACTGACTAGGTTTTCAATTAGGGTGACAAGGCATATTTGTTAAATATCAAATTTGGCTATACACAAAGGAGTTGGGCAAAACTAGAGTTTAAACTGAATTTAAACTAGATTGAATAAAAGTACGCATGCATAATAATTTTAAAAACAACATAAATAATTGAAAATTACTGAGAACAACATGATCAAAGGTGTAACTTGCCTTACTCAAAGTCCTGGTGTGATTCGTCGAAGTACAACTCTCTATAGTCATCGAAATCTATACGCGAAGAATAAAAAAATTCAAATAAAATTCAAAATTCAAAAAGAGTTTAGAAATAGATAGTTTAGGATTTTATAAGAATTTAGAAATTTGAACGAGTCAAATCGAAGTTAAAATGAAGAAATGCGGGCTTCCGGAAGTTTAAAACTAAAGAAAAAGAAAAGATTGATTTTTAGAATTATTTTTATACTAAAAATTCAATTTATGACGTCAGCATTACATTTCATTTTTCGGCTGAATTATTTTTACATTAGAAATGATTTTATTTGACTGACACGTAGGGCCGGGTTTTTGGTGGACTAGGTTCATGGATTAGCTCGGTTCACCATGGACTCGATCCACCGCTGACGTGGCAGCCGGGTTGACATGGCCGAGCCGTGGCGTCAGGTGGCTGCCATGCATGCATGAGCGCTGACATGGCGGTGTCGGCCGGAGGCGACGCTCGTGCTCGCCGCCGAGTGGCCCAAAAGCGAGAGGGGAGCGAGGGGAGTTCGCCGGTACCTGCGGTGGTGCTCTACGATGACCAGAGGGCGGTCGGCGACGAGGCGAGGTGGCAGCGGCGCACGGGTAGAGGGGCGGAGGACGATCACCAGGGCACGAGGAAGACAGGGGTGACATCGGTGAGGCACGAGAGCAATCGGGGTGGCGGCGATTCCTCGCCGGAGCTCAATTGGGCGATGAATGGGGAATTCAGCACGGTGAAGGCTAGGGCGCATGAAAGAGGAAGAGGAGGGGAGGACGGGGTGCGGGGTGAAGAGAGGGTGCTCGGGGAGAGCTTATATTGGTGTGGGGGTGACGAGCAACGGCCGGTTACTCATCGGAATTAAGGCTGGCGCAAACGAGCTTAAAGAGGGATTTAACAGGCATAAAAGAGGGGGAAATGCGGTGGAGTAAACTCGGACAGCTTGGTGGCCGGTAATGGCATTGAATGCACGAGCTAACGAGAAGAAACGGTCGGAAATTATGAGCTCGGGGGCACTAATGGCGGCGAATAGAGGAAGAAGAAGGGTGGGGAGAAGAAAGAGCTGACATGCAGGTCCCGCATGTCGGCGAGAGAGAGAGAGAGGAGAGGGGAGGGGCAGACAGCCGAATGAGCGCAACGTGTCACCGAGAAAATTAGGGTCGCTATATTTAAAACGAAGGGGTAAGTGGAAGGGGACGACTCAGATTAAATCAGGCGGGGATGGATTGGATCTGAGAGTGCCACATGTCAGATGGTGGAGGTTTTGGATTTAAAATTCGTTTTTAATTTCCAGAAATACAAGAAAGCTTCAAAAATACTTAGAAAATAGCAAATAAAGTCTAAAAATTCATAGAAATCCTTGGAAACGTTTTAGACTTAGGAAAAATATTTCCAAATTAAATTTGGTATTTTAAGTTTTACATAAATACTTTTTAGCTTTGAAATTGATTTTGAATTCTAGAAAATTCTCAAAAATTACTATAAACCAAGGAGAACTTAGGAAAAGTAAAAATAAACTCTTTTTTTGGCTTAGATAAAATACTTAAAGTAAATTCCAGATAAATCCAAATAAATTCCAGAAAACTGGTAACATACAAATAAAATTTTTGGGGTGTTACAACCGTCTGTGATATGCAACTATGATAGATAGTTCATACGAATTACCATCTATGATGTTTTCACAGACGGTTATTAATACAAACCGTATGTGATAATGGCAGACATCACCGATATTTCGTACTAATAACCGTCTGTGAAAGTTCACAAACGATTATTAATACAAACCATCTATGATCGTTTCATATCACAAACAGTTTGTGGTTGGAACCATCTGGGATACACCACGTAATATAAATAGCTCCAACGTGATCTCGACGGATTTGTCTTCATTGCACTGCATTGAAGGAGACGGCTGACTTTGGGGAGTTCAGTGAAAACATACCGCTTGTAGATCTAGCTTGTAGATCAATTTGTTCTTCATAATTAGAGGTTAGTATTTACTTCTAATAACTTATATACCTTGTAATAGAGAGAGATGATACTTTGCTCCAATTTAAGAATGGGTCAGTACTCCTAGTTTACTTCAATATATTCTTGCTTGTTATATATATACATATACATGTATATTGCTTCATGAATATGTGGCTAGCTACTTAATTTAGATATAGATAATTTATTATTAGGTGAATGACAATTATGTGTGTAAGAAGGTAGGTTGGTTAAATAGCTATAGTAGCATTAATAATCTAATTTGGTACTAATTTGTTGCATGTGTAGTGTAGATGGATCAAAACTGGATGTACGTTGAGAACCATGTGAGTGAAGAGTACATTAATAGCGTGTCTAGTTTTAGAAGAGTGGCTAAGCAGGATATGTTGAAGAAGGGGATGGGATATATATACTGTCCATGCATTGATTACGATAATCTTAAGATGTGTACCAACTCAGCGCAAATCGAAGCTTACTTGATTCGAAGGGGTTTCAAAAAGAGATATGCATGTTGGACTAGTCACAGTGAAGACAAGAGTATACTAGAAAATCGAGGGAGACAATGATATGCTAGTTGTGGATTATGCTTTCGATGAGAATAGGTCGTATGATAACAATCGGGATTAGATGCTACATGATGCAGAAAGAAACTATAGTCAGAGAGAGAGAGAGAGTTTGGTAAATTCAAGGGCTTGCTGGAGGACCTAGAGAAACCTTTGTTCCCTGGCTACAAGCTGCAATACACAAATTGTTATCTGTTCTTAAACTGCTGAAATTGAAGGCAAGCAATGGTTGGTCCGACAAGAGTTTCACAGCATTGTTAGGTCTCCTAGCGAACATCCTTCCAGAGGGAAATGTGTTGCCGAGAACCATCTACTAAGTCAAGAAGATTCTTTGTCCATTGGGAATGAAAGTACAAAGAATACATACATATCCGAATGATTGTATTCTCTACCGTAAAGAGTATGCAAAATTACATGTTTGTTCGATGTGCAAAACATCCCGATATAAGCGTAAGAATGACTCTAATGACGGCAAGGGCATCGAGGTGAAGCAAGAACCTCCTGCTAAGATGTGGTATCTGCCTATAATTCTCCGTTTGAAGCATTTATTAGCGAATCGAAAGGATACAAGATTGATGCGTTAGCACTCGTAGGAGCATGAGAAAGATGGAATAATAAGACACGTTGCTAATTCTGCCCAGTGGAGGAACATCGATAGGATATTTGTAGACTTTGGTGCAGAACCGAGGAATATAAGATTTGGGTTGAGTATAGTTGGAATGAATCATTTCGATAATATGAGCGGCCGACATAGCACCTGGCCCGTGAATGTATGCATGTACAACCTTCCTCCTTGGTTGTGTATGAAGCAGAAGTATATTTTGATGTCACTACTTATCTAAGGGCCAAAGCAACCTGGGAACGATATTGATATGTATCTAGTACCATTGATGAAAGATCTTGTAACATTTTGGAACAAAGGGGTACAGGTATGGGATGCGAACAAATGAGAGAACTTTACTCTATGCCCCATATTGTTTTATACCATCAATGATTTTTCTGCCCTTAGTAACCTGTCGGGGTTGAGTACGAAAGGAGCCAAAGCCTATCCACACTGCTTATATTATATCGAGAGTGTGTGGTTGAATAACTTGCGTAAAACTGTGTATATGCATCACCGTAGGTTTCTTCCACGGTATCACATATACCACAAGATGAAGAAACAATTTGACAAAAAAAGAGGATGATTAGGCATCAAGGCCTTTTAGCGGGAAAGGGGTCTACGATATGGTTAAGGATATCGATGTTGTGCATAGAAAGGGGCGTAATTTGAGGATCTATCAGAAGAAGTTGTGGAAGAAGAGGTCGGTATTTTGAGACTTGCCTTACTGAGAGCACTTAGAAGTTCACAATTGCATCGATGTCATGCATGTACAGAAGAATATATGTTATAGCTTGATTGGTCTCTTACTGAGCATTTGTGACAAAACAAAGGATGGCGTCAACGCAAAGCGTGACTTGGTCGCTATGAATATCATGACTGAGTTAGCACCGATAGAGACCGATAAATATTGGACGTACCTTACACCAGCTTGCTACACTCTGTCTAAGTTCGAGAGAACTGAACTATGTCAATGCTTATATGGTGTGAAAGTTTTGTCCGGCCACACCACCAGCATGAAGAAACTTGTTTCCATGAAAGATTTAAAATTAATTAGCATGAAGTCTCATGACTATCATATGCTAATGACACAATTACTTCTTGTTGCAATTAGAAGTATTTTGCCAAACAAAATTTGAGTGACAATCATGTGGCTGTGTTATTTCTTTAATGCAATTGCTCAGAAGGTCATCAATTTCGATGGACTAGATGCTCTGCAAACCAGAGTGGTGATGACTCTATATCATCTTGAGATGTATTTCCTTCTGTCATTTTTGATATCATGATCCACCTTGTGAAAGAGATAAAGATACATGGCCCTGTGTTTCTATGTCATATGTACCCATTCGAGAGGTACATGGGAATTATCAAGTTCTATGTATGCAATCGAGCTCGACCGGAGGATAGCATAATTGAAGGTTATGCAACTAAAGAGATCATTGAGTTTTGCATTGATTATATGGCTCAAGTCGAACCGATAGGTGTGTCTATATCTCGTCATAAGGGGAGGCTAGAGGGTATCGGGACCATCAGAAGGAAAGCAATAACTCTCGATCGGGATGCATACACTCAAGCCTATTTCACGGTCTTGTAATACATGACTGAAGTATGCATGTATATTGAAGAGCACAAGGACATGCTACGCCAAGAGAATCCAGGCCGGTCGGAGGTTTGGATCATGAGACAGCATAACCATCGGTTCAATGAATGGTTGAGGGTGCGATTCATTGGATGGTCGTCAAGTGAAATGCTGCAATGGCTGGTAGAAGGGCCATAATTAACAATTGTGACATTGCAAGGATACAACATTAATGGGTACATATTTTGTACAATAGATTAGGACAGAAAGATACAATCCAGAACTTTGGTGTCCGCAGAGATGTATTTCATGATGAGCAGTTTAGTACAACGGGCCCAAGCTCCTACTACGGGCCTGTAGAGGAGATCTCTTTATTTCGGTGTAAAGGTCGACAAGTATGGCATCATTACTATGCACCTCGAATGCGTAGGATTCAAAGATGAACCATTCGTACTCGTGAGGTAATTTGTTCAAGTTTTTTATGTAACCGACCCAGCAAATAAGAAGTGCCACGTAGTTCTTAATGAAAAAAAGAAGGATTGTCAGAGTTGAGAATGTTGTGAACGAGGAAGAGTACAATCAATTTGACAAATTGCCTCCATTTGGAGGTAGCATCAGGCTCAAGGAAGAAACAAACAATGAAGCAAGTTATATGTGTGTTGACCATCGTGAAGGGCTTTATTTAAAAGGAAATAGCCACGTGTAATGATCCCATATGGTGAATACCTATTTCAAAATTATTCTAATATAATTATAATAAACTCGTTATGTAATTAAAGAATTATTCCATTGTAATTGATTTAGTAATTAAGAAATAATTACATATGTGATTGTATATACTGTTGAAACTAATATTGACTATGCTAATTGCGTTGAGGAGTGGTCGAAACTGTAGTTAAAGGCGTGGTCGAAGCTGCAAGTGAAAGCATGGTCAAAACAGCAGTCATGACCGTGGTCAAAGTGGCTGTGGTTGTAGGAGTTAATTTGTAAGTGGTCAAAGCTTGCTTTTCTTCATGGGCATGGGTAGCACTTCCTGACAAAAATAGGACTATCACAGACGGTTCTATAATATAATTGTCTGTCATACTACAACATCACAGACAGTTCTATTATAGAGCCATCTGTGATTTGGTTTATATCATAGACAGTTTTATAAGAGAACTGTCTGTGATACTAATACCACAGATAGATCTTTTAAAGAACCGTCTGTGATAATTCCTCCTATAAGTAGTGCCCCGCTAGGGTTTGCACTCTCATTCACTTACTCGGCCGCATCCTTTCACCTCTTCACCTCTCCTCCCTATCGCCTTATCTCACCGTTGCCCCTAGCCGGATCGACAACTTCGCCATCCCCCCAGCCGGATCCGTCATCATCCCCATCGGATCTATTGTTGCCCCAGGCAAATCTGCCGTCGCCCCTACCTGGTTCGAACGCCTTTCCTCCCTATCGCCTTAGCTCCAGTCGAAGGTATGGATTTACTTCATCTTTTTGTTTCATCGTCTTTTCTATCACACTTGCAATTCTTGTAGAAATAATTTGAGATAGTGTTTTTTTGTTAAGTAAAACATATTTTTGTTAGATCTATCTAGTTAGTGTTTTTTTGTTAAGTAGAACATATTTTTGTTAGAAATACATGTCGAGAGATGAAATAGCTAGGGAATGAATTTAGAGATAAATTATTGGAGCTATTGTTTCTATTGTCTTGTAGCAATAATATAAGTCGTCGAATGTTCTTACATGTCCCCTACTCCGAGTCGGAGTAGTAGTTGTAGCTAGGGAATTTCTAGGGAAGGAATTTAGAGATAAATTGTTGGAGCAATTGTTTTTAAGTGAGTTGGAGGGTTGTGTTATTCCTACAAGATCTATTTAGAATGACATGTTAATGTGTTCCAAAGAGATCTTGTAGCAATAATATAAGCCAAAGAGACCTTCAAAGGGCATGAAGCAAATAACATACTCTAGTGTCATCTGTGATTCACTTTGTTATTACCACAAGATCTATTTGCAATGGCAAATCACACATTTCAGTATGTCAGGTTCTATAGAGTAAGTTATGGCTATTGTTTCTTTCTCCTCATCAAGCTGTGTGTTAGGATTGGTTGCTGTCTTACGCCTAAGACAACAACCAAACCCAACAGGCAGAATGATAAGAGGAAGAGACTCCAGCCATAACTTACTTTGTAGAACCTGAGACACTGGTCTGTGTGATTTGGGATGTTAGTATTGCAAAGAGACCTTGTAGCAATAATATACGTCACCGGATATTCTTATTTCTTGTAAGATCAACCATGTGCCAATGTTTACGATCATAGCTCACTGTAATTAGTTTTTCTTGTAAGAGAGATGTTGTTGTCATCATCGATGTCATCGAATGGGTCTAACACTCCAAAAACTGGGGTAACTAAGCATGGCAGAGGAGTATCTAAAAGGCCAACAGCCCGAATGACCATCACGGAGGTCGCTCCGGATAGAGTCCCTCTACAACCGAAGAAAGTAGCTGCAGCATTTTGGACTAGTGGAGGTAACAGGTCCCCATCACCATAGCAAACTGGAAAGGTTTGACAGAAGATGAGTGAAAAGTGTTGTGGATGGAAATTTCAAACTCGTTCAAGATCCCAACAGAAGTCTAGGAACTCGTGCAATGGCATGCGCTCCTCGCGATGGGAAAAGCATGGAAAACCTTCAAGAACACGCGTGTCACACAGTATATGGCCAAGGATTGTGCGCCATTCATGAGGTATCCTTTCGTGTTGCCGGAAATATGAGAGGCCTTTGTGCGAATGAAGACGATGACCAAATTTCAATAGGAAAGTGCAGAGCACAAGGCACTCCAAGCACGAAACACTCACCCCCACAGACTCGGCACCACTGGATACGCGAGTAAATTCCCACAATGGAGGATGGAGGATGAGATCGCAATCTGATCGAAGGCCTCCCCATCAGTTGTTAGGATCACAATGAGCACGCCCGAAACTGGTTAAGAGCGAGGTTATCAACCACGTCTTCAGGCATCGCATCTTTCAGAAATCGCATCCGAACGCCTGGTAAGATATGTTAAAGTACCTAGATGTTAATAGTTCCATAACTTCATGGGATCTAAAATAACATTATTGCCTCTTACAGCAAACATTGACTACCGATTCTTCCGAAGGCACCTTCCAAGCAGTCAGGGAGAGGGATATATTATCCATCGCCCAAGGAAACAAGGAGCACCCAGGTCGCACACGAGGCCTAGGGGTTTATGTATCTTGGAGGCACAGATTCTCAAACGACTTCGAGGCGTATAGGAGTAGGAAAAGATCCAAGACCTAGCGTGAGGAATATATGAAACAGGGGTTTGATGCAAAACTTGAGGACAAATTGCCTCACTTCGAGGAAAGATAGGTGTATTGAGGAACAAACTAAGAGAAGTCTACAGCCAATCACAAGCCACCCTCGTTATTATGGTACCCAGTCCCCCTCAATATTGGAGTAGCTACGCATTCACGCCATTTTCTGAACGTAGCGACACCCAGTTACCTAACGACAATATCTAGGTAATGTACATCTCTAAAATGCTACATAGATAGACCTGGTGGATACCTTAGCTCATCATGTATCGTTAAGTATAAGCCCACTGGGTGGCTCATGTGCGCACTGTGATCCGTGGAACAGCCATAGCTTAGGTTATGCACTATTTTTTTTTGTTTGCTTTAGAATAGACTTCACAGTCTTTTGTAGGGCCGGTGGTGTCTCCGGGCTACTGATGGTTGCCTCCGACGTGCTTGCGATACGCTACACCTGCTCCAACTGAAGTGACATATGAAACAAGTTCAATAACGAGTAGTATGAATTTCTTAAGTGGAACGATAAGATATTTCAACTATCTTATGCTGTCATGCCGCCGCGAAGCACTATGGGGATCGATGGAGCGTTGTAGATGTTCCTCGTGCATGATATGCTCGGGGCAATCTAGTGGAGGAATGGTGAGTCTGTTGCGTGACCGGGGTACGTACCACTCCAGGTACTCGTCATACGTCTACATGTCGTACGGACGTTGCTCCATGATGACATCAAGGTGTGCCCTTTCCGTCCATGCCATCATCCACTGCTACATTGGTTGCTAGTCCGTACCATGCCAACAGCCCTTGATTGCCTCCATTTCAAGAATCATCGACGTTACATAGCAAGACATACGGAGTGTACACAATAGTCACATGGAGTTTAACTCACTAGTGTACAGCTTGCGGTAGGAACATGCCGTCCAGAGGGGGCACGGCCTGGTACAAACCCATCTGTCGCATTACGCGTTGTGGCACGTAAGCTTCCACCATGTGCGAGAACACCAGATGGTGTGTCGCCGCCCATAGCACCACGTCCTCAGGCAATGCAGGGATAGCTTGTACGATAATATACGATGCACAAAATCTACCGTCCATGGACTCCATATGATGTTGCTATCGTGCAATGACTTAAACTCGTTGTGCCACAGCAAGTAGCACCTCGATGGTTTGCCCTTCGCCCACCACTGATGGACAGTAGCCCACCGGATGCCCACAGCGGGCCTGTCTATCAGGTCAGTGAACTCGCCGAACGGGTGCACTCGATGGTTGGACGTCTGATAGGGAAGTCCTCCCAGCTCCACAGCTACAGGAGCATGTAGCAGATAGCTAGATTAGGGGTACCAGCAGTGGCGCACTGGCAAACATCACATAACCCCCGATACGTGGCACACAGAACCGCTGATCTCTAGCTTTACCGAGGGATCGCTCCAAACACTGCATCCACCAAAGACTCGGCGAGGCCGATGAATTCAGTATTCCAAATATTGCCGTGTGTGGCTGGAATCATGCTCCAACCAAAGTGCTAGATAAGGAACACAACGAGGTGCGTCCTGACGACCTCCAACGGTGTAACCTGTGAGCACACACTGAAATTGTTTAGCCAAGTACGGGAGATGCCACGAGCACTCTCCAAAATATGTCGGCTAGTATAGGGGCTAGAACAAGTGCGTCACCCCCAAGAGGGAGACCAGCCAAGAACGCGACGTCCTTTAGATTGACCGTCATCTCACCCTACCGAAAGTGGAATATGTGCGTCTTAGGCCTCCACCTATCCACTAGTGCCGCGAGCAGGCTGCCGTCGATGGTGAACTCGTGCCTGGTGGAGACCAGCCTCGTAAAGGGCAATAAGCCCATGGCTAGCAGTGTTGGGATGTAGCGCTCGTCCAGCGGCCATGGATCCTTCCCCCTGTAGCTTAAACGGTGAAGGGCCAGCCACGTCACCCATCATCCATGAGTGGCAACAATGTTTCTCATCGTACGAGTGTTCCAAAAGCTCCGGTAAAGCCATACCTACCAATACATATGATAGACCAAATATTAGTGCGAAGATCAATAATGACAATAAAACTTACTTTATAATACAAACTACATTAATTATGACTAAGTAAATAATAGTAATTATGACTACGACTACGGGAATAATGTCAAAAGCATGCTATAAAAAATTACCTACCTTTCGGGAGAAGTAATCAGCACTGCCGCGTCCTCAATGATTTATGCACTGCCTTCTCTAAATAATTAGCTATGAACTATTAATTTTGAAAGTACCTTATAACAAATGGGACAAACAAAATATTAGTACGAAGATTGATAATGACAGCAACATACTACAAGTCAGTGATTACATGCGTGTAACTACATACGAATACTTCACTACTTACCAATAATTTGATTCCACGTCCGACAAAAATGACGAACCATTTATTACCATCGTCCTTAGGACTAACTAATTACTTACCCCGAACTAACAAATTATGGGTACTGTATATACACAAAAATAGTACAAACTATGTCTAAATTATTACGACATACTTACATTGTAATACAAACTACATTAATCATGACTAACTAAATAACACTAATTGACTCCGATTATGGGAATAACGTCCGAAGCATGCAATCAAAAATTACCTGCCTTTCTGGAGAAGAAATCAGCACTGCCAATTTTGAGCTACACACTCGCTTCTTGAACTAATGAGCTACTCACTCCCAATTTTTAGCGACAATCAACTTCTGCGATGAGCAACGACGAACTGACAGAGATTCGTATTTATGGCCGGGCGAAAGGTAAACCCAGTGCACTCACCCCATACATTGAGGACCCATTATCACGAGTAGTGCTTCGGGTGAGGGGGGACATCATCGTAACACTGACAAATGTGCAAACGAGGGAGTGGGCGAGGGGGGATGACACAAAAATAATGACATAGTGTGAACAAGAGAGTGCACGAGGGGGCACATACATAGAGTGACAATTGTGTAAACCAGATAGCACCAAATTATATATAGTACGATTGGCCGACACATGCCACTTCAAAAGATGTGTGATGATTGTTAAATTCATGATTAAGTTAACTCAAATAAACGTCACAAATTCAGATCACATAAAATTCCCAAAAAATAACAAAATAACTATTGCTATATTGGAAAGCTTCACATAATATGTCGTAATTTCTTGAGCTCATTTGCTATATGTTAAAACTCATAAAAATATCAAAATTGTATGAATTTTTTAGCAATATTCGCAATGGATAAAATTACCCAAAAATTACATTGCAAGTTACGTTGTGTTGGGAGGCTGTAAATAAATTTTTTGAACTCATTTCATATATTTAAAAATTCGAACAAACTCTAAATAAAAAAATTAGGGCAAGTAATTAAGCCAGCTAATTAGCTGGCTTAATCACCTACCCCCCCTCACCAAATGGCAGGCAAGCCTGCTGTTTGGTGAGGGGGCAGCAGGTGCCTGCCGCCGCCGGCCGCACCGCGTGTCGCCTCGCGGGCGCTGCCGCCTACCTACCGAACGGCAAAAGTGACATTGTTGTAAATACAGTGCGCATACCGCTATTTTTGTAAATATTTTTGTAAATAGGATGCAAAACAGTGCCAAATGTGGCTTTAACTCTGAGATAACTAGGGAAAGGGATAGTGATATGGGTACTGGGTTAGACGGTCATGGGCCTATATTGGATTGGATTGGAACAACCAGTCAGCCATCACCCAATGAAGCAAGTTATATACTAGAGATATTTTAAACTGAAATACAGTTATATGAAAATAGAAATACTTTTTTTACAGAGCTTGAACTGAAATACCGCTATAGGTGCATAGAGAGAGAGAGACATCACAACATAGAGAGACGTAGTTGTCTGAATTGAAATACTATGCATTGAGATAGGGATAGAGATAGAGTTTTTTCTATTTTTTTATTCTAAATTACATAAATATACCTATGTTTTTTATTTTGCAAAAATGGTCATTTGCGGCCGCACGGTTGGGCGACTTAGGCAAGTCATCCAACGGTGGAGCAACTACTTGCTGCCAGTTCATCTTTTTCTCTTTGACCCGATCCCCTCATAGCTCTCTTATCATTTCTCTCGCAAGAAGACCGAGAGAAGCTTGAGAGAGGAGAAAAAAAGAGGGGGAGAAGGAGAGGGGAAGTGAAGAGGGGGGAGAAGGTTGCAAGAGGAGGAGAAGCAGAGAATCTTAGAAAAGCAAGAGAAGGAGACAAGGAGAAGTAGAGGAGCTCAGGTGAGGAAGTGAAGGAGAGGAGAAGAGCTCGTGAGGTTAGAGATGAAGACGAAGAATGCTCGTTGGTAAGAAGTGGCACGAGCCATTAGAGAAGTGGTCATTGTTGCACGACATAGATGGTGCGATGTATGGCATAACGACTACTAACCTTGAGGAGATGTACATCTAGGTTCTTAGGGACGTCCGTTCTCAGCCCCTCGTTGCCATCGTTGAAGATGTTCTGCAAGATACAATTGGATATTTCAGGGAAAGACATGCAAAAATACAGCACTTCATGTAGCCAACCCATATACACCGTACTGATCAAAGATCACAGCATACATGCAGGCCAAGACTAAGAAGGGTCAGTCGCACACGGGCTACATGATGGGCAATATGGAGCATCATTTTGACGTGCTCCTTCAGGACAGAGCCGAATTTGGGACTACTCACTCTCTTATTACCCGCGAGGTCATGTGAATGAACCTAGCTGCACATGCAATAAGCCAAAGCTCCTTCACAAGCCATGCTCTCATGTCCTCTCCATATCAATATGGACCCATTGAATATCATGTCAGAGTACTTCATGAAGGAGAGGGTGCTACAGGCGTGGTGCGACGAGCTAAGAGGCTTCATGGTTGTGGGCAACTTTTCCATGTCGGATATTGCATAGAGAGCTTGGATTCTAGATCTTGACCTATTGAAGAATGGGAAGGGTCGTCAGTAGAGTCGTCGCATTAGGAATGAAATGGATGAAGGGAAAGCTAGATCAATGAGTAGACGTTGCGGCCGTTGTGGCCAGGAAGGCCACACTACGAGACGTTGCAAGGCGCCTGCCGACAAGTAGGAACACAGGCATGAAGTGCCGTGCACCATACTGTTGTGTGTGTACTAGTATTAAGATTACAAATGCTATCATGTTGTAACTTCATTTGCAAACTTTAACTTCATTTGTAGTGTCAATCTGTGAAGTGCAACCTTGTGTAGTGATAATACCAGACGAGACAGCCTTGTGCAGTGACAAGACCAAACGAGACAGCCTTGTGCAGTGATAATACTAAAAGAAACAGCCTTGCACAACGATAAGACCAAACAAGGCAGTTTTAAGTAGTGATATGATGCTACGCTGGTCCACAAATCATCCAGAAGACTGCCCGGTTACCTAGTATTGTAGAGGGCCTTCTTAACCTTTGGTGCATGCATAGACACTTTAAGGCACATGTTACCAGTGATCTCAGTAGATGGGACATTTCTAATAGGGAAATACAAGGGGCAAATCTTGACAGCAATTGACGTTGATGGCAATAATCAGATTCTGTGAGGAGTGGGACACCCAAATAGCATGCTAGAGGATGGAGGAGCTGTGGTGCGGTGAAGATCGAAGCGAGCATATCCATTGGGAGACGCAAGCTCACTTGGAGGCGTGCAGGCGTAGGGAGCGGAAGCCTCGTGAGGAGGAGCATGAGAGAAAGCACAAACTGGCGACCAATGCCAGGGCTGACGGCGAGGACTACAATGCCGAGCTGGGCCGCAAGGGTAAATGGCTACGTTCCACACAGTAGTGCGACCCTCTTTATCTACATGTCCCATATATTTCTAATTCCCTGAAGGCATACGTGTACCATCCTTGGTTCATTAGCCTGCGTGCCATGTAACCCCCTTGTTGGATCAACGGTTGTGTTGTTCTCCTTATGTCATTTATCCAAGTTCTCCTCCATACATAAATTCCATATTGCATCGTAATATCACTTACCTTCTTATTTACAAATCATTTCTACCTCAATCGTCCTCATAAAATTCTTCATAAATTTATCATACTTCAACAACATATGACGATCACGAAATGTTATTGTGAATCTAACAGATTTTGTACCATTCAGAATCTACAAAAATAAAAAACATACCAACCGACATTGTCTGCCCTTTTATTTAAAAAAATAGCAACCTACAAACAAGATTTGCTAAATGTATTATCTACAAAATTGCCATTTACTCCCTCACAATTATTTTCATTAGCTTAATAAAATAAAAATATTATTATTTTAAATCACTCAACTGTCGGGTAACTAGGGCTAAGCCGCTCAACCAAATTGAGTGACAAAGCACTAGTTGTCGTATGATTGGACGACATGGGCAAGTCGCCCAACCGTTGGGCGACTTGGCCACGTGTCTCCCATGGTTTGGAAACTTGCCTATGTCGCCCAACCGTGTGGCGACAGATGATCATTTCTGAAAAATAAAAACATGAGTATATTAGTGTAATTCAGAATAAAAACTAAATTATTTAAAAAATCGACAAAGGTAGCATATATGTGGGTAGTTGGGTCAATTGGTCATGGGCCTGCATGCACGTACTCAGCTATACTGACCAAGTTCTTTTGGGCTTACTGTTTGTGTCTTTTGGTTTTTGCTACAATAACTAGCTTTTAAACTGTGCGTATTTTCAAGGTAGGTCTACAAGTTGATTGTAGTAGACACTGTACCGAATTCAGCTATATCGGCCAAAATCGTATATGACTATCTCTCTTCATACTGTCTCTCATGAACAACTAAAATTCAAAAGGTATAAACCAAAAACCATAAGTCACAGCCCAAAGCTGAGCTCATCCTTGGATTGGATGGGAACTACAGTCAGCCAGCAGCAGTGAAGCAAATAATAATTAACAGTAGTATACTAGACATGATGGGTAATTGAGTAGGGGCAATTAAAATAACTGTGCAAGTGGTTCACGAATCATAACAACAACACTATTACAAGCTGGCTACCAGCACGTTGAATGCATGGAGATTGGTTAACTTGCTAGTCCATTGTAAGTCATTTAGAATATTGATATGGTCTTTATTGTGGCATTTTTACCACCAATTTCTATAAAAATATGTTATTTTAAATAAAAATAACTATATTTTATGAAAGTATATTTCATGATATATCTAGTAATACCAATCTCATATAACCAATCTTAGTAATTTTCTATATATTGATGATCTAACTAAAGAATATTTGATCAGCATAGATTTTAAAACGACTTATATTTGGAATCAAAGTAGTAAAAAACAGACTTTGACACTAGGGTGAGATGCCGAATCAAATGTCGGGTATGGAGAATAACCAAATATGTGTAATCTATCTTTCCAGTGTCTAGCTACTATGGCTAATTAGATATCAACAACTACCTGAGATGAGGCTAGTGATTTAACCGGTCCTGCGCAGGGATTAGAGCAGGGAGTTGGGCCATACCATGCCGGTATGGCCCAGACCCACTATGCTTCGGACCGCTTCGTGCCGTACTGGCTCGGTCCAGTCATCTCGCCATGCCGTGCCGTGCCGGCCCACCTTGCCTCCGGCCAAACCCAAGCACGACCATGCCGGCATTTGTGCCATGCTAGCCCAAGCCCAGCCCAGCGTAACTATACACAATGAAGACGACTGTGACGATGGGCATGCAATGATGTAAATATTTTGGGAAAAAGTGAAATGTCCTTAATATTTTAAAAGTACAACGTTATTGCCTCGTTAAAAAACTTACGCCCCAAAGTGGGGTTCCCCGAGTAAGGAAAGGACTAGGGGAGCAACGACGGAAGCTTACAATAAGACGCCCCGCTGCCCTTTTGATGTTACAACTCCTTTTCGTTGCTCTTTTGAACGTTGCTCTCCTGAGCATTGTGCTCGAACGTTTCTCTTGATTCCTGAACGTTGCTTCTCAGTTCTGACCGTTGCATGCATCTTTCAGAGACTACACTCATCAGTCTCATCACTATGAGAAAATGACTCTCCTCTCGAAGACAGCTATATTTAGATACTTCTAAGTCCTAACTCTCATCTCTCTCCAACTTTATTCTCTCATCTCTCCTCCCTCTCTCATCTCCACTCCACACGCTCTCAGAATCTCTCATCTCTCTGCTCTCCTCCCTCCAGTCCCCTCCCCGCCACCACCCTCCCCCCACCCCGGCACCCCTCTCCTCTCCCCCAGCCGCGTCCCTCCCCACACCCCGATGCCCCTCCTCCCCAGCCGCCTCCCTCCCCTCGCCAAGCGCGCACCATCCCCGATGCTCTACTCCTTCCCCACCACCAAGCCACGCTTCTCCCATGGCCTCGCCACCGCTGCTAACCCTAGCATTCCCTAGCGCCGCGGTGGTCGGAGTATGTCCCCAACCACATCGATGGTCCCAACTACTTCCGCATCTTCAACACCACCCTCCGCAACAGCGAGTAGTCCCCCGGGGCCACCATGGCCAGTGCCGAGAAGTTTGTCGTCGTTAGGGCTGTGCAAAAAAACCGAACCGAAAAAACCGTACCAAAAAAACCAAACTGAACCGGTCAACTCGGTTTGACCGGTTTTCGGTATTCGGTTCGGTAGCTAAAAAATGGGTATTTGTATAATTCGGTTTTTTCGGTAAAAACCGAGGGAAAACCGAAAAAACCGATTAAACCGAACGGCCCAGCTCGACGTCTCCGTCTCGGCCCACCAGGCGGCCTCACGCACGCGGTCACGCACTCACGCCTTCAAGGCGTCTTCAACCCTAGCCGGCAGAGCTGCAGACGCGACTGAGCGACTCGCCTCCAATCCTCCATCCGCCTCGGCCGCTGAGGCGCTGAGCTCCTCCTGCCCCATCGCCTCCGCCCGCCGTCGCGCCCCCACCCCCCCTCCACCGTCGCCCCACCACCCCCACCCCAATCCTCCGCCGTCGCGCCCCCACCCCCCTCCGCCATCGCCCCACCACCCCCCACCCCAATCCTCCGCCGTCGCGCCCCCACCCCCCCTCCGCCGCGCCCCACCCCCTCCGCCGCCGCACCCCACCCTCCGCGTCGCCTCACCACCCCACCCCGATCCTCCCCGTCGCCCCAACCCCCGCGCCGCCGCGCCCCCCCCTCCGCCGCCGCCCCACCACCCCTGTGCCCCACCCCAAATCCCAATCCTCCACCGTCGCCCCGCCCCGTCCCTTCCCGCCTCCACCGTCGCTCGATGAGCTCCCGTTGAGCCAGCTCCTCATTCTGCAATCTGCAATTCTGCATGGCTTTAGGTCCTTGCTTTGCATTCTGCAATCTGCAATTCTGCATGGCTTGTTTTCTTTTGCGTTATGCTCTGATAATCGGGTCTATTTTATATGCATTATGCAGGTTTTTGCTTCTAGAATGGAGAATTGGAGATGAGATAAAATTGGTGATTGATGAATGAGTGATCTGTGAATGTGATGATGAATTGATGAGCTTTTTTTATGTTGTATTGTTGTGACTTGTGCTTGTGCGGTTGTGCGGCTTGTGCTTGTGCCAGCCAGAAGCCCAGAAGTCCAGAAAGGCAGAACTGGTGAGAAAGAGAGACGAGAGTTGTGCTTTTGCTTGTGTTGTGCTTGTGCTTGTAGTTGTGCAGTTGTGCTTGTGCTTGTGTCAGGCTGTCAGCCAGAGCTAGTCTGAATTATGGAATGGAGTTATGGTCTTATGGAGATTATTTAACGTTTAGCAATTCGCGTAAACTTTGGTAAAATTGGTATTTACCGATACCGTACCGAAATAATATGGTATTTACCGATACCGCACCGTATTTTATAAAATATCGTATTTCCCGAATTATTCAAACCGTATTTACCGAACAAACCGTATTTACCGAACCGTATAAACCGAAAAAACCGAACGAACAGTCCTAGTCGTCGTGCACCAGCTCGCCCGCCTCAGCATCGACATCATCGAGGCAGGCTTCCCGGAATCCCCCTGCAATGACCAGCTCGGAGAGCGCATGTACTGCACCGCCGCCATTTCTTCGGCATCTTGCAGAGCTCGTATGGTTGCCACCACTGGCCTCCCCTCCAGCCCCCATGGCCGATAGTCAATGGCTCCTTCTCTTGCCATGGCCTCTGTGCCATGCGTGTGATGCCCCCCCCCCCCCCGGTGACTGGTATTCTCCTTCGGTCCTTCTCCTCTACCCTCTCTCTTTCTAGTCTATGATGCTCTATGATGGCTTGTGTTATTGGGAATTGGAGATGACCGTGAGTTATGGGATGACGATGGAAGGGCAACGGGAGGCGAGAGGTGAGGTCGAGGCGGCCGCCGGCGCTGGCATGGCAGCCATGCCCCCATGCCGACCATGCCCCATGCCGACCATGCTCGCCGGCTGGACAAGCCTGAGTACGGTATGCCACGCGCAGGCTATGCTGTGCCGTTTATTGTGCCAACTTTCCAAGCCCGACCCGGTGCTATATTGGCACGACCCACCACGTGTCGAGCTGAGTCGTGTTTGGATCATTCTAGATCGGTCATTCTTTGGGCTGATCTAAAAAAAAAAGTATGGTTCGTCTCTCGCCTGTAGCAGGGATGGAGCATGTGCGAATATCTGTAGGTGAAAAGCTCACTTTGGCTGCCTAATTCTCTGGTCTCCTAGGAAGTACGGGATATTTAAGTGCCTTTTTGTGGGTGATAAGATGGCGATGGGTGTGTGTTTTTTCAGGCATTAATTAGGTGATCGGGAGGATTTTTTTGTCTGTGTTTACGTCAAATTAATATATATTAAACTGCAATCCAATAAATAATTCAGAGAGACGTACGTCTGAATCTTTACTGCTAAAGAAGAGTTGATGGTCGTGGTGGTACGTACGTCTGAATCTTTACTGCCACTCAGCTGCTAGCTGCCTAAAAAATCTCTTAAGAAAAACGAAATTATCTTCTCTCTAAAAATTCTTTAACAAAAAAATAGTTTATTGGATGGTGCGATCAAACCAAGAACGTAAAGACACAACGCTAACTTTGTCAACACTTGACCGAGCGTGGAGGTGAAGCCAAGGACATGGTCTAGGTTAGCCGATCTCAGTCACGTTATCTCAATGTTTTAAGAGTAATATGATAATTTTGTTATCCATAGTAAAGCACATGTATTCATCTTGTTTAAATAGTACATATCTTTTTTCCCTATATTATTAACTACAAAAACAAGCCATCTGATTAAGCCACGTTACTAAGGAATTAGTAGCCCATGGATTCTATTTACGAACCATCCGATCGTGACAAGGATGAAACTGGAACTAATTAATTACAATGTGACAAAATAAACCCAGCGGACCCTTCAAAGAATGTAACTGCAAATGATACGCCCGTACGATGTACTTGCATCTACTGGAGTTCTTCCCCGAGAAACTGCTGCGAGAGCGGTATGCCACCCATTCCTTCGGATACCTGTACATTGGAACGAGATAGCATATCCACTGTAGGGTCATCGTGCGATATTGGCTATAGTTCGACACATGACATGCTAATACCACACGATCACCGTACGGCACTCCACCACGTGTCAGTCCGAGGTCAATACCGCACGGTGACCGTGCAACACTCTACCATGTGTTGGTTCGAGGTTAATGCTGAGGTGGAGAGCGTCATTTTTGTGATTGCTTCTACGAGGGTGTCATTTTTGCTAATCACGCTTCAAAATCTGCTATTTCGGCCAAAGAGTCCATCAGAACCATCGCCATTTTGGCACTGATCCATTCTAACTTTCCGCACAAGTTAGCTTCGGTTTTTAACTTATAACTTCTTAATTTCATCTTTTTCAGACTTTTTGTCTTTTTTTGGAGGTTTTTTTAACTTTTCTTTTTTTCTCGTATTCTTTTACATTGTCCGTGATGATATGTAGCTTTTTTTTCAATTTTCAATTTTACAAAATTTAATTACGCTGAAAAAGCTTTAAGCAGTTATAGTGCAAAAAAAAGCCCCAAACAGTGCAATTTAAACTAAAAGCTTAAGCTTTAAGCTAACTTGAGCACCGTCCTAATTCTTTGCTGGACACCTAAAACATTTGATGAAATTTACGGAGAGAAACTACAAAAACACCCAAAACATCTCACTCATACTCTCTCTCTCTCTCTCTCCCGGTCATCGCTTCGTTGTGCTCTCTCTCGCTTACTCTCGCTCTCACACCGACAAGGGTGCTGTCACCGATGATGGGTTCACCATGCCCCCTGAATAAAGGGAGGAGGCCAGAGAGATGGTGGTCAGGAGGTGAGCGGCAACTGAGGATGGTGGTAGGTGGCGGAGGGAGATACAGTCATGGTAAATTATTAATTTGAGTAATTTAATGGCGGAATTAAATTTTAGATATAACTAGACAATGGTAGATAATTCCCTGTAGTTTCTAAAAATATCATAGTTCAATAGATTTATAGATGTAGATAAATAGTTATTTATCACAGTTCAATAGATTTACATATGTAGATTAATAGTTATGAAAATAATAAGTCTACTGTCTAAAAGATGACAGATCTGCCTTCTGAGTTAAGAACAAAGGATTAGATTATTTAATTTGGACATGTGTCCGACTAAGAAATTGTGGTGAAAGTTGTGTAGGTTCCAAAATTGTAAGATTTGCTATGTTGGACTTGTGAGGTGAAAGTTAAGATGTTTTTAGTACTAGGACAATATGGATGACTATCCAGTAACGAGAGAGAATGGTGGATTTGGGAATCATGTAGAAGTGTTGTCATTTATTTATTGCCTTGTATTGCTATGGTCTATATTAAGAGTGAGTAATTGCTGTAGGAGGACGTAGCGTCAGGTGTATTATCATCTCCTAATCAAATAGACTGTCGCAATTAAAGAGGCAAGTGCATTGTAGAATATTATTCGAGTGACTAAAGTTGTGATTAAGTGAACCCTTGCTGACTATTCATATGACAATGCCTGCTTTATATTGCTCTTATGCATATGTTAAGATGATGATGATGATGATGAGAATTGTGGTAGGATAATGATTATATCATCTGCTTAAATGCTAAAAATAAACTAAAGGAAAAATATAATCATTGCATTGCATGTTGAGCATTCATGTTACAAAGAGGTGATCTGTGTGGCTCTCTAGAGCTTGCTTTATGTGGGCGACTCACAGGAGTGGGTAGAGAAAGATTTATTTCGGTAGGCATTCCATAGGAGTGAGAAAAACTACTTCAATAGACACTCCACGGGAGTGAAGATGAGACCCCGTATGAAAAAAGATAGGGCGACCCTGTATGAATATGATAGGGTGAGGATGGGTGAACACTCAGTTATACCAGTATATGCAGAAGAAGAGTTGAGACATGTGCATGAGTATTGTATAGCATTAATGAAAAGTGAAAAGTGATTTGAGATAATAAGGTATGTGAATAGAAACTGATGAAAATGAATGTGAGGAATTGAGTTATTATAAATGGTTATGAATTGCTAATAAGATGACACCTTGCTTATTATTCGGATTTGTACTTGCTGAGTCATTGACTCATCCTTTTTTTGTTGATGTTTTTAGGTGAACATTGAAGACAGTATGCATGGGTGGAAGTAACACATGGGACATTGCACACTTATAGCTCTTTATTCACTTAGAGATTAATAATTTGTGATTATTTTTAATTTAGACAATCCATGTAATAAATAGATGACTAATGGTTTTCCTTTAGCTCTTTATGGTTTGTATTGATGCTGCTAGTTGCGTACCTTGGTTTAGCTTTATATTTGATATATGTTTAATGATTAATTGGTCATCTTGAGTTAAATCCAATTATCACCGTGTTACTGAAATTCCTAATTATGGTTATGTTGTATGCTCATGTTTGAGGTATAGTTGTTAGTAGGGTGCATATAATTGTTTAAATTAGTAGAGTTTGTAGTTGTGGGTGATATCTTGAGCTTTTGAGAAACCAAGGTGTTACAGTTGGTATCAACGCAAGCTTTAGGCCCATGATGAATTAATTAATAACTTATTTGATTAATCAACTAAAATTTGACATAGGTTTAGTAATAAAATAAAAATAATAATCCTAATAATAAATGACTTAGGAAAACTTAATGCTGAAATTTGACTTAGGATTGCTTATTGCTAAATTTGATTTATGATAATTAAGTTACTTAAAACAAAAATTTGATATACTAGTACACATTAGGATGAGATTGGTTATGCATTGCATTTATGCTTCCATTAGTTGTATAATTATTAATGAATGTTGAGTTGTTGCCTATGTATGTATTAGGTGATTGGATAATTGAAAAGGATGGTGATGTTGAGAGATAGAGGTCATGGATGTGACCGTGAGTATGGACAAGCTGTACCATCGTATGTGACATGAGTGATGATGAGCTTTCCTTGGTTAACCTCAGTTACCTGTGTTCGGGGTTAGGTTTCTATTGGTCATTTTCATCCTATGGATGAGTTATGATTCTTTTCATGAGTTTTCATTTGTTGGTTATTGATAGTGTGGGTAATGTGCTTTCATTTGCCATTTTGTTTCAAGAAGAAATTGTTGTTGTTCCAAAAGTTGAGCTATTCTTGCTGCTCATGAAAGTTGTTAAGTTGCAAGATCATCTTTTTTATGGAAGATTTGCATTTTATGGAGAAAGATGATTTAGTTATTTACTAGATATTGTGGATAGTAGAAAAATGTCTTTTGCAAGTTTATTTTCTTAAGGAAGGTTTAAACCCATGTGGTTCTTTCCGAAAATTTTGAGTGATTGAAGTTAAATACCCTTTTCTTATAAAGAAGAAGTATTTAAACTCTTTTGGGAGTATTTTCGATGCGTGAGTGAGATGTTATAATTATAGGAATTAAGAGACAAGGTATTGAGGAGACTAAGTACTATAGATGCCATGGTGCATAGTTTATCTCAATTAACATCCCTCGGAGAGATATATATATTAAATTTGATGGTGCTTTGGAGTAGTTGCATGGTGAATAGTGACTAAGAGTATGCCCTTTCCTGATATGAATTAATGCACTATGAAGAGGTATGAAGTATTGATGGATGATCATTAATATTGTTTAATCTGCCAAATTTTGTTGGATACATTGGATTGTCTAGTTCTCAATGTGTTAATCTAACCATTTAGGATGGATAAGTTAGGGAGATGTTGAATTATTGTCTTGGTGGATATTACTCTTAGATGTACCCCTTCTATGGATACGTCGTGATCATATTAAATTGCTAGATTCATTCTTTAACATGATTAATTGTTGGGTTTTGTTAAACATCATCCGGATGTTTTTTCCCTAACTATCATCCAGATTTAGGACCATTGGATTAGAGATCCAATGGCCATGAATTCTCCCGCCTCCCCCTTGAATTCTACCCCCTCCCTTTTGAAAAAATCTCCCCCCTAAAAAACAAGGGTTCCCTTGATCTCTAATCCAAAGGTCATAAATTTGGATGATAGTTAGAAAGAAAACATCCGGGCGATGCCTAGACACTCCCTTAACTGTTAAAATTGTGTACAAAGGTTTTGGAAACCTGAATATTGGTGGATCTAGAATTCCTTATGGGAGGAGTTTTGAATAATATAGCTAGAGTGATTGGATGAAATTGGTTGTAGTGTCATGAGAGACTTTAATTGATACAAGATTATGATTATTGAAGTTTTAGCAGGATTATGCAAGATGGAATAGTTGAGTTTGTGTTGTACATGTCCATGCGATTGCACATAGAAGTAGGATAGCAATTTGATTTCATGATAAAGCCAATTGTTAGTAAAAAACCATTGGAGTGGAATTAATGTGTGCTAGGATTTGGTGTTGGGAATCACTAAAGAGTTGAGTTGCTGAATGTTAATAGGTGTCTCATATTTGTGTGCTTGTGGAATTGTTGGATGATAGTTTTTTTTGATGAATTGTTGGATGACAGTTATCAATTGATAAAAGAAAATTAGTGGAATATTTTGAATTGTGCACTATACATCTTCTAGAGTAAAGAGTTTATTGTAGTAAGGTTGCATAGTTTGGGTGGGTTCTAAGTTTGAAGATGAAATGATAAAGTAGAATGAAGCAATGTAGAGAGTCTTGGAGAGTTTTATGATGAAATAGTGGATTATGATGATCTTTGTTAAGAGTTTTAGTAAATTGATGATACCAGGCTTATTCAGTAAAGGCATACTGGAGACAGTGGTGATTCTTTTAGAAGGAAGAGAATTTGGTCATCTTTTGTGGTATCATTTAAATAAATTTTTTTGGGGGTTTCCGTGCTTGTGAGATTTTAGAGTCCACGAATTATAAGGAAGTTGTGTTCAACATCAAGATTAACTTCAGTGAAGTGTTGGAGAATTTCCATGGTTTATAAGAGGTTTACAAAATTTCATCTTTAAAAAAAGATCCTTGCTATATAATTTCTTTTTCCTTGTGGTTTTGCTTGTTGCAAGTTGCTATTGTTTTTGTGGTTTTCTAAATTTAGTCTTATTGCCTCTTATTTGTTTTTCTTGTGAAGGAAATAACTAATTCATGTTATGAAATTCTTTAGGCTTTATAGTGGCAACTAACTAGTAGTGATCAAGTATATAATCTTATAAGGCATCAAGTGCCAAGTTGTTTGGAGTGCGTAGGAGGATGATTTGATGCTATACGATAATTCTTGGGGAGAAATTGATTTCAAGCAATGATTATTTTTGAAGCAAAGTGATCATATTGTAGTTGCTAGTAGAATTCCTATGGATAGTGAATAATGATATGTGGTATATATTGTGGATTATTTGGAGTTATCAAAAGTTTAGAATTCTGATTAATTAAGTAGAATGTTATGATTGTGTACGTTGTAGGATTTTATAGACAAAATTGGATGGTGTGGGTTAATGAGGATCTAATATTGGTGAAGTAATTTGATCGATATGGTAGTTATTTAATTGGTGAGGATTTTTGGCTTATTATATAGTATGATTTGATCTTTAGTGAATATCTCTTTTGGAATTAGAATCTTTCAAAAATTTGGTTAGCGAAGATTATATTTAGCTGTTGGTGTTATAATGATGGAGTCTATTTGAATTGCCGGAATTGTTTGTCAACAGATTGGAGAATTTTCCTACAAATTATACCGAAAGTTGATTGTAAGAGTTATAGAAGTTGAAGTTACTAAGAGTAATGGGGAATGATTTTGTGATTTATGAGACTATAAATTTCTAGTTTATTTATGGTAACAATCTCAATAAAAGTTTGTTTCAATATATGAATAAGAGGATATGGAACTGGGTTTTGTCCTTTAGTCCAGAACAATAATTGGCTATTATTTTGTGTGAAAGTAGGATAACAAAATTGACTTCGAAAATTATGATGATCATTTATCATATTGATTTGGTGGTAGTCAACATGTGCGTGCTAGGATCTTTAAGGTGATTATTCTTAAAGAATTGAGGTGATAAGATTCAAGGTAAAATCTATAATTGAATTTACTTGAAATTATATATAGGGATATTTCTTTGGTAGAGGAGTTTATTAGAGCATTTTGTGGATTAGTAGAGCTTTTCTATATTAGTGTGGATATTACGACTTTAGGATTATGCATACCTTGGAGGTTGCCAAGTTAAGAGAACTAAGTTAGTGTAGCTTGTGAGGATTTGGAATCACATGGTTTAAGACTAAATTTATTCCTTCAAATTTTGAGGAGTGTGTTTTGTTGGGGTAGTGACATACCCATCTGGTTCTTTACTGATTTATGTGTTTATAGCAAATGTTTACTTATGAAGTGAGTTGATTTTATGTTGGTATTTGGGTCATTTCCTTGTAAGAAAAAAGAGTGAATTGTTAATTTGAGAATTTAAATGATTTTGGTTTTGGCTTATGTAGTTTTTATGTGCAGTTTTGTTTGTGTGGAAGTTAAGGGTTTTCATGGTGAGTCCTTCATTTTCAGAGCAGGTTATCTTTGGAAGGGAATGGGTTCAATTAGTCTTTTATTTGCTTCTCTTGTCAAATAGATGCTCCTGGCAAATTGAAGTGATCTCGCTAGGTCACAGATCATTATCTTCTAAGAATGGTTTATTTCAAAACGAAGTGATTTTAAAAGTGGGATTCCTTGTTAAAGAGGAGTGAATAATTCTTTACTTGAGGTATGGAGAAGTTGAAAGATGTGTTGCATTAGTATATGCACAAAAGTATTGTGAGATCTTGAGTTATGATGGATCTTCAAGCAATCTATTTTGTAGTCGGGGTGTGTGCCCTGAGTTTTCTCACAGGTATCAGTTGGAAGGTTAGAATTACAAATAGAGTAGATAGGCAAAAAATTTAGAGACCAATTCTGTTAAGAGCTGGAATATAATATTCCAAAAAACCCTCTTAAGGATCTCTGTGTAAGTAGTGAAAAGTGGATACTGAAAAATAGGATGATTTGGAATTTTAAAGAGTAGTCAGTTCCCTAGAACGAGTGTACGAGAACGGTTAAGATTTGATCTAAAGATGTGCCATGATTAAAGGAGTTATGGGAGAGAAAGATGCAAACCTGAAAACCCTAGCTACCTTTCTTTTTATATCTCTCCTACATGCCACATGCCATATACATCTTTTCCATCACCGCACGTGCCATCTCTCCATCGCCAGCGCTAGAAGCCTTCGTCATTTGCATGCATGCATGTTGCCACCTGCCACTCGCTTGTGCGTCATTGCCCGTGTGCAAGTGCCAGTCGTATTAGTTGCCACCTTGAGTCACGCAAGCAAAATTCTCCCGCATGAGAAAATTTCCACCACCACACGCTGGCCATCGACTGGCTACTCGCGTTTCCTGTGCATAGCGCACGTGCCGACACCTGCGATTCACTCGCGTCGTTGACCATCGAGTGGTCAGCCAACCACTTGTGTCGTCAACCAATGAGTGCATAGCCGACAACTGTTGGGCCAGCAGTGTACCAGCTGGGTGAAAGAAAAACCAATGTGGAAAGTTTAGAGCTATGGCTGGGGAAAAATAGGGAGAAAGAAATGAGGAGAGCAGAGGAAAAGTTCTAGAGGAAGTGGGAAAGAAATCATGATCTGGGATTTTGTCTCTTGGGTAAGGATTTGGTTTCCCTCTATTTTATTATTTTAATCAAAGATTAGAAATCAATATTAGAGAGGATGTTAGTATGTTGTTCATTGAGGGTTGAATAGTAGATTGGTTTAAACTGTCGTATTGTTGTACTGTGATTATGGGTACTGTAAGGGTATAATTTGAAATTTTCATCTACTAGAAGACTGTAGAGAATTTTGATAGATTTATGTAGAATTTTTTCCATATCGATTGGACGAGTAGATTGTGATATATGAATTTTGTAAGCCTGCTGTATGGTAAATATTGTGTTTTGACAATATGTATTAATCTGTTAAACAAAAATAGTAGACAGATTAATTTGAGAGTTTGGTCTACATCACAATTGTATGTAATTTCTTAAGAAATCCAAAAAGTCCAATAACACAATTTTTAGAGAAGTATAATAGAACTTATTTATTTTGGGAGGCTGCTGTCTAATACCGGGCTGCTGCTAGGCAAAGTCATGATAAATCATTAATTTGACTAATTTAATGGTAGAATTAAATTTTAGGTATAACTAGACAATGGTATATAATTTCCTATAGTTCCTGAAAATATCATAGTTCAATAGATTTGCAGGCATAGATTAGTAGTTATGAAAATAATAAGTCTACTGTCCAGAAGATGGTAGATCTGTCTATTGAGTTAAGAACGGGGATTAGATTATTTAATTTGGATATGTGGCCAACTAAAAAATTATAAGGAAAGTTGTGTAGGTTCCAAAATTGTAAGATATGCTATAATTGGACTTGTGAGGTGAAAGTTATGATGTTTTTAGTACTGGGACAGCAGGGTTGACTATCCGGTAATAGGGGAGAATGGTGGATTTGGGAAGTGTGTAGAAGCGTTGTCATTTATTTGTTACCTTGTATTGCGATGGCCTTGCATTAAGAGTGAGTAATTGCTGTAGGAGGAGTAGCGTCAGGTGTATTTTCATCTCCTAATCAAAACGATCATCGCAACTAAAGAGACAAGTGTATTGTAGAATAGTATTCGAGTGCTTGATGTTGTGATTAATTGAATCCTTACCTTGACTATTCATATGACAATGCTTATTTTATATTACTCTTATGGGTATGCTAAGATGATGATGATGATGAGAATTGTGGTAGGATAATTATTATATCATTTATTTAAATGCTACAAACGAACTAAAGGAAAGACCTACTTTAGTAGACACCCCACGGGATTGGGGAAGTCCTACTTCGGTAGGCACTCCACTGCATTAGAGTTGAGGCCCTGTATGAAAAAGAACATGGTGGCCTAGTTTGAATAAGGACAGGGCAAAATCCGGTTTCTCAAAAGTTACACTTGGGAGACATGCATTCGCAGTGTTTTCGGATTTACACTCTGGAAAAAACCAACACTCAGGAGAAAATGTTCATAATAGCTTTAGCCACTGTAATGGAATACTTTCCTGAGTGGACACACGTGAAAGTTTAACACATATACCTATTTTGGCTTGGCATGTTGCCCGCCTTGGTTTTTGCCACATGGCAACCATTTCTTGATGGCTCTCGGATATTGTCATGAGTGTCAACACTCGGGAATCCTTGCCATGTGTACCAATGTTGCCTTGCCACATTGCTCTTCTTGTTTTGAGCACGTGGCATTCTTCCCGAGTGTTGTTCAACAAAGGATACTCGAGAATTACTCCTTTCCTGAGTGTTTATCATCCACATAGGAAACCTAACGTTTCAGCGTATGCAACCCAATTTTGTACATACAATAGGCATTTTATATCATGCATATTCCATAGCAACAAACAATACCAACCAGACATAAATCATTTCATATATAGATTCAACAACAACATTCACATAATGTTTCAGTTCTCGATACAACATTCATACACACACACACACACATCCACAACATATTTAAGTTCAAATTTGAAAAGCTAGGCATAAGACATGATACATTTAATAGTTACAAGTAATTCAATAGCAAATTAGTTCAACAAGAAAAGTTCAATTCTACCAAGTGAGTGCTTGATACATCAATTGTCAAGGTGCATGAGTTAACCTTCAACTTGTTTCTCCCAATGCTCAACTACAAAGAATCAGTTCTCTAACTCACAAACTCATTTTGCAACCAAGTAGTTGCTCAAATTCAAACTTAATATTGTTCATGTATTTAATTTTCACAGTTTACTTAATCAATGAAAATAGCACTATATAGGAAATGAAATTAAATTAAATAAACTAACTAATATAGCATAATCAAGTACCCAGAAAGTAGCACATTTGAACAAATAAATCAATACATGCAACAAATAGATGGAAGACATACAAGAAAATCATTCTTAGAAGTAGTCGTCTACAATGGGATCCCCTCCAGATGGGTCCTCCAAAAAGTCATCGTCACTATCATAAGGTGTTGATTCGACCCCATCCCCTTCGATGCCATCAATATCTAAGTGATTAAGTAGTTCCAAGTCCTCTTTGTTGACAACCTCCTCTGCATCGATTTGAATGTCATCTATGTAGTTGTCCTCTTACCCAATTATTATTTGAAAGGTACATGGCAGCTCATCTTCTTGAAAGAATAGTTCAACACCATCGTTGCCCTCAATGGCTTAGTCCTCGTCACTAGGGGTAGCTAATTTATCATGTGGTTGCATCTTATATACTACCCACCAATCCACTAGACTACATATAGTTTTACATAGTTACGGGATGTAGTATACTTGCATGGCTTACTGAGCCACAACAAATGGCTCATTCCCTGGTAAGATCGATTGATGTGCAACTTCAACTAGCCGAACTAATGTGTCCTGTCTCACTCCCCTAAATAGATTCAACCAATGACATTTGAATAACATAAGGTGGAGAGGTTTGCTACCATGGAACGATAGTTCAATTATTTCTTCAATTACTCCATAGTATTCAGCAGTTGTATTGCTCCCATCCTGTCCTATAGTCACCAATCCACTATTTATCATTGTTGCGTTAGGTCGTTCCCTCTCATGTGTCACTATTCAGAAGAGATACCCATTCACATCATAGGTACTATAGGACAAAACCCAAGTGTGGCTCCTTGAGCAACTTGCCTCAATTTGCTGCTTATAGACTTGTCCTTCAAGCTCCATAGGCTCAATAGAATGGGTTTCATATATTAGTTGCTCTTTACTTAGTAAATATAATGTGCAAGGGTCACTAGCTAATGGGCAAACTACATGAAAACATCTAGCTCTCTACACTTCAAAGTTTAGACTTAACTCTAAGGAAGAGGATATCAAATTACATTCTAAAGAAAGGAAGACATTTTCATGTGAGATAAGTAGTGTGCATGTATTCATCACAATGACCAACAATTTCACAATCATGCATCACCTAGCTAAATTGATCTTCACCACCGACTAATACCCTACCCAAAAGGAAAAACAGATCACACAGTTTGTATATTGCATCAATTAATTGCACACAGATCTATGAAATGGGGAGTAATTGCGCATAGATATAGGGAATGGGGAGTAGGAGAGGTTGTACCTAGAGGTCACCAGTGGCAGGAATTGTGGTGGGGTTAGACAAGGAGGATGGAGGTGTTAGGTATTGCGGCTGTTGCACATGAGGAGGAGGAGGAGGATGGTGTCAGGTATGGCAGCGGTAGATGAGGAGGCTGAGGGTGGAAGAGAAGGACATCCGCGTGGGTATAGTGATGACAGACGAGGAGGCCAACTTTGTTGGGTGCTGCTGTGGTGGCCGCTATGTTGGTGAGACGACGATGGAGGTGGTGAAGGAGGAGGATACGACGAGGGAGGAGGGGGGAGGACGGGAAGATGATGGAGAGGAGTGGCTACTCAAGTAGATCTACAGTAGTGCTCGTGGCAGAAGAGGAGGTGGTTGCAGTGGAGGCGGCAAAGGAGACAACAGCAGTGGTGGCGAATTGGCAGGGAAGGTGGAGGACAAGGACGAGAAGGCAACGCCAGTGGCAGTGGATTCGGTGGAGAGGAGAGGAGGGTAGGGATTGGAGAGTGACTTCAGTGAGTGACAGTGAGAGTGAGTGAGTAGAGTGAGGAGTGGGACACGTTTGTCTCGTGTGCCTTGGATGCAGACCAAAAAAGTGGCACGGTAGGAAAAAATTCACACTAATTACTTTGCTCCCAAATGCCAGTGGTATCTCGAGTGTAGGAAACCAACATGCACTTAGGAGTTTATTTGACCCCATTTAGACCACTTCGCAACCCCGTTTTCCAGTGGAGGAATGTTAGCTCCCATCTACATCTCCTGAGACTATGAGAAAACACTTGGGAACTTGTTTTCTACCGAGTGCTACCTGCCCATCTTGAGTGCCCCCTGTACCACTCCAAACTAGAGGTGGGAGCCAGGCCGTGCTTTTTTGGACTAGCCTGAGGCCCTGACAGCCCGGCTCGGCCCGACCCAACATGGCACGGGCCTAACATGTGGTGGACTGGACTAGCATTGCACAAATCGGGGGCCAGGCCAGGCCTGGAAAGTTGACCTATTAGGCGGCACAGCATATCGTGCCATGCTTGGGCTGGCCATGCACGACGGGTACGATGGGCATGGCCAAAGAAGGAGCAGGTGCAGGCTAGAGCAGACGCACGACTGGAAGTGGCGTGGAGTGAGCAACGGCACTAGGATGTGGAAGGTGCAATGGAGGATCGGTGGCACACCGTGGCGTGGAGGCATGGTGGAGGAAGAGTAGAGAAGATGGCTATGGTGAGTGGTCACAGTGGGCTGGTGGTGCGAATATGAGTAGGCTTTGCAGGCGGCGGCACTTGGTGGTGCTGTGAGGTGCAGCAATGTAGGGGATTTGCAGAGAAGCAGCAAAGGGGGCGGTGGACGAAGGTGGCGCTTAGTGGAGGGAGAGGAAAAGGGGGATGTGGAGGAGGCGATGCAGGGGAAGAGTTGGGGCGCCCGTCGACAAGATGACCGAGCCTCATTGACACCAGAGGTGGAGGACATGGGGGAGGAGAGAGCAATGGGGGGGCAAGGGATAGAAGAAATGTCAGACACATGAAATTGGGGATTCGGCTAGGGATTTGAGGATTGGGGATTTTTTTATCTTTTTTGAGTAGCCGTTAAAGTTATGGAAAATTGCAATCAAGTCATCAGCTGCTCTGGATTCTTATGAAGTGGCCCTCCAATGCTCCAATTTCTGTGTAGGAAGATCCTACACGTCTGTGGTGACACGTACATCTGTACGAAGTAGTCCTAGCACACCAATTTAGAGTGAGTACGCCTCAACCGCATCGGCCTATGGAAAAATTACCAAAAAAAAGTGTAAAATGGTCCAATTCATGCAATTAATTATAGAGAAGCATATAAATAATGATAAATGGTCATAGAATGTGAAAAATATAAGGGTAAAATGATAGAAAATATATACAAATATGGCGCCATTGTATTCCTATGACTTTCTTGTATTTTTTTCATTTCTTTGTTTTCCATGGCTGTGTTACAAACAGGAGTGGGAAAGTTAGGTCCACCTAAGTTGGTATGTTTGGTGGAAGGAGCTGGGAAAAAGAAATGAGATAAATTGTAGGAGAGAAGAGGGAGATGAATAGAAGAGGAGAGGTGTGAAGAGATAGGGATGACTGATGTCTGACGAGTGATTGCTTGGTTGAGATAAAAGAATTGGATTCTTGTAACTTGTGCCTGTTGGGTAAAAATGCAACCTAACTTTCCTAGGTATACATATAGATATACTACACAATAGCTGCATAAATGTGCATACTCTTATCTCAAATGGCATTTCTGTGAGTTTATGCATAAAATATTTTTTCATATATATGTAAATTGTGCCAATTGTTAAAAGCTCAGGATAGTCCACCAGAATGCTCTAGTACCAGAGCATTCCACACCAAACACAAAAACGAAATGGGTACCGTAATGGAATTAACAAGTATGCCTTTGAGCCCACCTCTATTTTTATTTTGGCTTCGCCATTGAGGAGAGTAATTAAAGAAATAAGATCATCCTTTGTGCCTAGGATTGTGGAGGCAATCACATGCATCAAAGACTGAAAATTGGCTAAAAAGCAACTTTAGCATCAACTAGAGGATCCTGAGATCATGTAGACGTATACTGACCTCAAACACATCAACGATCTGGACCTTGAGGAGTAGTTATTATGTATGTCTTTACTGCACTCTTTTCCTTATTTAGGGAACTCTACTATGGGGCATATGGATTTTAACGAGGCAGTAACATTGTATCTATAAAATATCAAGAAAATTCCATCTTTCTCGCCAAAATATTTATGTTTCCATATTTTCTGCAATTAATTTAATTTGAATGAGGTTTTTAACAAGGCAGCACGAGAGGAATGAAGATGGCTACCGACTAATGATCAGAAAGGTGCTTTTGAGTTACAACCAAGTATACACAAACCTACAGGGTCACACACTTAACGGGTTAGAATAGTAAGGGTCCAAATAATAGACTTCAAGTTAAATATGACCTCTACTTATATTGGATAAGGATCTGGTCAGAGGCTCTTTGAGTGGGATATGATCTATACTCGTGTTAAAGAATTCGATTGGATGCTCTATATAAAGGGGTAGATAGAGTTATGGAAGAGTGAGAGAGATAACACACCCCCACAAATATCCTAGCAACATCCTTCCGAAGGCCCTGCTGTGTGTGCTAGTGCTAGCACACCAATGCACGACGTTCCATCTCTAGACGTGTGGACTTCAGCAAAAGCGCTGCTGCGATTGTGGCACTAATTGGGACGATTGTAGAGAATGACTGCTGCTTGAGGACGATCGCCTACCAAGAACGCTGATTGTGATGTTGGACGATCGACTACTTCCACTACATCGACGTGTGGCATATTGAACCGAGCTGATTAAACTCTTCTTTTGTTGCACTGCATGTCTAGTCATAACAATCCGTGATCTCTTCCTCGCATGGCTCCCTAGTTTACGCAGTAGAAATTTTAGTTTGCACTAGTATATCATATCCGTATCTCAACACCTACAACACTTTTATTGGGTTATAGCAACATATATATGTGTTGTTATAACCCAGTTCAGTTGTAATGATATTGTTATAACGCATTCTAGTGGTAGTGATATCTGTGTAGTGTGAGATCAAAAGCTGTCTGTGTTTAATTTCTCCCAAATTAATTTTTTGGTTGTCATCAGTTTTTCTTTTTCTTTTTTGTATTTGGTCAGATTATTGATTCACTTGGTAGACACATAGGAATTAAAAGGGACACTCGATATGATTTTTTGTTTGATATTGCTACTCAGTATGTTTTTTATTTCCTTTTTTTGGAGACTAGCTACTGGATCGACATGATGGTTGAACTGAAACACAATACGCCTAGACATAGCATGGTATATATGAAAGATGTTTGAACTGAAATACTATGTGCTACATGGAGAACTAGAGAGATAGCATGAGACCGATACATTTGAACTGAAATAATACATATAGCATGGATAGTTACTCATAGGGGCATGGCACCTAGTGCGATGTGAACCGTGTTAGTGATATGCCCTAGAGGCAATCAAGAAAATGATTGTATCACTTCTATATTTATGATCTTTTGATTAATATATTATTTTATCCCTTGAATAAATATCTTTTATATTGATCAACAAGCGTGTGATTTGTTCGTGGAACTCTTTATTCATGTTTCGATGTTATTCTAAATTGTCTCTGATCTTTTATCATTATGTGGGACAATTATGATTTATAGATTAGTACATGTATTAATTGATGATCATATTTCACGAATCATGGATATGGGATATCAAATCAATAATGTAGACACATGTTAGAGAATATGATATTGGATTGACCTGCCATAAGACACTATAAGAATTGTTATATTCTTAAGTGTCATCAGTTGATCTCATACATAACGTTTGTAGGATCCTTAGAACTGAGATCATCATTGTTTCCTACATATGTATTAGTTTACTTAGTGGTTACCAAAAACTACTCCGTAACTGGGTGGTCATAAAGTTAGCTTTTGAGTACACTATGAAACATGCAGAGGAATATGAGCGTTCAAGATGGAATTTGCCCCTCCTATATAACAGGAGAGATATCTCTAGGCCCCTCAATATGATTGGATTAAGAAAGTGCATGGCTATGCCGAATATGGTTAAGGAGTCAATTACAACTAAATAATATATTACAGGTTCGAGTGAAGGATCGAGCTATCATAGGATAGCACGCTTCTCGCCTTAAGTTCGATCTGGTCTCATGAGGCAAAGAGATCAGTACATAAGTACTATATACGTTCATCCAATATGATCTTTATGTATGTTTGGGAGTCGTTATGTCTTGCTAGGGAGCGCTACTGACTTATAGGCCGGAATGGAGTTTTTGATCCATATCCAAATATACATGAATCTATAGGGTCACACATTTAATGGGCTAGAACAATAAGGGTTCGGATGATAGTCTCCAAGTGGAATTCGATCTCTACTCGTATTGGATAAGAATCCAATTGGAAGCTATATAGGGAGAGGTTTAGGGGCTGAGGGAGACATCCCAAAACACACCCATTGAAACCCTAACCACCACCTCTCATAACTCCTATCGTGCGCGCTGGTGCTAGCATGCTGACACATGGTGTTCCATCCCTGGATGTGTGGACCTCGGTAGAGGTGCTGCTGTGACTGCGGCGCTGATCGGGACGATCACGAGGAGGAGACGGTTGGCCGGACGACGATCGACTACTATCACTACACCAACGCGTTCTTCGTTGAATCGGCTGTTTCAACTCTACTTTTACTACACTACGTGTCTAGTGGTAACGATCTATGATCTTTTACTCACATGGCTTTTTAGTTTACATGGTAAAAAATTTTAATCTGTACTAGTATAGTCTATTCGTATCCCAATAAACTGATCGTTGATTGATTTGGCATATGGCTGCTTTTGGTTTCATTTTGTTTTTGGTGATGTATGGTTTTCAGAGAGAGAGAGAGAGAGAGAGAGAGAGAGAGAGAGAGAGAGAGAGAGAGAGAGAGAGAGAGAGATGCCTTTATGGCAGATACATTAATTCGAGGAATGCTTGGAGAATAATAATAATTCGTATTGAAGTCTTGCAACTTTAGATGTATAACAAAAGCGAATCCTTATGTAACATTGAGGTAATGAAGATGTAAGCAATCGGATGGGCTAGAGTCTTCTTAGGACAATCAAGACACCCGCAAGCTTTACAGATTTGTGTAAAATGACATTACATGATGTGCACTTGGAGGCTGCCAAACATTACTCCGAAGGACCTGCTGTGTATGCTAATGCTAGCACATCAGTGCATGGTATTCCATCCTCAGACGTGTGGACTTCGGTAGAGGTACTACTGTAATTGCAGTGCTAATCGAGACGATATGAGGAGAAGATACAATCAGCTCGTAGAGAATGACTAACGCTTGAGAACGATCGCCTACCAAGGACACTAATCAGGATATTGGACAATAAACTATTTCCACTACATTGGACTTGGCTACTTAAACACTTCTTCCGTTGAACTGCGTATCTAGTGGTAACGATGTGGATCTCTTACTCGTATGGTTTTCTAGTTTACGCAGAAGAAATTTTAATTGGCGCTAGTATACCCTATCCGTATCCCAACACCTACAAAACTTTTATTTGGGTATAGCAACATATATATGTGTTGTTATAACCCAGTCCAGTTGTAGTGATATCTGTGTAGTGTGAGTTCAAAATCCGCCTGTGTTTAATTTCTTCCAAATTAATTTCTTGGTGTTGTCAGTTTTTCGTTTTCCTTTCTGTATTTGCTCAGATTATTAATTCACTTGGTAGACACATAGGAATTAAAAGGGACACTCGGTATGATTTTTTTTGTTTGATATTGCTACTCGATATGATTTTTATTTCCTTTCGTTTGGGACTAGCTACTGGATCGATATGATGATTGAACTGAACACGATACGCATAGATATAGCATGGTATGTATGAAAGATGTTTGAATTGCAATACTATACGCTACATGGAGAACCAGAGAGAGAGAGAGAGAGAGAGAGAGAGAGAGAGCATGAGACCGATACGTTTGAACTGAAATAATACATATAGCATAGATAGTTACTCATAGGGACATGGCATGTAGTGCGATGTGGCATGTAGTGCGATGTGAACCGATCGTTGATTGATTTGCCGTATGGCTGCTTTTGTTTGGTTTGGTTTGGTTTGGTTTTTTTGGTGATGTGTGGTTTTCAACGAGAGAGAGACGCCTATATGGCAGATAAATTAATTCGATGATTGATTGGAGAATAATAATGATTCGTATTGAAGTCTTGCAACTCTTAGATGTATAGTTTACAAAAGCGAATCCTTGTGTAACATTGAGGTAATGAAGATGTAAGCAATCGGATGGGCAAGAGTCTTCTTAGGACAAACAAGACACCCGTAAGCTTTACGTACGTACAGATTTGTGTAAAATGATATTATATGATGTGGCGAGAAGTACAAGCTATAACTACGTTCCTTAATATTAGTATTTAATTCGTCCGCATACGTGTCCGGGATACATGCACGCATGATGTATTTACAAAACGTAAACATGCATGCAAATCTCTTAACACCTAATCATATATATGTACTCTCCATATAAATAGCATCTGAATGCCAAGATGGCACGAACAATGATGAAGCCGCGCACATGAGTAATATAAGTTTTTGTATATTGACGTACCTCTACTCTTTTTTATTTAATGTTCTATAACTTATACCGTTAAAAGTTTTAATGTTTGATCGTCTATTTATTTAAAACTATTTGGGTCGACTATATAAAGATTATAGTATTAGATTTGTCGTTAAAAATACTTTAAAATATTATTATTTTATTAGTGTATCTTAGCGTAAAGCTATCAAACTAACGGTCAAAGTCGCATCTCATAGACAGTTCAAAATTAAAGAAAAACATTAAATAATAAAAAATAACAGAGGTACTACTATTCTACAAAGAACAATGTTATATATTCATTCACGAGCGTGTCAAATATCCTAGAAAAGGTGCAATGGGATCAGGAGAGCATGCGTACGTGTCAGTGACACTGACGTTTTTCCTAAAAGCTCCTCATGATGAAGCTAGAGGACTTCTGTTAATGAAGTTAATTCTCAGAAGAGCAGCTCGATCGATCTATATCCCAGCCTGTTACGATAGAGATGTCAACCTTGGGGGAGATGATCAATTCCTTTCTAGGAGTCTTGGGTGTATCTGTTACGCCGCGTCGATCGATTAATTCTTCATGTGCTTCATTTCTTTGACCTCAAGAAAACAAAGAAAGGTAGGCTCTCAACCTCTTGAAGACCCCTTTTTCTTTTTGTTTGGGGTTTGAGAAAGGTATAGCTTCTATCCACATGTATGCACGGCCATGGACGAGTCATGTAGCGCTGTTACTCTTTCTCTTGTTAATTAATTAGCTCTGTACGTCGAAATGTAAATTAACCACCTTATCACCTCATTATCTGTACGTCGAAATGTAAATTAACCACCTTAATTATCTCCTCATTATCATTCATTTTAGAGCTGAATTGTTCAGAAGTATATTAGTATATTTGGAGCTGAATATACCTTTGTTGCCTCGGCACCGAAACCATCTACAATTTTTCTAGGGGTTTTGTTAAACATCATTCAGATGTTTTCTTTCTAACTATTATACAGATTTAGAACTGTTAGAATAGAGATCCAATAGCTATAAATTCTTCCTCTCCTTGAATTCTGTCCCTCCCTATTGAAAAAAATTTCCCCTTCAAAAACAAGGGACCCCTTGATCTCTAATCCAAGTATCGTAAATTTAGATTATAGTTACCAAAAAAACATCCAGATAATATCTAAACACTCCCTTTTCTAGAGGAAGCCGCGAGTGAGCTTTCATCCATTACCGGAGTTCACAACACAACCACTGCGGAGGCTAGAAACAAGAAACGACGGGCTCTTACCGAGCCACTCTTGTGAACCGGCCGGACAGCGTGCAAGCATGCTAGATCTGATCTGACCTCGGCCAGGATGCAACACACGAGATCGATTTTTCTATGGACGCATGTAAAGGGGGATTCGAGATGAACTGAAACCTTGATTAATTAACCTCCTCCTCCTTTTTTTTTGCGAGAAAGAGTGTCGTGCTACATCTCAACATATGGAATTAATTAAGGAAAACCCGGATTCCATTATCGAAGATAGTCTCAGAGTCATAGTCACAAACCAGCGACTGATAGTCTCGCCTTATTACAAACCAGTGCTTACTAAGATAAATGGGTCTCTCAGTCTCTCATTATTTTTGTTTTTCTGTGTGCTTTCCTCAGAATGAGCACCAAGCATCCGAAGAAAGAAGAGAAAACTCAAATGAGAGTGCCCAGCAAAAGAACTAAACTACCAGACCGACAAGCAAAATAAAGAAGCTATTTAGAAGCGCAACTAGTGGTTAATTAAAGAGGGATTAATTCCAGTAAATTAGGAAGGACATCGATCTCCAAGCAGCTGCTTGCGAGGACTTACTGGTTCCACCGATCGGCTAGCTTGTCTCCGGGCATTACCTAGCTTAATTAATTATTCATTAATCTGGATGTTTTGTTGCTTCTTGCGCGGTGGAACCAGGGACATACAGATGAGATGATATGTAGGACAAGTATCTGGACGTTTTGTCGCATCTAGCAGTCGAACCTGGAACCTATAGAAAATATATATAGGATCGACGAGGACTCTTTTGAGACGCGAGAATCGAAATGTTTCCTGTAGATAAATTCCTCTGTGCTTGGTTGGCTCGGCCTTTCTAAGTTTTATTCAGGTGTCTACTCGTAACTCCATTAATTCTAACGTGTGTTGCAGATCGACAGGGAGATAGATTCTGGTGTTTATAGTGGTTATCTATCATGGCTAATTCGAAATTCGTAGGTCAACTTGATCAAAAGTGTGAACGTAATCCTAAATCGGCGCGCGCGGACAACAAATTCCATAATTATGGTGGTGATCGGTTCGGCTGAAAAGCTCATGGCTTATGGCTGAAAACATCAGAGTTGGCTTAAAAAGCATCATGGTATGAGAGGCTTATTTAGCATAATTAAATTTTAAAAAATTTAAAAATTTAAAAAAATATGTTAGCCCATTACGTATAATACAAACAAATACGGGGAAAAAAGAACCGGCAAAAAAGCTCAATAAAAACCAAAAGTTCAGAAAAAGACGAAACTTATGAATAATGAAAAATAAACCAGAAGTTAGAAGCTGAAGCCGAGTTGATTAGGGCCAGTAGCATTTCCGATTATTTCAAGACGGCAGACCGTTTTGGCCTCTCCATGGGTTTTCACATGAATGATAGTACAGTACCACCATACCATTGCAGTCTCCAAGGTTTGTTTTAATTTAATGTACTTGAGAGTAACCAGTGTAAGATGTTTAACTTTGCAGGAATTTCGCACTAAATAGTTCAATGCATATGGATATATGATAGAATGCCCGCCCCGTATTTCAAACGGGGTATAACATCAAGTTCTTCCCGCTCTTTAAAAAATAGAAATTTTGAGGATTTGTCACTCCATTATTTGAATTTTAGGGTATAATGGCATATATAGCGTAGAGCAGAGGCGGAGCTAGGCCTTAGACCACCGGGGCAATGGCCCAAGGCCTAGCTGAGAAATTCCGTAATATTTTACTATCAACCCAACTGAGAAATTTCTTAGTGTCTTTACTTCCAGTGGGCTACGCTCAAGGCCCAGCCTTAGGCTGGCTATGCCCTTGGCGTAGAGTACGCGTACCAGCGCTAAGAATAGCCATGTTAGGCGCTAACTCTAATTTTTTCCCCGCCAATGTCCAGTAGCTCCTCCCTTCCTAAGATGGGTCCTACCATAGATTAAATTAAAAAATGCCAGCAGTTAGCTCTCTCCAACCGCCATGGCAGAGGACAAGGAGGTGTGTTGCTATGGCGACGACCTCAAGGCAGTTGTGATGGCACCGTGGTGGCGATGACTAAGGAGCAGCAATGCTTTTGTGGATGCGAAGGAGCCTCATGGCCGAAATGGCTGAGATGGGAGGCATCGACCCAGCGACGGTAGTGGTAGGAGGCCTTGGTCCGGTGGCATCCTCCTCGGCCCAGTGATAGTATCCTCCTCAACCTGGTTGCATCAGAAGTGTAGCTTGCTCGATCCATCAAAGAGACAAGGAGACATGTGCTACCATATAATAGGTGGGCCTACATTTTCTTTCCCCCTTAGCTTCAGTACCTTGCGTGGTCACAGGTTGTTAGACCATGTGGTTAGGCTAGAATATTTGTGATAATAAATAATTGATAATGTTACTTATCAATGTTATTGAGGTGTATGTAGACTCATATCAGTCAAGTTGGAAAGAACTCGTGCCCAAAAAAATTGTTGCTTTGGTCTTTACATGTGCAGGGTAACTCGGAAACAATCATGGCCTAGGGCAACGACCGGGAAATGGTTTGGTGCAAAGTCATAGTCTAGAGGGTCTATTTATTAAATTTTATCAACTTGAACAAGCAACATGGTAAGACTAAATTCTTTGGCTATGTTTTGATTAGAGTGATTACTTCTTGAGATATGTCATATTTAAATACCTAGGTAAATTCTGATTCTAGATCAAAGTCTAAGTTTGAGCTATTCTAGTTCCTTATTGAATTACTTTTAGCTTTTCTAGAAATACATGTGACAAATTATGTTGAAATTGCTAATTATGTATGTATCTCAATTAATCTTTCCTACGAGGCGGTTTATCATTGCATTAGGCATGAACAGAGATCATGAAACCTTAAGCTTTTTGGCTTGGGACGATCGAAAAGTAAGGCTTGAGATGTTACAATTAATGAAATGTGATTCAAGTTGTGTCAAAAAGGTTATTATAAATGTGTTGAAATTAATTTGGGTTGAATCTCATGTTGCGGTTGTAGATTGCTCCCAGTCTAGGACGTGATTTACTGAGATAAGTGATAATCAACTGTCGATAATAAAGTATTATGTGTTGAGTTGTGTAATCTATGTTAAGCTTTGTGTTTCAGTTTGGCACTTGTGACATACTTAGTTTTTGATTCTAGCATCTAGATTTACATATGTATTTTTAGATGACTATCTTCTTAAGTGAGATATTTAGGTTAACGAGTCATTTTTGTGAAGGTCTGTCATGTATATTAATTTGTTGAATCACATTATAAACTTCTTTTGGGCTGCTTTGTTATATATGCATACTTATGATCAGGAAAGTTTTGTAAGAGCGTGACTTTGTATATATCAATTCAATTAGTTTAAATAATCTTTTAAGTTTTCATGGTGTGTTTTTCTTTAAAAAAATGATCAATGATTCTTGGATGTGAATTCTCTCTTTGTTGTTTTTCCCTTTTGTGCCTTGATGTTTACATTGCCAGGGGGAGTTTTGGGAGAGGTTTGTGGCTCAAAATACTAAATGCTTTCCGGTATGCTTTATGAGATATTTGGGAGAGATTTGTGATTTATGGCTTAAAATATTTTTTATTTCAGTTCTTCACTTAGACCTGTTTGAAGTCATGTTATCTTGAGGTGTTGTCAATGTATTCATCAAGGGGAGATCGTTAGACGATGTGATTAGGTCTAAAATATTTGTGATGATGAATAATTAACAATGTTACTTATCGATATTATTGAGGCACGTAGTGTGTGTGGATTCATGTCGGTTAAGTTGGAAAGAATTTGTGCCGAGAAAAGATGTTGCTTTAGTCTTTACATGTGCAGGGTAACTCGAAGGCGATCGTGGTCTATGGCAAGGACCGAGAGATGTCTAGGTGCAAAGTCATGGTCGAAAGAGTCAAGAATGCTGGAGGAGACGATCGCGCTCGAGTTGGGGTGTGTGGAGATCAAAAATGGATGATGGGTATTGGAGTTACAGAGGTGCCATTCGGAGGCTACAACATGTGATAAAAGTTGAAAAATCCATGTTATAGTCTTAGGGATAAAATCATAGTTTGAGCCTTAGACTATATATAGAGATAGGGCTAGGTGCTAACCCTAGGGACTGAGACATACAATTTTTATGCTAGGATTTGAAAGGTGTCAGGAGGGCATTTGTAGCCACACAAATGTGATCGAGCAATAAAAAATAGGTCTGATAAAAGCGGCGACGTTTCATTCTCGTCAGTGCATCCAAAGGCAACGTTCAGCGTGTTGTCCTCAGGGGGAATTCTTGTGAGGCGAGATAGCAGCATCTGCACCTTGTCTCCCTAGGAAGAATTCGCGTTGCCTTGGTCCACGTCTGCTACAGTGCCTTGATAGCAACATCAACAGTATCACTCATGACAAAAGAAGGGTGAAGCGACGTCTTCATTTTTTTAGTCTTATATAATCCATACACGGTAGCCATAGTACCCGCACTATTTGCTACAGTATCTGCGTAGTTGCTACAGTACTGAAAGATATTTTCTCTTTTTCTTTGCTGTTTTTTGTTTTTGTGTTCTTACTGTATTCGAGTATTGGACAATCAAAAAACAATAATTTTTTTAAAAAATTCACTATAAATTACAATTATTTACTTCTCTGGCTGCCTTCAACATCCTTACACATGGGCTTGGTTGGTGTCGATTCCAGAAATCGCTTGTGTGGAGTGCTTGGTACCAAGGCCCTCTCTCCCCTTGGTACCGGCCAACATCACAAGGTGGAGATGCTCTAAGTCGCTTGTCTTGTTTTGAAACATTCGGGCATTTTTGGCTCAACGCTCAAGACTAAACCTTCTTAATTCACAAAACAGCAACTTCGCTCCAATGGATATATCACCTTCAGATTTTAGGTATTTTGAACCCACCCAAATTTGTCAAATAAATATTTCTTTTCTAAATGAAATGGAAATTATTTCCATTTTGTAAAGGCTAACAATCCCACTAATGCTCTTTTTGGTGTTTGAGTTGGCTGAAAAGAATATCCTTGAGTACTTGAAGGCCGGTAGCCATCTGGGGTCAGGGGTCTCCCTCACTATAACTAAAGGCCACATTTGACTATTCTACCAAAATAGACAAAAAAAAAACACTGTGCACAAATGTAGTTGTGATTTATGAGTGCATCGGCACGTAAGCGTCTTACTCGTGCCCAATTCAGTCCAAATCGAATTGATTTCCTGTGATGCTGGCCCGCCTTCAATTTGTCTCTATTTAGTGGGGGTTTTGACGTGCCATAATACGAAGGATCTGGGATCTCGAAACTTGTTTCGGAAAAATATATAACTCGACTTCACACTCATTTCAGCTTATAGTGGGGCAACTACTATAAAATTTCAGTAAAATTTCGAAGCTGTGACTACAGTAAAATTATAGCTTATAGTGGGGCAACCACTCATTATAGCTTTCAGCCGCTATAGTGGGGCAACTACAGTAAAATTTCAGCCGCTATAGTGTAATTTCAGCCATAAGTCACAGCTTTTCAGCCCAACCGAGCGGGGCCTAATCGAAGTGCTAGCTCACTATGCAACAATGGTACTACTATGGGGGTGTTTGGGACTGCTCTACTCCACGTTTTTCAGCTCCGCTCTATATTTTTTAGCCAAACAGATTCAGCTTCACGCACTCTGTTCGAGGAAAAAAGGTGGAGTTGTGAGAGCACCTAAAGGGGTACTCCACAAACTCTAGGTTTTTTGTGGAGCTGCTCCACGGTAGAATTCGTGGAGCAGAGTTTGTGAAGCAGTCCCAAACACCTCTCTCTCTCTCTCTCTCTCTCTCTCTCTCTCTATATATATATATATATATATATATATATATATATATATATATATATATATATATATATATATATATATATATATATATATATATATATATATATATATATATATATATGAGTAATTCTCACTACATCTGTATTTATGAATCATGTGGTAGTGTAAATGCAAGTAAAAGTTGCAAGTTCCAAATTTCACGTAACAAATAATTTTTCAAAACAAAGCCTCAGTAACAGTAAGTACCTAATTCCAAGACTATAAAAAGTATAATACCAAGCAGTTTGCCAGGCGTTCAACAAACACCATTGTGGTCATCTTCGTCGCCACCGGCAAGCCAAAATGTCTACTTGAGTATCCGGTGAGGAAGCTTAACCAAAGCATAAAATCCCAATATATGATCCAAAGGCTATTACCTTTGGTGGTTATTTTCCCTATAAAACCGCTCACAAATATTTAGCACGTTCATGGATTTTTTTAATCTGAGCCCATTTATCTCATCAGATGATGTCATTGGACTATTGGTTTTCAATATATAGCGATATGTCCCGGGAATGGCAGTAGTGTCCTGCTATGCTGCTATTGCAAATACACACATATATATATACACACACACTATTATAAAAGTGTGAGTTGGTGGTTGGTCCATTCTCCCTCCTCTCTTCTCAGCCATTCAATTTGATCTGGACCACTCGTCTCCCTCCTCTCTCTCTGGATACAACCGCCCTCCCCCTCCACTTTCTCCATCTCCTCGCACAATCTGACCACACCCTTCTCTCTGTCGTTTGCTTTTCAATGTTTTATATGTGAAACTGGCCAGATAGTAGATTCCGTCTCATTATTTTTATGACTTTATTGCAACGTACGGGTCTCTAATTAGTGTGTGTATATATTTATTTATTTATTTATTTATTTATTTTGCGGTTCCAGTACTCTACGATTTGCTATATCTTGTGCATTCATACCCCTGCAAGTAAGACGTAGATTGCACATCTGTCAAATGTAATGCTTTGCTGTCTGGAAATTAAATGCCACGTTGATTTGCATTAATTTTATGCTTAATTTAGAATTAACTCAATTTCTATGTGCCTACCACCGGCCGGCCGGCCACACAACCACATTTCGCCACCTCACCACAGCTTTGCCATCCCGTCCATAGGTTCTCGGCAGGTTACATCAAAGGTGTTAACACACCACTCTCAAAATTATTACTTCGTCACTTGATCTTCACATTTTACGATGATCAATTAATAAGTTGATTTTTTTTCTGTGCTATGTATAATCCAGTTAATCTATATATCGAAATAAGACCGGATTCACTAACTACGGGGGTAGCTACCCATGTCCTCTCAGGCTCTCAGCCGTTGGCCCAGCGTCGAGATCCACCACTCCAAAGATACATTTGGATATCAAAATATATATATAGGTATACCAACTATGCCCCTTTTATATATAAAGTTAATATGTCGTGCAGCTAGCTAACTTGCTGCTTGGAAATGTTTATGTATTTGGTACTTAGAAACTGATAGGAATCGTCCGATCTTCTCGACGTAGAATTGGATACTCACGTGCAGCCTCTCGAATCATAGCGATCCTCTGTTGCCAATGTAAGAATGAACACTCTTTAATTCGTAAGATCACACGCATCAGACTTCACGACCACCAAGTGAAAGCCCTATCGCGCTCTCAATTCTCAGCGGAAAGGTTAAACATCTTAATTTGTAGGAACTCGCAAATTTTCTATTGGAATTGAAAACATGCAAAATCATGCCTTTCTCGTTATCTAGTCAAACACTGTTCCATCTCCGTTTTCTCATATTCTAGTCGCCTCCCCCTTGTTTTCTTGTCGGTTTTGATATTTATACGGCGGCTATTGTCCTTGTACGCACACGCACGGGCTGGTTTGAATTGGGTTGGGCCGACGTGGCTATTTTCTTACTTTTGCTTGTATACTTGGACTTTCTTCTATACTGGTGATTTCAAAGTCTTCAATTCCTTCAAGCCTAAGAATGCATAAGAACTTGCATGAGATAGTATAAAGTTCTCATCAATACAAGAAAATTCGTTAAGAAACAAATTTACCTAATAATATTTAATGCGACTCAATAATTCTTTCTAATCAAATAATATCTTCAACTGAAAAACGTAACACATATGCATATCTGCATCAGAATTTTTTTTAAAATTTTGGCCCTAAACACTCTTTTTATAAAATAATCCTGTTTTTGAACTCAGAAGACACGGCAGGCCATACCTATTACCTATTGCATCTGAGAATCTCAGCAGGGACGGGACGTGCGGCAGGACGGACTAGCGCAGCACGGCAGCAAGCAGGCCAAGGGGTGCTACTGAGATGTAGCTGCTCGGCAGCTGCCTACCAAGTGGCCCTGCCTCGACGGTGGCTGGGGCAAGTGAGCAGGCGTGGCTCAGGCAGGGTGGAGAGAGATTAGCATTTCAGTTCACTCACTATAATTTCATTCCGATTCAATTTCATTCTTTGAGGAGATCCTCGATATTTTAGTGGAGTGGTTAGCATTTCAGTTCACTCTATTAACTATAATTTGTACATCATATATTAATTGTTGCCATCTTGCTGCAGAAAATGGAGGGACATGCATAATTATATATCATGCAAGTTACCACGGATGCAAGTACCAGGGCTCTTGCATGGGCCTGAATGTGGCAAGTGATCTAGTTTTATCTGACACAAATTGTCAGGGAACACATTACCAACTTTTAACATAGTTTACTGTTTACCAAATTACCTACAGTTTCTTAATTCGCTCCAAATTTTTCTACTTAGGTTCCCACTTGATATTTGATAGATCAAAGGAAAAATTGTACTGAAAACTGAAGTGAATCACTAAAATCTTTGCACATTTTAGTCAAAAAAAAAATCTTTGCACATTTTAGTTCAGTACTCAGTTTGGCCCATGTCCTGAGCCCAATCGAACGTCCCTTCAGTGGGCTTTAAATTGTACATGCACTTCGCCCTTTTGAAGACCATTATTAATTTTTTTAGAGGTTTTCAAGCCCTTTCACTTTTCCTGAGGTTCATGAGAAGTTTGGGCCATCAACAAACCCTTGCTAGGGAAACCCGTTTGCATCGCTAACTGTTCTTATGAATGGGACCTAAGCATAAAGAGAGGGTCTGATCTTCGGCATATGGACATAGCTGATAATTTTTGCTTCTACAGTGAACGCTTATGCGTACGAATTAAATATCGATAAACCAAAAAATTACTTTAAAAATCTATCTTCATAAGTTTTTAAAAAAACGGTGAAAAAATTGTTCTATTTATTTATTTGAGAAAAACTAAAAAGCTAAAGAGAATGAGTCTAGCGATATGTTTGCTGCATCGTTTCTTTTTTCTGAAATCTTAGCACAGGTCATCTTTTATTGTCACCCAAGTGGCCAAGTGAATGAACAAGTTGATACTAATAAACCAGCCAGGATGTACCTGAACGAAGTGAAACCCAACCCTCCAAGTATGGACTTGTTCTTTTCGGCTATAGCTTATAACTTTTGACTGAAATTTTTGAATTTTGGCTATTTACGGTACAGATTACGGAGAGACAAATACTCACTTGCGATTTTGGTTGGTACAAATGTCGGGCTTTTAACATGTAGATCATTTAACTTGTAGATCCCATCTTGAGAAAATACTCTGTTTAAAAGTTAAGTACTGTAACAAAAGTCAAAAGCCGATTTCAAAAGCTCAAAAGAACAGACCCTATTACTACTACACGCCTAGCCCTGGAACGAATCGTGCAGCAACAAATTGTACTAGTAGTACTACAAATTGCCACGTCAATCCTTCTCCTCTAAGCTATTGCTACCCCCAAAGCTTTGCCTTTTCTTTGTCCACTAGGTATCTTTCAACAATGCCCATACATAGCTTGAGGATTCAGAGATTGGACCCAAAAAATATTCATCTCTAATTCTGTTACATTTTGTCTGTAGACAAATTTCTTATGTAGGTGCTATTTATATATTTTTTATTTATTTAAGCCCTATTTGAAACGAAGAATTCACGCAAAAATCTTAGGAGAAGGGGGTGCTTTCTTCCTACGAAGCTCATGTAAAATGAGCAAAGACTGAACAAAGAAAAAGACATTTCTAACGGCTACAAGCTGGAGAGAGAAGAGGAAATTATACAGGGAGAGCGCGAGAGGGGAGGGGAGGGGAGGAGAGAGGAGAAATGTGATCGTTTGCGGAGGAGAGCAGGGGAGACAAGAGAATGAGCAGCGCCGCCACCACCACCAACGCGGAGAGCGTCGCCTCCTGCCGCCCTCCCACTCCCCTCCTCCTGTCCCCGCCTCCGGCCGGAGACGCACTGCCCCGCCTCTCCGTGAGGCGGCGGCTCGACTTACCCGCCGCCGCTGGCGGCCTGGATGACGACGATGACTTCCTCTGCCGCGCCGCGGAGGAGATGGAGCGGAGCCTCAACACGGCCAAGCGCCGCGCCCCGCAGGCAACGCCGCCGCCGATGGCACGCCCGGCTTTCCGCGAGAAGCAGTGCATTTGCGGGCGCGGGCCGTGCGATGTGGTGCGGGAGGAGCGCGGGGGGCGCTGGGGGTGGGCGTACGTCTGCTCGGCGCCGCCGGTGAGCCTCCCAGATCATTTCTTGCTCCCAATTTTTTTTGCTTCTTTTGGGGGAAAGATGGTTTCTTGGACGTCTTTGAGCAGTTTCTTAGGGGTGAAATGCAGTTTCTGAAAGAGGGTTTTTTTCCAGCCTACATTTGGAGAAGTTTCTGAAAATTCCAATGTAGACTGGAAGGGGCGATGAGGAGGGGGATTTCTCGGAGTTTTGTGTTTTGGGTGTGGAGATGATGCATTGATTAAAGGATGTTGGGATCTGGGGGAGCAGAATGCAGGATGACATTAGTGCTGGCTTCTTGGAGGGGGATTCCAATGAAGGCCGGCCTTTCTTTTTTTAACCTACTACTAGTTTAGTTTGGAATTACTAAGTTAAAAAGCAGAATTTAGAGTAAATTCTTGGACACAGTGGTCCTTCAATATGTAGATCATAGTTTTCGGTTTTGGTTGAAAGTTATGTCAAATTTTAGCAAATGATTTGTGTGTGTAGCCATTCCAGCGTAGCTGGTCACTTTCAGATGAGCGAGAAAAAGGTCCACTTTATAACCCTCCACTAAACGATCTCTTTCTACAAAACAGTTCATTTTACGCTTTCAACTATTAAAATCAGTACAAAACAACGCCTTCACCGCCCGTAATTACTCTGGTTTAATCTAACGTGGGAGATGGTTTTGGCTTACATGGCATCCTAATGTATCATGTACGCTGACGTGCTGTGCCTATTTGGCAATACTTGCATTAGACAAGGAAAAAAATAAAAGATGGAGGGGAAAACCAGTCAAACGTGGCATACACAATTACACATCACGAGCCACGAAGCCATGGCTAGTCATGTCTCTCCGATCCATCTTCAGTCTGTCCTCACCGCAGCTCGCCGCATGAGCTCAGCAGCTCAGTGTGTACTATAGATCACTTGTAAACCCTATTTTGAAAAGATACTTCATTTGAAAGTTAGTTACTGTAAAAAAAACTAAAAACAGCTTTTAGAAGTTGAAAAGAAGAAGCCTAACTAATTTATCAAGTATTGTCTAATTGATAGCAATCAAATTGGTGAAAGGCCTGTCATAATTTATCCAGCCTTGTCTAACTTTAGCCTAGTACAGTCATTTAGCTAACTCCTTGCACGTCTCCTGTGCAGTGCCTTCTCATGTCTAGTATTCAATTTGTAAGGCTGAGAATTTGTTATCTTTGCCTGTGACAGCACGATTTTGGAGTCCCCTTTGCTCGGGAAATACATGATTTTTTAATGGATGTATAACTAACATATATATTTTGGAGAGATTCCAGAAGATGTAAGAACTAATGAACGAACAACATGCTATCTATTGAAACGTCCTGCTGCTTGTGTTTTCAGAAGTCCATCCAAGTCTTCTGTTTGTTAGAAGGATATACAGCATCAAGTTGCATCCTGTCATTTTTCAAATCTTTCATCAGCAAACGACTATCTCTTGTGGAAATTTGTTGGTCCATGTTTAACAAAACATCAAGCGCTATCCTCTGAATCATTAGATCAGCAATTATCATTATAATCTAGCTACCGAGCGATGTGCAACCGATGCTTGGGATACCTCAGACATACAGGGCACACATAAGGAATAAAAGAATTAGCAATTTAGTAACAACAGTAATATATAGTTATCTCTTTATGTGATTATACAAGTTAAGTGATTCTGAGTCTAGTATATCTTCATTAACTCTAGGACTTGTAGTTCTATTTTCATTTTTTGAATTCCAGTGTGTGGATATGGTATGATACACTATGGTACGATATCTTAAAACCCTATGTTGAAGTGCTACTATTTATAGCATGGCATGCAAATTTCCTAATTCCTGGTTGATCCTGTAACCATAACCTTCACAGTTTCCATAATAGACTTTGCTTATCTGTGGCGGGGAAAAGCAATTATGCAATTAGAAACTCTGTTGTTGCTAGAGAATATGTGATGTATTAATGTTTCTGGGTGAAGTAACCTATCTCGTGCATATTATCCTTTCCTGACACTGCAGACTAATTCTTTTGTGTGTGTATGTTTGTCCGAGCTCATTTACTTGTTCAGAGATGTTCTTATTTGAATTGCACTGCGGTTGCATACTTGCCTTTGCTTTAATCTTCTAACAATTGAGTTGTGTATTCATCAGTTATGCAACTTCTTTCAACTGGTTTGCTAAGATTTTTGATTCGCAAACATTTTTATTCTTTTAGATAACTTCTCCAAATTCTATATGTAAAGTTGACAAAGTATTTACTTGTTGAACCTGACTTTTCAGAAGTGCACCCTTTTTGCTTGGTGTGAGGAGTCTGATCCTAATCCAAATTCACAGCCTGCTTTTAGGAGCCATCCTGAACCAAGCAATCCTCGTGTATCTTACACTCCAAGCAATCATAGGGATGTCACTACAACTCCAGTTAATGTTAGTCCCCAAGGTGGTGGCACTACAACTCCAGTTACCCAAGGTGCTAGATCCAATGATAATTGGCCGATCTGTAAGTGTACTGCTGGGAAGTGCAGAAAATTGACAATTAAAGGTGCAGACTACTATGTATGTCCTATACGAAAGGTAGTGTTTTTATTTAATAATGTTCTTTTCTTCATTTCTCTTGAAATGTTTTGGTAAATCTTCATATGATTATGATCAGTTATACTGTTTTGTTATTTACGAGATATTTTAGCTCTTGATAGCATGGTGTTTCTTCCATTGTTTGTACTAGTCCTGATAAAACCAGTCAAATAAATCATAAGAAAATCTCCAAGTGATAATCTATTATATAATAAAAGCTGATGATGGTGCTTGATTAAGGCCCCGTTTGGCACAGCTCTAGCTCCGAGATCTATGCTAGATCTGTAGTTTGTTGACTAAATTAAAGTGATTTAAATATTTTTATTTAATATATAATATAAATGAAATGAGTCATGTAAATGCACTTAACATGCCTGCAACTCTAGATCCAGAATTTCCTAGAGCTAGAGCTCTGCCAAACGGGGCCTAAATGCTTTCATAAAAAGAGAAATATGCTAGAACTTCTCACAAAAAGGAAAAACATTTGCCCTCAATTTGTTGGGTCCTATAGATGATGCATGGTTAAAAGCTCTCAGAAAAAAGAGAAATATGTTAGAAATTCACACAAAGAAGGAAAACATCTATCCCTCAAGTTGGTGGTTCTTAATGATGATATGCCGTATGCGCTTAAAAGCTCTCAGAAAAAAGAGAGATAGAAATATGCTAGAATTTTCACAAAAAAGAGCAACATGTAACCCCCAATTTGGTAGGTCCTAATGATGATGTGTGATTAAAAGCTCTCAAAAAAGACAAATGTACTAGAAAGTTTCATAGAAAAGAAAAATATCTAGCCCTCAATTTGGTAGGTCCTAATTACAGCTAATTTACAACCAGTATATGTTACCTGTAATATATTTATACAAAGAAGATAAAAGAGTCCTAAACCATACAAACAATTCTCATCAAGATAAGATTTGTTTCAACTCAAATGTTGAGTTGCTAAAAAGTAGTATGCTAGACTACACTGTGCAATTGCGTAGGCCAAACAATAGTTTGAACTTTGAAGTAACATGTACTGCTAGCAATATATATTTCATCGGCAAAGTTGCTCCAGCTGTTCCTGCAGTTGAGTAACATAGCATATGAAGATTTTCTGCCTAAAGAATGTTAGAATGTTATACTTTATTTCCTATTTCTCAACACTGATGAGCTAAGTTTTCATATTTATTGACAAAACCTTTTTTTTAAGGGAATACAGTATGGGAGAGCCCTGCTGTTAGAATATATTAAAACAGGTTAAAACTGTGCAGATATAGTTAAAAAAAGAAAATAGCTATCGCAGCCACTGGGAGATACCAAAACTGACTTTTTGCGAAACTACAACTCTTAGCAAGTTTATATCAATTAGAAGGAACTTTTTCCATCTAAACTTTTGTTGGGGGGCACTCCATCAAAGATGCATCTATTCCTTTGCAACCAGTTGTGCCAGCATCCAAGAGTGATTAATTTCTTAAAGAAGGTTATTCTCATCCCCTCTGAAAGATTTTCCTGTTGCGACATACTTAAGATTAATGCCCAACAGTCTCTTGCTGAAGTTGCATGTAAAGAATAGATGAAACCAGTCTTCTTGACAATCCAGATTATAAAGAGCATACAAATCAGATTCAGCAAAAAAGCTCTTTCCTTCTCAGCATTGCTCTTGTTTTTAGTTTCCCCCTGTTTTAGAATCCATAGGAAAATTTTATGTTTCAACATACATTTGTTTCTCTATACCCAACTGAAATGTTGGTGAAGTGTTTCCTGTAAATAATGTGTATTCCTTTGAAGTGCCGAAGTCATTTGTACCCCAAATATATGACCAACAACCTTTGTTGATATTCAATTGAACTTGATCAAGAATGATATTGACAAAACCTCTTAAACAAGCCTGCAAGTTTAGGCAAATTACAATCAAGTAGCCTGCAAGTTTAGGCCAATTACAATCAAGTGTATTAGGAATAGTTACATAGATGATGTTATTGTAAAGATAACTTACAAAATTACTAATATCCATATTATCTTGTTTGTAACTGTCATGCTTTATCCAATATAGCTCTGGATGTAATGGCAGGTTGTTTTTTTCTTCTTAAGATCATCCATATTTTATCAGGTTCTTTATTTGTGTTTCCTCAACACCATTTATGAATGTGTTTGATATGTGAACCATACAATATCACAAATGCAATCTGAGATACTACAGGGACTTTTGGCTTTTCTATGTCTAGAAACTGCTAGTAGCTGCAATCTAGATGGTGGGCTCACAATTCAAAATTTTTTAGCTGCATGCAGAGAGAGAGAGAGAGAGAGGAGGGGGGGGGGCACCCACCGTGTGCCTGATACGTACACTACAACATGCACTGATCCATGGGCTTAAGAAACAAGAGCAAGATCTCCCTCTTGTACTTGATTTTGGACATATGCAGAATCAAAAGTCTAAGTGAACTTTTTTCGTAAGAAGTACATCCACTAGTTATTTAGCAATGCCCTTTTTTCATGCCGTACTGAATGTTTGCACAAACATTAAATTAAAAAAAAAATACCATCCTTAATCGATAATAGAGCATGAAAGATCTGTTGCCATGGCCCCACCACCTAATTCTTCATGTGGCCTTTTTTGTTTGTGCACACACATGTTTCTCCACTTACGTTAACCACTTCTGGTGTAAATTATTACTGCATTAAAATGTCTTACTTTCTCAACATGGAAGATTTGTTGTCATGAGCCCACCACCTAATTCTTCGTGGGGCCTTTTTGTCTGTGCACAATGTGTATACTTCCACTTACGTCGACCACTTCTGTGTGAATTGTTATGTGTTAAAATGTCCTACTGTTTCTCACTAAACAAGGTTTAGATAAGAGTGCAAGACACAAGCGAGCTATTTAGCTTATATGGAGTAGTTGTGAAGAGATGTTTCCTTATTATACGATTGATACTAATTACTACTCAATACGTGAGTTTAGAATCCACAGTAGAAATTCTACAGTTACCTTCTATATGCAGCCTATATGGTATTTTCTGTTACCATCGTATCCTAGTCACTGTTAAATTTGTTCATTCTGTAGGGACAAGGTGCATGCCCTTACCGTGTGCCAGTAAAAGCTGCTGCTGAAGAACCACTACAAAATGGGGACAACAATCCAAGGGAGAATAAACATTTGGAGTACAATCCAGTTAAGAAGAAAGCTAATGAGCACAATTTGGTTATCATGGGAGAAAACAATGAAAATGGACCAGTCAATCCTGATCAACCTGAAGATGATGAATACCCATTTGACATTGTTGACGATGATATTGTACCCAATTGTCGCTTGGCACCTGCTCACCCTACACTCTATGCTGTAGCCACTTGCAAAACACCAAGTATGCTGCACAAACCAATCGCAATGGTGGAATTGGAAACACCAACGAAATCATCCATGCCACCTAATGGTACCACCAGCCCAATAACTCCTCAATCAAACTGTTGCTTCCGATGTGGTGAAGAAGGACACTGGTATAAGAACTGTCCTAAGCCTCCTCAGCCTTGTTACCGCTGCGGCGAGGTTGGGCACCGGTCCAGAGATTGCCCTAAATTGTGGGCTCGCCTCCCCGTGAGGCGGGGGCTCGACTTCCCAGCCGCCAGTGGCGGCCTAGATGACGATGAAGACTTCCTCTGCCGCGCAGCGGAGGAGATGGAGCGGAGCCTCCACGAGGCCAAGTGCCGCTCCTCGCCTGGCCCAGCGCCGCCGCCGCTGATGGCACCCCTGGCTTTCCGTGAGAAGCAGTGCATTTGTGGGCGTGGGCTGTGCAATGTGGTGTGGGAGGAGCGCGGGGGGCGCTGGGGGTGGGCCTACGTCTGCTTAGCGCTGCCGGTGAGCCTCCCCTCCAAGATCATTTTTTGCTTCTTTTGGGGGAAAGATGGTTTCTTGGACGTCTTTGAGCGGTTTCGTAGGGGTGAAATGCAGTTTCTGAAAGAGGGTTTTTCCCTTTGTTACACTGTTCGAAGTTTTGTGTTTTGGGTGTGGAGATGATGCAGGATGACATAGTGCTGGCTTCTAGAGCTCTTTCAATGTTTTGCTGGTATTGGCTATGCCCAAAATCTTTCTTCTTTTTTCCGAGTGATGAGAACATGGTGCCCTGTCTGGGACTTTGGGCTCATTTTGGCAACAAGCCATTGCTTTTAGGTGAAACTGGGTTGGAGGATTGTTGGCTGACCACTTATGCTCAGCGACTGCCATAACACTTTCACTTTGCACCAAATCTCGCCAAATGCCTCCATGAAAAGGCTTCAAATTTCATTTTTGATGAATTCGTTATAGAATTTACTCATTCATCCCCTATAGCCTTTTTTTAAAACCTACTACTAGTTAATTTTGGAGGTATGAAGTTAAAAAAGCAGAATTTAGAGTAAATTCCTGGACACAGTGGTCCTTCAATATGTAGATTATAGTTTTAGGTCTTGGTTGAAAGTTATACCATGTTACAAGAGTTAGAGGAATGGATGAATAGTTTTCGGTTGTATTGTACAACCCTAAAGGGGGCAATATATATAGTACAAGAGATTGCCGCCCTCGGGAGTGGAGATTGCTCCTTTTTTAATCTTCCGCTGCGTCAATTGAAGTCCGTAGCATCTATCTTTGAGTTCGTTAGAATTGTGCGAGTCCATAAATTTCTTTATCAGTCAGCTGATTGCTTTGCTAGCCACGGTCAATCCTGTTGGATCAAGTGTGGTTCCCTTCTTCCTTTTGCATAGCTGTAGTCGCCGCTCCTCTTTGAATCATTGTAGATCGTAGAAATCTTTATGATGCCACCGCTTTTCTTTGAGCTGCCGCCCTGAGCTTCCAAAGTCACCGCACTTCTCTTCCGCACCGCCGCCGTCTCAGGCTTCAATCTGCGCCGGTATGTTTTTATCTCTCTTTTCGATTTGATTTGACAGCTTTATCTATTTGTGTCATCTTCCACACCCTCTTTGTCGTGTTGCCACGGTTGATTTTTCTCCCACTTGCCTCTACCATTTCGAGCTCTTGCACTTTGTGCTTTATGGGCTACCGTACGATTTTAGATGGGATCAGATCCTTGTTATTTGACACAATTTTCCAAGAACAGCACGTTATGATGATATCTTCAAGATTCGGACTTCGGATTTTCTCTACTTTAGTGTCAATCTTTCCAAATGCAATGCTATTGCATACGTCTTGTATTTGAAGAGAGATGTTAAGAGTATTTGTGCCTTTTCCTATTGTTTTAGGGTTGAATCTCTTGTACTATATATTGCCCCATTAGGGTTGTGCAATACAACCAAGAACTATTGTTCTATTACTCCAACTCTTGTAACAATGTCAAACATTAGCGAAGGATTTGTGTGTTTAGCCATCCAGGTGTAGCTTTCAGTCACTTTCATAAGAATAAGGTTCTTTTGTTTCTTTGGCCGTTGTTTAGAAGTTGCAAGTGGGTTTGGGCATCATAATGATGTTCATGATCAAGCGTCGAAATTTGGATCCCATAGTTTTTAAATACTTTATCAAGTCTTGTCTAATCAATAGCAATCAATTTGGGCATCTAACTTTAGAGTTTGTGGTTAAGGTCGTTTTTTTAGCACTGGCGAGTCTGTAATCTTTTAAACCAGTGTGCTTGGGGTTCTTTTCCCCTCTTTTTTCTTCTAATCCCTTGCGCATCTCCTGTGCCAGTGCCTTCTTATCTAGTGTTCAATTTGTAAGATTGAGAATTTTTTATCTTTGCCTGTGACTGCATGATTTTGGAGTCCCCTTTGCTTGGGAAATACATGATTTTTTAATGGATGTATAAGTAAGATATATATGTCAGAGATATTCCAGAAGGTGTAAGAACTAATGAATGAACAATATGCTATATATGGAAACGCCCTGCTTCTTGCATTTTCTATGGAAATGTCCTGCTTCTTGTGTTTTCAGAAGTCCATGCAAGTCTTCTCTTTGTTAGAAGGATATATAGCATCAAGTGGCATCCTGTCATTTTTCAAATCTTTCACTAGTGAACGATTATCTCTTGTGGAAATTTGTTGGTCCATGTTTAACAAAACGTCTTGCACTATCCGTTGAATCATTAGATCAGCAATTATCATTATAATCTAGCTACCAAGCCATGTGCATCTGATGCTTGGGATACCTCAGGCATACAGGGCACATAAGGAATAAAAGAATTAGCAATTTAGTAACAACAGTAACATATAGTTATCTCTTTATGTGATTATAGAAGTGATTCTGAGTCTAGTATATCTTCATTAACTCTAGGACTTGTAGTTCTCTATTTTCACTTTATGAAGTCCAGTGTGTGGATATGGTATGATCCACTGTGGTACGATAGCTGAAAACCTTATATTGAAGTGCTACTATTTATACCATGGCATGCAAACTTCGTAATTCCCAGTTGGTCCTGTAACCATAACCTTCACAGTTTCCACAATAGACTTCTTGTTTATCTATGGGAAGAAAAGCAATTATGCAATTAGAAACTCTGTTGCTGCTAGAGAATATGTGCTGTATGAATGTTTCTGGATGATGTATTTACTTGTTGAACCTGACTTTTCAGAAGTGCACCCTTTTTGCTTGGTGTGAGGAATCTGATCTTAATCCAAATTCACAGCCTGCTTTTCGGAGTCATCCTGAACCAAGCAATCCTCATGTATTTTACACTCCAAGCAATCATATGGCTGGCACAACAACTCCAGTTAATGTTAATCCCCAAGGTGCTGGCACTACAAGTCCAGTTACCCAAGGTGCTAGGCCCAATGATAATTGGCCGATCTGCAAGTGTACTGCTGGGAAGTGCAGAAAATTGACAATTAAAGATGCAGAGTACTATGTATGTCCTATACGACAGGTAATGTTTTTATTTACTAATGTTCTTGTCTTCATTTCTCTTGAAATGTTTTGCTAATCTTCATATGATTATGACCAGTTATACTGTTTTGTTATTTACAAGATATTTTAGCTCTTGATAGCATGGTGTTTCTTCTATTGTTTGTATCAGTCCTGAGAAAAGCAGTAAAATAAATCATGAGAGAAGCTTCAAGTGATAATCTATTATATAATAAAAGCTGATGATGATGCATGATTAAATGCTTTCATGAAAAGAGAAATATGCTAGAAATTCTCACAAAAAAGAAAAATACCTAGCCCTCAAGTTGGAACATATAACCCTCAACTCAGTAGGTCCTAATGATGGTGTCTGATTAAAAGCTCTCAGAAAAAAGAGAAATATACTAGAAATTCTCATAGAAAAGAAAACTATTTAGCCCTCAATATGGCCAGTATATGTTATCTGTAGTACATTTAAACAAAGGATATAAAAGAGTCCTAAACCATACGAACAATTCTCATTAAGATAAGATTTGTTTCAACTCAAATGTTGAATGGCTAAAAGTACTGCTAGACTACACTGTGCAATTGCGTAGGAAAACAATAGTTTGAACTTTGAAGTAACATGTACTGCTAGCAATATATATTTCATCGGCAAAGTTGTTCCAGCTGTTCCTACAGTTGAATAGCATAGCGTAGCAGATGAAGATTTTCTGCCAAAAGAATGCTAAAACGTTATATTTTATTTCCTATTTCTCAAAAACCTCTTTTTTTTTCTTCTGAAGGGAATACAGTACGGGAGAGCCCTACTGTCACAATATATTAAAATAGGTTAAAACTGTACAGATATAGTGAAAAAAATAAAGAAAATAGCTATGGCAGCCACTGGGAGATACCAAAACTGACTTTTTGCGAAACTACAACTCTTAGCAAGTTTATATCAATTTGAAGGAACTTTTTCCATCTTCCATCTGAACTTTTATTGGGGGGGCACTCCATCAAAGATGCATCTATTCCTTTGCAACCAGATATGCCAGTATCGAAGAGTGATTAATTTCTTAAAGAAAGTTATTCTCATCCCTTCTGGAAGATTTTCCTGTTGCAACATACTTTAGATTAATGTCCAACAGTCTCTTGCTGAAGCTTCATGTAAAGAATAGATGAAACCAGTCTTCTTGACAATCCAGATGATAAAGAGCACACAAATCAGATTCGAACTCTTTCCTTCTCAGCATTGATCTTGTTTGTAGTTTCCCTTGTATTAGAATCCATACAAAAATATTTATGTTTCAACATACATTTGTTTCTCCATAACCAACTAAAATAATGGTGAAGTGTGTGTGTTTCCTGTAAATAATGTGTATGCCTTTGAAGTGCTGAAGTCATTTGTACCCCAAATATATGACCAACAACCTTTGTTGATATTCAATTGAACTTGATCAAGAATGATATTGACAAAACCTCCTAAACGAGCCTGCAACTTTAGGCTAACTAGCTGAATGCCCGTGTGTTGCTACGGATATTTAAAATTTATCATAATACATGTTTTAAAACTCACAGGTGGTAAAAAATTTTACAATATGCATACAAACATGTTCCAAAAGTTTTTAAATCCGTCAAGTAAGTCGGAAGCCGTCGATTACACCTCATGGTCATAAGTCATAAGACATCGACCACACCTTTGGTCGTAGGTTGGGAGCCCTCAAGTACACCTTGTCGTCGTAAGTTGAAAGCCGTCGACCATCGTGCATGATCGTAGGTCGGAAGCGGTCGACCATCGCTGGTGGTCGTAAGTTGGTAGTGGTCAATGATCGATCATGGTCCTAAATCGGGAGCCTTCGACAATGGCTCGTGGTCGTATGTTGGAAGCCGACGACCATCGTTCGTGATCGTAAGTCGGAAGCCGACGACCGTCGTTCGTGGTCGGAAGCCATCGAGGACACCTCGTGGTCGTAAGTCGGAACACATCATCGGTGCTCGTGGTCATAGGTCGGAAGACATTGACCATACCTCGAGGTCGTAAGTCGGAACACATAGACCAGTGCTTGTGGTCGTAAATCGGAAGACGTTGATCACACCTCGTGGTCGTAAGTTAGAAGCCGTCGACCATCGCGTATGATCGTAGGTCGGGAGCAACCGACCATCGTTGGTGGTCGTACATTGGTAGGCCTCTGGTGCGCTTATGCCCTGTAGCCTGACTACCAGCACCAGCCTGCTCGGCCCTGACTTCAACCATGGCCCTTCGACGTCGACCACAGCGCCTTTCAACCATGGCCCCCTTCGACCACAGCCCTGACTTCGACCACGACGTCGACTTCGACCACGGCCCTGACTTCGACCATGCTCCCTAACTTCGACCACTGCCCCCTTCGACTTCGACCGCTGCCCCTTTCAACCACTGTCCCCTTCGACCACGGCCCTTCGACGTTGACCACTTTCCCCTTCAACCACGGCCCCCTTCGACCACGGCTTCGACTGCAACCACGAATCTTCGACTTCGACCAACGCTCGTGGTCGTAAGTCGGAAAACATCGACCACACCTCGTGGTCGTAAGTTGGAACACATCAACCAACGCTCGTGGTCATAAATTGGAAGCCGTCAATCACACCTCGTGGCCAAAAGCATGTTACAATCCATGGGGAGTATGAGACCTTGTGGGTCTTGCCGTCGAGGGTGGGGAACTCGATCTCGAGGGTGACCTGGGGGTAGGCAACGGGGATGTCCAACTGGAGGGGGAACTCATAGCAGCGGAGGTTATGGACGAACCAGCAGGCGCCCTCTGGGTTGGCGCTACGACTAAGACCATAACCGCTACGACCACGTTCATGGGCGCTACGACTATGACCATGACCATGACCGTGACTTCAACCACTGCCCTCTTCGACTTCGAGCACTGCCCCCTTCAACTTCGACCACTACCTCCTTCAACCACTATCCCCTTCGACCATGGCCCTTCGACGTCGACCACTTCCCTCTTCGACCAAGGCTTCAACGACGACCACGAATCTTCGACTTCGACGACTGCCCCCTCAACTACTGTCTCATTCGACCATGGCCCTTCGACAACCACGGCCCTTCGACGATGACCACTTCCCCCTTCAACCACGGCTTCGACTTTGACCAAGGACCTTCAAATTTGACCATGGATCTTCGACTTCGACCACTGTCCCCTTCGACCATGATCTTTCGACGTCGACCATTTCCCCCTTTGACCACGGCCCCCTTCGACCACGACTTCGACTTCGACCTCGACCACATATCTTCGACTTCAACCACGGATCTGCGACTCGACCACTACCCCTTTCGACCACTATCCCCTTCGACCATGACTCTTGATGACCACGGTCCTTCGACATCGACCACTTTCCCCTTCGACCACTGCCCCCTTCGACCATTGTCCCTTTCGACCATGGCCCTTCGACGTTGACCACTTCCCCTTTCGACCACAGCCCCCTTAGACCACGGCTTTGACCTTGATCACGGATCTTCGACTTCGACCACTACCCCTTCGACCACTGTCCCCTTCGACCACGACCCTTCGACGACCATGACCCGTAGACATCAACCACTTCCCTCTTTGACCACCGTCCCCTTCGACCACAGCCCTTCGATGTCAACCACTGTCCCCTTCGACCACGGCCCTTCGATGTTGACCACTTCCCCCTTCGACCATGGCTTCGACTTCGGCCATGGCACCCTTTGACCACGGCCTCGACGTCGACCATAGCCCTTCGACTTTGACTGCAGACTGACTTCGTCCACAGCCCTTCGACTACGACCACTATCCCCTTCGACCACGGCTTGGACTTCGACCACGACCCTTCAACTTCGACAACTGCCCCCTTCGACCACTATCCCATTCGACCACGGTTTGGACTTCGACCACAGCCTGACTTCGACCATGGCCCTTTGACTTCGAACGTGGACCGACTTCGTACGGCCATTCGACTTCAACCACTGCCCCCGTCGACTACGGCTTGAACTTCGACCACGACCGTTTGACTTTGACCATGGCCTAACTTTGACCATAACCCTTCGACTTCGACCACCGCCCCTACGACCATGGCTTTGACTTTGACAACTGATCTTCGACTTCGGCCACGGCCCTTCAGCCATTGCCTCATTTGACCATGGCTTTGACTTCGACCACAGCCCCTCGACCACGACCCCCTTTGACCACGACACCGACTTCGATGACCAGCTTGGGAGACCAAAATCACTAGAGAGCGCGATGGGCTCCGAGCGAAGAGCAGTAGGAGGTAGAGAGGCTCATTGGGCAAGTGACCGCTGGGCGGTGGCGGCAGGGGAGAGCCATGTGGGCGGGCGTAGGAAGAGGAAGCCACCGCCGCCATCGTCGAGTACCCTTCTCTCTGATCCACTGGCCTCTATCGCCAAGCGCCCTTCTCTTCGATCCACCGGCCGCTGTCGCCGAGTGTCGTGCTGCTGGTTGGAGGGCGATGGGAGATGGAATTGGTGGCGGCATCGAGGAGGAGGCGCGACATGAGGGTTCGGGGGAGAGAAGGAGGCGGCGGTTGCGGCAGGGGCGGATTTAATGGTATTCCTGGGTATTCCCAGGAATACCCAACTTTTTTGATGTAATATGTAGTATATATGTATGTATATTTGTATATATAAATGTATAATGATGTATTTATTTTCGCCACATGCCCACAGCCACAATGCCCAAAAGTGAAAAAACGACCTATTAGCCTCATAGCTCGGCTCCGATTCCCGATTCCTCAATCACAATCCCAAACCCTAGCAGTAGGCTGCGGAGTGCGGGCGTTCGGCGGTGGCGACCGGCGTTCGATTGGCGATTCCTCATTCTGCGGGGCGCAGTCGCGGCTGTTCGGCGCTGGCGGTGACCAAGCTGCCGATGCCGCCACGCCTCGCCTCCACCACCCCTACCAACCAGCGCGCCGGCCAGCGCGGCGCGCGATGAGCCGAGGACCGAGGACGCCGTGTCGCCGTGACCCGTGAGGCATCTGCATCGTTGCGCATCGCGCGCGAGGCCGAGGAGCCGAGCGCCGAGGACGCCGTGACCCGTGAGGACCCCTGTCTCCAGCCTTCATCTGTTCATCATGCTTTTTGTGATTTGTGGGGGTTCAGGGGTTGGTCTCTGATCCTCTGTCTTTCTCCTTCTCTGAAGCATGCTCCTTTTAACTAGTAGCAGTGAAGACTGAAGAATTGTTCAGTGGTTCAGAGGATAACAAATTTACAAGGTGAGTTGTTGAGTATTGACTTGTACGCACAACGCACTAATGCAGTATTGGAGTATTGGTTGATGATTTACTGATTTAGAGTCATGTACAATTACAGCGCTATTAGTATTGGTTTGCAAAATGAAGAACAAAAACAAATCTATGGATTGGATTTTTTTATGTGAGAGTGGGAATACCCAAGGTTGAAATCCTGGCTCCGCCACTGGGTTGCGGGAGGTGGAGGTGGGGAGGCGGCAGCGGGCAGATGGGAAGAGGAGGTGGTGGACGAATGCATTGGGGAGGCGGCGACAGGGGGATGCAGCGCTGTTGGGGGAAGTTGGGGGACTGCAACCAGAAGCTACCGTGCGGGGAAGGAATTTGTGGCAGCACTGAGGTGTGGCATGAGGGTTCGGGGGAGAGGAGGCGACGGTTGTAGGAGGTGGAGTGGTTGCGGGAGGCGGAGGATGTAGGGAAGAGAAGAGGAGCGCAGCCCATACTTCAGCCCGACCTTTTCTACGAGGAGCGGAAGAACTACCTACATGCGGATCTAAACGGCTGATCTTTGATCGGATGGCTGAGAAGAGAGGAAGAAGAACGGACCGACGACCACCAACTCACATTTTGAAGGAGTAGATATTACAATCAAGTGTAATAGGAAATAGGAATAGTTGCGTAGATGATATTTTTGAAAACATAACTTACAAAATTACTAATATCCGTATTATCTTGTTTGTAACTGTCATGCTTTCTCCAAAATAGCTCTTAGATGTAATTGGCAGGTTTTTTTTCTTAAGATCATCCATATTTTATCAGGTTCTTGTGTTTCCTCAAAACACCATTTATGAATGTGTTTGATAAGTGAACTATACAATATCACAAATGCAATCTGAGATACTATAGGCCTATAAGGACTTTTAGCTTTTGTATGTTTAGAAACTGCTAGTTGCTGCAACCTAGATGGTGGGCTCCCAATTCAAAAAATTTTAGCTACATGCAGAGAGAGAGGGAGAGAGAGAGGGCCACCCAACGTGCGCCTCATATGTACACTACATGCATGCACTGTTCATGGGCTTAAGAAAGAAGAGCAAGATCTCCCTCTTGTACTTGATTTTGGACACATGCAAAATCAAAAGACTAAGCGACCTTTTTTCCCCTAAGGAGTACATCCACTAGTTATTTAGCAATGCCCTTTATTCATGCCGTACCGAATGTTTGCACAAACATTAAATTCGAAAATTACCATCCTTAATCGATAATAGAGCATGAAAGATCTGTTGCCATGGCCCCACAACCTAATTCTTTATGTGGCCTTTTTGTTTGTGCACACATGTATTTCTCCACTTACGTTAACCACTTCTGGTGTAAATTATTATTACGTTAATATGTCTTACTATCTCAACATGGAAGATTTGTTGCCATGACCCCCCACCACCTAATTCTTCATGGGGTCCTTTTGTCTGTGCTCAATGTGTACACTTCCACTTACGTCAACCACTTCTGTGTGAATTGTTGTGTTAAAATGTCCTAGTGTTTCTCACTAAATAAGGTTTAGATTAGGGCACGAGACACAAGCAAACTATTCAGTACCTTTATACCTACCAATGCCATTTAACTTATTTGTTAAGTTTATGGAGTAGTTGTGAAGAGATTTTGCTTTTTATATGATTGATACGAATTACTACTCACTACGTGAGTTAGAATCCACAGTATAAATTCTACAATTACCTTCCATACGCATCCTATATGGTTTTGCTGTTACCATCGTATCCTAGTCACTGTATTTGGTCATTCTGCAGGGACAAGGTGCATGCTCTTACCGTGTGCTAGTCAACGCTGCTGCTGAAAAACCACAACAAAATGGAGACAACAATCCAAGGGATAATAAACATTTGGAGTACAATCCAGTTAAGAAGGAAGCTAATGGGCACAATTTGGTTAACATGGGAGAGAACAATGAAAATGGACCAGTCAATCCTGATCAACCTGAAGATGATGAATGCCCGGTTGACATTGTTGACGATGATATCGTACCCAATGGTCGCTTGGCACCTGCTCACCCTACACCCTTTGCTGTTGCCGCTTGCAAAACACCAAGCATGCTGCACAAACCAATTGCAATGGTGGAATTGGAAACACCAACGAAATCACCCATGCCACCAAATGGTACCACCAGCCCGATAACTCCTCAATCAAGCCGTTGCTTCCGATGTGGTGAAGGAGGACACTGGTACAAGAACTGTCCTAGGCCGCCTCGGCCTTGTTACCGCTGCGGCGAGGTTGGGCACCGGTCCAGTGACTGCCCGAAATTGTCCCCTCATCTCGATACTTGTTTCCACTGCGGTCAGGTTGGGCACTGGAAGACTGATTGCCCTGTACTGCGTGATAAGAGAGGGTTTTGAGAAGCATATGATGATCTTCTGGCTGTTGCTACGGACAATAAGAAGTTAGCACTCGGGGCTAATGATCCGCTTCTGCTTACTAATCAGCTTTTTGTAGGTTTAGCCTAGCGGTTTAGGGTTTAGCTTTTTTAAATAGTAAATAGCTTTTCTACAGTAAAGCTTGTAATTTCATTTATATCGGCCAAAATCGCGAGTGCCTCTCTTTTTATAAATTTCTCTATAAATTATTATTTATAAGCTAAAGTCGAAATCCAATATAAATGGTCTATAGTGTTGGACACCTGCTAAAACTTATGGTGCCTGACTGTAAAAAAGGGTTTCGAAGATGTCTGGTCCTTTTATCTTGGTTGATAGCTTATAATGTGCAGGAAGGGATCGTAACTGGTAAGTAATTCGTATATTGTGTATGTATGTATGTATTTATATGTATTTGTATGGTATCTATATGTATTTAAATTGCAAACTTTATACCACGCTACGGCGTGTCCTTGTGTGTTTTTTTTTTCTGTTTTTTACCAACTGACATGTGTAACACCCTGGCTCAACACAAGTCTAAAATGTCAACACTAACTCTAATCTTTCTTAAATTAAACCATCTTTCACAAGCTACGCACATAAATACATTGACTAAGATTTTACAAAATACTCACTTAGGGATAAACGTGATGATGTTGAATATAACAAATCATAACATTGAATTAAAGCAATAATAATAGCGAAGATAATCTAATTATTGAGACTAACTAAAGTTATTTTATTTGATTGTAGCCATACTAATAGTAATATATTCTATAGAAACTTATTAACCAATTATAAGAGTTTGCATAAACCAAATAAATAATAATGAATGTTTATTGTCTAATGTGATAAGTGAAGCAACGTGGATGCACGAGCTGATTATGACCACACCTTGTGTTACAGTGTGACCAGTGTGGTACACCTAGTTTTGTTTAGTCGTGCGGAATGACCAACAATACGACTGGTGCTATGTGGGTAGTTGGACCGGTCGATGGTACAATTGGCTATGTGTGAGTAGTATAACCGGCCGTGATGTATTACCGGGTTTTGAAAAACTAGTTGTAAAATGTATAAAGATGGTTTTGAAAAGCTTTCTAAAGGTTTTTTTTTCTAGAAACTAAGTTGAAAATAAAATGATTGTTTGGCCTAAAAGCTAGTAACTAGTATCTTTTTTGGTGCTAAACTTGTATTTCGCACAGAATTAATTATGAAAGAATTTTGAAAATTGTTCCAAAACAAAAAAAACCTAGAGTTCGTCATTCGTAACATTTCTTATATTCAAAAGGTCTCCAAAATACCAACCTATCAAAAGTTATATAATTTTGAAACTTACCTAAAAACTACCCTTGACATATATTGGTCATATTCTAGTGCTTTGTGAGTTTTAACTCTTAGACTGAATCATTTGCCACATCTTGGTTAAAAATAGTATTTCAAACTCATATATACCATTTCCAATCAAGATTTTCTCTTTTGCTTTATTTGACATTTTTGGAGTGAATTTGGCAATTATATGCAAGTATAGCCTTTAAAAGAGCATCTTTGGTCAAAAGTCAAAAACTGTTTAAAAGACCCAAATTTGTGAAAAATAGTTAAAACTAGTTAAAGATGTATTTCAAATATTTTCAATACCATTAGAGTAAAAATTCCTATTTTCAAACAAAATAGCAAATATGGCCTCAAAATGATCTTATATGATATTCTTTCTGAATCAAATTACATATTCCCAAAAAAACAAAATATATTGATTTTTTGGAAAAAAAATCAATAAAACTATTTATCTTGGCCATTTCAAATATTTCTCTAGTTCCAAGTTTTTCCAAAAGATCAACCAATTAAAAGTTACAGCCATTTCAAATTCGCCAAAATCCTTCCTAAGATTCGAAATGACCTATTATTGCATATAGTGAGTTTCGCTAGTTGAGCTAGATTTATTTGTGTATCTTGGCTTGATATAATATTTCTAACCCATACAAAACCATTTAAGTGAAAAACTCCATCAAATTCAAATTGGTTTGCATTTTGTGCCTTCAAAGGGCAATTTTCCATATCTTTTGAAAAATGTTCCTTCTTAAAAAAAATCTTTTGGGGAAACTTTCTAAGTATTACGGAGTTCATATCTGCAAAATTTCAAACCATTTTGACTTAATTTTAAAAAGTTTTGACTTTTCTTCTCTTCGAGCAAAAAATCTTGCCTACAAAGCGAAATGTGGCATAACTTTTGAATGGAGATTCTTTAGAAATTTCTTTTTAGAAAAGTTTCTTAGTAGTCCAAAAATTTTTTCTCAAAAATTTCAATGCATTTCAACTTGCTGGAAATTTAGAATTTTGCTTTTTTTTGGGTTGACTTGTGATTTTTGTATCTCCAAGTGGGATCATAATTTGAGGAATACATAATTAGTAGATTGGATACTCTATAGTTGATGCTTGTTTAAAAAGTTTCTCAGATTTATTGGGCCTCATTGAACTACTTTTTCAGCCCTCTTTCCAAGCTCAAATTTAATGTCAAATTTTGAAAACTTGAATCTTTCAGTTTTCTAAAACTTTGTTATTTTCATATCTTCAAAATGGTTGAGTGTTCTGTGAGCCTTCGAAAACAAAACTTGTGTTTATTTGTGTGGACTGGCTTCATGATTTATCTTAGATTTTTTGGAGCATAGTTACTCAAAGTTTTTGTATACATAAAAGAACAATTTTGGTATGCCTTTTTCCAATGCACTTATCTCCATAGTGGTTTAGAATTTGAGCATGGATCTTTATGAAAAGTGTTTCTAATAATGAAATCTATCAAATTTGAAATTTTCATGAAGTTTGGAGCTCTTTTGGATGTGTTCCTCATTGAAACTAATTTGGACTCTAAAGAACTCCTTATATGAGCTATTTTGCAAATTGGCAAAGTATCTCGAAGAGACTTCAATTGTGAGTTCTTTTAATATGTTTCAAATATCATTACCTTGCATAACTCAAAATATGCCTTCATTTAAAGTTTTTTTCACTCTTTTAGTCCATAAAAGGGGAGTAAGTGACTTTTTATTATTTTCTTCAAAATTCTTGAAACCAAACCCTCAAATAGGTCAGATGTATCTATTTCATACTCTTTATGACCAAATTTGGGTGAAATCAATATCAAGCTCTATGTTTTGAATTTCTTTTGCATTTTTGGTGATTAATGCCAAAAGAGGGAGGATTTTTTGTGACCTATGATAAAGGGGTTGTTCTTTTGGGCTGTGCCTTATAGATTATGACCTAAATTTTTTAATTTTGGCTGTTTAGGAAGAGAGAGACACTCGCATGTGATTTTGGCCGAGATAGCTAAAGTCGGTATAGTGTCTACTACAATCGAATTGTAAACCCCACCTTGAAAAGACACTCCATTTGAAAGCTAGTTAATATATCATAAGCCAGAAGCCGAAAAGAACGAGGCCAAAGTTCCCACATTTAGGTGATTACACAATGTGATTTTCAAATCAATATATTCTATTGTGATTTCACCAATTTTTTGGTTCTCTATCATACCAATGGCCTCATACATGCATCATATGCATAAGTATGTCAATCTCATATGCATAATACTTGAATTGCTTAGTAACATACATGGATATGGTTCAATAGCTTAAATTCTTATCATATATTATTTTATATCCAAATGTGGTTATTGCTAACGGATTTGTCAACAATCAATAAAAAGGGAGAGATTGTAAGTTCAAGCTGCATTAAATTGATTTTAGTGATTAATGACAAATCCAAATATGAGACTAACACTTTTATTGAGTATAGTATTGTTTAGTCTCATTTGGATGTAAATGTCGGACCTAGATTTTTCAATCCGGAATCCTCTGTGATCCCACCGCACTATTCCCTGGATCAGTAGATAGTGCTCACAGATACAGAAATGAACATCAAAGTACATATCATACGGAAGAGTAAATGTAATAATAGACTTACTCATGGGCCGATTAGGTCGAAATCAATAAATTGCAGCAGCGGAAATGAAGCACACAGGTGGGACCCTCAGGACATGCTCACAGGCAGCCAACTGGAGGTTCGCGACCTAATTCTTGACATCTCATCATCTTCATCATCATGTCCAGTTGTATTGTCGAAGCGTAGCGACTTGAATCCTAATTCTGAATTTGTTGTAAGAGTGAAGGTGAGCACAAACCACCGTGCTCCGCGAGCCAATACACAGGATGCAAATAGTAATATGCATGGCTTATCAAGGGAAGGCTCGGGCTATTTTATTTGCCATAAATTGCATTTGAAATATGATACATAGAAATTTCCTAAGACCTAGCAGTTTGAACTAAAAATTAATTTGTGAAAGAATGCAATAGTAATAGCGATCCAGATTCCATCCACCGTTACATGGCCTCTGCACCATATGCTTAATCCTTCAGCGTCATAACCGCTTAACTTATTAGTGGGGCGACACCCAGGGCAACACAAATCAGGGCCTTTCTTTGCCCCCCCCCCCCACTTTACCAATTCCACCCACAAAGTTTTTGAAATAGAACTATATCTGGTTAAGTTCCCATGTCCGCCCTTGACCGTGGGCACGGCTATTCGAATAGTTTTCCACTCTGCAGAGTTTGTACACTTTACCCATAAGAGATAATTCGCTCGTTGCCCCACATGATTCCTTAGCCATGCGGTTGAGTAGATCATCACAAGGTCGTTACATGCATTTTTCCCAGCGGTGTCACGTCCGCTAAGGTTTCACTTCCTTCGGGGTACGACCACCCTTCCAGAAGCCCCCTCTTGCGTCATCACGTCGGAGGATGTGGCCACCCTTTTCCTGCCCGTGGTCACACCGGCGCAACCCATACTGAGTCGATGCAAATTAGTTAGCCTTGCCTACAAGCCAGCTTGTGGTTGTACTTGTTGTACACTGGGAGGTCATCACAAGATTCGGTCCTTAGGGCTATCTGGGCGGTTCTACCACTACCCACTTTGTGCTTCAACTGCACCACACATACCCTCGAACCATCCGCCCAGATAATTAAACAATTGAGGTTTTTGGGAGCATAAAATATCTATAACCAAATATACCAGTTATTTCCACCATGACCACCCAAATCAGTTTCTCATGATTCAAAGTGATGCTTTGGGGCATTTTTGGTGCCCCCGATTATCTAAGCAGTATTAAGCATGGCGTATAGTTACAGACTTATTTTTGAAAGGTTACCATTATAATTTTGCTAGGTTGACAAGGCTCAGATATTCAAATATTTCAAAGGAGGTATAATACTAGCAAGTCGAATAATGGATATGTAACTAGAATCTTCAAACAAATATATACTTGCATATGAAATAACAGCATGCAATTTGATAATTTAAACAAAAGTAATTTGCAGAAAATGTAGGTTCAACATGATCAAAGTATTGACTCGCCTTGCGCGGTTTACAGCGGTCTTGAGCTCACACAATGCTTTCTCTTGAGCTTCTATTCTTTATCTTCACTTCGCTCTGACCACACTTGATCCGTAGAATCTTCAGGACTCCCGTTTCTAATTACACGCTAGGCCACTGAATCCAAACAAATGCAAATAACTCAAAATGATCCAAATAAATTCAATTGATCTTGATTAGCTTTTAGTATGACTAAACGGGTGATTTGAGGTTGGTTGGGCATGGAGGATTTGACAGAGTCAATCAGGGTTGGGGCGAAGTATCGAATGGCGGAGGGAAATCCGTTAAGACGGATGCCGAGGAAGGTTTACGGTGAAGGACTATTCATGAGAATATTCCACTTTGAATTTGAGGATGTCTAGGTTTAGCTGGCGTTTGAGTACCATAGCCTACCCTATTTTATTTATTAACTTTCTTTTATTATTTTTATATTTATCAAGGAAATCCCATGAGTCGGGTTAGACTTATAGACTGGCGTAAGAATTTAGGGTATTAACTTTATCCTTAGGTTAAATGTTATGGCATATATTTAGTTATAATTTAAAGAAAATCTTTAATTTAAAGTCTTGTTTTTATAGCCAAACCTAATACCCAATTCATTCCCTTAACTTCAACTTGTATATCTTTTAATTAGATTAAGGAAATAGTAAAGGCACTTTATTTATTCATATATGGTAATTAATCAAAAAAATTTTAAATCTTTAATAATCTCATTTACACCCTAATGAAATTTTATTAGCTTCTCAAAATTATCCTCTAATTTTCCTTGATTTTTATTAATTAAAATGATTCACAAAAATTGAAATAAAAATGGAAAAAGGAGGTGCAGCCGGCTGGAATCGAACCAGCGACCTGAGGGCTGTGTTTCTTAAGTGCGCTGAGCTAGCCAAGTGGGTGTTCGGTGTTTCGCGATGTACTGGGGGAAGTAATGCTAATGAAGCGGACGGGGGCTGGGGCTAACAAAAGAACGAGCAGCCGGAGACAGAGGAGGGGGCGGCGCAAGTTAGGCCGTGGTGTCGCCGGCGGGGAGGTGCCGGGGACTAGCAAAACGGGTTGCGGAGGAGGGAAGGGAGCCCGGGGAGGTGGCGCAGTGGTCAGGCTGCGAGGCTCGGCGGCCAGGGCGGGGGTGGTATGGTGCGGCGGCGCCGACGTGGGGAGAGAGTGAAATCCAGCGAGCGTGTGAGCAGTAGCGGACGCAGAGGAAGCTCACCATGGCATCTATGCTGGGGAAGTCGTGCTAGAGGGGGCCGACGGCGGTGACCCATGGTGGCGCGGGCATGCCCGTGGCGCCGGTGAGCTAGGGCGGAGGAATTGCGCGACCGGCGCTTGGGGAGACTTCAGGGCGTCGAGTCACAGCTCCCAAGATGAGGAATTGGACGGGGGCGCTCCGAGGAGGTGTGGGCGGCGATAATGGCGGCGGTGGCTGGATTTTGGGGGGGAAGAAGATGGGAAGAAGATGGGAAGAAAACGGGGGAAGAGGGAGGACGCGCGGGGAGCAAAAAGGGGAAACTAGGCGGCCTCTTATAGTGACGGAGAAGGGGGCCGTGGAGAGTGGTGGGGGCGGTGGCATGGTCGGCACGGCGCGACGGGACGGTGGGCAGGCGTGCGCAAGGCATGGCGGAGCAGGAGATGGGCGCGGCATGCGGGGGCAGTGGGGCGCCATGCGGCGATGGCGACCAGGGCAGGTGGCGGCTGACACGAGTGAGAAGATGGGGAAAGAAAAAGCAAAGAAAGGAGGAAGGGGCGAAGAAGAGAGTGTGGGAAGGGAGAAGAGCGAGGGGGCGGGGAAAGAGGATCGGGCCCGCGTGCAGAGAGGAGGTAGGAGGGAGAAAGAGGTGGATGCGGGGCAGGCCGGCTCGGCTGCAGTGAGGGAAAGGGGGTGGGGGAAAGAGAGAGAATAAAAGGAGGGGCCCACATAGAAGGGAGATAACTAAGAGAAAAGGAAAAAGAAAGGAAAAGGCTCAAGCCAATTTTGTAATTTGGATTTCTTTATCTTACATTAGTATTTATTGATTTTGATTTTTGCATGATTCCAAAGTTTGATTCTTTAATTTAAATTTCTATTTTAGGCTTAAGATTATTGATTTCAATTTGTGAACTTTTAATTCAAATCTTGGTTCAAATGTCTAGACACAAAATCTTCTATTTCCCTATTTTCGATTTTATTTAATTTTTGCCCTTGGATTTCGATTTTAACACTATTTTGTTATGAATGGTATACCTAACTTTTTGAATGTCCAACCTTTATTTTGTATGCTAATTAAAGTAAAGGAAGGAATTTCCATTTTAATCATTTAGAAATATGTTCTAATATTCCTTTTGGTTGCATTGACTTGAATTTGAACCCAAGATTTTGGCATTTGGATTCTTAGAGTTTTAAACTCTCCAAAACTATTTCTGGTTATTATTATTATTGCCATAGTTCTTATTTGTATTTGAGATTGATTTCCAGTTATTATTTTGCCCAGGCACAAAATTCAGAAAAACCCAAATAAGATTTTGAATAAAATTCAAATGCCAGTAAGACACAAATAAAAGTTTTAAATTTCTCAAAATTTCAAACATCCAAAATTTAGGATGTTACAGTAAAGATGCAAATCTTTCAGGTATGCATCTGATGTCACATTTATCATATCTTGTTGCATTCCTTGCATCCAAAATTTAGGGTGAACTTCACAAAAGTTTCAACTGGGATATGTGCATCTTGTTTCCAATTCATATATATGTATGCACAAATTTAGGGGGAGTCCATTCTATATTTTGAGATTTCACTAGTATGATCCATATTCCTATTTCACATATTGATGATCTTTACTTGGAAACACATTCCTTAAGTATATGATGCTTATGTAGTTAATATATACTCGATAAAATTTAAATTCAATTATTTGCAATCGGGTTGTCATCAATCACCAAAAAGGGATATTGAAGGATCTAGTCCCTCCAACCTCATGTTATGGTGAGTTTTGGGGATTAATGATAACCGGATGTGTAGGACTAACATTGTCCATAAGTTGGTGAAATAGGTTTAGTCCCCCAGTTCATGGAATGTCTTGGATGACATCATGTGTTAATGGTAATCAAGTCAAGATCTCAATTTGTTGGATGGCATCATGTGTTGATGGATATCACATCAAGCTCCTAGACATGGCTAACATAATGTTTGTTGCCCCGACAATCGAGAAGTGGCACCGGAGATCAATGTCATGACTTCGAGTTGGATTAGCTCAAGGCAAAGTTATATAATGAAGTCTAAGGATATGTTTCTTAGTGATTTTGTCGGTTTAGGTGTTTTGTGGATAGATCGGGTTTGCTAGAATTTCTTTCTAGTTTTGTCATACTATTAAGAGGGGTCGATGACTAGTAGCTTGATTTACATCATGCGCCAATTGCACAATCCCAATGCATAATTCATATTGCTATAGACATGTGCATTTAGTATATCGTTATTTGGAGTCCTAGAGAAATGGTTTTAGATCTTGATCTTGATTAGACTCAACCAGATGTCCTTGGTATGCATGTGGTTTTACTTGTTTAGACGTGTATCATGCATGCCCTTTAGCCCTTATCCACCCTTGTGCTTGGTTGTTTTAGAATTTTGGACAGAGAGGGTGCTAAACATGTCCATTGGAATATCCAACCGAGTGGTTGAGTGACTAGAAGCATTCTCCTAATAGAGGAGTAGATGGACATCTCCAGCCGAAGCATGTGTTGGAGTGTGGACATATCTAGCCAAGTATAAGTCAGACCCCAATAGCCATATTTTGCGTTAAATTAGGCGTTAGAAAGCTTGGTGGACATGTACAAACATTACACTTGCCCGAGCGTGGACATGTCTAGACAGTGGTATGTACGTAGTTTTGAGAATATAATGGTTAGTTTTGCTTGGAAGGCTATATAAGGTCAGCTTGGCTTGGAATTTTAGGATTCTTAGCACTCCATTGCAATATCCTTGAGCTAGTGTAAGTCCTCTATGCTCTCTAGTGCATGTGTTGCACCTTGTGAGATTTACAGGTAAGATTATAGTGCATGTTGCATCCAGTGAGAGTTTGAGGTAATATTCAAGTGCATTGCATTCAAGATTGAGCTTTGGCCACTTGGTGGAGTCAAGTGATTGTCTTGGCTTATTACTCTTGGTAGTTGCCACCACCTAAACTGCTTGGAGGAGTCATGCCCGATGGTCTCTTCAAGAAGCTTGTGAATAGGTCTAGTTGTGTTGTGAAGCTGGAACTCACCTACTCGAAGGGGGGGGAATAGCTACCATTAATGGATTCGAGGTATTTGGCTTAATTCATGGAGTCAGTCTAATTCTTTTGAGCTGACCTCAAAGTACATTAGGGGGGATTGGCAAGTCTCCAAACACTACAGTAAAAAGAGACCATATCATCTTGTGGTGGTTTGTGAGGGACCATGTACAGAGTTTAGTATATGTTCAAGATGAACAACTGGCACTTTGTTTGAGTTGAAGTTGCATTTTACAAAAAAAGTTAGAAAATTCAAATTTCACTTTGAGCTATTAGGGTTCAAGCGGTCTAACCAGCTGATGGTTGGTGGTCGGATCGGCTGATCCTGGTGGTGACCACCACGAGTCGAGTGGTCAAACCAGCCAAAAACTTTTAGGTAATTAAATGCCAAACACTTGTGTAGGCTTGTTTGGGGTAAATTTGCATTTGGTATTACTGGAATTGGGAACTGGAGCTGAAACTAGATAGAGTTTAACCGAAATTCTAGTGAGGATGTTTTCTAGTACAATTAAGTGGTCAGAACGGTCAGTGGCAAGCAGCCTGACCGACATAGTGTCAGCAATCAGATCGATCATAGCAGTCTGATCTGGCTGGTAATACTGGTAGACCGATTGCTGGCAAATTGGTTTGGTCAAGTTAGTATCAATGGTGATTGAGTGTGTACATGTCATGGGTGTCATGGGTTGGTTGTATTGCACTACATCATGCATGGTTTTGACTAACATGAGTCAAGTGTATAGAACTTATGTTCGATATAGTTTCTTAGTCTTTATGATTGGAGGACATAGCGATCAATGGCAATGGACCAAGTCTAGGTGGGAGAGCTGAGGTCCGAGCGGTCATGTAAGTCTGGGTGAGTCTACATGGCTCAAGTAAGAGCACAAAGAAGATAAGGATCGTGGAAGGCAAGTTGATGTATGTGTTGTGCCAAGTGATGAGGTTGATTCATGTAGAGACAATTCAGGGGAGCTCGAATTCGTGAAGATATGATGACTAGTCATTGGACACTATGGGCTATGTGTCAAAGCATGTGGAGATATTTTGAGGTGAAGATGAAAATGGAGTTAAGATAATGAGTCTGGAAACTTTGTTGAGGGTATTCTAATATTTGGCCAAATACCAGGTTGGTGTCTTGATCAAAACCATGGCGAGAAGAGACGCAAAGGAGAAGTAATTTAGGTCAAGAAGAGTTAGAATTATCAAGTAGATCAATCGCTAAAGTGTTAGTGGGTCGAGTCTTGTAAAAATTTTGAGAAGCGTATGTGAGTATGTAAAATTTTTGTTAGTGGGGTTGACCAGTTTTCCTGGTAAGCTTAACAGGTTGGACCTATTAGGGTTGTGTTGGTTATTTAGATGACAAGAGATGGTAGATCTAAGAATTTTAGGGTTTAGTTTTACTCTATCATCTTGTCTCCTTCCATGGTTGAGAAAGGAATTAAGAGAAGAAAGAATGATGCTTTGGTTACACTTTCTAATCATCCATGCATATGTAAGCCTCACCCTCCACTGAAATAGATCAAAGTTTTATCTCAATCATATTTGTGTTTGCAATCTTTCTTGGTTTTGCTTGTTATTGAGCTAGATTTGTGATTTTGGATTCGTGGGAGTTCTAACATAATCTCTTGCTTAAATTACCTTGCTAGGATATGTGAGAATTGATCTAGAAGGCCGCATCTAGAAATAATTTGAGATTTAGTGTTTTTGGAGTTCTTTGAACTCGATTCGATTATGTTTAATTTGGTGAACTCAAGCCCAAAACTCTTGTGATTCTTGATTGCTTTAAGTTTTTTTATTGGTTGAACAGGTATCATGCAAAACTTAGATATGTTTGGATGAGAATTAGGCGAGTTTTTAAGATTTGAGCTTTTACCCCAAGAGGTTCTCAAGTCTGGGAATAGGAGACCAGTCAGACTAGCTCAAGACCTACAATTGTACTAGCTTGCCGGTCAGACTAGCCAACGATCAGACCGACCACTCAATGACGGACTGACCGAACCTGTGTAGTAGACTACTGAGATTGTTGGTTGTTGTCTTTTGCTTCGTTTTGCTAGGTCTAGTTGGTATGATCTGAATATGATCATTATCATAGTCATTTGAGTAAAGATTTTGAATATCTTAGAGGGAAAAAGTTTCGGGAATCATTTATCCCCCTATGATTTCCAGCATCAATCCTACAGTTTGCTCTCCTGTGCTTTAGCTTATGCAATTTACATTTCTAAAATTGAATTGATTGTTTGTTACCCTAGGATTACAAACCTTAATATAGAATTATGTTGTTGGTGCACTAAGTTGAAACTAATTGATTTAGGCATTAATTATGCAAACTATTTTGATTTACGCTTCCATATGTAAAACCCGATTTTTGACAAAAGAGAATTTTAAAACCGCATATTCACCCTCTTCTAGTCAGTCTCCTCGACCTTACACATGTTCGATCGCCACCAGGGGCGAAGCCAGTATATGAGCATTGGGGTCCAGTGACCCCAATGAAATTTAGCAAATCCTATAGAAAATTACTGTTTATTACTGTTCATCAGTGGAGGGGACACCATCGTGCAATGAAGGTGACCCCAATGCTCTTATCGTCTGGCTTCGCCCCTGATCGCCACCAGCGCCACCTCCAGCAACCGCGGTGGGTGGTCGGGTAGGGTCGAGAGGGCATGCGGCTAAAGGAGGAAGGACGAGAGACACAATGGGAGGATATTTCCATTGTGGAATAGCTTGTTGGTGGAGGAATCGTGCCTAAGGTAGGCAACGAGAAACGGGAGGGAAGTTGAATTTGTGCTCGTACTCGTAGTCCTCGTCGAGCTTGGGCCGCTGATGGTGAGGCTTGTAGGCGTTCAGGCCCTGATGGCAGTGAAGAATGGCGCATCGTGGATTCGTGGGTGGGTTTAGATGGCGCATTGACAAAGGGGAGCAAGTGTTGTCTCCACTGCCACCTTCGGGGAAGTGGTCACTTCCGCCTCGACGACCATCTTAGGTAGAGCTGTAAAAAAAGCTCGAAGCTCGCGAGCTACTCGAGTTCGGCTCGTTCTAGGCTCGATTCGAGCTCGGTTCGAACTTTAAACGAGCCGAACTCGAGCTTGATCTCGAGCTCGCGAGCTTCACCGAGCCGAGCTCGAATAGTTCGCGAGCCCCGATTCGAGCTTAAATAGTAATACATATTAATTCTTACCGAGCTTTCTCGAGCCGAACTCGAGCTCAAGCTTTTCTTATTATTAAAAATTAGTGTGTATTTGAATTATTTTGACTGTTATCGAGTTTACTAGAGCCGAACTCGAACTTAAAATTTTTTTATTATTGAAAAATAGTGTATAATAAATTATTTTAATTGTTATCGAGCTTCAACGAGCCGAGCTCGAGCCCAGGTCCAAGCTCGGACCCCAACTCGAGCTCGGCTCGAGCTTCTACCGAGCTCGAGCTTGGAAGGTCAAGCTCGCTCGAGTTCGGCTCGTTTACAGTCCTAATCTTAGGGCAATAGTATCCGATACTGTTCCTAGAGAAACCAAACAAATCAGGTAATCCTCCGTTACGCCTCCAAATCATGTGCAATCCCGTTCCAATACCGTTTACGTTAACATTGTTCGAACCAAACATGGTATGCTATTTGCTATTTATATTTGTGCCAATTATAGCCCCCAACTGCACCCGCTGGGTATTTGCTAGTTTAGAGACAGCCTGCATTTGCACCGCGGAAGGCTCGGTCACCTGTCGCATGTCACAAACCCGGTACATGGCTAGAGGTGACCACCGTAGCAAGCAGTAATCAGCGCGGCAGGTTGTGGGGCCCACCATCCTGCCGTTTGGCCACTCCGCGGTAGGACATGCCCGCGTTTCCAATCGGCGGTGGAACCTGCAAGCACCTACGTGCATCAGATCAAATCATGATGCATGCAGTAACATACAGGGGTGATGCACGCTTAATAAGCTATGGACCATAAGTCGCAGTAAAAAAACACTATGAATCGAATTCTCTTGCTTAAGTTTGACGCACGCACAAACCAAAAGCAATAAACGATTGGCAATGCTGTGAGCCTGTGACCAATCAAATTACCCATCCAAACATCCATCGCTGATCACTACGTTTTCCCATTCCTTCTTATGCTCTTCTAGCTTATTAGCAGGGTCATTCCTGTCATCTTGGAGATCCTAAGGCACGATAAAAATTAGACCCTTCATTCTAATATAAATATGTAACAATATATTTTATATCAGTTGTAAAAGGTAAAGTTCAAAACAGTAATCATTAGGCATTAGACAGTATGTCACAAAATACAAATTACTTATTGGTAACATTAGGCTTAGTACATTACAAAATGCAAAGTACTCATTGTCGACAATCCACTGGCACATTAATATTATTAATAAGTCTTAGAAAACTATAATATGCTACTAAGGATAAAACAATTTAGGAGAGATCATTCAACCTTTCATGTGACATTGATGACTTCAAATAGTTTTTCCAATCTCTCTTAGATCTAATGGACATCTATATATATAAAAAAACTGATGTTACAAGAAAGCCAAAGATTTTTGTTCTAGATAGTGTAGATATTGCGTTGGAGACTTGGAGTGGTATTTACCAGATAATCAAAGAACAAAAATTTATAAAAATGTACCATATATGCAACTGCTATATGAGGAGATTTTGAGTAAAACTGTTACAAATGAAAAAAAATTGAAGGTGAATTGGTTGAAAATCAATGAAATCGGGCTCTCCTCTATTAATGGCGGCACTTATTTTGAGGGAAGAAAAGACCGAAGAGGAGTGGAGAGGTCAAGGGGCTCAGGTGGTGTGCGTGGTGGATTGGATCCAGTGGATGACTTACTTGATGTGTTCTCTCTATAAATGTTCATGCTTGGATATTTAGGGAGCACTCAGTGCTGGATGCACAACATAGACCAAATGAGCTATTACTTGACTTTGGTAGTTAACCCAACTAATCATTAATCAATTATATCTAATATTCAATACATAGGTTATATCATGCATGTATACATACTAACATACATGGGCTAGGGGCCCAAGTTTTCGTGGGCCCTAGGCGGTCGCCCATGCTGCCTAGGCCCAGGGCCGGCCCTCCTTGTTAGCTTGCACCGCATGAACTAGTAGTATTAGTTGACCCATCAACCGACCAAGGAACAGGAGAGCAGGATGTCCTGCCGCGCACCCAAAGTGCGGCAAGTGGGTTTCAGTACACATCCTGCCACCAACAGAGGGGGTGATCATATTGTGGCTTTTAACTAAAAATAAATAGTAAATATTAAAAGAAGTGGTTTTTACAAAGAGCGATGAGCAGTGGAAAACATGAGAGAGAAATGTGTGCATATGACGAGAGCGAGAGGAGTAGGGTGCATGATACACTCGTGTCCTTCTGCCTAATCCCTAAAGTAAGACGATAACGAGAAGAATGAGAAAGTAACTTTAAAAAGTCAGATATTCATATTAATTTTTAGTTTTTTCTATGCAGAATTCAGAAACAAAAGTCAATACGAACAATGCCAGAGTCCATATTGTTAGACATGTTTTACAGCCATACATGGCCCACTGTTTCCTTTACCAATACTTCCTCCTAAACCTCCCGATTCTGTTACCAAATCGGTTGAGGTTGTTACGACAAGGGTTCGGTATATATGTATACGCTTCCTGTACTCAATGAGATCTATTGCGTTGAGTCTAATCACGCTTTCACATATCACCTACCACTGAAGAAGAAATGGGCTATTTTTGTAAATTTGCGTATTGAGAGACCCGATGCGCTAAAGCGAGTGAGCGAAGGGTCAAAAGTGCCATTTCCTTCGTGCCCAAAAATTGCACCATCTAAAAAAGAAACTTTACCGACTTCAAACCTTTGCCTCTGTATGGACAGGTACTGCTATCCAAAGCTTTGCTCCCTTCCTTTTTTTGTCAGTGGGTACTTTTGAACAATAATGCTATAGCTTGCTGTAACGATGTTGGGCAACTTTCCCCTCTGCTTTAGCTACTTAGTTTTGTAGAGAATTTTTTATGTTGGCGCTACCTATAGTCTTATCTACTTAAGCCCCATTTGGAGTGGAGAGTTCACGCACAAATCTTATGGTTTGTTTATGTTGTAAAATATGCGGTATAAACATAGATTTTAATTTAATTTTAGCATAATTAAATATCATTAAAGCACATTTCTAACAGAATATAAATACCATACATAGCATATAAACATATAATTCTTTTGTATCACTTATACAAGAAACGGTGACATGCTCGGCTAATAATAGAGGGAGTATTTCTCTGAGCATCACTTTGCGAGCCCGTGCACTTTAGACGTGTGGATGACCAGAGCCTTGTGCTATCCTCGAGAAAAAGAGAACTTGGTAGTGCTACGAATTGCCTTTGCTGAGCCTGTGGCATGCAGTAGCGTCCAGCGAAGTGCGCATTCTTGACGTGTGCATGGCCAGAGCTTGTACTATCCTCCAGAAAAGAACTTGCTGTGCTACAGCCTACAAATCGCCATGTCATTCCTTCGCCTCTAAGCTATTATTGCCGTTGGAAATCATTGATAGCTACCAGTACTACTCCAAAGTCTGAAGCTTTGTCTGTTTTATGTCAGTGGGTGTCGTCGAACAAGCCATAGCTTGAGTTAGATTCAGATATTGGGCAAAAAAAATTTCCTCTCTACTTTTTGTTGCTTAGCTTTGTAGAAATTTTTTTATGTTGATGCCATTTATCATTTCATCTGCTTAGGTCCCATTTGCAATGAAAAAATTAACGCAAAAATCTTTGAAAAAACCACTTTCTTCCTTGCCAAGTTCATGTAGATCATGCAAAGACAACAAAAAAGGACCCTCCATTCTAGCGGCACTTGCCAAGTTTGTGCAAATCATATAAAGTTTATTTAGACACTTGATCTTCTCTGGAAGGATTAAAATCCAATTATGAACACTAATTGAAGATATCACTTGGTTCCACACATAAATCACTTGTAAGTCACTTGATACTATTGAAAGATCTTCAATAATTGCCACTTGATACTACTTGAGAGATCTTCAAGAATTATCATTTGAGATTTGGCAACCACTTGGGACTTAGGAGTAACCAAATTTAGGAGATATCACTTGTAGGGAATACCATATATTAGAGATACCACATATGGCAAGGTGGCGGTCGTACCGCTTGAGAAATGCCGGTCCAACCGCTCAGTTGGTCATGTTAGACCACTGAGCTAGACCGATCAGACTACTAAGAGGGGCTAGTCTAACCATGGTAAAACAGAATGCACGCCGAGGATTGAAATTTGGGAAGAAGTTAAGTATTGATGTAATTTGCTCTAAAATTTTTCACAAAAAAATGTAACCCACTTTTGGAGCATTTTCAACTATATACCAAGGATAAATTTCCTTTTGAAAATAGATTTTATCAAATTAGGCTTTTTTTTTGCAAAATAAGCTCATTTTAATTAGATTCTTCAAAGTTGCCAAAATGAGCATTTGAGGGTATTTTGAAGTTCATTTTCATGTATGAGTCATCAATACCTTTGTGAGCCAATATATGTCAATAATTTTGACTCAAATGATAAAACTCACCTAAGTAATAGATTGTGACCACTTAGGTCAAAAGAATTTTGGACGAATTTCAAATCCAAATAACTTTTGTTTGATTGGCCTTTTGTAAATCTTTTGAATAGCAATAATATTTGAAATAGCCAACTCTAAAATTTTGATTTTGAATGCTTTTTTAAATTCTTTTTAGAATTTATTTTGATCTATTTTTAGTTTAAAGCTAAAATAGGATACCATAGTGCTAGTTTTGGGTTAGAAACTTATTTTTACTTGAATAGTTTTTCTAAAGCCAAAACCTTTGAAATGCATTTGTATATATTTCCCAACTACTTTTGGCAAAAATGGCTCAATTTTGAAAATTATTTCTAATACTTAATTAATTTGAGCACACATAGAGATGTGATACACACAAATATGAATTAGAATTCCCCCTTAATGTGCAACTACCATCTTACTCATGATTACAATTATAAAATTTTAGAACAAGAGCAAGAGCAACCCTTTTTAAATAGTTTTTCATGAATGCAACCAACACAAGGCAAAAAGGGGCTAGATACTTCATTGTAGATACTTGTTACTGAGATAGTATTGATTCTTGATATGCAATTATCATCATCATGTTTGACTCTATTTTTATACATGGTGGAGTTTGCCTCTTCATAAATGAACCAAGCCTCCAATGCCTCTCGATGTACCTATTAAGCATTTAAGTATGTTTTGCTATCCAAAACTTGGTTGGGTCTCTGAATATTAGTCACAATACTTTTGGACATCCAAATGGCCCACACATTAGACTTGTGTGAACTAACATTTCTAGCAAACACATTGCTATTTCTATCCTTCCTAAGTAAATAATTTTCATCGAAAAAAGTAGGCTTAGGGGTAATACCTTTGGGACAATTATTACTAAAGTGTCCCCTCTCTTGGCAATTATAGCAAGTTTTTCATTTTGTTCCAACTATTGTCTTCTTGTCTTGCTTATTACCGGTTTGTCTCTTCATTGATTACCTTTGCTTGTCATCCATCTTCTTAGGGCACATCGAGACAATGTGTCTCTTCTTGTTGCATCCAATCACATGACATTCTTGAAATATTTTTCACTTTGCTTTTTGTTACTATTCACATTTTTCTTGGAGGTGAAACCAATTTCTTTTTTGTCACTTGACTTTCTTTGGTTGCTGAATAATTTGTCAAGAGAGGCCTTTGTAGCATTTCTCCAAGTCAAGGCTCAACTTGATGAGTTGATCCTTGAGTTCTTTGTTTACTCTACAAGGTTAGTCATACAATGCATAGAAGAAATATAAGCATCTTGATTAGTAAATTCCTTGATAAGGAGAGACTCATCTTCTTCTTTTAGCACATCATAATTATTTTGAAGAGTGACATATTCTTTTTTCAAAATCTTAAACTTAGTCTTCTTCTTCCTAATATATTCATGTAAGTCCTCTAGCATTTCTATCACCTCATCATTTGTAGATTCATCATCATTATTTACCTCTTCATTAATTACCTTTAGCCATGAAACAATGAGTTGATGTAGAGGAATTTGTGGACTTATCGTTGTTGGAACTAGAAGTTGAGTATTCTTCTTCCACATCCACTCTTCTATGCAATCATCCCTTGTTGAGCGGGACATTTTATAATCATTTTGAAGTTTTGTCCACATCTCATGAGTACTCTTGAGATTGCATATGACATTAAACACATCTATACTCAAAGCACTAAATAAGGTATTAGTTGCTTGATTATCAAAATATGAGTATTTCTCTTCCTCAATTGTTGGAGGAGGAGAAAACCCCGCATTTACAATTTGCCATATTTTTGGACTCATGGCCATAAGATAGCACAACATATGAATTTTCTAAATATCATAATTTGTATCATCGAATAAAGGTGTCTCACCAAGGTGCACTATATTTCTAGTCATTATCTTTTAACTTTTCTAGGGGGTGAAGCCTAATAAAGGAGAGACTAAACTCTGATACCACTTGTAAGGTCGAGAAAGCCAACTAGAGGGGGGATGAATAGGCATTTTAAATTTTAGTTGACTAAAACCGAGTTTATAATGTGAAAGAGTAAATCAAATTAGTTTTATACAATTAAGGCCTAAATTAACTAGGTTCACCTAAGTGCACCAACACTCTAAGTCTATATCAAGGGTTTGCAATCCTAGGTTGACAAGCAATTAATTTAATTCTATTAATGTAAATTACTTGAATGTAGATTGAGCACAAGAGAACAAACCACGATTGACATATGATGTTTTATCGTGGTGTTCAGAAACTTGCTAATTTCTCCTAATCCACGTTGAGGTAAGACCAAATGAATTAGATCAGCTCAACAAATTAAACCAACCACATCAAATCCACTGGAGGTACCTTTTCCCCCTTTGGGTAGGTGAGCTCTAACCTTCACAATACGCTGGGTCTCTTCACAAACTTCTTTAAAGAGATTACTGGGTACGACACCTCTATGGCCGTCTAGAAGTCGGCAACCTCTATAAGCAATAAGTCAAACCCCTTGCTTGACTCTCAACACATGTAATGAATACACAAGATCAAGTGGATACAAAATCCAACTATAAATGCAACACATGCAACTAGAGATCTCTCTTCTTACTCACAAGATGCAACACATGCATAATTGAGTATAGAACCTCACACTAGCTCAAGAATGAAGAATTGAATCTAGCATTGGCTTTCCCAACCGGCCACAAGGGATATTTATACCCTACACCAAAAAATTAGCCATTGGTTCAAAATCAGTCGAAATCTGGTAGCACCGCCATGCAAGGCCCGGTACTAGTACTTCCCTTGTGATGTTAGAAAACTAACCATTACCAGCCATTGTCAGTAGTACTGCCCACATAGGGTTGGTAATACCGCTCGGTCTGGTCGAACCGCCACGAAGGTCGGTCGTACCGCGTGACCACAACCAAAAAATGGTGCTTTCTGGAAAATACCTATAGGCAACAAATGTCCAGTAGTACCTCAAGTCTGGTCATACCACTCACAAAGAGCTAGTACTACCACTCGCCATGACCTGGTCTAATTGCCAACTTATGGTCGGTTAAACCACCAGTCAGTTAGATCACCCACATAGGGCCAGTCAGACTGCGGTCGGTTGGAGCATCCACATAGGGCCGATCTGACCACCCCAATCATATCGCCATACTCACTGCAGTCGCTGTCGGCTGGTTCAACTACACACACAGAGCCAATCTGATTGTCGCAGTCATACCACCACACTAATTGTAGTCACATCGTAGTGCATTTTCCAACAAAGTCAGAGTGCATATATCTCAACAAATTTGCAAAATACATTAGTAAATTATAGTACTATACACATAAGGATCTAACCATGATTCTCAACAAGTTACAAAACAATTCGCATACTTTTAGAATCAACACATAAGGTGCAAGTACATGGACTTAACACGTTTGGAAAACACATCCACAAACCTAAGTCACATGCTACAAGGATTGTGCATAAGCTACAATTATCTACAAAATACATTTGTAAATACTAGCATCATGCCAAAGAGAGCTAGAACAAGTGGGATTAAGCTATCACCACATGATGAGATTGGAACTACTAAACATGACTCCTCTTAACAGTACATTAATTCTATACTAGCAATTCCATTTTTTTAACCAAAGACCAAGACTGGTAAAAAGACTAGGAATACATGCTTAACCCTAACTAGTTATACATTTGCCTTATGCATTCTCTTCAAGCTTGATGACACACATCTTCACTTCAAGCTTGGGTCTTTGTCTTGATAAGCATCAAACTATAATGCATTCTTCACTTGCCATCTATCAACCTATGATAGGTCTTCTCTTGACTTGATGATTAACTCATGATTATCTTCTCTTTGGAATCTTGATCAGCTCATGATCATTACCTTTTTGGGATCTTGATCAACTCACAGTCATCTCGTCTTTAGGATCTTCACTTGACGCTCATCAACATATGGTAGGTCATTTCCTGACTTGATGATTAACTCATGATCATCTTCTTTAGGGATCTTAATGTGCATCAATACATGGTGTATTCTCTTCTTGATGGCATTCAACTCATGAAGCTATCCTTCATCCCAAATCTTGACTTGATCTTCAACACATAAAGTCATCCCAAATCTTCCAACACCATGGAGCCTAATCTATTTTATAAATCGATTACCATTAATTACTAAAACACGATTGTCATTAATTACCAAAACTTGTCATTAATGTAACTCATAATGGAGGGACTATATTTTTTACTCACCCATGTGCATGCCCGAGCAATGCGCAGAGAACCTCACCCGTTCCCATCTCCCACGGGTGCCCGATGCCCGCGAGCATGCCCCATTTACCATCACCACTCAAAATAGTAGCTAGCAGCCTAGCACATAGTGCATGACAAAAATCATTGATTCAAAATAGTAGCTAGCAGCCGAGCAGTATCACGACGTCCTGTAGAATGGGGGCCATCTCCCTGAATGGGAGATGGAACGTGTGCGTCTCAAGCTGCCATCGATCCAACAGAGCTGTCAGCAATGACCGTTCGAATGGGAACCGTTGTGATCACTCTATGCCGCCCAGGACCTCCCCAAGCTCCTCAACTGGAGCACTGTTCTCATCAGTGACCTCCACCATCCATGCGAGGGGTAGAAGGCCGGTATCGCTCAGCCTGCAAAGCACAAAAAAGTAGGTACATAGCAAAAATATTGTAAAAAGACGTGTCATACTTTGTACACAACCTGTCTCTCCAACGTGGGTCTAGTCCCCTAACTTGGTCTCCTCGTCCCCGCCTTCGGGATGCAGGACATGATGGCTCGCGCGGTGCTGCGCGTCGACGTGCTGGCCCAACAAGTCGAAAGATCAGTCCGAACCACTAAGGTCATGAGCCATATTTGCAAATTGATTTTAAGCTAACAATGATGACATAATTATTTATAGATATAACAAAAAGTAAATCTTAAATATAATAATTAAATGAATTGTACTAAAGTGTCCCTGCGGGATCCCTGAATTTTATTTTAGTCATTTATGGATTTTTAGAACTCAAATGGTATTTAAATCATCACGTACAATTTTAATCACTATACGTAATCTTAAATCATCGCGTACCATTTTAAACCGGCGTGTCCTATTCTAATCGTCACGAATAGTTTTAAATCTTTCGATGCCTATTAGTTATTCCAATAATTAATAATGGGAGATTGGAGGATTTGCCCCATGCATAAACATGGAATTTGATGATTTACCCCATTTGTCTCATTGACATGTGGGCCTTGGGCCCACATGTCAATGAGATATCATGGGGCAAATCATCAAATGCAATGAAAGGTGTGGCAAAAAATCAATTATTCCAACTAATAATAGTTATTAGGGGGTTTCTACAATTTATAAGACCATCTCTAATGTTGTGTTTTAGTTGGTTCAAATGAGAAGAGAGAAGGTATTGAATCGATTCAATACATTGGAGGGGTTGATTCCAATAAAAAAATGTATGGAACCGGATTCTACTTTGGAGTCGATTCAAAGCATTAAATAATTCATATGAGCATTAACCAACTACATAGGAGAGAGTACAGTTGAGAGAGGGTATTATTATTTTATGGTTTTTAAATGTAATGTGGGTTCTAGTTATTAGTAGGAATCGGTTCAATATATTGGAGAAAAACAAGCTTATGTTTATGTGGCATGACTTTGAATCGACATCAGTTCAATACACTAAACATGGCCTAAGCGACTAACAAAATTAACTGGACCTTCAAATGCACAACAGCATGATCTAAACGGCAATACAATTATTAAGAACTAAATTACCATTAGTTTCTAAACTACAAATTTAATGATTTCAATTGCTATCCTATCATATTTCAAAAATAATTGTACAATAATACCAAAAAAACTCACCATCGTCGATACGTAGGTCTCTTCTCCTCTCTTCCCCTCCCTCTTCACTCCTCCCCTCTTCCCCCTCCCCTCCTCCTCCTCTCCTCTTCCCCTCCTCTTCCTCTTCTCCTCTCTTCTCCTTTTCTTTCCTCCTCTCCTTCTCCCCTTCTCCCCCTTCCTTTCTTTCTCTCGGGCGAATGAGACACGGTGTGCTCGCCGGCTGCGCAGCTTCGGGTATATACCCCCTAATCGCCCAACCGATGGGCGACTAGGGGCAAAATCGCCTAACAGTTCAGTGACACTTGGATATATGTCATCTAACGGTTGGGCGACTAACCCAAATCACCTAACCGTGCGGCGTCATGTGGTCAGAACTACAAAAAAATCGCATGTATAATTTTGTAATATTGAATAAAAAATAATTATTTAAAAGAAAATTCGGTGTGGATGCCTATAGCCTTGTACTACCCTCGGGAAAAAAGAACTTTGTGATCGGGTTCTTTTTGGTCTTAAAGTTGGCTTATGTTTGTACTGTCTATAGTAACTAGTTTTTAAACGGTGTGTTTTTCAAGATGGGGACAATAGGAAAATTGTAGTAAAAAGTGTACTGAGTTCAGTCGTACCGGCTAAAATCGCATGCGACTATTTCCCTCTGCGTATTGTCTCTCACGAACAGCTAGAATTCAAATATTTAAGCCATAAGCTACAAGCCATCAGTTTAAGGGCCTGTTCTTTTTAGTTGAGGCTTATGGATTTTGACTACGGCTTATGGTTTTTTGGCTGTTCGTGTGAGAGATTACAGAATAACAGAAACTCACGTGTAATTTTTATCGATATAAATAAAGTCGGTACATTATATACTACAATTAATTAATATACTCTATCCAAAATATATTTTATTTAAAAATTAATTAATATAAAAAATTAAAAACAGAAACTAAAAACTTAAAAAGAACAGACCTACAACAATCACCGTAGTGCTGCCAATTGCCTTTGCTGAGCCTGTGGCCTGCAGTAGCGTCCAGCGAGTGCGCATTCTTGACGTGTGCATGGCCAGAGCTTGTACTATCCTCCAGAAAAGAACTTGCTGTGCTGCAGCCTACAAATCGCCATGTCATTCCTTCGCCTCTAAGCTATTATCGCCGTTGGAAATCATCGACAGCTAACAGTGCTGCTCCAAAGTCTGAAGCTTTGTCTGTTTTATGTCAGTGGGTGTCTTCGAACAAGCCATAGCTTGAGTGAGATTCAGAGATTGGGCAAAAAATTTTCCTCTCTACTTTTTGTTGCTTAGCTTTGTAGAATTTTTTTTTATGTTGATGCCATTTATCATTTCATCTGCTTAGGTCCCATTTGCAATGAAAAAATTTACGCAAAAATCTTTAAAAAACTACTTTCTTCCTTGCCGAGTTCATGTAGATCATGCAAAGACAGAACAAAAAAATACCCTCGATTCTAACGGCAACAAGATAGGGAGAGAAGAGACAATAGGAGAGAGAGGGCGGGCGCGCATGCGCGCACGAGAAGAGAAGTGTGGTTGTTCTTGTTCGCGGAGAGCGAGGGAGGCAAGAATGAGCAGCGCCACCAGCACCTACGCGGCGAGCGTCGCCTCCTGCCTCCCTCGGACTCCCCTCCTTCGCTCCGCACCTCTGGCGGCCGCCGCCGCCCCGCCCCGCCTCCCCGTGAGGCGGCGGGTCGACTTCACCGGCGACGGCGGCCTGGGCGACGACGACCACGAGGCCAAGCGCCGCGCCACGCAGGGCCCGGCGCCGCCCCCTGCTTTCCGCGAGAAGCCGTGCATTTGCGGGCGCGGGCCGTGCGGTGTGGTGTTGAAGGAACGCGGGGGGTGGGCGTACGTCTGCTCGTCTCCACCGGTGAGCCTCCTCACCCAAGATCGTTTCTTGGTCCCAATTTTTGCTTCCCGTGGCGAAAAAGATGGTTTCTTGGACGTCTTAGAGCAGTTTCTTGGGGGGTGAAATGCAGTTTCTGAAGAGGGTTTTCCCGTTGTTTTACTGTTCTTGGTTTTGTTGGAAGGGGAAATTTCCAATGTAGTCTGGGAGAGGGGCGATGGGGAGGAGGATTTCTTGGACTTTTATGTTTTTGGTGTGGAGATGTGCATGGATTTAACGATGATGGGATCTGGGGGAGCAGAATGCAGGATGATAGTGTTTCTTGGCTTCTAGAGCAATTTCATTGTTTTGCTGGTTTTGGTTATGTCAAAAATGTTGGAAATTTACCCTATCTAGATAATCATAGAGATGATTATATTTTGTTATGTTTATAATTATTGGATAATATATTATCTTATTGCTTGAATAATATCATTAATATTTATTAACAAGTATGTGACTTGATTGTAAAACTGTATATTTCTATGATGATTATTCTTAAATGTTACCTAGTCGGAAACATATGAGGACACATATGAATATACTAGTATATATATTGGCTGATGACCATATTTCACGAGTTATATATATGAAGATATCAAACTAATAATATAAACATATGTTAGCAAATATGGGGTTGAATCGATCCACCATGAGACACTGCGAGAACGTTGTATTCTACATGTCATCAGTTGGTCTCATTTACAATGCATATGCTATGTCCTTATACTTAAGGTCGTCGCACGTACTCGAGATGCATAATGGCTGACTCAGGGGTTGTCAAACGCTACTCCGAAACTTGGTAGTTATAAAAGTAGCTTTTGGGTTTTGTCATGATGCATGCATTGAGGCATGGTCGACCAAGATAAGATTTGCCTCTCCATGCAATGGAAAAGATATGTCTAGGCCTCTTGAGTGATTGGATTCCAGAAATATGTAGTCATGTAACTCGCGGTTAAAGAATTAACCGTAGTCGGGGAATTCAAGTCACATAATCGAGAAAGAGTAGTCAAACTAAGCAATAAGGATGAGAGCTTAGCTAATATCGTGAGACAAATGGAAATGTATATAAGTTTTGTTGAGGTTCGTCCGATATGATCTTTACGTATATTTGGAAGTCGGTATGTCTTGTTAGGGGCTGCTATCGATTAGTGGACGAGTATGAGTACTCGGACTATGTCCAAGTGTACGTGAACCTATAAGGTTGCATATTTAGGATTAGGATATAATTCAGATGGTGATCTGAATTCATATGGGCCACAAGTTCCTAATGGGTCTCAAGTTCGAGGCTCATTATGGATGTCTATAAATAGAGAGACAGTGGCATAGTGTTTGTAGGAAATTGGGAATTTCTGAAACCCTAGTCGCCACATCTTTCTCATCAAATACCACGGGACCAGTCTTGGCACTTCAGCGCGTGGCGTTCCTGTTCCGTACATATGGATACCTTGGAGGTGTTGATGTGAAGTTTGAACACTAGGACGATTTGTAACTTGTGACGATCACAAAGAGCTTGAGGAGGAGACGTGCGACTAGTACGACTACCACCGCATCGACATGCTACATCAACTCTATTTCCGCTACGAGTCTGCACGTCTAGTGGTAATCCCGTGATCTATTACTAGAAGAGGTTTTTTGTTTACGCGGTAGATTTTTGAAATTATGCTAGCATAACCTACCCGTAGAGAAACAAAAAAATCTTCTTCCTTTTCTGAATGATAGGAAGATGGATGGAATCTAGTGGTTTCAGGGGAAATAGTGCAATCTAGTGCCCCTTTCTGGGCTCATTTTGGCTACAAGCCATCTGCCACAGTGAGAGGTTCAATTCAATGACTGATCACTTATGTTCAGCTACTGACACAATGCTTTGGACCAAATTTTGCCACTTATATGCTAAAGAAAGCTTCAAATTTGATTTTTGATGAATTTGCCTTAGAATCTACCGATTCATCTCCTGCAGGATGTGCCTTTTTCATCTACTAGTTTATTTTGAAGGTATGAAATTAAAATGCGAAATTTAGAGGAAATGTATCCACCTTGGACATAGTGGTCTTTTTTATGTAGATTATAGTAGTAGCTTTAGGCTAGTGTTGAAAGTTATGTATAACTTTAGCAAGGGTTTTGTATATTTAGACATCCAGGTGTATCTGTCTGTCACTTCCATACAAATAAGGTTCTTGTGTGCCTTTAGCTGTTATTTAGAAGTGGCAAGTGGGTTTGGGCATCATAATTTGCGAGTTTGAAGCTCAAAATTTGGAACTCAAGAGATTTTCAGTAATCTGTCAGGTCTTGTCTAATCGATAGCAACAAATTGGTGAAACAGCCTGTCATATTTTATCCAGCCTTGTCTAAATTTATACTTGTAGTCTAGTACAGTCATCTAGCTAATTCCTTGCTCATCTCCTGCGCCAGTGCCCTCTTATGAGTTATGAGTTATGACTACCGTTCAATCTGTAAGGTTGAGAATTTGTTATCTTTGCCTGTGACTTCACTATTTTGGAGTCCCCTTTGCTCCGGAAAGAGATAATGTTTTAATGGGTGTATAAGTAACATATATATATGGCAAAATAACAGGGGCACCATAGTGCCCAAGCTCCATGATTAATACTTTCCATCCATAATTGATTCCTTTCAAAATTGATGCCTTTTCGAATTAATGAATCTTAATAGGTTTACCTGATATATTGCACCTGAACGCATCTAAAAGCAATCTAAAAACAGAGAGGCTTATTGCCCAGGCATCATGGTGCCCCATTTCAATGTCATATATATATATATATCGGATATATTCCAGAAGGTGTGAGAACTAATGAACGAACAACATGCTATCTTTGGAACCATCCTGCTTCTTGTGTTTTCAGAAGTCCATGCAATAAGTCTCTCTCTGTTAGAAGAATATATAGCCTCAAGTGACATCCTGTCATTATTTCAAATCTTTGGTTAGTGAACCATCATCTCTCGTGGAAATTTATTAGCCCATTTTAGCAAAACATCTGGCCTGTTACTTTTTGCTGAACCATTAGATTAGTAACTACCATGATAATCTGTCTACCAAACCATGTGCGGCCAATGCTTGGGATACTTCAGACATATAGGGCACATAGGCAATAAAGTTGTAATTTAGCAACAACAGTAATAAATAGTTATCTCTTTATGTTATTGTACGACTTGAGTGATGCTATCTTCATTGACTCTAGGATTTGTTTACACATTATCTATTTTTATTTTATTAAGTCCACTGCGTAGCTATTCTATGATCCACTACAGTACCATATTTGTAAACATAACATTGAAGTGCTACTATTTATAGCATGGCATGCAAGTTCATAATTTCGGGTTGGTTCCATAACCATAGCCTTCACAGTTTCCGTAATAGACTCCTTACTTATCTGGGAATCAAATCAATAATAGAAACTCTGTTGTTGTAAGAGAATATCTGCTATACTAATGTTTTTGGATATATTAAACTATTCTCGGCATATTATCCTTTCCTGAAGCTGCTGGCTAATTCTTTTGTGTATGTTTGTCCAAGCTCTTTCACTTGTTCAGAGATTCTATTATTTGAATTGCACTGCTCTTTCTTTTGGTTTCATCTTCCAACAATTGAGTTGTGTATTCATCATTTATGCAACCTCTTTCAACTGACTTGCTAAGATTTTTTAATCGCATTTTTTTTCTTTTAGATAACTACTGCAATTTCTATATGTAAAGTTAATGAAGTATTTACTTGATGAACTTGACTTTTCAGAAGTGCGTCCATTTTGCTTGGTGTGAGGAATCTGATCTCAATATAAATTCACAGCCTGCTTATAGGCGTCATCCTGAACCAAGCAATCCTCGTGCATTTAACACTCCAAGCAACCATAGGGCTGGTGCTACAACCCCAGTTAATGTTAGTCCCCAAGGTGCTGGCACTACACCTCCAGTTAATGTTAGTCCCCAATGTGCTGGTGCTACACCTCCAGTTAATGTTAGTCCCCAAGGTGCTAGATCCAACGGTAAATGGCTGATCTGCAAGTGTACTGCTGGGAAGTGCAGAAAATTGACAGTGGAAGGGGTAGACTATTATGTATGTCCTATTCGAAAGGTAATGTTTTTATTTAATAATGTTCTTGTCTTCATTTCCCTTGAAATGTTTTAGCAAATCTTGATATGATTATGGTCAGTTATACTGTTCTGTTATTTGCAAGATATTTTAGCTCTTGATAGCATAGTGTTTCTTCTATTGTTTGTACTAGTCCTGAGAAACAAGTGCTTCTCTCCTTGTGAGAATCTATTCTATAATAAAAGCTGATGATGATGCATGGTTAAAGGCTCTCATGAAAAAGAGAAATATGATATAATTTCTCACAAATCGGTCTTTTGGATGGTACAGACAAAATTATTGAATTTCTGATGGAAGATCCAAAATATTGGAAATTTCCAATGGCACATACAAAAATTTCTCAGATGTTTATTGACAAAACCTCTTAAGCGGGCCTTCAAGTTGAGGCTAGTTACAATCAAGTTTATTAGGAATATAGTTACGTAGATGGTTTTATTGAAAACATAAATTACTAATATCGTAACTATCTTGCTTTTGTCTGTGCACATGTGTATTCCTCCACTTACGCTAACCGCTTCTGTGTGAATTGTTGTGTGTTAAAATGTCGTATCTCTCACTAAACAAGGTTTAGATAAGACACAAGCAAGCTATTCAGTACCTTTATACCTCCCTATGCCATTACCTTATTTGTTAAGTTGTACGGAGTACTTGTGAAGAGACGTTTGCTTTTTACATGCTTTATATGAATTACTACTCACTACGTTAGTTTAGAATCTGCTGTATAAATCCTACAATTACCTTCCATACGCATCCTATATGGTTTTGCTGTTACCATCGTATCCTAGTCACTGTATTTGGTCATTCTTCAGGGACAGGGTGCTTGCCCTTACCGTGTGCTAGTCAACGCTGCTGCTGAAAAACCACAACAAAATGGAGACAAAAATCCAAGGGAGGATAAACATTTGGAGTACAATCCAGTTAAGAAGGAAGCTAATGGGCACAATTTGGTTAACATGGGAGCGAACAATGAAAATGGACCAGTCAATCCTGATCAACCTGAAGATGATGAATGGCTGTTTGACATTGTTGACGATGATATTGTACCCAGCGGTCGCATGGCACCTGCTCACCCTACACCCTTGGCTGTAGCCGCTTGCGAAACACCAAGTATGCTGCACAAGCCAATTGCAATGGCGGAATTGGAAACGCAAACGAAGTCACCCATGCCACCTAATGGTAGCGCCAGCCCGATTACTCCTCGATCAAACTGTTACTTCCAATGTGGTGAAGAAGGACACTGGTACAAGAACTGTCCTAAGCAGCCTCAGCCCTGTTACCGCTGTGGCGAGGTTGGGCACCGGTCCAGAGATTGCCCTAAATTGTGGGCTCGCCTCCCTGTGAGGCGGGGGCTCGACTTCCCTGCCGCCAGCGGCGGCCTAGATGACGATGAAGACTTCCTGTGCCGTGCAGCGGAGGAGATGGAGCGGAGCCTCCACGAGGCCAAGTGCCGCGCCTCGCCAATTGCAATGGTGGAATTGGAAACGCAAACGAAATCACCCATGCCACCTAATGGTAGCGCCAGCCCGATTACTCCTCGATCAAAGTGTTGCTTCCGATGTGGTGAAGAAGGACACTGGTACAAGAACTGTCCTAAGCCGCCTCCACCTGGTTCCCGGTGCTTCCGATGCGGTGAAGAAGGACACTGGTGCAAGAACTGTCCTGAGCCGCCTCCACCTTGTTCCCGGTGCGGTGATGTTGGGCACCGGTCCAGGGACTAACCTAAATTTTCTCCTCAGCCCGATATTTGTTTCCACTGCGGTGATGGAAGAGCGTTTTAGGAAGCATATGGTGATCTCCTTCTAGCTGTCTGCTACGGACAGTAAGAAGTTAGCATTCCTAATACGTCTGGTCCCGTTATCTGCTTGGTTGATAAGTAATTCGTATCTTGTGTATATGCAGTAAGGATGTGTTTATATGTATTTGGAGTATCTATTTATATGTATCTGAATGATACCTATATGTATTTAAATTGCAGACCTTGTACCACGCTACGACGAATCGATGTGTGCTTTTTTCTGTATTTATTTACCTGTTGACATGTTGTTCATGGACTAATGGGTCCATTCCATCTCATCTAATAAACGGTGTCAGTGTCTGAGCTCTGTACAGTTTTGTTTGCAATGTGTGCGCTGGACTCGAGTTCCATTCCACGCATGGACATCCTGGGCATTGGCATGCGGTAAGCTGTCCTACCAGTGTTGTAGACCCGGTTTGGAACATGAAATTCTTTTCCTGATTTCTACTGGAATCGAACAATCTCCTGTTGTGTTTTCTGGAGTGTTTTTGCTTTCCGTTCTTGTATGAAAACATGTGTTTCCAAGTGCGTTTTTATAGTTTGTGTTTTAGGATTTTTCATGGTTTTCATTGAATACAAAGGACTATAAAGATATCTGAATGGCAGATAAATTCATTCGACGCAGGTCAAATCCGGTCAACGCGACTAAACTTTGGTCAAACAATACTTGACATTTAGGGCATTAAAACCAAGCACACACCCCGAATCTGCCAGATCTGATGGCTGCTGAATCGATCCTAACAATCCAGAGCGCAGACTAACTGCATCCATTCAACATTCAGATTCTGTAGGTGGCCGGGGTCCTCTGAATTCTTTCAGTTTCAGAGATCGTCAGTCAGTCCGTCCGTCAGAACCATGGATGTGAACAAGTAGCATTCACTTTTCCCTGTTTGCCCAGACTTACCTGACCAGGAGAATGACATCGATCGATTGTCCTGGTTAATCTGGTTCAGCCCGGTTGATGATTGCTTGATGCATGCGTTGCAACTTTCTGGCCAATCGATTGTTAGATTTGGTCAGATTTTAAGCCGGGAGAAACCTGGCTGTAACCTTCTCTGCTCTGAATTCTGAATCCTTCTCTTCCCTTCTTGGTCACCAAAAACTTCTCGTACGGCAAAGGCGATCGTGTACATGATTCGTACGTATATAGTGTACCTAGACAACAAAATACGTACATATACAATTGATCATAACCATCAGGGATCACCAGTTGAGGGCAACATGGAAACAATTCGCGCTTTCATGTTAGACGTAATGCCAACCGTTGGGAAGCTGACAAGTGACAAGTCGGCAACGGGCTAATCAGCCATGTAGATAAGATGCCCTGACCTAAGTAACTGTGGCATTAATTAATTTGCAATTCTTTGTAGTTTGCTTGTACCATGCTAAAGCATCCATGTTGGTATTTAATCATCCTAAACTTATTCTGAAGTTGTTCGATCATCGGAAGAAAATAGATATATAATTTTTTTAGTAACTTATGGCATATATGCCAAACCTACACATCAATGGTCAAAATTGTCACTGCATATGATTATTTATAGCTTCATGTTTAGAGTTTTTTAAATAATTTTTTATTCAGAATTACAAAAATATACTTGCGATTTTTTTCACTTTTGGTCTCATGTTGTCCAACCGTTGCACGATTTTGGCTAGTCGCCCACGTGTCACCCAACTGTTGGGTGAACAGCCCATGTGTCGCCTAACGGTTGAGCGACTTTGCTCCTAGTCGTCCAACGGTTCAGCGATTTTAAATAATCATGTAATTGTTACATTATTCCGATGAAAATAATTGTGGGAGAGTAAATAGAAATTTTTATATGTAATACAGTTAAAAAATCTTTTTTTGTACCTTTTTAAATAAAAGGATAGACAATATCGTTTCATGCATTTGTGATTTTCGTATAAAACATGTTAAAGTTGTGATAATATTTTTCGATCGTCGTACGTTATTGTAGTACAAGAAATTTTTGAAGAATTTTATAAAGACGATTGAGATAGCAATGATTCGTAAGTAGGAAAGTAAGTAATATTACGAGTAGATAATTTGTACACGGAGGAACACAAAGCAAAATACGTACACAACCAAAAAAGTACACATAGCAGGAGGAAGATCCACTACTCACCACCAGCAGCACCTCCTCCGTCATCGCCATGTCCCACCCCGTCCGTGGTTGTCTGTACGGCCCCGTTTGGGCTTCCTCAGCACAGGGTGTCGAGGCTTGGGCCCCGACGGTGTGAAGCGGTTATGAGGGCTGTTGACCCGTGCTTCCAACGCCTCGAGGGTCAACTGCACCTATGGCTACGTGGGAACTGGGGCACTGTTGAGTTGCGACCTAGAAATGACCTCCGCCTGCTCCTCCGCAAAGTACTTGCTCATGTCCTTTGGGAGATCCTTGTGGGGGTAGGTGAACTCCTGATCGGTATGTCATTCCTACAGGACAGGTATTATTTATTTATGCAATATATCAACATGAAAAAACTTTAAAAGATGAAACATACCTTCCAAGTGGGTCATAGCATACAACCAACTGCCATGCCCGCTGGACCCACCTTGGTCAAACAACATGGGCTGCCCTGCTGATGCCAGGTAGGGGTCCACGGACGATGACGGCAACAGTGTGTAGGCACGTACCCACCCTAACCCTCCCGCCTGACCCGGTGGCGGTGGTGTCAAAGCTCGCGGGTAGGCACATGTCCATGCCAACCCTTCGCTCTGGTCAGGCGCCAACGAGACCCATGCACGTGGCCCTCTAGAGCCTCCTACCTAAGCTGCAAGATGTGGCGGCCTCGGTGTGTGTGTCGACATGGCCACCTCCGGGAGCATCCCGCAGGGCAAGGACACACTTCGCCCTCTTGTAGACCCGATGGGCAAGGACCAATAGCTCATCGCGCGTCACCTCCAAACCGCAAGCGACCCTGCCCATGATCGACCCAGTGTTCCCCACAATGTCGGTAGTGATGTCCGTTTGTAAGAAGTACATAAAAGCATCAAAAGAGTAATTGTGCTAACTATACCCTGAAATTGTCAAACACGAGAGTACGTACCGCGAGCGCTAAGTTATGTGCTAAGTGTACGGGGTACGCGTCTGTTGGTGCTGGTACATGAGCGAGGGAGGGTCAACGACAAGCACTAGCCTGGTGCGTGTCTATAGACCGTACCAGCATAGGTACTCGGCGTACGAGCTGGGTCATACGTGGTGTCCTCCTGCATGAAGTCCTAGAGTGCCTCCCCCTACTCGTCCACCCATAGAGTGCATCACCCTGTGCACTGCGTAGTCCCCCAACAAACACGCCAAAGACGAACTTCTTTCGTGCGAGCCAGCACACCTGGTTGCACAAACACATTGACAAGAGGCCGTTGGGGGGCGCGGTCCGCCATCTCTAGAGCAGAGTATGGCTCCCAATGCACGTCCTCAATGGTGAGGTGGTCGAGGTGCTCGACAAAGTGGTCGTACGCATGGGTGATCTGGAGGTGTGCAAACTGTGCCTGTGAGCCAGAATAGTGGTTACAGAGGATGACCTAAAATGTACGTATATTAAAGACTTAGAAGAGCATGTACCCGTCTATGGCACCAAAAGGACTCTATGGTAGGCTGGTCCATGGCATCCCCGTGGTACATATCCGCACAATACGGACCGCTGCTGAGCAGCATCGGCTATCCAAGGTGGAAGCACTTGAACGACCACAACTAGAGCAGGAGGGAGCAGCTTGTGAGGACAAGGGTCATCCTCGTCCTGCAACAAGCGTCGCATAGGCCACGGTACATCATGGTACATTCTTAGATATAGTGCACCTTATCCCCGTCGACAATGGCCTTCGTATACCGCATGAGGCCGGCATCAATGGAATCATCATGGCTACTAGTAAACAATACCTAGCTGAACAGCCACAACAAGTGTGCCTCGAGGTGCCTCAACACCTGGTACTTGTTGGCATTTGGGCCCATCAGCTCGACCTGTGCACAAATGAAAAAAAATAGTAAGTCCATCATATATCAAAGATAGTGCATCGCTAAATAGGAAAAATAGATAACATATGTACCTAGAACTGTGAAAGCCACCGAATGGGGGGCCATGCTTCTGTTGCGTAGCGAAGATGTAGTACACTACTGCGGCTTCGATCGAAAGAACCCCATGAAACTTGTCCAGAAGGTCATCACGCCAGTTGGCAGGTGCATCCTCTGGAGAGACAGCCTCTCCCACATATGTAGGCCAAGCACCATCGCGACGTCCTGTAGAGTGGAGGCCATCTCCCCGAATGGGAGGTGGAAGTTGTGCGTCGCAAGCCGCCATCAGTCCAGCAAAGCTGTCAGTAATGACTGGTCGCATGGGAACCATAGTGACCACTCTTGGACCTCCTTAGCCTCCTCGATAGGGCTGGAAATTTGGCTTGAGGCTTGCGAGCTGGCTCGGCTCGTAACGCGCTCGAGCCGGCTCGGCTCGGGCTCGTACTGATTCAAGCCAAGCCGAGCCCGCCTCCCAGCTCGTGAGAAAAACGAGCCGAGCCCGAGCCGCTCGCGAGCCGCTCGTTGGCTCGTGCGAGGTCGGTGCCTCGGTCCCGGTCCGATCCGTCTGGCCCAGCGGCGCCCCGCACTCGGCACTCCCGCAGCGTCGGCCTCGGCCACTCGGGCTCGGCCCAGGCCAGTCGATCGTTGCGTTGCGATGCGGTCAAGTCCTAACCGTCGGGCGGCACCGCGATCCCCATCCCCATTCGCGCGGCGCGCCGGCGTCCGTCCCCGATCGGCGATCGCCGTCCTTCACCACGCCACGCGCTCGGCGCCGCCGCCGTCCTGCGGATCCTCCCTTCCTTCCCCACGCAGTCGGCCGCCGTCCATCTACTCCATCCCCGGGACCCCGAATCCCCTTCCTTCCCCACGCGCGCGGGCGGCGGTGTCCTTCCCCAATTGGTCCCCATCCTCCCGAGTCCGACCCCTTCCTTCCCGATCCACAACGCGCCTACTCAACCGACGCGCATGGGCCTTAACGGAGCACGGAATCTCGAGCTCGAGGGAAGAAGGCCGCCGCCGTCGAGGCCTCCCCGTCGACAAGAGGGGGCGAGCCTGCACCTGCACGGTCTGCACCGCCTCCTGACCTCGCCGAACCAGCAGCATCGGTGAGTACCAGTTTTACTGAGGATTAGGGTTAGGGTTAGGGTTAGGATTAGGGTTAGGGTTAGGGTGCCTGATGCCAGATGTGCCTGCTATGTATTCTATGAGCTTTTGACAATCCTGCTATGTATTGTATGTAATCCTGTTAATTGATGATGCTATGAGCTTTTGAAATGAATATTGTCAAATGAGCTTTTGATTTGTTAGCAATGTGCAACATATATTGTCAAACCATACATTTGCTCACTGTTTGCTCACTGAAATAAATCTGAGTTCTACATATATTGATGTGGACTATTCTTTGAATGTTCTAGCAGAATACTCACAGTGAATATTTGTTCTAACAGTTAACATATATTTGCTCACTGTTTGCTCACCGAAATAAAAATGTGAGAACATTTGAACATATATTTGAACTGTTGAATAAAACTGTTAGCAAATGTATTGTCAAATGTTGAATGTTGAATAAAAATATATTGTGAACTGTTGAATAAAACAGTGAGGATGTTGAATCTTGAAATATATTGTGAACTGTTGAATAAAACAGTCAGAACCTACATGTTGAATCTTGAAATATAGCAATGCTATGCCTACTATTTGCGATTCCTGATTCTTGGGGCTAACATTTTACAATGTTTTATTACAGTCATCGAGTGAGGATGTGGATTGGGAGGCTTTGGGTGGTGATGTTCATGGTCCTGCAGACATGGATGATATTGATGTGAACTCCTCAAGCTCAAATGGTGCTGAAGAAGCAACAGAAGAGGGTACAGTGTCTCAGAAGAGGGAGGCAAAAAGGAGGAAAAGATCTCCAAAGGCAACTGGTAAACAGAAACAGAGATCAGAAGTTTGGAAGATCTTCAAGGTGGTGAATGTTCCATCGAAGACAAAGAAAGGAGAGGTTGATATAAAGGCAAAATGTAGGTTCTGCTACAAGCTCATGTCTTACAAACAAGGGGGTGCAACTTCACATCTCATGAGGCATATACCCAAGTGCACGCCATATGTGAACAAGGTGGCAAAGATGAAAGCTCAAGCGAACTTGAACTTCAGTCCTGCCACGGGAGGTGAGACTGGTTTACCTTTTGTTTCTACTAGGGAATATGATAAAGATGAAACTCGTCGAATTATTGCTAAGATGATCATTGTCCATGAGTATCCCTTTAGGATGGTTGAGCATACTTGGTTTAATGTTTTGATGAGATATTTAAATCCATTATATCAGTTCATTGGTCGAAAGACAATAAGAAATGAATGCGTCAAGATTTATGAATCAGATAGAGAAGTGCTTAGAAAAAGTATCAGAAGTGTGTCACATATTAGTTTGACATGTGATTTGTGGACCTCAAACCAAAACATTTGCTATATGAGCTTGGTGGCACACTATATAGATAAAAATTGGGTTATGCAATGTCGTGTGCTGAACTTTATTGAGTTGGATCCTCCACACCTTTGGGGTTGTCATAGCTCGAGCTATTTTTGATTGCGTTGTTGAATGGAAGATAGAGGATAAGATCATCACACTTACTCTTGATAATGCTTCCTCGAATACTACTGCTGTACGTAGTTTAATGGCCAAGTTTGCTGCTAGAGGATCAGCTCGGTTCATTACCAAGTATTTTCATGTTCGATGTTGTGCTCATATAGTCAATTTGGTTGTTAATGATGGACTACAACCATTAGAACCTTTGATTAACAAGCTCAGGGAAACAGTTAAGTATATAAAGAAGTCTCCATCTCGTATGCACAAATTTTTACAAATCTGCTCATCACTTGCATTGCAAATTGGCCCTGGATTGAGCCTGGATGTGTCTACACGATGGAGTTCTACATACAAAATGTTGTCAGTATGTATTGCTTATAAGGATGCTTTAGTGTGTTATCTTGTACGGATGCAAATTATCAATGGCAACCATCGGGCGAAGAATGGTTATTTTATGAAAAAATTGCACCAATATTGCAGTCCTTAGCTGAAGTGACTACTGCATTTTCTGGATCAACTTATCCAACGGCAAATATTTTTTATCCTCATATAGTTAATGTTAAGATTGCATTAAGAGCTGCAATTACTTCTGGAGATGAGTATTTGAAGCAAATGGCTACTGCAATGTTGGATAAATTTGACAAGTATTGGGAAGAAAAGAACAATGTTATGGTCCTTGCTACTATTCTTGATCCCAGGTTTAAAATGAGATTCATTAGTTGGTGCTTTAATCAAATGTATGAACCCTCAAAAGCTGCAAAGGAGCTTGATGATGTAAAGAGGGAATTGGAGGATTTGTATTCCCAGTTTGAGATGGATCATCGGCACAACAGAATGGGCAACAGAGGTGAAGCTACCTCCTCTTCAGCTATTGGTACAAGCAGCTCATTATCATCAGTCTCGTCTCAGTTTCAGTCATTCTTGCGTTCCACTTCTACCGAGCCTTCAAAGTCTGAGTTACTCATCTACTTAGATGAAATAAATGAGAGTTTAGATAACAAGGATTTTAAATTGCTCGCGTGGTGGAATTTGAATGCACATAGATTTCCAGTTGTGTCGAATATGGCCAAGAATTTTTTGTATACAGCTACTAGTGTATCTTCAGAATCAACATTTAGTGCTGGTGGTAGAGTACTAGATGACTATAGGAGTTCTTTACGTCCGGCTATGGTTCAACATTTGATATGTGCCTCTAGCTGGATCAGAGGTGCACATGATGATATGAGATCTCCTATAGTTGTGGTACGTTCATTTGTAATACAAAATTTGTCTATTTTATTGTTGCTTATGTTAACTTCAATATTATATATCTTTTCAGGAAGAAGACGAAGAGGATGATGTTCAAACCATTCTATTTCCTAAAAGCGTCGTAGAGAGCAGCTAGTTTCTGGTAATGCTTCTACAAATTTTATTTTCATTCTTTTGAATCTGCTACTGAACTAGTGAACTACTGAAGTGTTTCTACTAATTTTATTTTCATTCTTTTGAATCTGCTACTGGAGTGCTACTGCTTGTTTGCTCCCCTCTTCTTGTTTGCTCCTTCTTCTTGTTTGCTCCTCTTCTTGTTTGCTCCTCGCCTTCTGGTTGCTCCTGCTCCTGTGCTCTCTGCTGTGAATTGCTTGGGAAATGATATCTGCTTGAAGCCTTGAACTGCCGTGAATTTCTATGCTCTCTGCTGTTGTGAAATGCTTGGGAAATGATATGATATCTGCTCTTATGTGTAGGGCTCTCTGTGCTCATCTTATGTGTAGGGCTTATCTGCTCATCTGCTGTGTTGCTCTCTGTTATGTGTAGGGCTGGACTTTTGGCTTATGTGTATGTGTATCTACTCTTAGTCTTATGTGTTATGTGTATTGGCTTATGTGTTATGCTGCAAAAGTATTTGCTTATGTCTTATGATGTTAAATCTGGTACGCTATTAGTATTAAATCTGAAATGCACTAGTAAATCTGATATCTGAAATGCTCTCTGTTATGCAGCTTATGCTCTCTCTGTTAATGTTATGCTCTCTGTTATCTTGTTATGCATTATGCTCTGTTATAGTGTTGTTATGGGTATCCATTGTGTCATTGAGCCAAATTGGCTCGTTTGGGCATCGCCGAGCCAAATTGGCTCGTTTGGGCATCGCCGAGCCAAAATGGCTCGTTCGGGCATCTGCGAGCCATTTTGGCTCGGTCGGCAGCGGCGAACCTTTTTGGCTCGATCGGGCTCGCGAGCTGGCTCGAGCCTACCGTCGAGCCGAGCCAAGCCTCCCGCGTAGCTCGTTTCCAAAACGAGTCGAGCCGAGCCGAGCCGAGCCGCATCTTCGACCCAGCTCGGCCGAGCCTGGCTCGAGCCGGCTCGGCTCGGCTCGTTCCAGCCCTACTCCTCGACTAGAGCGGCGTCCTTGTCGGTGGCCTCCACCATCCCCGCGAGAGGTAGAAGGCTAGCATTTCTTAGCCTACAAATGTAACACCCCGCCCACTCACTAGGCCAAGATGCTACCACCACTACTACTCTTACCATTTCGTCAACACAGGAGAATTTAAAAACCCACATTAACTTTATTTATTGTGCTGCGTTCAGATACAACATAGCAACTTTAGTGATTACTCTAGCCTAGTAGAAGCTAAAGTACATTGACAAAAGTGATACAAGAGTCTTCTTTGGTTCGTGCGATCATCCATGTGCTATTCCCGCCGTGCTGGCGTCCTCAACGGTCACCTAAAAACATCAACAAAGCAAGGCTGAGTCCAGCGACTCAGCAAGTACAAAGCAAAACAGCAAATAACAGGTTCATTCATTAGACCATTATTATTCCAATTTCATTAACCACTTTTCCAGTTAACCTCTTTTCCCTTTAACCACTTTACGTTTCGATTATCTGTTCATCACGCTTACGCACATGCAATTCTTACTCATCGCTTTAGCCTATACTACTAATCGGTTATCACTTCCCACCTCTGTGGGCTATACCCCACTGTCTCTGTAACTACTCTACCGCCATCACTTCCTAGTTTTGCGAACTACTCCTCACTATCTCTGTAAAATTCTACAATCACCCCTTCCCATTTCTGTGAGCTATTCCTCACTGTCTCTGTACTGTTCTACTATTATCACTCCCAATTTCTGTAAGCTATACATCACTATTTCTGTAGCTACTTCACTATTACCACATTCCATCTCTGTGAAATGTGCATCACTATCTCTGTACTTATTTCACTGTTATCACCCCAATCTCTGTGAACCATACAACACTATCTCTGTATCTGTTTCATTATCAACTCTTTATGCAATACAATGCATCTGTAACTGTATCACTGTTCAGTTCTGTTTTCACGCAATGCAATGCAACTGTAATGCGTCTGTAACTATAGCTTATACCGGCAAAGCGCAGTGCTCACCCGTCGATGAGCCACTCAATCCCCGTCCTCTTTCATACGAGGTTCCAAGCTCCACTCCTGTGGAGTACCTACCAAGTAGGTAACACTCAAGAGCACTCCGGACTAGTCAACTAGCTCCACTCGTAGCTAGGGACTTTCTCACCGTCCTCACTCTTGAGTGCACTTAATGCAAATGCATATGCCACATGAAACATGCGTTCGCTGTTAGCACTTAATCATAAGCAACAATCATCAAAGTATGATTATCCCGAAATCATAAATCATTGTAGAGCATGTCACAGAAGACATAAAAAATACCAATCATTCACCCTAATCCACTGTTCTACCATGCCCTTGCAAATTCCTTTATGCTTTTCAACTTATCATGTCTTAACGTTCATCACTCACCTTTTCTCAATTTGCACCCGGAATAGGTAAACCTACCCCAAATTATTCAATTTTAACCAAAATCACTACCCGAATTCACCGCTTTACAATGTACTTGCCTGGTTCGCCTCGGGGATGACGCGTGGACGGCTCCGACCCGGAACCTCCACCTGCGTACATGTTAACCCGACTCAACGGTAAATAAAAACCAGAGCTTAAACGGAGAATAACGCTCCTAAGCTTGTATCCCGATCTCGGGCGAAATCGCACAGGTTTTGAGGGACCTGTCGTGCAGGTGCCGAACCCATTTTTTTTCTCTCTTTCTTTTTCTCCTTTTTTTCCCTTCTCTTTCTTTCCTTTCTTCTCTTTTTTTTCCTTTCCTCACCTAGCCGGCCGGCCGAACCGGCCTCCCCTTCTTTCTGTCTTGGCCGAATGGCCTTGACTCCTCTCTCTTTTTTCCCCCAAAGCTCTCCCTCCCTCTCTCCTCTAACCGGCCGAACCGATCCCGGGCGCGCGCGCGCGCAAGGCCGGCCGGCCCCTCACCGCCGCGGCCCTCCCGCCGCCCCACCTTCCTCCTCCCCTCTCTCGCCTCCTTTCTCCCCCTCCGGTCGGGCGGGGCGGCGTGGCGGCGCATGGCCGGCTCGGCGTCGCCGGCCCCATCCCGCGCGGCGGCCCGCCGGCCTCCGCCTACCTCGCCTCCTCCCCTCTTTCTTGCGCGGGCCGGCGGATGGCCCCCTCCCCTCGGGTGGCGCGCGGCGCGCGCGGCTGCGAGCCACCGCCGACTCCTCCGCCTCCGCAACACCCCCTCACTCTCCTCCTTCCTCTCTCTCTGGCGCACGGGGCCCCAGCCATGCGCGACCCGTCGGCCAGGCGTCTCGCGGCGGCTCGGCCCGCCGCCCCTTGGGCTCACCACCCAGCCTCCTCGCTCGCCTCCCGTGCGCGCGGTGCGGCGAGGCGCGGCCGCCGCCGCCGGCACGCCAACGGCCGCGGCTGCCCCTCGCCTCCCTCTCCTCCTTCTCCCCTCTCTCCCTTGCGCGGCGCGCCCCGGCGCGAGGCCCATGTGCATGGCACGGCTTGCCGGCCTTGGCTCACCTTGTGCTTACCTGGAGCTGGCCGAAGTGGTGAGGTTTTGTGGGCTGTTTTAGTGGAGAAGAAGAAGAAGAGAAATGGAGGGTGTGCTGTTACTGGCTTAGTTCCCTTTGCTAACCTCTTACCTTGGTTGTTGCTCTCGGTTGGGAAAGAATGGTGAAATGGGGCTTGGTCTCACGGTTGGGGAAATAAAATGGTCTTGCTATGAGGCTTTATATGGGGCTGCCCTTTGCACTTGCGAAATGACTGTCATGCCCTCCCATTCCTCTCTCATATACTTGGCTGTCCAAGGGCATTTTGGTCCACGGCTGTGCTGGCTTTGAGGTTCTACTGCCACGGTAAGTCGGTAATAAAGGTAAGGATTTGCCGGATGATGAACACCCGAAACGCGAGATGGTGCCGACCATCCCTAGGCGGTCTGGGAACCTCTGAGAGCGCTAAATATGCGGCTCTCTAGACGGTGCCGACCGTCCTGGGATGTTCTGGGAACTTCTGCGCGCGACACTAAATCGACACTCTAAAAGGTCGATGGGTCTGACGGCAAAATTCGCTCTTTTTCCCTAATGTCTCCCTTTATGTAGATTTGGGGTATTACAACAAAGCACGAAGAAGTTAGTACATAGCTCAAATATCATAAAACGATGTGCCATAGTATGTACACAAACCTGTCTCTCCAGTGCTGGTCTAGTCTCAAAGCCTGTCATGGTGTCAGCGTATGGACCACCGCTAACCCATCTCCCCCGCTCTCAGGATGTGTGACACGACATCTCGCGTGGTACTGCCCGTCGATGTGTTGGTCCAGCAAACCGAAAGACCAGTCCGAACCACCAACGTCACAAGCCATATCTACAAATTGATATAACAGATATAAAAAAGTAGATCTTAAATAAAATAATTAAATGAATCATACTTAATTTTATTTTATTTATTTGTGAATTTTTACAACTAAATGCTATTTAAATCATCGCATGAAGTTTTAATCGCTATGCATAATCGTAAACCGTCGCATACTATTTTTAATTGATGCATCCTATTTTAATCATCACAAACAGTTTTAAATCTTTTAATGCCTATTAATAATACTAATTATGAGGTTGTTATAATTTATAAGCAACTGACAAAATTTTATTTTAGTCATTTGTGAATTTTTACAGCTCAAATGTAATTTAAATTGTCACGTACTATTTTAAATCGGCGCGCCCTATTCTAATCATCACAAATAATTTTACATCTTTTGATGCTCATTAAGAATAATAATTACAGGGTTTGTATAATTTATAAGTGACTAACAAAATTTTATTTTAGTTATTTTTGAATTTATACAACTCAAATACTATTTAAATCATCTCGTATAGTTATAGTCACTATGTGTAATCTTAAAATGTAGCATACATTTTAAATCAGCACGTCCTATTCTAATCACCACGAGTAGTTTTAAATCTTTCAATTCCTATTAAGAATACTAATTATGGGGTTTCTATAATTTATAAGCGACTGAAAAAATTAATTACGCTTTTAAATGCACAACAGAACGATCTAAACAGCAATATAATTATTATCAACTAAATTACCATTAATTTCTAAATAAAAATTCAATGATTTCAGTTGCTATCTTACCATATTTTAAAAATAATTATATAAAAATATAGAAAACTTACCGTCGTCGATGCACAGATTCCTCCTCCTCTCTTCCCCTCTCTCTCCTCCTCTCTTCCCCTCCCTCTCCTCTTCCCCCTCCCCTCCTCTTTTTTTCTTTCCTCTCTTTCTCTTCTCTCTTTCTCCTCCCTCTCTTCTTCTTTCTTGCTGTCGACCGAATAAGGGAGGCGTTGGCCACACGGAGGTAAATACCCTCTAATTGCCCAACGATTGGATGGCTAGAGACAAAGACGCCTAATCGTCCAACGGACCTTTCCAAATACCAGCAGCCAAATCAACGACACTACCAACGGACCTTGCCCTCTCCTCCCAACTACCTATTGGGTGATACAGTTGTGAGGGTGAAAATAAGATTAACGTTTCATGTTTCTTTGGTTAGAGCCTATGATTTTCTGTTATTTTCTTTTGAATGCAGTGTTCTTTTCTCTCTAATCTACTAATTTAGGTACTGTTATTGTCCTGCACTATTTTTTAGTGTTTAATTTAAAAGATAATTGATTATATACCACTTAATAGCGTCCACTTTTACAAATACCATTGAAAAACACTCTCTCTATTATATGTTACTGAATAGTATCCGCTTCTACAAATGCCATTGAAAACACTCTCTCTATTATATACAACTGAATGGCATTGAAATTCTATTATATACCACTGCCGTTAGTTGACCGTTAGGGCTGACCGTTATACTCCGAAAAAGACCAAAATGCCCCTAGTAAAAATCGAAGACCCGATTTATTTAAAATAGCAAACATGTGTAAAAAAATATGAAAATTCACATAAGTGTTGCTCAACATGTCAGTGAGCTAGGGAAAAAAATTTTAAGGCACTGTTCAAAGAAAATTTTTAGATTTTAATTTAAATGCTAATAAAGGCTACTATTTACAAACAGAGACTGCATGAGGTCTAAAATTTCTGGAAAATTTCTTACATGCCCCTAAGATGTCAAATAGCTCCCAAAAAAATATGATTTTCTATTTTTATACAGTGAACCTGTCCCAGCTAAAAAATAGCTTAAATAGGTTGATTTTCGATTTGAATTTAAAAAATAGAACAAATGGAGTCAATTCACAAAATTCTATTTTAGTTGTAAACTGCCCGAATGTTCCACCAAAAAATTTTAGTATTTTTTTTTCTAAGCCAATTTGCCTTATATTTAATTTTTATCATAGAGATAGATTTGAACTGAGGGCAAAATTGTCTTTTTCCAAGGGCAAACGTACCCTAACTGATGGCAATGGCATATAATAGAATTTTAGTGCTATTTAGTGACATATAATAGAGAGTATTTTTCAATGTTTTTTTTTGTAAAAATGGATGCTATTTAGTGGCTTATAATCAATTATCTCTTAATTTAATGAGGAATGTTAATATTGTTGTTATTATAAAAACCAAAGTGAAGTGTTGAAAGGAGGCTAGGGACATACCTGATGGATTGTTTAGTTTGTGCGTCTGATCTGGGTGTTTATTGCAGAAAACAACTAAGCTTCCTTCAGAACATTCTATTTTATTTTGTCAAATCATCTCAGCAGAACTAATTAAGGTTTAAAGGATTGATGTGGGCATTAATTTTGTTGCTTCATTGTCATGCCATTTTTTTAGATAATAAAGTTTTTTATTTGGTACTCAGCATCTGTCACACTTTATAATTGTACTTTTGTTCTCTATGAATTAAAAAAAATTGTGCGAGTCATATGTGTCGATATTATTAAGTGCTGATATCGCTGCCTCTATCGTCCATGTCCTTATACATAAATCAAATGTTTATTAAGGATGAGCTTCAAAATGAACTTAGGCTGAGCTGCATTAAAAACTGGCTGGGTTAAGAGTGGAAGAAGACATTAATTGTTGATATTTCCCAGATGTGTTGATCTATTGCCTATAAATCCTTCATATATTCTCTGAATCTCTTATCCATTTCCGTTTTTCACCTCATAGGTCTTCTGTTCAGGCTCCATCATTAAGCTTTTTCAGATGTGTGAGCTTGATAGGTCTAGAGACTGATAAATTCTGTGGTGGCCATGTATGTTTGTCTTCATAACATAGTTCTATTTAATTTTCGATAGGAAGTACATATATGTTTTATGTCCAGTGCTAATCAGATTGGATAGCTGTGTATGACACCTTTGCGCTTCATACTTCATAGTTCATTAGTTCCTAGAAATAATTTTGTCATTGGCTTGCAGGCTACGCTGTTAGCTGCAGGTCGATTTCCTGTTGACGTACAAGGTTCTGAAGACTAGGACCACTACTAATGTAACATCCTGTACCCAACCAACTGTTGCTTCAAATCCTACTCAGAACCTGTTTCCATTGCAAGGTTTGATGCGTCATATACCCTGCAATCTCTTTCATTTCCTGAAAAATCATATCTCTAATGTTTTTATTTTTTCCTACTATAACATATCAAAACTGGAAATTCGAGCTCTGTGGAATAAAATCCTCCGCATAGCAAACCTAGGCAGCAGAGGGAAAAGGGTGAGATACCTATTTGTATACTAATTCACACGTTGAACAAGAGGAAAGATGAACTTTTCAGGTTCTGCATCCAAAAGAACTGAGTTTTTCATACTTCAGAAGTTGTATATTGTATATGTACAGGATCGAGTTTTTGACAATTCAAAAGCGGCCGATGTTATTGACGTAATAAGCTTTCCTGTGGACATAATGACAATTAAATATTATCTCATCCGCATCGTTTTAATCTATGTACTGGTCTCATGACATGTCTATCTCATTATCACATTCGTATCACCTGCCCTTTTTTACCGGCGAGCGTAGCGTGCCACTCTGTCAAGGATTTAAGGGGAAAGAAAGGAAAAGATCATGCAAAAACTTGACAGAAAGATGTATCTTTAAGAATAAGGGTAGAAAATATATGCTATTCTAGCCATTTGCACGCTTGTTTTTTGATTGGGAGAAAATTCAAGATTGGTCACTTCAATTATTGGTGAATCAACAACGAGTGGCGCCAATACAGGGGTGGCAGATTCTCAAAATTTTCCTTTTCAATTATAGTCACTACTGCAAAAGAGGCTATACTAGATGGCTACATCATAGACGGTTCCTATAAACCGTCTATATTGCAACTATCATAGACAGTTTATACTAACAACCGCCTGTGATATTTTCACAGACGGTTATTTATATGAACCGTCTGTGATAAAATAATACATCACAAACTATTCTTATTAATAACCATTTGTTAAAATATTACAAACGGTTGTTAGTATAAACCGTCTGTGATAATGCAAGATATCATAGACGTTTCGTATTAATAACCGTCTGTGATAATTCACAGACGTTTATTCATAAGAACCGTATGTGATATATGCATTATCATAGATGGTTCATTTAACAAACCGTCTCTAATAATGCCATGACACCAATCCATGGCATCTCCCCTAGAATTTTGATCTCACACATCTATTATCTCCGCATTGAACGGTAGGCACCAGTTCCTCCCACCTCTCGCCCCTTATTAATTACTCCCTATCTCCCTTTCACTTCAAGATGCGTGAGTTCTACCAGCTACTCCCAGCTTGTTCCTCGATGACGCTGACTACCGTCGTAAGCTAGCACCTCTGTTGTGACACTACGGTCTACTGCACAACACACCCTTGTCATAAGTGTCATAAAAGTATCTTGTGCAGTGTCACTGTCGTGACACAAAGGTGACGCTACTGCCGCCTCTCCTTCACTACAGGCACCGCGGAAGCAGCTAGCTACCAAGATGGCGGTCAAGTCGACTTTAAGGACATCCAGTTCACGCGCTGCTAGGATCTCTCCTTCTTCTATGCTTTGGCCATGGGTTCGTAGATTAGGAGATGTGTTTTTGCCATGTTTAAGATTTGGGTTCATAGGATTAGGAGATATATTCTTGCCATATTTAAGAGTTGGGTTCGTAGGATTAGGAGATGCGTTCTTGCCATGTTTTTGCTGTATTAGATGGGTAACCTGTTTATTATCTTATGATGCTATATTGGTAGATTCTAATAAAATATGCTGCCGTGTTTGCTACTGTATTTGCTTGTTTTCAAAGGGTATATATAACTAACATTGCTTGAGGCTAACCAAAAAACAGAAAATTTAGGTATAATATGAACTATCACATATGGTTTTGTGGTATAAACCGTCTATGAAGTATTATCATAGACGATTCTATATTGCAACCATCTGTAATATTAACCCATCACAGATGGTGGTAGTTAGAACCATCTATAATGTTAGAGTATCACAAACAGTTTTTACTTTGAGCCATCTGTGATGTTAGAGTATCACAGACGATTCTAGTTACAAACCGTCTGTGTTGTATTTATCATAGACGGCTCACAAACTGTCAGTGATAACCTCTGATTATCACTGACCTATAAATTCAGATGTTCAGAAAATTATCTGTGATAATAGATTCGAATCGTCTGTGATTACCTTTTTTTTTGTAGTAGTGGATGAAGGTGTAATGTTTAAGTGTGTGTGGTAAGTTTTGTTCTCAGGTTAGGCCAGAATCAAGCTACTGGCCGGTTGAAGCAAGACTTGCAAGTGGTATACAATCGGTGCATATATGACTAGAGGGAGTACAAGGACTGGCCCCACACAGGATACCGTGGCAATCCAAGCCATAGACCAACAAAATAATGCTTAGATCCGCTTCAAAACTATGCAGACAAAATAAAACTTCAAATTACGCAAGGTTATAATGCTTTAACATGATTCGACCATGTATGTTCATTAGAAGTTATGTTGTTCATTGGGCCTTTTAATTTACACCACTGCCTCATAAGGTATTATAGATATTTCCCTCTAAACAAAGGCATTATAAAAATTTCCTGGAAGGCTCATAAAAACCACAGCTCCAAATATCGAACAAGAATGTGGCACGGTTAATTACGCAGGAAAAGATCAATAGTTCTGGGAATTCCAACTATTACAAAAAGTCCCGCGCGCTCCAAGTTAACCTTGTGTGGACATAATTTTATCAATTGAAGTCTGACATCAACAACCGTTCCAACATGGTTGTTATCGTCTTCAGGGTTCGAAACAAGACCCGCCCATGAAGTCACTCGATCAGGGGAATAGTGTTTGCCCACGTTAAGCAGGAGATCGAGATATTACGAATAGGGTAGCTCGTAAGACAAAAAAACGGATACGACTATTCATATTATTCAACTACTATATTTAATATGATAAATATGGTATAAATTTTCTCATCTGATTAACAACTTCTTCCCTATTTATATTTGTATTTGAATTTACAAAAAAAATGATATAAATATGGTATAGAAATTTTCCATATAAATTGTTACTTTAGCTGAACTGTTTGTATTTGCATTCGAATTCGATAAAGCAGTATAAGTATTTTATTGCAATATGCCTAATTAGGTGGACGAGTTTTTTTAATTTAATGTGAATTCATATTCCTTTAGGTGAAATAAATAGATTAGAATGATTAAGTATAATCATACAAGTATAAAGCGTCACTAATATTTTCACATTTCATAAGTTATAAGATATTTGGTTTCGACTGAATTGAGTAGATATTTGATTCAAATTCATATCGGTTATGACATTTAATTCGCATTCGTATTCAAACATATCCAAATTCATATTTGTATTTGATTTAAAATACAAATACGAATATAGTTTCACCACTAGTTAATTTATATTCAGTGTGCTTTTATCCCTACTAACTACTATGCGGTCTGGTCGACATAGTATGCATTCTCCGGTTTCGTATCTTTTATAACTGAAGAATATAAATATCACATTTGACCAATAGAGATCTCTCCTTTTATCATATCTAACCACACAAAAAGGCATTATATACTATATATTGGTCCATAAAAACGGTTAATAAATGTAATGACGTTGATTAACTAAACTAATATGACACTACTCATGTCGCCTGTCGATCGAGGTGGATGACACCATTTGGTATTCAACCCATTTGGAAACTTCACTGATAAAGGAAAGGCTGTAGTTTATTCTGATCAGGAGGGGGAAGGGAAAGCACGAAGTCCCGCGAAAAGAAGCTGCATGTACTTGTGTAATATAAACAAAACAAAGGACTTTTCTATATATTAAAAAAACAAAAAGGAATAGATCATCTAGTCACCTTCGTCCTCGTGAGAGTAGAGCAGCAGATAAAGTTGAGTAGAAAACTATAGCTGTAGTGGCTTTCATACGTCAAGTCATGGGTTGAATTGTTTTGGACACAAAGGAATTAAGCATGAACCGATCACCATAGCAGCCCTCTTGAGTACGGCATCACGCTTGGTAAATCAATAAGACTTCTTATTATAGTCTTTCTTATCATGATCATCTCTTTCTCTGTTCACAAACTTAAGACAACTAACATGAATATGACATATCTCACCATACTTAAAGAAATGATTGGATCATCTCTTCCATACTCTCTTACTTTCTTATAAATTTAGATGAATTTATTAGTGATGAGGGCTAAATTATATACGAAAAAGCTATCAAATTGCTCATTACTTATGGTTTAAAAAAATAAACAAAGAAAAATCAGAAAAAAATATTCTCACGAGAAGACATCAAGCATATATGGTGCTCAGAATTTCTTGCTAGCTAGCGTGTAACGCCTTGATATGACTTGTAGATAGGTAGCACTCATGATGCACCATATGCAACATACATCTAATTAATTACGGTATTAAGGATGGATACATGAGACAAAAGGAAGACAGAAGCGAAGAAAATGGTGAACGTTTCTTCTCTTGGGTGGAGCACTAAAGCACTTCTCTCTTGAAAAAAGTACAATTAACGTAGCATGTTCTTTAACAATGTGGTGACATACGTGCACGGGAGGCATTCAAATGTTAGATTTGAGTTTTTCTAATGTAGAGCTTTGCCGCCGCTGTTGACTAGTTTAAGTGGTAACCAAAGTTCGACTGGCAGCAACCACACGCTAAGCATAACAATTGTTCCCCTTAAACAAAAAGAATTGAAGAGCTCTAATAAAAGGAAAAAGTGTATGTAGCACATAGATCAAGCCAATTACAGGGAAAAAGGTGTGGTTTCAAGAGCGCGTGCACGCCAGGAGTCGAACCGGGTCTCACGCACGAAATTTCTCAACGAGCCTATCCTATTCCCAGACATCGCCATTGCCACTACCTTTTTGCAGTCAAAGCACAGTGGAGAAGACGAGAGAGATTGATGCAAATTGATCATTGATGGACGGGAAGCCGTCAGAAAAACTGCCGTTTTCGAGAGCAGTTGCCGATTTGCAGCAAACACAACCTTCTCGTGGGGTTAGCTTCCGTCTCCATCTTCTCCATGTACACTGATAATTACAGATGGCTCCGATTCCCGGTTGGCTCTTTTGCAATTTCGCATGTCTTTGGTAAAGTCTTAGGGGCCGGTTGGTGCAGAAACCATGGGCGGAGCCAGCTTAAGGTGTCGGATATACACGGGCATCCCCAATTTTTAATATATACACACACACCCCTCTTTGCTAGCTATAGGTTTTAATTTGATAATACTTGGAAAAATTAGATACAAATTGTATTTCATGCCCTCTGTTCAGATTTTACAGACAGCCACGCATCTTTTCCCTCTACCTATATAGTAGCATGTGAATGGTATGAAAGCACTTATTTTATTTAGGTATTTGGAAATTCTTTAGTTTTTAACTAAAAATGAAATATCAACCTGATTCTCTGTCTGTTTTCATCGTTGCGACCATCACGATGAGTGCAATAATTGAAAACTAATATGAGGGTCATGGCATACTAATAAAACATGGTGAAATGGATATACATTTGTAATAACATGTTCACACATATTTAAAATATTTTTATCAATATTATTATTTGTAATTGTTATCACTCCGTAAAATAAAGTTGGTTTCACAATTAAATGTGTAAAGTAGCTAATTAATTAGAAAGAAAACCCAACTAATTATTTTGGAATGTTAAGTATGCATGGTTTAACCGAAACTACCATTCGATCAACCGATAATCACTTAACAACTATCTTTTATTCCATCTTTAAGCACCAATGGTGCACACCCAACATAAATTTTCTAGCGCCACCACTAGCAGAAACCCTTGTTAAGAAAAGTTAGTGCAGAAAATTACGTTCAGAAACATATATAAGAAAAGACAACAGTATTGTTGGTTTTGTTGATTTCAATACACCCCTATATCTAACTCGCAGGAACGCACCTCTCTCCTCTCGTTTCTCTCGTTGTATATAATTAACCAAGTTTTTAGGAAATTCAGAACAAAACACATGAATCCATGGCTCAAACGAAATGTTAGGATGCATTCTCCATAGGAAAAATACAAGGAAATTTGGAGGAAAATGCTTGTTAGTTAAGCGCGAGAAGGGAGGAAGAAAGTGCATGAAACTTTCAAAGGAATTTAAACATGAGATTGGAACTTGTGTTTCATTTCCTCCTATAATGTGTAGAAAAGTTTCCTATATCCTATGAATATTGTATGGTGCAATCCCATAATCCAAACCCCTTGTATAGAAAATTTTCCTTTGGAATGCAACCTTCATTTTAAATCCAAATTTCCTTTTTGTGTCCAAAAGTTAATACACATGACAAATATAGACCAAAATATGTCAATTTCTCTACAAAATAGGTACAATGTGCTTTTCTTGCTGTGTTAAATCTCTACCACCACTACGTACCAGGATCCATTCCTGACGGCCAGATTCCGTCAGGAAAACCCAAAAAAAACAATCAGGACAGACCTTTCGCGACGTACGGTCACCATCAGGAATACCCCGTCAGCACTAGAGGGTCAGGAAAATCCAAGTTTTCGCAACGGAAAGCCGTCAGGAAGCCTTTCCTGACGGGGATTCCTGACAGGGCAGGGAGGACTGGTCAAACAGGGTCGCTGAAGGAATCCGTCAGGATTGCCCGTCAAGCAATTTCTGGTAGTGCACCCAATTTCCAACTTGGCCAAAGAGAGACACCCAAGCAATATTTTTATTCACATTTCAACGTATAGTGGGCAGAATAGTAATACACCTCTGATGGTTGGACAAATGGAAGGATCATCTAGCTACAAAAAAATTCTGAACCGTTTTGGCGGCTTTGTGCAAAATGGGGTGGAGGAAGGTGTCGAGTAGATTCCCCTTCGTTAAAATTACAGCTTAGATAAGATACTCCATTTTACTAAGCTAGCACTAACACCGGAATGTGGCATGACTAGGAAAAGGTTACACAAGAAAATAGTGGACCTATTTTCGTATAAAATGACTTTTTGATGACTTGCATGTCACTGCATGCTCTAATTTATGTTTGGTACCAACATGTCAAAAGTGTGTGTCACGAAAGGGCGAGAGCAAATCGGTACATTCCTTTATACATATAATACTGTACTATTAGGTTTACTCTAAAACCCGCTAGCCAATCATAAGGCCTGAGAGGTGGAGCACCCCCACAACAGACATGATCATAAAAATTAAGAGTAATGCTTTCATGCATTACACTCTAATAAGAATGTCACTAATCTCAAAGCACACGAAAGGGTAAGTAATCACTATCTATCATTCAGTTCTACTTTAAAAGTTATGCAAATCACTTAAAAAAAGTATAGAATCAGCTCCCAAAAGTTAATTAAAAGTGCAAATATAACTCTCCCAAGAAGTAAAATCAGCAAGTCATTTTATAGCTACAAACAATTTATCTTTTAACTACAAGAAATTGCGAACTCCAAAGGCCAACATACATGACCAAGCAATTCCTTCGTCCATATTGGCGGTCTCCTGGTAAAGATGGTTTGGTTGACACAATACGAAAAGGCCAGCAACCAATTGACCAGCAGATGAGGGGGGAAATTAAAAAAAAGGATGCATTCGAGATTACTGAAACTTCAAGGAGTTAAATATAAATTAACCCAGAAACATCTCATCCTCTCCTTATAAATAGCTCCAAGAACCACAAGAAGCAAGAAGCCCATCTCTGGACTCTGGGTACCTTGTGTATATAACTCTTCATTGTATCAAATCCGATCCAAAGCTAGCTAGTAGCTAGCTATAATTAAAGAGAAGGGTTAGATTCTGAAAGCTTTGGGTTCCAATCAAATTGGGCACCTTATCATACCATATGCATCTCTCCCAAATCTACAGCCTTTAATTGCATTAGAACCAGTGGACTAGTGCAAAGCAAGAGATTCTTGAAGCCAGTGGCATGCAGCTGGGAGAATTAAGCTTGTGATATCAGGAAGGATACCAATTGCGGGCTGTTATGAGGGAGAGTTGGAGTTGCTCTTGGATTTCTCCACTTGAGGTGAGCTTACAAATCCCTTTGTGTCTACATATACAGATCATTAGCTGATGGTGTATATATGTAGCTTGCATGTACCAAACTCAGGTTATGACCTATATTTGTAATTGTGTATATAGGTTCTTGTTAAGATAAGGAAATTATTACTGTCGAGTCAAGGAAAGATGGCATCCTCATCGTCGGCGGCGACCATGGTTTGCGCGAGAGAGGGACGCCACCGGCAGCGCTACGAAGGCTGTTATCGCCTTGTCTCAGGGTACTTAACTAGCTTGATAGCATGCACACCTTGTTCTTTAAGCTCTTAACTGGCGAGATGTCCAAAAAAGCTCACATGAATTGTGCACATTTAAAGGACAAACAGCAAACCGGCTCTCTCCAACACTTGCATATATAGTCACATGAAATCACATGCTAAGACGTTTGGAAGAACAAGAAAAAGCATCAGGCTTCATTCGCTGCATATTTAATTTGATGCTCAAATGACTAGACGATGAACAATAGCAAGTTCTACATAAAGATAAACGAACAGTATATAACATTACACATGGAACTTTTCTCTACATGGATCAGAATACTTTTCCTTTAGCCTACCATCTTAAATTTGTGCCCGAAGAATTACGCGAATCGTTGTTGATCTTACTTATTTTTTCCTTTAACAGATGCATCCCTTACAAGCTCAAGGACGGTGAAGAAAACAGCTGGCTGAAGGATCATGTGCTGGACAGACTGCAAGTGCTCATGATCTCGACGCCGAAGAGAGGCGATCTCATCTTCCCAAAGGTGAGCGAATCGACAACAATATCATATGATCATATGCAAGCACGGTTCAATCATGTAGAGAATCTAAATAATTGATTATAAGTTCCAAGAAACTAACATGGAAAAGCTTGGTGACATGGTCACGTGGCTGGTGCATGCAGGGTGGATGGGAGGAGGACGAGAGTATCGACGAAGCTGCGTGCAGAGAGGCCTTCGAGGAAGCGGGCGTCAAGGGCATTATAAGTGTAGGTGTCCTCCCTCTACTCATGACGTGGCATATATGATATTAAAACTACTAATTTAGTAGGGCCTTTTCTGAAGTTAATTAATTGTTTATTAGCTAGTGGATCTCTACTACTTGAAAGAAGAGTTAGTGAGTGCTGAGTGATACATTCTTCACCCTCTCCCGCCTCTCCTCTCACATCCCTCTTCTGCCCTTGAAAAATTTCTAACAAAAAAAATCACCTTATAACAAACAAATTAACCACTAAATTAAAAACATTTAGTACTTACCCCAACAAACTTGTCCTCTCCTGTCCACACAGTCATTCCTTTCTTCCATGGGTCTCCATCAACCTCTCCTTATTCTCTTATAGTCACCACAAACCAATAAGGTTTCATTAGATGTTGCTAGCGCTAGGTCATCATATTAATCATTGTTGAGTGAGGCCATTTCTACTAGCCCTAATATAGTCCAATTTAGCTGCGGGCGACATAACAACACCAAGAAAGACTAGGTGTGCAGAGTTGAGAAGCATGGTGTAAACCAAGCTCAGTAACAAAGCCTGAGGCAGAACTCGACAAGGTGCTACAGTGGAGCTAAGAGCGTAGTGTAGGCTAGGCCTAGTAACATCCGTTTACTTGCTCATATGATTTTTTATCCATAGCAACTCATGTGCATTAAACTAGTTAAGGTATAATAATATATGCATGATAAGGAACATGTTTGGAATTTTGTTTTTCTTTTTGTAGATATCACATTGGGTATATTTTGAAAGGATGTGTGTAGTGCATGACGTGTCACTCGCATGGCTATGCCTTTTGTTTATTGTGGTGGATAGAATGGTCAATGTTAAGTGGCTAACACAACATAGAAAAAGTCAGTTACCTATCTGTTGCTTATCTGTTGCTTACAAGTGGTTGTTCTCTCGTAGGCTCATAGCTAAGGGTTTTTTAATGGTTTAATAGGAAGGGACAATTTTCAGATGCAGCAAGAGCAATGATTAATACACAATTCATCAGAATTAGAGGAGAGTTAAATTAATATTGCAAAAGACCTGCGTGATGAGTATGGCCTACCTTGTCATTTCCTTTGGGTGCCTCTAGTAGCAACAAATGCACCAATCCTTGGTTTGTTAGGTGGCCAACAGGTCATATGCTGTACAACCACTACTATGCTAATCTGAATAAAATTCTTCTAAAAAATATGAATAATATTGAATACATTCTTGCACATGATTTCCATGAGGTAGGATAGGAGTTTTTGGAACGGTGTTACGAACAGTACGTCGCATCCAGTACCATCCATGTTTTTCATGTCAAAAGGGGTCATCAAGGCGCCTGAATTTTTGTTAGGGAATAAGTCAAAACTACTGACTGTTGATGTGCTTAGCCTTAGAGACGTGTGCACTTCAGTTGTTGGATGATTAAAAAAATCAGGGGCCTGATAATTAGCAAAACCGTTAAATATAACTAGCAATATGTCAAGAGTAGAACTAAGTCACTGACAACTGAAGATGGCTTGAATTCAGGGGAGTCCACTGGGAGAATGGATCTTCAAGAGCAAGAACAAGCAGAACAGCTGTGGGCTGGAAGGGGCTTGCAAGGGCTCCATGTTTGCCCTCCAGGTCACTGAGCTGCTGGAATCATGGCCTGAGCAGATCACCCATGGCAGGAGATGGGTAAGCATCTCATTCTACAGTTGCCGTTTCACTGTCATATAGACAGACTTCGAGTGTATATTATATATCAGCAACTCATGGAGTTCTTGTACATGGATTTGTGAATGTATATCCAGGTACCAGTTGAGGAGGCATACGGTCTTTGCCGGTACGACTGGATGCGAGAAGCGCTGGACAAGCTCAAGGAGCAGCTACTGTTTGGGAGCAACATCAGTCCCCTGCCGTCACAGGAGTTGCCGGATTCGTCGAGCCTGTACACGGTGATGCCGGTGGTAGGAGCTGTAGCATTGTGCTGATGCTATGCTGCTGCTGATGTTAGAAATTGAGCTCTCACTACTGAATATGCAAAGCTACCTAGAGTTTTGTGTGTTCCCTAGTATTGAAAAATGATCCCAAGATAACTTTAGACTCTGTAACACCCCACCCATCCTCTGGGTCTAGAGTGTTACCATCATTACACAATATTACCTTTTTTAATAACTGCTAACCGATTTAAGCAAACACTACTTTATTCATAATGCAAAGAACACTTACATCATATCATTTTAAGCAACTATTCTAGCATACTGATGGAGTTTAAACATACTAACAAAAGCTGATATGTGAAGTGTTGCTAGTACGTGAAGTTATTCATGTGCTATTCCCACTCATGCATGTCGTCCTCAACAATTATCTAAAAACAAATAAAGCAATGGTGAGTCCGGAGACTCAGCAAGCACACGATAAAACAGTGGCGTTAGCAATTTAATAATTTCCATTTTTGTGAACTATACATCACTATCTCTATAACTATTTCACTATTGTCACTTTTATGCAATGCAATGTAATGCATCTATAACTGTATCACTGTTCTGTTCTGTTTTCATGCAATGCGATGCGATGCGTTTATCACTGTAGCTTATACCAGTAGAGTGGAGTGTTCACTCGTCGATGAACCACTCAATTCCCATTCTCTTTTATACTGGAATCCAAGCTCCACTCCCGTGGAGTACCTACCGAAGTAGGTCCTGTTGTTTGTGTATGAGTGCAATGCGTGTGCAACATACTTTCAATGTTGGCATTTAATCATAAGCAGCACTCATCAAAGTATGATTAGCACGTAATCATAAGTACTGTAGAACATGACATGGAAAACACAAAATACCAATAATTTACCACAATCTACTATTTTACCATGCACTTGCCTGTTAACTAAGTGGAGTAGAGCGATGTGCAGATGACGTCGATCCTAAATCCCTACTTGAACAGGCAGTTAATCCCAACTCAGAATAGAATACCGATTCATATGCTTAAATGAATGGCATCGGCTCTACGTGTAAAGTTCAACACTGGCGATAAAACATCTGGGGTTAAGGACCTGATGCGCAGGTACCAAACCCCCATTTTTTCTCTTTTCTTTTCTCTCTCTTTTTTTTCTACTTGGCTGAACTGGACTCCTCTTTTTTTCTACCAACCTTATCCCTTCCCACTTCTTCACTCACTCTCTCACTCTCTCTCTTCTAGGCAACACAGTGGATCCTGGCGGGGTTCAACATGCCAGCTCTGAGGCCGTCGCCAGCCTTCAGCCTCCAAGCCCCCCCACTGGATCCTCCGATCCCCTTCTGTGCCGCCCTCTCCTCTCTTCATCCTCTCCGCCTCCTCCCCTTGGCCTACTGCTCCAGGCTGTCGCTCTCCATGGTGTCCAGATCAAGATGTGGCATTCTATCATCGGCTATGCCAAGCCACCTCCGAGTTCTAAGCAGGATGTTCTCATGAATATTCCTTTATCATGAATCCTCCTTGGCATCCATCTCAATGAATTTTCTTCTATTAATCATCGTTTCGCTCCAACCCTGTTTGACTCCATCAATACTCCGTGCCCAATCAACCCAACCTCAAATCACCCATTTAATCATAATAAAAATCAATCAAGTTCAATTGGATTTCTTTGGATCTTTTTGAGTTATTTGGATTTATTTGGATTCAGTTATTTAGCGCGTTATTAGAATTGGAGTCTTGAAGCATCAATGGATGAAGCGAGACCAAAATCCAGGTGAAGGTGAAGACTACAGGCTTAAGACCATCGAATGAGAAACCTTTGAGTGAGCTCAAGACCGCGGTAAATCACGCAAGGCGAGTCAATACTTTTATCATGTTGAACCTACATTTCCTGCAAATTACTTTTGTTTAAATTATCAAATTGCTTGTTGTTATTTCATATGCAAATATATGTTTGTTTTAATATTGTAGTTATAAGACCATTACTTGACTTGTTAGTATTAAGGGGGGTAGTTTGTAACAGCCCAGCTGTTTATTTCAAAAATTTTAGTAAAAAAATAAATTTAATTTAATTTAAAATAAAACCAAGTGCTCTTCAGTTGCTTGAATTTTGAAGATTTTATTTGCCGGTTTTTAGCTTTTTTTTTTAAAAAAAGAGGCTTTTCTTAAAAGTAATTTAACTAAAAACATAAAAAATATTATTAAGTAAAAGATATTTTGGATTTCCATGAAAATCATATTTATTTCCATAATTTAAATAAAAATATAAAAGTAATATAAAGTAAAATTAATTATTTTAAAAGCATTTGGCTTTTATCTGGATTTTTTGTGCTTTTCTAGAATTTAAAAAATCAATTTCAAAGATAAAAAGTATTTTGTAAAAATTAAAAGACCAAATTTAAGTTGTAAATATTTTTCCTAAGTCTAAAACATCTCCAGGAATTTCTGTGAATTTTTAGACTTTATTTTCAATTTTCTAAGTGGTTTCAAAGTTCCTGAAAATATAAAAATAGAATTTAAACCCTCTCTCTTCTTGGGCTGAAAAGTGTCACGCCCAGATCCAATCCACCCCGCCCCGTTGAATCTCAGCTGCTCTCATCCGCTTACCCCTTCACTCTTCATCCGACGGTATGGATTAAATCCACCGCCGCTCGATCTAATCTCGGCCATCCAATATCACTTAACTCCTTCCCCTCCAGTCAATGGTTAGGACCCTCTTCCCTTGCCACACGTCGCTCATCCGCCCATCACCTCTCTCCTCTCACTTCTCTCACTCGCCAACATGTGGGCCCCGTATGTCAGCTCTTTCTTCTCCCCTCCTTCTTCCTTCGGTCAAGCCGCCATGGCCACCCGCGCCGAGTTCTTTAAGGCTTCTGTTACAACACATTTGCTCGGGCAATTGCTGCCATTATTAGCCCTAATCACTCCCCTCTTCATTCCGCACTCATTCTGACCATTTTCTCCCCTTTAAATGCCGCTAACCGCCACACCATGCCGCCCTCGGCCGCTTAATTTCGGTGAAGTCGTGCTCAGCCGTTACAACTCCCCGCCCCTATAAAACCCCTCCCCGAGGATCCCTTAGCCACGCCGCCCCTTTCCCCTCTGCGAATTCCTCTCCCCGAGTGCCCGAGAGCCTTGGCGTCATGCTTCTCCATCTTCACCACCGCACCGCACTCCGGCGACCGATTGCCGCCACCTCGGTCCATCTCATGCCATGCCAACGCCGTCTGTGCCTTCCTCATCGCTGTGCGCACATCCTCCGCCCCTCCTCCGAGCGAAGCCGCCGTCGAAACCCCCTCGCCGTCGACGCCCTTGCACCGTTACTTCTGCCTCTTCGTCGTCAACAGCCTCCGTTGCTCCCTCAGCTTCACGCAAGGTACCATTGAGATCCCCTTGCTCTCCTCTATCTTGTGCTCCGCTCACCGACCGCCGCCACCCACTGTAGCTCCAGCGACTCTCGAGTCCCGAGCTCCGCGTCCGTCCAGTGCGGCTGTAAGATCGAGAAGGCCGACTAGAGGGGGGGTGAATAGGAGGTTTTAAAATTTTCGTCTAATTCTAATTAGCAATTTTAAACTTGATGGATTGATAGAGCAAGATAACACTAACACTAGCACAAGTAATCGACTAAGAGCAATAACGAATGGTAGAGAACAACAATTGCTACTCTAACTAAGCAAGCAATCAAGTGATATGAATGAAGAGCGTTGCTTGAATGAAAATGATCACAAGAGAGCAAACCACAATTGACACGATTACTTTTTACCGTGGTGATCGGAGACTTGCCGGTCTCCCCTAGTCCACGTTGAGGTAAGCCCGAACGAATCGGACCGGCTCCACGAATGAGCCTAAGCACCTCGATCACTATTGGATGCCCTTTCCTCTCGGGTAGGCGAGCTCCAAGCCTTCACAATCTTAGGGCCTTCTCACAATCTTCTTGAGAAGATCACCGAAACTCCGCCAAGCCGTCTAGGTGCCGGCAAGCACCAAGAGAATAGACCACTGCGGCTTGATCTCACTCAAGTGCTCAATGGATCAACTAGAATGCAATGCACTTGAATTTTGGGTCAACTACCTCAAATAAATGCACAAGTGAGTGAATGAGGTGTGAGAGGTTGCACTAGGCTCAAATGTATTCAATGGATGTTCAACAACATGTCCAAGTTCTGGTGGGGGTGTATTTATACCCTCACCAACCTCAAATAGCCGTTACAATAAACAATCCTGAAAATTCAGAAAATCCGGTACTACCGCAGGCAAAACCGCGGTACTACCGGACTCTAGCTGACCGGTCAGAACGGCTATGTCAGAGAGTCAGAAGTAACCGTTGGTCAATGAGTGCGGTACTACCGCCGTTAAAAACGCGGTACTTCCGGACGTCCGGAAGTTCCGCTCCAAGATCCGGTACTTCCGATCTCAACGAGTCTAAGTCTTAATCTCGGCGCTCTCTGGAAATAACGTTCCGCACAGGTATCCGGAACTTCTGCACATGCGGTAGTTCCGCAGGTGAAACCGCGGTACTTCCGTTTTCAGAGAGGCTAAGTTAAATTCCGGGCGCTCTCTGGAATTAAAGTTCCGCTCGGGTGCCCGGTACTACCGGCCATCCGGTAGTTCCGCAGGACAACCCGCGGTACTTCCATTTTCCGAGAGGCTAAGTCTGAGTCCGGGCGCTCTCTGGAAAAAACGTTCCGCCTGGACGCCCGGTACTACCGGACCTGCGGTAGTTCCGCCCAATACACACCGGAACTACCGGATTTTCTGACAATGCACAGATTTGAATTAATTTTAATTTCTAAGTGCATGCATGATCCTAAATTGATCCAAAAGGGCACATTTGAACATGATCAAGCAATCACCATGATCCCTCTTAATAGTACGGCGTCTATCCTATAATCCGGTCTTCCAACCTAACTCCAAGACCGGTAAAACAAAATAGATACCTAAACTATTTACCTTGTCGCCCTAGAGATCTTGAGTCTTCATGGGAAATTTTGTGAGCCTCTTTCTTTGCCATTTGAACTTATCCTTTCAAACACTTAATGCACACATTAGTCCCATATTCACATAAATTCATTAATTACCAAAACTAACATTTTTAGGGGTCTAGATGCTTTCAATCTCCCCCTTTTTAGTAATTGATGACAACAAGAGCAATTTATGAGAAGAATTTAAGATTTGGATATACTCCTAGTTTGCAAGAAGTATATCACAAGGTCTTTGAAATTTTAGCAATTTTAGAACATGGGGAATTTTTGCATTTTAGAAACTAATAAGAAAGAGCTCCCCCTAAACATGTGCATCAAATTTTGCAGGAATTTATTAGGCATGATTACATTATAGTATTTCAGCACATTTACCAAAAATCGAAGATACGCAATAGACATGTAAACAAGCATTGCATTAGGGACATGACAAAGTTCATTACAATGCATCAGAAATTAAAATACTAACCATCCACAGAGTTTAAACTACACAATAAGCATTACATGGTTCATTTCACCATACTTTATTACAACGATAGATAAGACTTAAAAACTTCTTCTACAATTTCTCCCCTTTGGCATCGAAATACCAAAAGAGGAGCTAGTCTGAGCTGCCTTGGGAGAAGGAGGACCACGGCGACGAGTCACGACGACCATAGCGAATCGGAGAAGGCGGATGAATCGCACTCTCCAAGGCGATACGCGATCACCAAGGGAAGACACGGTGGAGATCAATACATCCTGGCGCTCCTCTAGCTCGAGTATGGCGGAGTAAATCTCGAAAGCGACACATCGCCTCGCCTCGGGAGGAGGATCGCAGACTGCACGATCCGAGGCCGAGGCCGAGGCCGTGGTGAGACCGAGCACAGCACGAGCAGGAGGAGAGAGCAGGAGGCTCTGCACGCGGCTTGTATGGCTTGTGCGGGGTGCAGAGTGCTCCTCGGTATCCAGTCTTCCTAATGATCACAGCCATGATGAATGGTGCAAAGTTGATCCTTTTCTGTTTGTCATTCTTATTGGCGTCGATCCCCCTGATGATAAGATCCACCACATCAAACTTTTGGCCGCGCATAATGTAATCAATTACATTCCACGCATGACCACGAATAGCATCATAATTCCCACTCTTGGGAAGAATGGTGTGGTTGATGATCCTGTTGACAAGACTGGGAATAGGGAGTAAGCCATTTGTCGTCCCCAGTGTCCGTTCAGCAGCTTGGTCATAGTACTCTGAATATGCAGCAATGGGAAGAGCTCGCTTGCTGAACACCTTCTCATATGCACTGGTTTCCGTCCCAAGTGCTAGCTCAAACTCGTGCCTGGTGCACTCAATGAACTGGGTCCCTGTCATCCAACTCAGATGCTCAAAGTTGGGAGAGATGTACAGGGTAGCATAAAACTGCCTGATCATGTTGTCCATATAGTTGCATTTGAATGCAACGAGTTGATGAATATCGGCTCATTGAAAGAGTGATAAGCACCATCGAACTTGTCAATCTGCGACAAGTGATCCGATCCACATACTTATGTGCAGCAAATTTGAGCTGGACCATACATCTCCTGGTACACCTTCTCTTGAAACTTGGAATGAAATTGGGGGTTCATTGAGTTTCGAGGGCGTACATACTGACTGCGACGACAAAGAATAGCATAATCCTCATTTGTCATCTTGTCGAGGTCCACTTCTTCGTCTACAGTTACCTCAGGCATCTCCTCATCTGAGATCGCGTAATCCTCGCTCTCATGTGAGGCCTCAGATCCGCTCTCATGCGAATCCTCTGAGTCACTCTCAGGGTCGGAGGCGGGACCCTTGCCCTTGTGCTCCGCCGTCTGAGATGCAGGAATAGAGGAGGAGGATTGACCAGCCGTGCCCCCATAGGACTTGTGCGAGACGTTCTTCATCCTCGGCATCTTCAAGGACACAATCAAGGTATGAGGAGAATAAGCAAAAGAAGGTTTGAAATTGAAAGCAATGAATTTTTTGCTGTTCCAGAAAAGCGAAGTACGGCGGCAAAGCTGCGGAACTTCCGGAAATCCGTAGTTCGGCATTAAACATGCGGTACCGGGACCCGTAGTTCCGGCCGCTCGTCCGTAGTTCGGTTTTTCGGACATTTCTAGGGCATGATAAAATTGAATATTTTGGGGTATTTCTTGGATTGAATCCAGTGCATGCATGTATAAGCATTCTAATACCCCAAACAAACTACTTTGCCCAAGAATATTTCAGCAAAAATCATCACATTTCAAATTTAACCTAAACTCCACCTAGGGTTCCAAGAACAAGATAAAAAGTGGGTTTTGATCCGATTTACCTTGTGAAGTCGGAGGAGGAGAACCCTGGGAGTGCAAGGAATCACCCAAAAACGAAGAACTCCCCTCGGATTCAAAGATCGGGAGAGGAGAGAGGTTCTTGGGAGAGAGAGGGTGGAGGAGAGGAAGGAGAGAGGAGTAGGCGGCTGCGGTCTGGGAGGAGTGAAGATGAGAGAGAAGAGAGATAAAGGAAAAGGAGTAACGGTTGGAGGAGTTGGCGGTTTTGGAAACCGCATTGAATCCCGCAGAAAGCGGTAGTACCGCGCGTAACACGCCGGTAGTACCGTGTTCACAGAAATTCCGGAAGTTCCGTCGATTACACTGCGGTAGTTCCGGTTTTTCTGTCAGGAGCGGAAGTACCGCACAATGGACTGCGGTAGTTCCAGATTTTCTGGAACTTTTCAGGATTTGTCTTTTAGATCTGGAAATTTTGCAAATGATCCCTAGTTTTGCATCCAACTAAAGTCATTCAGGATCATTATGCATCAATTGAGCTAATGCTATATTTTGAAACTAATTTTTATGAATTTAAACAAATTTTTGACCAAAATAGGGGAAAAACCAACAAAAATCCATATGAGCACAACAAATGAGCAGAAATGGATGAAATGAGATTTCAAGCTACATTTGAGTAGTCTATGACATTTAATTCATTCCTCAATTTGCAAAAGCGGCTTTCATCTAATGGTTTGGTGAAAATGTCCGCTAGTTGATTTTCGGTTCGGATGTGGCTAATCTCAATATCTCCCTTGCTCACATGATCTCTTAAGAAATGGTGGCGTATATCTATATGCTTGGTTCTTGAGTGTTGAACAGGATTATTGGATATTTTGATAGCACTATCATTATCACACAAAAGAGGCATTTTATCAAAATTGATCCCATAATCCAACAATGTTTGCCTCATCCAAAGCAATTGAGCACAACAACTTCCCGCTGAAATATATTCGGCTTCGGCGGTTGAAAGTGCTACGGAATTTTGTTTCTTGGATGACCAACACACTAGAGATCTTCCTAGAAATTGGCAACTACCCGAGGTGCTTTTTCTATCCACTTTGCATCCCGCATAATCAGAATCCGAATATCCAATTAATTCAAATTTTGCACCTTTGGGATACCAAAGCCCTATGCTTGAGGAATGTTTTAAATATTTAGAATCCTCTTTACGGCCACTAAATGGCACTCTTTTGGAGAAGTTTGAAAACGTGCACACATGCATACACTAAACATAATGTCAGACCTAGATGCGGTAAGATAAAGCAAACTACCAATCATGGATCTATAAAGCTTTAAATCTACCGACTTACCTTCTTCGTTGAGGTCTAGATGCCCGTTTGTTGCCATGGGTGTTTTGATGGGTTTGGCTTCTTCCATTCCGAATCTTTTGAGTAGATCCTTCACATACTTTGTTTGGCTTATAAACGTCCCATCTTTAAGTTGTTTGATTTGAAGTCCAAGGAAGTAACTTAGCTCACCAATCATCGACATCTCGAATTCCCTAGACATCATCTCACCAAATTCTTTGCAAAAGTCTTGATTAGTAGAACCAAATATAATATCATCAACATATATTTGACATACAAAGAAATCATCTCCAATAATTTTTGTGAATAGAGTTGTATCTACTTTACCAATTTTAAAGCCTTTTGATACTAGAAAGTTACGAAGGCGCTCATACCAAGCTCTAGGAGCTTGCTTTAAACCATATAGTGCCTTTGACAATCTATACACATGATTAGAGTATTTAGCATCTTCAAATCCCGGGGGTTGTTCCACATATACTAATTCGGAAATTGTACCATTGAGAAATGCACTTTTGACATCCATTTGAAACAATTTAATGTCAAAGCATGATGCAAAAGCAAGCAAGATTCTAATTGATTAAAGTCTAGCAACGGGCGCAAAAGTCTCATCATAATCTAAGCCCTCGACTTGAGTATAACCTTGAGCTACTAACCTTGCTTTATTTCTTACCACAATTCCGTTCTCATCTTGTTTGTTCCGGAAGACCCATTTTGTGCCAATGACATTGTGCTCCTTGGGTCTCTCCACCAAAGTCCAAACATCATTTTGAGCAAAGTTATTCATCTCTTCATGCATAGCATTTATCCAATCCGGGTCATCTAATGCTTCTTCTACACGCTTAGGTTCAAGTGAAGATACAAAAGAATAGTGTTCACAAAATGAAGCTACTCTAGAGCGAGTTTGAACACTCTTACTTACGTCACCCAATATTTGGTCAATTGGATGATCCTTGGCTATTGCATTGTGAATCTTGAACATATTTTGCGGTTGATCCTTTTCTTCATCTTCAATAACTTGAACATCGTTTATTGTGGAAGAAGAGGGTGGTTCCACTTGTCTAGATGAGCTTGGTGATGTTGGATCCTCTTTTGGCTTGATGTCTCCGATTTGCATGTTCTCCATTGCCTTGCGAATACTTTCATCTCCTACATCATCCAAGTTCTCATGCTCTTCTTGAGAGCCGTTAGTTTCATCAAATTGAACATCACATGATTCTTCCATTAAACCCGAATTTTTATTAAAGACCCTATAGGCTTTACTATTTGAGGAATACCCTAAAAGGAAGCCTTCATCACATCGACTTTGAAATTTTGAGAGCCGAACACCTTTTCTTAGAATATAGCATTTGCAACCAAATACTCTAAAGTAAGAGATGTTCGGTCTCCTTCCAACAAGAAGCTCATAGGAAGTCTTTTTCAAGAGTCGATGTAAGTAGAGGCGATTTATGGCATGACATGCGGTGTTAATAGCTTCCGCCCAAAACTTGTCGGAAGTATCATATTCATCAAGCATTGTCCTAGCCATTTCAATCAATGTTCGATTTTTCCTCTCTACAACTCCATTTTGCTCCGAGTGTAGGTTGTGGAAAGTTCGTGCTTTATTCCAAGTTCATCACAAAAGTCTTCAACTTTTGTATTTTTGAACTCGGAACCATTGTCACTCCTAATTTTCTTTATTTTAAAATCAAATTCATTTTGAGCCCTTTTTGAAAAACTTTTGAAAATCCCGGAGGTTTCACTTTTGTCATTTAGGAAGAAGACCCATGTATATCTAGAGTAATCATCCACAATGACTAAACAATAGCTATTTCCTCCAATGCTCTTATAGGTTGTTGGCCCGAACAAATCCATATGTAAGAGCGCTAATGGTCTAGAGGTTGACATGATACTTTTGGAAGGATGAGAATTAGCGACTTGTTTTCCGGCTTGACAAGCACTACAAAGTCGATTTTTCTCAAACTTTACATCCTTCAAGCCAACCACTAAGTCATGCTTAAAAAGCTTTTTAAGTTGAATCATTCCCACATGACCTAGCCTTCTATGCCACAACCAACCCAAAGAAGTTTTTGCAATTAAACAAGTTTTCAAACAAGACTCATTTGAAGAAAAATCTACCAAATAGAGATTCCCAAATCTAAAGCCGTTGAAGACTAGTTCATTATTATTATCTTTTGAGATTATAACATTTTCTTTTGAGAATGAGCATGTTAAGCCTAGATCACATATTTGAGCAACGGATAGCAAGTTGAAATTTAATGATTCAACTAAAGATACATTAGAAATTGAAAGGTCGTTTGAGATAGCGATTTTACCCAATCCTAATACCTTTCCTTTGCTATTATCTCCAAATGTGATTTTGTCATTACTTCCATTCTCAAATGTGGTGAACATCTTCCGGTCTCCGGTCATATGTTGGGTGCAACCGCTATCCAACACCCAATGCCTTCCACCGGTTTTGTAGTTCACCTACAAAAGAAGATCAAGTTCTTTTATGTACCCAAATTTGTTTGAGTCCTTGGAGGTTAGTGACCAAGGTCTTGGGTACCCAAATGGATTTCTTTTTAGCACCCAAAATTGAGGTGCCAATGAAATGAGCAATAACATTTCCATTTGTGGATTTTCTAAGCATATAGCAAGAATCATATAAACCAATGGAATGCATGTTATTCTTACAACAATCATTTTGCATATGTCCAATACACCGGCATTTTGTGCAATACTTACCATTTTCCTTTACAAACCTTGAAGGCTTGTATACCGGTTTCTTACCCTTTTGGGGGACATATCCAAGTCCCTCTTTGTTAAAAGAGCATCTTTGATCGCTTAGTAACTTATCAAGGGTTTCCTTTCCCTTGTAAGCCCTCTCTAAACTTTTGTTTAATTTTAGCACTTGTTCTTTTAAATTTTTGTTTTCATTAGCAATGATATCATCATGAACAAGATTTAGAGCATTTCTAGAATCTACACTTGATGAATAAGGTATGGCAAGTAAATCATCACAACAAGTAGATATGCTAGACTTTGAAATTTTTATACTAGACTTTTCATTCAAGATATTGCAAGTGACTCCAATGCTAGTACTAGATTTGTGATTTTCTTGGAGAAGCAAATCATGAGCTTCCTTTAGCTCCTCATAAGAGTCTTTGAGAGAGGTGTGTTCTCTCTTTAAGACCTTAAACTTTGATTTTTCTTTTCCAAGAAATTCATTCAATTCAACTAGCATATTCATCAAGTCATCATATGAAGGCTCATCATCATCAAGCAAGTTTACCTTTTCTCCTTTAGCCATAAGGCATGTAGGAGTGGAGAATAGTGATGGAGCCTCCTTGATTGCAATGCCCACAAGCCCTTTCTTCTTGGGAGATTCGTCCTCGCTTGAGTCGGAGTCCGAATACTCCTCTTGAGTTCCACTCACCAATATGGGCTTCATTCTTGCCATCCTTGTGAAGCTTCTTGAAAAGCTTCTTCTTGCCGTTGTAGTTCTTCTTGTTTGATGACTTCTCCTTGTCATCCTTCTTTGTTGGACATTGAGAGGCAATGTGCCCCTTCTCATCACATTCATGGCAACGAATGTTGCTAAACTTCTTGTTGGAGGAAGAATGCCATTTCTTGGTCTTCTCATGGCTTGTACTCCGAAATGGGCGTCTTCTCATGAACTTCTTCATTCTTCTTACTAGAAGCGCAAATTCTTCTTCGGAGTCCTCCTCATCATCTTCTTCGGATTCTTCACTCATTACCGCTTTAGCCTTGAAAGCGGTGATCTTCTTATTCTTGGAAGAAGATTGCTCCAAGAGTTCTTCCTTGTCTTTCTTGTAGAGCTCGTTGGTGATGAGGTTGCCCAACAATTGCGTTGGTGTCATTCTTGCCAACTCCGGTGAGTTGAGGAAGAGAGTCACCAACACTTCATATTTCTCCGGCAAGGCCCTAAGCATCTTTCGAACAATATCAAGATCGGAAAGGTTAGTTCCAAGGCCCTTAAGCTCATTCACAATGTTGTTGAGCCTTGAGTACATCTCATTGATATCTTCATGGGGCAACATTGTGAATGTCTCATATTTGATCCTAAGTCGATGCAATTTAGCCTCCTTGACCGTGGATGTCCCTTCGTGTATTTCCGAAAGGGTAGTCCAAATAGCATGAGCCGTCTCAAGATTGCTCACCCTATTGAACTCATCCGCGTTCAAGGCTCCAAATAGAGCATTCATAGCTTGGGCGTCTAAATGAGCATTACGCCCGTCTTGATCCGTTGGGTGATCCGGATCAAGAGCCATAACGTAACCCTCATTTACGACTTTCCAAATTTGAGAACTCATGGCCTTTAAATAAATAGACATTCTAATTTTCCGATAAGCATAATTTGAGCCATCAAATAGAGGTGCCTTTCCTATTGCTATACCCTCACTAGCCATCCTTTTCTCTCTAGACGGTTAAGTCCAAATTTGAGAGACCAAGCTCTGATACCACTTGTAAGATCGAGGAGGCCGACTAGAGGGGGGTGAATAGGAGGTTTTAAAATTTTCGTCTAATTCTAATTAGCAATTTTAAACTTGATGGATTGATAGAGCAAGATAACACTAACACTAGCACAAGTAATCGACTAAGAGCAATAACGAATGGTAGAGAACAACAATTGCTACTCTAACTAAGCAAGCAATCAAGTGATATGAATGAAGAGCGTTGCTTGAATGAAAATGATCACAAGAGAAAACCACAATTGACACGATTACTTTTTACCGTGGTGATCGGAGACTTGCGGTCTCCCTAGTCCACGTTGAGGTAAGCCCGAGCGATCGGACCGGCTCCACGAATGAGCCTAAGCACCTCGATCACTATTGGATGCCCTTTCCCTCTCCGGGTAGGCGAGCTCCAAGCCTTCACAATCTTCCGGGCCTTCTCACAATCTTCTTGAGAAGATCACCGAAACTCCGCCAAGCCGTCTAGGTGCCGGCAAGCACCAAGAGAATAGACCACTGCGGCTTGATCTCACTCAAGTGCTCAATGGATCAACTAGAATGCAATGCACTTGAATTTTGGGTCAACTACCTCAAATAAATGCACAAGTGAGTGAATGAGGTGTGAGAGGTTGCACTAGGCTCAAATGTATTCAATGGATGTTCAACAACATGTCCAAGTTCTGGTGGGGGTGTATTTATACCCTCACCAACCTCAAATAGCCGTTACAATAAACAATCCTAAAAATTCGGAAATGCGGTACTACATGCAGTAAAACCGCGGTACTACCGGACTCTAGCTGACCGGTCGAACGGCTATGTCGAGAGTCGGTAACCGTTGGTCAATGAGTGCGGTACTACCGCCGTAAAAACGCGCGGTACTTCGGACGTCCGGAAGTTCCGCCCAAGATCCGTACTTCCGATCTCAACGAGTCTAAGTCTTAATCTCGGCGCTCTCTGGAAATAACGTTTCGCACAGGTATCCGGAACTTCGCACATGCGGTAGTTCCGCAGGTGAAACCGCGGTACTTCCGTTTTCAGATAGGCTAAGTTAAATTCCGGGCGCTCTCTGGAATTAAAGTTCCGCTCGGGTGCCCGGGACTACCGGCCATCCGGTAGTTCCGCAGGACAACCCGCGGTACTTCCGTTTTCCGAGAGGCTAAGTCTGAGTCCGGCGCTCTGGAAAAACGTTCGCTGGACGCCGGTACTACGGACTGCGGTAGTTCCGCCCAATACACACCGGAACTACCGGATTTTCTGACAATGCACAGATTTGAATTAATTTTAATTTCTAAGTGCATGCATGATCCTAAATTGATCCAAAAGGGCACATTTGAACATGATCAAGCAATCACCATGATCCCTCTTAATAGTACGGCGTCTATCCTATAATCCGGTCTTCCAACCTAACTCCAAGACCGGTAAAACAAAATAGATACCTAAACTATTTACCTTGTCGCCCTAGAGATCTTGAGTCTTCATGGAAAATTTTGTGAGCCTCTTTCTTTGCCATTTGAACTTATCCTTTCAAACACTTAATGCACACATTAGTCCCATATTCACATAAATTCATTAATTACCAAAACTAACATTTTTAGGGGCCTAGATGCTTTCAGCGGCCACGTTAGCGCCCGTGCTTGCGTGGCAACCACGTGGCGTCACGGCTCAGCCATGTTAGTGCTTGGCTGCCAACTCCCCTTTCTTTGCCACGTCAGCAGTGGACCTAGTCTACGGTGAACCAAGCCAATGCATGGACCCCATTCACCATAGACCCAAGCCCACCTGTCAGCCAAACAAAATATTTTCCTTACAAATATTATTTGGCCAGAAATAAAAATATGTTGTTGGCATCATAAATCTAATTTCCAATACAAAAATAATTCAAAAAAATCTCCTTTTCCATTTTCTTTAGTTTCAAACTTCCGAGAGCCCGTATTTCTTCATTTTAACTCCGATTGGACCCATTCAAATTTATAAATTCATTAAAAATTCCAATCTATTCATTCCTATCCTATTTTTGAATATTTTAAGCTTATTTGGTAATCCAAAATTTTAAATTTCAAATTCCAAAACTCAGTTCTTTTTCCTAGCCTCAGTTCCATTCAAAATTTTTATCTCACTTCCAAAATTCAAATTCAAATCTTGAAAAATTCAAAATCTCCATAAAAATACCCATTCTATTTTTCTGGGTCCAAATATTTTTTTTGGCACTTCTCATTTTCTAAAAATAATGAGATTTCCCTCCCAGGTCAACGTCTTCTTTTGTTCAAGCACGCTTAACTCCAAAGTTCTCACCACATCCAGTGCCATAGATTCGTTTCAGGCATTTGGACTATTCCCTTTTAGAATAATATTTCGTCTTCCTTCCTTTGTTGTTCATCTCCATGCATCAGACTAACAAACACTTTTTTCTTCAGCTAAAACCACCGTGAGCCATGCATACAAGTAAGCAGAATCAATTCCTTCTACCAAATTAATTGGTATGCAACAAGAACGCCTTTATTCATTGCCAAACATCAATTCCTTTTTAGTTTTTAGTCATTAAAATTTTAGTTTTCTGTTTCTTGCATTCAAGCATTGAAAACTGACATTTCTTTTATTTCGGCCATTACTTCGTCATTCAATTTTGGCCATTCCTTTGCTCCTCTTCACCTATATATAGAACCACAACCTCCTCTCCTCATCCCCACTTGTGATGCACACTAGCAAACTAGAAATCCTACCAAAAAGAAGATTTTGAGAACTATTCCTTCGTTTGATATTTTCCAGCAATTTCCTTTCGAACCGATCTTCCGATGACTCGTTGTTCGTCGTCTGAACATATATTTTTTTAATTTTATAATTTTTTGGATTTTATTTGGATTTGTTTGTTTTTATTTGGTTAAATTTCTATCCATCTCATACGTTCAATCTGTTTTGCACCCAAAAAAAATACTCTAATTCTTATTTTCTGCGGTTAGAGAAAGAAGGGCAAAAAGTATTTGAGATTGAGGGATGGGTTTACACGTAGAGAGGGCCAGATCCGAATGATCCTAATAGGCTAAACAATGATGAAGCTACTAAATGTTTGGTAATTGGTTTTGCACTTCAGTTATTTCTTCTTATACTCATTTATGGTTCATCTGTACATATTGTGTTCTTTGCACTCCAACTATTTCTTTATATACTCATTTATGGTTCATCTATACATACTGTGTTCTTCGCACTTCAATTATTTCTAACTATACTCATTTAAGGTTCATTTGTACACTATGTGTTTTTATGCACAGGAATAGTACGAGAAGAATGTGGCATATCTCAATGGCCTAGAATATGATTGGAAGCATTCCCTTGTGGTGCCACATGCCCTATGTCACACTGGTCGTGGGAAACCTTATGAAAAGTGGGCTCTATTCAATGGGATAATTCAGGATAAAGAGGCTCTCACAGAGGTGTAGACAAACCACTTCTTCTGGGAAGCATCCATATCAAGAACAGATAGAACAAATGGAACAGCTAGAGCAAGAGAATATGAGGATTTCTACAGAGAATTGGGTAATAAAGGCGCATTCACATGACATGGCAGAGTTGGGAAAAATGTCACCAATACTTACGCCAGCTTGCATAAGCTTGTTTCGGTGTGTTTCCTTAACTTCCTTCGTTCTATTCAATTGTCTCACTATCATTTTTCGCACTTTTAACCTTGTGCAATATAACTATCACTTGGTACAGATCATGACAGCCATGCAATGATTTCCTCAATATGAGATTCCACCACCACTACAATGTAATATCCTGATTTTCAGAGTCTTTTTAAAGTTTTTAAAATAAAAATAAACATTTGAACTTTTCCTAAATTAGTTAAAGCTTAAATTGAATTTTTATTAATTAAAATGATTTAATGTGACTAAATTAAACTTTAATTATTGTTGCAAGTATTTTATTTGGATTCCCTATGTTGCAAGGAATTTTCCCTGGTTTGTTTGTTATTTTCTAGAGCTCAATTTATAGGAATTTCTAAAATTGAGAAAATCCCTAAAATCCTCTAAAGCCTTTTGGATCAAAACCCTAGCCCTCAGCCCAATCTCTCTTGACCCATCCCCTTCGGCCCAGCCTAGCCCCCACCTGGTCACATGTCGAGCATCTGGCCGACCGAGGCTGCATCCTAGCGGTCCCTCGGGTTGCATCTCTCCAAGCTTGTTGCCAACTGTCCAATCTTCCATCGGACCGCTCCATACCCGCCATGCATCTCCTCCGTGTTGTCCCCGCATGGGCACCCATGAGCAGCCACCGATCGGTGGGGCTTTGTTGTCACCTTCCTCGCATGTCCAAGCTAGACACAATGCCGCCGCCGTGCTAGTCTCGGCTTCCATGCCGTAGCCGTGTTGGATGCCACCTCTCCAAATATAAATACCCCGCTGGTGCCTCGAGGTCCGCATCGTCTGAGCCACCACCACCCTGACATTCGTGTAAGCCGTCGAGTTGAGTCGTCGACATCTCTGACACTGTCTGCCCCACTGCATCATCGTTGTCTCACCGTCGGTAAGCCATTGTTCCTACCAGCAGCGTCTCCGACCACCGTGACGGCGGCGTATAACCATCGGCTGTTGTGCGTACCCGACGGTCGCTCGTGCTCCCCAGCGCACGGGAAGACCTCGAGCCCTGTCATGATGATCCTGTTGCCATAGCCACCAAAACCACCTCATCCTCAACATTAACAAAAAAAACCAACTCAAATCAAGGAGTAAATTGAGTAAAAATCTCAAAAATAAAAAGTTAATTGAGATGAGAGGGAGAGGGGATTTCCAATGGCCGGCCACGAATCCGGGCAAGGCCGGACTAGAGGAGGCCGAGGCCAGGCTGGAAGAGGTCAGGAGGTGAGCCAAGGGCGACAGCCAGAGGCCGTGCCAGCCGGGAGGCGACGCAGGAGCTGGAGGCCAGTACGAGCGTTGCAGTGCGCGCGCACAAGGCCGAGAGGAGGAGGGGGAGCGGAAGGCGGCGAACGCAGGGAGGCGGCGGAGGTCCTCACCCGCCTTAATCCAGTGTCGGGCCATCATGGGCAAGCTCGAGAGCAGTCGGTGCCAATCGAAGGGAACCAGGGCATAGGAGAATAGGGAAAGGGATAAGGAAGAGAGAGAAGAAATGTGGAAAGGGTGGAAAGAGGAAGGGATAAAGCCAAGAAATGGCTAGGCCTTTCGACCAAAAGAAAAAAGAAGAAAATATAGAAGAAATAAATAAAAAGTGAAAAAACATAAGAAGAAATAGGGAAGAAGCTAGGAATGGCCTAAGGACATTTTGCTAACTAGGTAAGGAGAAAGAAAGATAGCAGGTGATAACAGATGAGAAGGTAGAAGAGAGAGTAGAACTGGGGCCTAAGGCGTCAGCGACATATAGCCGACCGGGACGTGAGGCATCGAGAGAGGTAACCAGCGAGACCATTGTGAGTCCGACGGTGTGGTAGCTAGAGTTGGAACACGCGTCGGTAGCATGTAGCCACCATGACGCCAAGCGTCGGTGACATGCAGCCATCGGGTTACGTAGCATCAGTTGAGACAGGGAGCATAGAGGGGTCGTGGATGCACCATTAGGGCAAAAGCTCTAGCAACGCAAGGTGGCGGAGGGTTAGAAACATAGCAGAGATGTGGGGCTCAGCGGAGCAGGAAGCTCTAATAACCAATCAACAGAAAAGATAAATTAAGAATGATCACCGATAAATAAAAATTCCAAATCCTAAATTAATAAACAAGGCCAGAAAACTTTGTCAAAATTCTAGTAACCAAGAAAATGGAAAATAAAATAATATTAATAAAAAGATGATGTGGAAATTGAAATATTAATTAACAGGATTTTTGCTTCACTCCAAATATTGGCAAGTACATCAAATGGTATGATTAAATGGTCCTAAAACATGCTGGGGGAGAACTGGTCCAAGGGAAAGAGACCAATCAGACCACCACTGAGACAGCCCTTCAGTATTTATTTCTAGGCAAGTTCATTGTGCATCTCACTTAGTTGTTTTTACAAAAAAATTATTTGTTTCTACTACCTTGCATCAAAACAATATTTTCTAAAAACAAGAGGGATTAAGGATCAAAATAAACTGGATTGATAGGAAAGGCAGCAACCAATGATGAAGCAGTGGCCTGCATAAAGAATATAATAGATGAGGTGGAGGGTGCTCTAGAAGAAAGAAGAAATGGGCAAGGTATGGGATCCTCTACCTAGGGATATCATGTAAGGACTAAGAACCACCTTTCATTCTGGATTAAACTGTAACACGTATTAGTCATATTCTCATTGACCAATGGTAAAATGTATTTGTCTTATTTTGCAATTATATTCTCCACAATGGGTAAGTATATACTAGGGAAGATGATGCTGGGGTGGGGCCTCAATTGGACTATGGGCCATAAAGGGACATATCTCCAGGTGACTATATTTAGCACAGTGGAGTGTCGAGCTTGATCTACTTGATCAACGACTATTTGTAGTCAGGTGGAGATATAAGTGCAAAATATGAGAAAGCATTTTATATCTTGAACTTGGACATTTTCACCACCACCAATATAAGTTCCCACAAGATGTCCAAACATCAGGATAACTATGAGTAATACAGGTGTGTGCAGTACTTAAATCAAATCATGAATTCATGCCAAGTCTCTTGGAAAAGAGTCTACGGGAGCTTTTGGTCATCTTTTTCTCTTACCAACTCCTTAAATTTTGATAAAAGGTTGGCAGGTAAGAGAAAGAGCAAAAAAAAAGGAATGAGGAAATGAAAGGAATAAGGAAAGAAATGGGGGAAAATAGGATTAATATTGCCCGCATTCACAAACTTGTTGAGTACTTCATACTCACTCTTGCTATAACCCCCTCCCTTTCAAAGCCATTTGCAGAAGAGTATTATGAGAGTAGTATTGAAAATAAAGATACTACGGGATACCCGATTGCCACTGACTGGGAAACCAATGAGTGAGAGGCATCATACAACACTTGGGAGGAATAGGCAATCTGTACGTTCCTTGTACTAGTACTGGCAAGGATTATATTTTAATATTTTCTTCTCAGACCTCCTGTAACTAAGGTGTTATTCTCAGGCTAGCTTGTGAGCCTTGGTTAAATACTACCAGCCTTGCGTGGCAATGATGTAATAAAGTTACAGTCTCTAATTATTGTTCTGCTGCCCTACTCTGTTTGGGTTATTATTCGATAAAATGGTGTTCTTATCAAGCAATAACCAAGTGAACCATGTTAGAATCTGAGGATAATAACACGGGTCGCCACAGCCCTATAGCCATGCACTTTACGATTTGTACCTTAAATCAGTTTTCATTGCTCCATTATGATAGTATTTAGAAACATTATGTAATGATGCAATCAAGCAATTTTATTTTATTTTATTGCAGCCCAGCCCTGTTGGTTCATCAAATGTGACAGATCATTCAGACAATGCATTTCAGATGGTCGAGGGAATGTTTTGCGGCTTGTTCCCTGAAGCTTGTAGTGGTGCTGGAACTTCCTCACCACCAAATGATGATTTGGGTCCTAATTGAGCCAAATTTGCTAGTGTTGCACCCTTCTTTTTGTTGTTGAACAGTTGGAACTGTTCAATTTTGGATGATGTATTGACATACAGAGTAGAGTACATATTTGGATAGGGTTAGATGTGGCAAAGGGTTTTTGTAATGGTAATCAAAACTCAAGCTCTAGACTGCTATCTTAAAAAAAAAAAGCTCTATAGTGTTTTTTCTATGTCCTAACTTGATGGTGATTGTTTAACTAGATGAATTATGCTTATATACAATATGCATACCTATATGTCGACGGAGATGTGAACGTCTTTGAGATTTAATTGTTCCCTTTTTTTTGCAAATTGTAATATCGAAAATGTGATATTACTATTAAAAAGATATATGTGCAAACTTTCTTACAGTCTAATTTAGACTCCCTAGGAAGGATTTCTATCGTACCAATTATAAATAAATTATTTATAAACCTTCTCTACAGTGGTGTATTATCCCTAGGGTAGTTGGAGTGCTCGTTACGGAGTTATTTCCCTAGGTGGTGTCTATGTGACCCAAAGGATTTCTACTTTCCGTGTCAACACTTGCTTCCATCTGTGCGAAGCTTCCTTAGGGGCTGAAACCAAAGGGATTGTTTTGGCTTCAACTTTTAACTTTCGGTTTATTTTTTACTATTTATAAATTTTGTTTTTTTCTAAACTTTTGACTTTTTGTTGAGTTTTTTTGCCAGTTCTTTTTTCCCGTATTTGTTTGTATTATACGTAATGGGCTAACATATTTTTTAAATTTTTTTAAATTTAACTATGCTAATTAAGTCTCTGTCAGCTACAGTGTTTTTTCAGTCAGCTACAGTGCTTTTCAGCCATAAGCCACAAAAAAAAAAGCCTAAATGATCACCAACTAGTGTTTACATGAGAAACCATAGGCAACTTAGAAATACCCCACAAATGTACGCTTAGGGTATGTTCCCTGGAGTATGTCATAGGGAAACATCATTCCCTAGTGTATTTTGTCCATCCCTTAAGGTAGCTTTGTGATCTGAACTTCCAGTAGTCAATGGTTCAGATGAGGACGAACGATGATTGTTCATGCGTCTCATCTGCAGAAAGAGATGTAGCATCAGAAAATTCTTGTGCAATCACCAGAAGGATGTCTACGTCTTGTTAGATGATTAATAACTGTTCCATACAGCTGAGAACTAATGGGGAAAATGGTAGCTAACCATCTTCACATTTCATTTGTGAAATGTTTTGATTATTCGAGATTAGATGCAAGTATGGCAACTGTAACTTTGTACTTTAAATCCTCACAAAACAAAGTTCTTGAAAGTCATAAAAAATGTCTGGTGTCCTGACTCGTGAGAACAGAAATTACTGATACAGAAAACTGACCACTCTGGGTTCTAAGGCATTTCAGAAGAACAATGGACTCGACAGGATTTGTTCACCACAGAAGAGATTTCATTCAGAATTTGACATATTAAACGCATAACATCATCTAAAAAAGAAAGAAAGAAAAAGATATGCTGAGAAACCTCTGATAGCTGCATAAATCATATCACTTGCAGTCGCAGTGAATATGGAGTATGGAACCATAAATCTGATGCAGAAGTTGCAAATGAGAAGCACAAAAGTAGGACAAAGTACATACACAGTAAAAACTGACAACAGAACCAATCTGAAAAATAAAACAACGATCCACAATGCCATGCGTCTAACGAAACCAGTGGCACCCAGTTTCCATCAAATGCTATACTATCAGAAGGCGATACATGCCCTGGTGGGAAGTTGGGAACATAAAACATTCCAGAAATCACATGAAATATTTTCTACCGAAAATGCTAACAAATTATACACTGAAAAATAAGGTTAGATAGCATTTTACACAGCTTACACCCTAATGCATTTAATTAGCTGGAAAATAAAATGATACAACAGAAATATTAATTCTAAATAATCAGACGCTTTTATATTGCTACCACTCACTAACAAATGCATGTACAGTTGAAGCAGTCCACTTCACCCACTTATTCCTAAGAATAGAAAGCCTTCTGTGGGATTGTGAGCTATATACAGATGTAGATGCCCCATTTATTTGCTTGAGTCTGGTTTGCGCTTCTTTGATAGGGGGCTAAATGCAGCTGCCGGATCTGAAGAGGCAGAACCACCATTTGGTTGGCCCAGACTACCAGCTACCACTGAGTCGCTCACCATGTCAAAGTTTATTCGGGTGTTGATTCTCCTGCTGGTGCTGCGAAGTTAACATGAAATGGAGTCATGTCAATGACTGTTGTGAACACAACTTCATATTGTAAGAAAAACACAATGTCTCATTTTTTTTCAGGAAGTTGACATACTAATTTAAGCGGTTATTTATAGTGGCCAGATCTTTAGAAGGGCTCTGATAAGCATGGGTGCTTTCACCGATGCACGCATAGAAACTCCTCGAACTTGGTGAAAGCAACACATCCATCTGTCAAGTGGTATAGAGAAGCGTGTGTTAGTGGAATAGAGAATGCTGCAAAGAGTTAGCTGAGTTCAAATATATATAATTAGTTTCAAAAACATGGTTAAACAAAAAGAAACAAACCGATAATTAGTTGCTTATAACTTTATGTTTCACTATACTGGCACAATCAATGTTTTAAATAGACCACTTGTTAGTGGCATAGCAGAGACCATAAATAATTCGAAGCGGCAGTTATGGCAGATATGTGTGGTGGTGGTGGTGTGAAAAGCAGGCCGTGCATCCGCTATAGCAGAGTCTAGCAGCACTTTGATGGTTCAGCTTTCTTTGACAGCCATATTTAACTTTCTGAAAGTTTGTGCTGGCACCTCCTCCTTGACATTCCAAAAGTAACTAGAGCATAATACTAGTATAGTAAATATACCATGGGATCCATATTTCTTTCTCTAGCCTACTAACGACATTCTCATCTAGTAATTTTGATTGCCCAATACCTGCCCATGAATAACTAGTCTAAACATGATCAATGAGCACAAACTACATATAGAATCTAGATATATAAGACAAGTTTTATCTCTTTTTCATATAAGTAATCATTTTGCTTTTGCAAATATAGCCAAGCTTGGTGTGCTCACCATAGCACTGCCATACACTACTGCTGTGCAAGCACTTCACTACTCATGTGCAAATGTGGTGACACAAGAAACAATTACAGTAAAAAGCATTCCAACCCCTCTTAACAGTACAAAAGGTATTTAGATGACCCCTGCAAGGAGTGACCTAAAAATGTTTTGTGGAGATTTCTCTACATGATTTTGTGTACAAGAATTCTGAACATACATATGCTATATATAAAGATCATGCATAAGTGATGATGTCATGTGCAGCGGTGGACAGCATGCGGTTACTGTTGAACAGTGCACGCCCCTGTTCATACGCTTTGATTGTTTTAGTTTCCTTATAAATAAGATTAGATTTGTTAGGATAATTTATTTCCATAATATTAGAGATAAGTTCCTTAGAGGTCAAGCCATCCAATCTATATAAGGATGTGTGTATCTTATTTTTATTAAGCAATAAGAAGAAAGAGTTGTTCTAATCTCTCCCTCAAGTTCTTCTCCCCAGTCCATGATCCCCCTTTTTCCTAAAGCCTTTCTCCTTCAGTCGTGCCGTCCCGGCCATCTTTTGTACGGTTTTTACCCCGTTATGATCTAAGGATTATAACAATTTGGTATCAGAGCCAACACCATGGCTTCTACTGCCGAGAATTTCAAAGCCATGAAGGCCATCCTCAACAAGATGAGTGTCAGTATAGACGACATAAAAGTCATCTTGATAGACATGACGGCTATGGTGGCCAAGTTGATGGAAAAGGAGGAGAAAAAGGCATGGGCAGATGCTGCTATACGATCTGCACTGCCGGAGGCGTCTCAAATTTTGCGATGTTGTCGTGTCTCTCCCATCCTCGTCACTTCTTGTGGCGGGAAGCACGCCACTATTGTCTCACACCGACACGCCACTATTGTCTCACACCGATGGCTGTCACTATTGGCAATTTCCTCGACATCGGGTAGTATTAAGGCCCTCATGCCTTCTCCATCAACTGTCATCAACACCATCCCAAGTTCCCATGCAAGGCGTCGCGATCACTCTTCTTAGTAGGGCTTCCAAGAGTTGCTGCCATGGCCACCACCACAACTCGAGGACGAGCTGTCGCGGAGGGAGGGAGAAGATGTCATGTGCAGCGGTGGACAGTACGCGGTTACTATTCATGTGAACAATGCGCAGTTACTATTCACGTGAACAATGCGCGCTCCTGTTCATGCGCAACACTAATTTGGTTGCATTAGTTTTCCCAATTTGATTGGATTAGGCTTCTTATAGATAAGATTAGATTTGTTAGGATAATCTATTTCCATAATATTAGAGATATGTTCCTTAGAGGTCAAGCCATTCAATCTATATAAGGATGGGTGTGCATCTTATTTTTATTAAGCAATAAGAAGAAAGAGTTCTTCTAGTCTCTCCCTCAAGTTCTTCTCCCCAGTCCATGATCCCCCTTTCTTGGAGAAGTTGAAGGCTAACAGCGAAGAGCAGAAGGTCTTCAACCATGACCACCACTACAGCTTGAAGACGAGCTGTTTCACCGGGAGGGGTGTATGTTATTTGCATGGTATTGCTGTTAGTCGCTGGACTCTTACTCTTGGTGATAGCAAGATCCTTACTCTCATGGAGAGGATGACACTAGGAGATGGGGCAAGTTTTCTTGTTTATTACTCACACAACGCCATGCCAACCTGAGGGGTTGGGGATACAAATTTATAGGCTGAGAACCAGCCAAGCATATGCTAAGATGCTATCCTAGATGCTGTCCTAAAGCGGTCAATATGCTGTCCTAAAGCGATGCTGTCCTAAAAGCGATGCTGTCCTAAAGCGAGATGCTGTCCTAAGCAGATGCTGTCCTAAAGCAAGCAGATGCTGTCCTAAGCAGATGCTGTCCTAAAGCGATCAAAAACAAAAACTATCACAGCCCCACAAAGACCACGAGCAGAGACTTATTCATCATTCTCCCCTAAGTCTTGTGCGTCGTCTTGTGGGAGGGTTGAACCACTGATCTTGGAGCAGAGCTCAAGGAACTTGATCCTTCCAAGAGGCTTGGTGAGCGATCCGCAAGCGATCCGTGGTGTTGATGTAGCTTGCCTTGATGCTTCCTTCATCCAGCGACCTCGGATGAAATGATACTTCACCGGATGTGCTTGCTCCGTTCATGAAAACGGGTTCTTTGCCGGCTAGAGCGGACTTGTCGTCCACCCCGAGCTCCACCGCTTGGTGTCCGCCGAGGAGATCACCAAGCGATCGAGCGAGCCGAGTGCTCGAGTCGGCGGTGGAAGCCGCTATGTACTCGGCCTCACACCGACGAGCCACCACCGCCGCTTGGTCGACCGCCGATGAACGAGACACTTGCCGAGGAAGAAGAGAATCCGCTTGTGCTCTTGCCGGTGTCGATGTCGCCGCGTGGTCGCTGCCGCTGCACCGACGAAGTGTGCCGCGGGACACCTCGGGTAATGGAGGCCGTGGTCAAGAGTCCCCGCAACGTAGCGGATGATCCTCTTCACACCGCCGATGCTCGTCGTCGGCCGTTGCATGAACCGACTAACGAGCCGACGGAGAATGCCAAGTCCGGTCGTGTGTGGGCGAGGTAGCGAAGGCTCCCACAAGACGCCAGATCGCGAGCGCCCACCTCTCCGTCGTCGTTGTCGCGGCTCGCCGACCTCTCCTCCATTGGAGTGAGAGCGGGTTGCGATCGGTGAGCCCAGCTAGCTCAACGACGCGCTTGGCGTGGCGATGCCGTCAAGCGTGATCCGGAATCATCCGGTGCACCTCGATCCCTAAGTAGAAGGAGAGGGCCCTGTGTCACTCATCCGGAAGGTGGCCTTCATCTCTTCCTTGAATGCCGCCACCTCCGCATCCTTGGTGCGGTGATCACCAAGTCGTCGACGAGACACCCACCGCCAGGCATTTTCTCCATCGCCCGCGGTAGATGGCCTCGTGCGGACTTTGCTCAAGCCCATCCCTTTCGTGGAGTCCAACTTGGCGTTCCACGCCCTCGGTTCTGTCGCAAGCCATAGAGGGCCTTGCGCAGCGAGCACCTGCCCTCCTTGCCGGGGATCGCAAATCCCGCGCCGATGCACGTAGACCTCCTCCTTCAAGTCGCCGTTAAGAAATGCCGACTTGACATCCATGTGATGAACACGCCACCTTTTCTGGGCAGCTAGCGCAGGAGGAGTCGCGACGGACTCCATCCGTGCGACGGGTGCGGCGTCATCGGTCGATCCTCCGCCGCACGAAGCCTCGTGCCACCAAGCAAGCCTTGTGCTTGACGATGGCGCCGGCTTCATCCCGCTTCGCCTTGAACACCCACTTAAGGGTGATCGCGCGGTGGCCGGCAGAAGATCCGCCCGCCTCCACGCCCGGTTCGCTCGACGGCGCCCATCTCTCGCTTCATCGCGACACGCCACGCGCGTCTCCTCCGCCTCGGCGAAGGAGCGGGGCTCGCCGTCGCCGCATGCCAAGTGCGCTCGCTCGCGATGCGCTGCGCCGACCCGTGGACGGCGGCTCGCCGAGGATGTTGTCCATGGTACGATAGCGCAGAGGCTCGTCGTCGTGGTAGGCGTCGACGCGGTCCTCGTCGTGGGACGGCCGAGTAGCGAACTCCACCATGCGCTCCTCATCGTGGACCGGCCGCTGGGGCCGATTCGGTGGTGTGGCGCGCGGTGCGGGAGAGTGGTGGCCGGTGGTGAAGGGTGGGGCGTGGCGTGCCGAAGGTGGTGGAGCACTCGCCGAGCCGGTGGCGAACAAGGTGTCGAGGTGGACGAGCTCGGTGAAGACGAGCCGCTAGCTCCCGCTCTCGAAGTGGGCGACGAGTCGACAACAAAGTCCCCGAGTCGAGGTCGAACCATCGCCCACCGCCTTGTCCCACGCCCGGCCTCCGCCGTCGAACATGCGTCACGCGAGATGCGGACGCGCTGCGGTGATAGGGTCGAGGATGCGATAGGCCTTCGAGCCCTCCGCGAGCCGATGAACACTCGAGTGCTCTCGCCGCCGAGCTTGCCGATGTGGCCAAGCTCCTGGCGAACGTGAGGAGCCGAAGACCGCAAGTGGGAGACCGCCGCTTGCGCCATGCCGAGCCTCGTGCGGCGTCCCGCCGTCAGCGTCTTGGTAGGCGGCGGTTGAGGATGTAGACGGCGATCACCACCGCTCTCCCGTAAGACACCGGCATCCCTCGCTGAGGAGGGCCCGAGCCATCCCCACAACCGCCGTCGTTGCGCTGCCGACGACGCCGTTCTGCGCTGCGGGCATGCGGCGCGAGTAGTGGCGTGAATGCCCTCATCGTGCGAAGACGACGCGACCGGCCGCCGTGATTCGCCGCCGTTGTCGTGGCGCGAAGACGCGCGCACTGCGGCCGCGCTCGCCTCCGCAGCGGCTGCGTGCGCTCGATGGCGTCCGCAGCCTCTCCTTGCTACCGAGGACCATCACCCACATGTAGCGGAGAGGTCGCCGACGAGCGGCAGGAAGTAGCGTCGTCTCCCGGTGTGGCGGTGTCACCGCCCACAAGTCCCGTGCACGAGCTCGAGCCTCTCCTTGGCTCGAAACTCGCCGCTGGGAAAGGAGTCGCCTGCGCCGTCAACACGCAGACGCCGCAGAGCCGCTCCACATGGTCAAGGCACGGCAGCCTCGCACCATTTCCGCGGCACCGAGCCGCCGTGGCCTCGGTGAAAGGTGCCCAGCGCTCGTGTTATCGCCACGCTCGTCGTCCCGACGAGCGGCGAGACAGAGGGTTGTGCCACCGCTGCGTGAAGAGTGTAGAGTCGATTTGCGCCTCGTTACCTTGGCAAGGAGGCGGCGTCGAAGATCTCAAACCGCGGCACCCGTGCTCGATCTCGACACGCGAGCCGTTCTCATCCACCGTCCCAAGCCGATGATGGAGTTCCGCAGATCGGGGATGTAGTAGACGCCGGTGAGCGGCCGGTGCTCGCCGATCTTGGCGATTTAAGACAGCGAGCCGACGCCTTGATCTCCACGGCGAGGCGTCGCCGAACTTGACGGTGCCTCGAACGCTGAGTCGAGCTCGGAGAAGAACTCCGCCGCCGGTCATGTGGTGGGTGGCGCTGTGTCGAGCACCACCCGTCGGTCTTGTCATTGCGGAATCGCCGCCGAGGAGGCGTGTGCTTTGGCTCGTCAAGGTGGAGGAGAGCCGCTGCGGCGGTGCCGCGGAGGTAGTTCGATGCTCGCATGAGCAATGAACAGACCGGCCGCTCCTCCTCCTCTCGCTTGCGCGACGTGGGCTGGCGCGTCGTGGTCGTCGACACTCCTTGGCCCAATGACCAAGCTTGCCGCAGATTGTGGCAAGAGTCGTCTCGTCTTCGCTTTGCTTGCCAAAGATCGCCGCATACTGGCGCCTTTGCGCGCTTGCGCGCTTGCCACTCTTTGCGCCGCTCGTCGTGGAAGAAGGCTCCCTTCTTCTTGTCACCTTGGCCGGCACCACCGCTCCCGAGTGAGAGGAGCTTCCGCCAATGGTGACGGGTCCCGAGAGGCTCTGTGGCTCATCGATGTCGACGACCTTGAGGCGACCCAACGCCTCCTCGATGGTCATCGTGGAGAGGTCAGCAGAGACCCGATCGAGCGAGCCATCCGCTTGTACTTCTGGGACGCAGCGGAAGAGCTTCTCCACGCCTCTCTTCGCCGTAGATGTCGTCGCCGAATCGCACCAACTTGTGCAACAGAGTGTTGAGACGAGAGCAAAGTCATCAACGTCCTCACGGCTTGAAGGCCGGCGCTCCCACTCCGCGCGTAGTGCTGCGGTGTAGACTTGCGCGCGATCGCCGCCGCCGCGCGTCTTTGCGGCGATGGCGTCCCAAGCCTCTTTGGCGATCCGCTTGTTGGTGCGCGAAGCGCATCTCGGGCGGATCTGCGGCGATGAGAGCATCCAGCGCCGCCGATCCCGGTCGTAGTCGACGCCGCCGTCACGATCGCATCCCACATATGCCGCACTGAGCTTCACCTCATCACCGCGACCACTCGGACGTAGTTGGTCTTGGTGAGGTAGGCCACCCGCCGCCGGCCGACGCCCTCGACGATACTGGTACTCGTGGTGACCACGCATCGAACCGGTGAGAGCGCGTTACTGTGAGGCCGCGCTCTTCGTCGACCGCACACCGCCGCCGCGCGTGCCTCCTCCAGAGCGCCACCGCCGTGCGCGCCTCTTCAGAGCGCCGCCGCGCGTCCGCGCGCTATGCCGCCGCCGCGCTCGCGGCGCGGCCGCCCATTGCGCTGTTTCGCTTTGCGCCGCTTCTCCTCTCCAGCACTGAGGGTCGCGTTGGCGCTGTCATCAACGAGCCGAGCTGCTGTTCTTTGCCGCGCAGAGCCTTGACTCTCGCCGCTGCGCGCCGACGCATCTGCCGCCGCCGCCGCTTCCGCCTCATGCCGCCGCCGCCGCTACGCCGTGCCGGCCTTGACGCCTTTCCGCGCGCGGCGCTCGCCGCCGCTGCTCGCTCGCTCTGCGCGACGAGCTCGGCCGTCACGACGCCGATGCTCGAGGCGGCCGAAGGCCGAGATCGCCTGCGGACATGGCGCGCTGCGGGGCATTGCGTGGAGAGAGGGCGCTTCGACGAGCCGCCGTCTCCGAGAGGAGTGAGCGGGGACGGCCGGAGCTGCCGCGCATCGGGCCGGGCCGCTGCGAGGCCGAGAAGGAGATGAGCAGGAGATGCTCGGGCTCACAGGATACTAAGGCTCGATACCACTTGTTAGTCGCTGGACTCTTGCTCTTGGTGATAGCAAGATCCTTACTCTCATGGAGAGGATGACACTAGGAGATGGGGCAAGTTTTCTTGTTTATTACTCACACAACGCCATGCCAACTTTGAGGGTTGGGGATACAAATTTGTAGGTCGAGAACCACCAAGCATATGCTAAGATGCTATCCTAGATGCTGTCCTAAAGCGGTCAATATGCTGTCCTAAAGCGATGCTGTCCTAAAAGCGAATCTGTCCTAAAGCGATGCTGTCCTAAAAGCAGATGCTGTCCTAAAGCAAAAGCAGATGCTGTCCTAAAAGCAGATGCTGTCCTAAAGCAGTCAAAAAACAAAAACTACCACAGCCCCACAAAAACCACAGTACAGAGACTTATTCATCAATTGCAGCACACTGCACTGTTCATCCGCACGGTACTATAATGCAACGTTGTTCATCCGCGACGCTGATCATCTGCGTGGTTGCTGTAGCACGGAGCTATTCGTCCATGCGGTTACTGTAGCGTGGCACTATTCATCCACGATTAGTTGCCCTCTTTAGAGATTAGATTAAATTGGTTAGTTTGGAAGCTTATCTTCAATTAGTTTGTTTTTTAAAATTAGAGATTATTTCTTAGGGGTCAGCTTATCCTTATAAAAGGGGATGGCATTGTATCTTCTTTAATCAAGCAAAATATGAATAAACAAGTCCGTAGTCCCTTAAGTCCAGCTATGATCTCTCTCCCACACCGGCTACTCTAGATCTATTCCTCGCTCAATCGGTGCCCTCTTCGCCTAGCGTTGTTCTATTTCAAGTCGTCGCCGTCCAACTTCTCCGACGGATGATTACTTCCTTGTTATGCTAGATCATAACAATTGGTATCAGAGTCACTCACCATGCCTTCTGGTGTCGCACTATCTCTCTTAGAAAAGTTGAAGGCTAACAGCAAAGAGCAGAAGGTCTTCAACCATGATCACCACTATAGCTCGAAGACGAACTGTTTCACCAGGAGTGTAATGTTACATGTGTGGTAATGCAGCATACGGTACTGTTCATCCACGCGGTGCTGTTCATCCGCGTTGTTACTGTTCATCCACACGGTACTGTTCATTCGTGAGGTACTGTTCATCCACGATTAGTTTCCTTTTTTAGAGGTTACATTGATTTGGTTATAGTTTGGAAGCTTATTTTCAGTTAGTTTGTTTTTTTAAATTAGAGATTGTTTCTTAGAGGTTAAGTTACATTAGTTAGTTTGTTTTTGTAAATTAGAGATTATTTCTTAGAGGTTAAGTTACGTTATTCCTATAAAAAGGATGGTATTGTGTCTTCTTTAAGGAAGCAAAGATGAATAAACAAGTCATTAGTCCCTAAAGTCCAGTTGTGGTCGTTCGCTTGACCGGTTATTCTAGATCTATTCCTCTCTCAATCGGTGCCCTCCTTCGTCTAGTGCCGTTCTATTTCAAGTCGTCGCCGTCCGACCTCCCTCCGACGAATGATTACCCTCTTGTTGTGCTAATTCACAACAGATGAGCCAACAAAAGTAAAGGCACATTGGCAGGATATATATAGGTCAGCCTAACAATTTAAATATAACTGAATGAAGAGGAAAAAGACAAAGTAACGAATAGAATACAGAAATAGGGGACACACCTTAGTCTGCCGCAAAGGGGACACATAAACATTGTGGGAAGATGACACTTTCTTTGGGGACATATCTGGCAAATTTGAGAAAGGAGAGGGCTTGGGTGATCCAGGAATTTGGCCTACAAGGCAGGTAATAGAAATGGCATCAGTTAATTCTAAGTGAAGAAACAGCTTTTAAAACTGAGTAAAAGAGCAGAGCATATACTATTAGCATTCTTCTTGTCTTCCGGACGGGCACCAGAAGGGAGTAGTGCCACCAGCAAAGGCTTGACTGCTGGAACAAACACCTCGTTATAAAAAACAATGATATCAACATGGCGTGATCCCAGTCCCTGTTAGAAAGAATTGTCAGAAGAAAAGAACAAAAAAGATAAAAGGAGACGCTTGGGAAAAAAACTGTTAAAAGAAAAGATAAGTAAAGATGAAATATGAAGTTCAGGTACGTACTATATTGCGATTTGTACTCCCAACAAAGACACTTCTAAAAACTTCTGGTTTACATTGCGGTTCCCTCCTGTAATTGTTGACAATCTCCTTGAACGTCAGTGTTAATTGCGAAACCTGTCAGAAAAGGTTAGTCAGCCCAAATAACAGGGAAGAAATAACATGGAGCTCATTAGCTAGCATGTGTGAGAACCTTTGCAACACCATAGAGGCAGCAAAGAATAAGTTGGTCGATATGTCTATTAAAAAATAGAACTGTCTGTTGATCAAGAATCTGCTTGAAGATATTATAGACACGCTCTGTCTGTTCCACATGTCGGAGCCTTTCACATAAGTTTCTTATTCTAATAGCAGCCAACTTCAAGATCTACAAAGGTTGCAGCCCAGAATTAGATATTTGAACAAAAATGAATTGTAGAAATAAACTTCTAATTACAAGAAGGCTGTACTTTGGAAAAGAAGATCTGGACCCCTACTTCAGCACATTTTTCATTCCCACCAACAGGGTTACTAACAGTGGGGCTGCACAAGAAACAAGTAGTAAATCAATACCTTCAGTGAAATTATGAATATTTGGTTAACAGAAAATTAGTATGTTTGAACACCGGTACAAGCTAAAATGGGTGACCAAACCTTGCAAATGTGGACTGGAGAGGATGCCATTTTGCTTTCAAGCTACTTAACACCATCTGGCTTTTCTTTGGTGGCGGCGTTTGCAAATTGTTCTCTACCAATGTGTTCCTGGATTCATTGCATTGTCTCTTTGGTGATTGAGGATCAACATTGTCATCTGCAACAAAGATGAGATAAATGAATAACCAAAAAGAGCCAGAAGCAACTAGCGGAAAAGAATCAAGACAGAGATTAACTAAGTCAAATTCCATAATTGCTTGTTTCAAAGAAATTACTATCTAAGTTCCTATGGTTATTGAACTTTGAAGGTCTTGAATGATGAACACTTAAATGCCCTATATTGTCACAGCATTCCTTGTGCGAGAATGTCCAGCTCTGATACCTTACAAAGTAATAAATGAATGACCATGTTCATGGACCATAGTCCATGAACCATACTAAGCTATACTGTCCTGCTATGAATGAACAACTTTATTGCAACCTGAGATTTCCTTGGTGCATAATATTTTTGTTTCACATTACAGAGGCAGATCTTTTGGATTTCTTGACCATAACTTGTCATCACACATTGCCCTTTTTTTTTATGTGCCCTCTGCAATATTAGAAGAATTATGTGTATTACCATGCTAGCATAAACCTTGCAGACAACATCATGCAACCAAACTGACACCTAACCTAATGCAAGAAACATGAAGCATTGTGAAATCAAATTGATAAGATCAAGTGCAAAATATTGTGCATTCAATCTGTAAGTAGCAACCTCAAAAAGAAGGAACAATACTTTTGGTGATTGGAATAGTTAATCACAAAATTTTCAAATAAAGGCTTAAGCAAAGTACCTGGACCAGCAGCTCGCTTTTTAGATGGCGTAACTGGCAAGCCTTCCACATGAATATTCTGTTGTGCTACTATGTCATCAAGAGATGGCATTGGTTCAGCCAAAAGACCAAGGCGATTTATTTCCAATGCAAGCGATGGCCTGGCAACAACCAGTGAATTATACAATGATGAACCTTTCTCCCATGCCATGCTTTCCAAAAGCTGTTCTTCTAAAGAATTTAAATGCCTTTTCAATTCTCTCGGAAGGGTTTCTTCATGTCTCACAAAGTTCTCGATTATTTTGCTCAAATCAAATGCAGTTACACCAGTACTCTCCAAGACAGCAGGAAACATCATGATGACTGTCTTATGTGTTGCCAATACTAGTTCAGCTGAACATGCAATCAAGCATCGGTGAAAACGCTCATTTGACAACAATGGAGTTAAATTATTTACATTACTGTTCTGTGATTCTGCTCTGCAAATAGCCTCCAACACCCTATAGTACAACTTGGAAGCCTCCATTTTTCTTGCTTCTGCCCATGGAATATCAAATGCATTTGCACAATTGAGGCCTATGGAACCACCCCGATTTCCAGAAGACTTGGTCGGAAAAATTGCTTCCAAAACTATGCTGACCCTTTTTGTTACGTCACTCGTCAAGTCTTTATCACAAGACAAAAGGAACTGCTCAAGCTTAGAGGAAGGCTTGTCTGGCAACGAAGATATCACCTCACGGAGCCACTTAGCAGTTGTCATGGCAGAAGTCACTGGTGTCATTTGCACAATCTTAAGTGAACCCCCATTGGCAGGTGATGAAGGGGAACTAGGGACAGTCAACATGTTCTTTATTGTCTTTGTAGGCGACGCTAGTGTTTCAAAGACACGCTGCAAAAAGAGAGAAGGGTCACAATAATGTGCAAAAGGAATACAGTATCGATTATTGAAAAGATTATGAATTATTCTGGATACCTTTGAGCAGCCTAAATTAGGGGAACCTCCAGAAGAGTTTTCAGCACTGACTATATTGTCATTATTGATCAAAAACATTTTCAAATCAAGCTCCCCTTCCCAGCAAGTGGTATTACTTAGTTTCTCCAATTTTTCCAAATTTGACTGAAAACACTCCTCATCAAGGAGATCTTTGAAATACATCAGGCCATCTACCACCATAACAATAAAACAAGACTTCAGCAAATTAAATTATAGCCAAATAACCAGAACTCAGTAAGCATTCATGCACACAGAAGAGAGATAAAGATGACTGATGAGTGGGAGGGAGGGTCTCCGAGGTCATGCCTGTATCAATTTTATCCAAATTTTCTGTTTTGCATCCGGAAGCACTTAATGCTTTCTTGCTGAAAAAGTCCTCTATCGCCTTATGAGACTTTCCCATCATTCCTTTCAAGCGATCTTCAGAGGTATGATAGTTATGACACAATGAAGCAAGGAGGTCCACGCCTCTCTCAGTTTGTTTGACTGAATTAGAACAACAAAAAAATTGTAATTATGTGTTGCGTTGCTATACGAATAAATTAAAGAATACAATCGGAAGGAACAATTGACATAAAGTTGAGAATTATTACTTAAGTGAGAAGAACCTTCGATTGTGAAGCACCTAAATTTAGCAGGCACATGAATTAAAAGTATGGCCTGCAATAGATTAAACAATTTCCACAAATTAAGACCTGGAAAGGATAAGGGGTGGTTACCATTGGCACTTAAACATTAGTACCAGCTTGCAATACTAAAGGTTGAAAAATGTATAATGAAACAGAAGAAAGAGAAGCAAACTGACCAATATTGCAACTAATCCATGGATGCAAGATACCAGGTCCTTAAACAATTCTGGTGATTCTGAGCGAAGCATTAAGAAGAGTAACCACCCAAAACGGATATACTCCAGAATATTTGTAGTCGATCCAGGTTCCTGATCAGTACTTGCACTTGAGAATAGCTCATTAAATGCTTTACGATAGAACCTGATATATTGTGAGAGCGTACGTCAAAATTATGCTACCATATGTAGCAAATAAACATGTTATTTGTAACACATTTCTAACGAACATACAAGCTTCACATCCCAATGCAGGAGAAGAATATCCACTGACAATGCTATTATCAATGTGAAATTGAGTATAAGGCACGTAGCGATTTTTACCTGCTTGCATCAGCCAAGAGATTTACGAAATGCTGCAATTGCTTCAGCTGAAATTACAAGTTAAAACATCAATGCAGAAACAAACAAGTTAGCACCTCCCAAAAACATCAACTCGTTCAACGCAACAGGACCAACCCTCAACCCACCTCTAGCCGATCTTGCCAATCAGATCCGTACCAGCTCCCTAAAACCTGGTCAATCTTCGAAGCAAGCTGCTGTGATTCCTTGAAGAAGTCATCGTACCTGCATACCAAACCAAAGACAATCGCAACCAATTCAACCAAACTACAAAAATTACTAGACCACAATTAAACCATCATAACAAAGCATCACCCACTTGAGCCTGCAACCCTTCAAGATCTCACACAGCCTAACCGCGGAGCCCTCCTCCTTCCTCCCCTTCAGCTTAGCCGCGCAGTACAGCACGAACGCGAAGCACAGCCTCTCCACATCCTCGGGCTGCAAGGATCCAAACTTCAGCACAAAGGTGCGTAAGAATCAAGCATCTCACCACAAAAGGCAGAGCATTCCTCACCGATCTGCTCCCGAACGACGGCGACGCGAGGAGCGCGCCCTTCCCCTCCTCCAGCAGCGCTGTGGCCTCGCCGGAGACGGCCTCCTCCACTCCCAGCTCCTGCACGAACCCCCACACCATAAGAGCCCAAATTTCCACCCAGACAGCCGAAAGTTCTGTAGTTGGCCAAGAGAGATCTCACCTTGCAGAGATCCGCGAAGCGCGCCTCCACGGCGGGAGGCGGCGAGGGCGGCGACGCCATGGAAGCTACAGGCTGTGCACCCACCCCCAAGGCTTCAGAGGCATCACACGGCGGCGGATACAAGGCAGCCGGCGAAGTCACCGGAGTGCGGAGCTCCGGCAAGCTAGGGTTTTGGGGCTTTGGGGATCGGGATTGTGGAGCAGGCTGCAGGGAGGGCTCGAGTGCGAATTTACTTGTTCGGAGGGGGTTTTGGGGAAACTTCTGCTGCCCGTCTCTTCCCGCCGGTGTACCGTGCGGCTTGTTTGATATTTGCGGTGTTGTGTATTTTGAGAGGGGGTGAAGTGCAAAAAGGTGAGCGCTGTTGATTTCCGTTAAGTAGCGATGGGATCTGCTAAAGCGCGGGAAAGGAGGTCGGTTTCTTCCCCGCGCGCGCCATAAGTTGGCCAATGAGGGGACGCCACCTGGAAATACTTATTGCCGTTGCTTACGAATTGATTGATTTCCAACGTTGCCGCAAGAATTTGTATAGCTCTGAAACCATTCATTCCGAGTAGGATTTTTTTAAAAAAATTGAACATATTCTGTATCAATTTTAGGAAGTAGATCCTCTGTATTGGCATGGGCTAATACAGAGGAGCTCAATGATGTGCATTAGTGCTTTGTATCAACCGTCCGATCTAGAGCGGACGGCCCAGATCAAACTGCCACAGTCCACTATCAAACAGCAATCACCACAGTAATCTAGGGTGAACAGTAAATTCTACCGCTGTTTCTAGTATACTACCCGCTGGTACTGCTCGCATGGAATCAAAATACTGTTGCTACAGTAGCTCTGTGCTGTAGAGGATCTTGTGTTTTAGCTTAGAAGCTCTGAGTACATATATTTCGACAGCTACTTACTGAATATTGCTTTCACTATGCTTAACTACCGGCCGCGATCGGCACCATGTCAACAAGATGTACACTAACAAGGCAGGTTTTAGTATGTAGTCGTCAACTATTTTTCGACTTCTCAAACCAATGAATTGCAAATTTGCAGACTTGTGAGTTGTATGTGTTTTTTTTTTATGGAAGTACTGATCGTCGGGAGAGTTGGATGCTTCGTTGCTTCACTGATGACAAAATCAAGAGAACAGAGAAAGGGAAACAAGTGAACATGAAATTCAGCACCTACATGCATCAGCTATTCCTAGGGGTGGAAACGGATCGGATACAATCGAATAGTCTCAAATATGAATACGAATCCATATTTTTAAAACGAATTCGAATTCGAATATTCTCAAATACAGATATGAATATTTTCGAATACGGATTTTCTCGGATACGAATATCCTCAAATACGAATACGGATTTTCTCGGATACGAATATCGGATAAAACGGATTCCTATCGGTTTTATCAATTTTTCACCGTTTTTGACTGGTTACCGGTTTTAAACTGCCTAAATTCAAATTTTGAATAACAAAATTCGTACGGATTTTTCATGGGTTCTAGAAACAGATTGAATACGAATCGAATAGTCTCAAATACGAATACGGATATGAATATTCTCGAATATGAATGCAAATACGAGTATTCTCAAATACGGATACGGATTTGAATATCCTCAACCTGGCTTATAAGCTGTGACTTCTGGTTTTTTTATACTGTAACGGTTGTTAGATTTTTTCTGAGTAATTAAATTTAATATATATATATATATATATATATATATATATATATATATATGATTATAGATAATGCAAAGAAATAAGGGGGAAAAGAAAAGGCAAAAATCACAAAAAAAAAGCTAAATAAGATGAAATTAAGAAGTGTAGGATCGGATAGGCAACAAAGAGTGTGAATGGTGCTTTGAAATTTTTCTCTCAAATATTCACCAAATCTTTATTCCGATAGCTAGCTATAAAGATTAGGATACGAAGTCTTCTTGAAAAACAGAGGAACACAGAGCTGAGCACGACCAGCTCGAAACACTACGTGGTTGGGTTACGACCACTGGTTGAAAATCAACGTGGTCGGTTACGACTATCATATGGAAGCCAACGTAGTCAGAGTTCAAATATCGGACAAAAATCACCATGGTCGGAGATTGACTGCCAGTCAGATACCAACATAGTCGGAAATCAACTGTCAGACAGAGATCACCGTGATTGGAGATTGACTCCTAGTCAGATACCAACACAGTCAAAAATTAACTATCGGACGGAGATCACTGTGGTTGGAGATCGACTCCCAAATGGATACCAACGCAGTCGAAAATCGACTCTAGCAGTCGATGACTAGAGAGCGGTCGAAAACCAATGTAATCGATAACCAATGTGGTCAAAAAGGAACATGGTCAAAGGGCAACGAGTGATCTAAAACCAACGTAATCGAATCTGATTGAAAACTAACATGATCGAAAATCAAAGTGGTCGAAACCAATGTGGTCTAATCTGGTCAAAATATAATCAATTAGGTCAAAACCACTAAGAGGTCAAGACCCAACGTGGTTATAAGATAACGAGTGGTGTGAGACCGACGTGGTCGAAAATACGACTAGTGAGGTCAACGACCAGTGATCGGTTGAAAACCCAATGCGGTCGAAAGCCAACGAGTGGTCTGAGACCGACGTGGTTGAATTAGTTCGAAAATTGACTAGTGAGATCGACGACTAGTGAGTGGTCGAAAACCCCACGTGGTTGAGAAGATGTGAAGCGATCAGAAGCCTGAACGTGGTCAAAAAAGATGCGGTGCGATCTGAAACCTGGCCGTGGTCAGAACCAATGTGGTCGAAAATAAAAACAGAGGAGAGTAGTCTGAATTTTAGCACAGTTTTAAAATAAAAATTGATGGAACTTTTGATCCATAGATCCAATGATATGAAACTTTGTAGAGATCTTCTCTAGGGTATTGTGAACCTATTCCAGTAAACAATCATAAAAATCATGGTCAAAGATAAGACTTTTTTCAGTTTGTTGGAAGGTTAAATCAAAACCGAGTCAAAATCAAAATCGATGAATATAACTAGCTCGTGGATGGATGATGACTAAGATGAGTCTAGATATATTCTCACATGTCACAACATGTTAGAACACCAAAAAAATTGACTCAAAAGCTCTTGGATCAAGAAATCACATTTTGAGGTCAAATCAAGAACAAATCAATCAAATTAAGATGGATCTATGGAAATATGTAAATATTAATGTATTGCTTACTTAAGAAGGTTGAGTTTACAGCCACTCCACCATGAAAGACAAAGAGCACACCAAATGCTCCACTCTTAAACCCTAACTCTAAACAAGAGAGCATATGAGAGAGGGGGTTGGATGGTTAACCCTACATGTCTCCATCTGAACACTTTTTATAAGTGGGCAACCAGCCACCTACACCCTTTAATAGATCCTATCCACTATTGCAATGAGGAAAACCCGTTAACCCCACACACGCAGATTTTATTCACTCAAGTTCACTTATGTATGCTTTGCAAAGCGCATAAGGGTGTATCCTTAGCCTTGATCCGTCTTGATCAAACCAGCTCCATCTTAACCTAAATTGCTCTCCAATGCATCGCCCATGCGCTATGGTTTGATCTAAGATGGTTTCCGGTATTTTGGTCAAAATACCAAAATATCTCTCGTTGACCCGGTCATTATCATCCTTTGCAAGCACTCGCTATACTTGCCACGTGTAGGTATATCACTAGCTTGCTACACGTTGTCAAGTCTCTCCCATCCCGGTTCCATTGAACCACGGCTCACTTAGCCCGTGCAAGCCACCTGGCGCCATCCTGCCATTCAAACTCGCCTTCAATATTCTCGCCTTTCTTATGCCATACTTGAACTTGCCGTCTCACCCGACATCCTTAATCGTTTTGGGCCTCGACTCCTCTATGAGCCTAGCCCCAATCACCACCGTTGATCACAGTTGACTCCAAGCGACCCTGTACATCCAAAGACAAAAAAATCATTTACAGACGCATGTTCTTCACAACTTGACCTACATTAGCCAAGTCATGCATCATGCAATCTCAATCCAATGACTCAGGTCAATCTAACTAAATCCATGACTCAAATCCCAAAATCCTCAAATTCTGTCCAAAATCAGTCCAGACAAAGTGCGATCTTTGCAAAACCAATTGACCACTTCACAAACATTGCAATAGTTCGTCACAACATTAAACTAGACCATCTCACATGATCCTTTAAAATGCCATAAGCTAAAGCCATTTAAAGTGAGTCCCATATATCAGGTCGTAAAAGGACCAATTGTGCCTTAAAAAAAGTTCAACTGATCATCAAGTTCAGATAAGACACAAGTTCTTATCGTATTGCAGCCCTTTCTTCCTTGGTACTTATGGATCCATAGCATTTGTTCGTTCTTACTGTATTGCAATGCAACTTGTTTTCATTGCACAAGTAAAAAATGCAAACGGATTCTGAATTTCCGCTCCATTCCCATTATCCCATACCATATTGTCTTAAATGGCAGGATCAATAAACTCCCCTCAAATAGAACTTCTCATCGGTTGAGGTAAAATTTTTGCTTTTTAGCCCAAATTTTGAAATTTTTTTACATATGGACCCCTGGAGAAAAGATTTACAAAAATGGACCCTTACCACAGCACCAAATTATATGGCGCCCACGGTACACAGCACGGCGCCATATGATTTGGCGCCGTGCTTGGCCACGTAGGATCCACAGTGGCATAGCTCGGCGCCAAAGTACATGGCGCCGTGCTGTGCACCAACGGCGCTAACGGCCGTGGCACCGTGCTCTGGGACTTAGACCGAAATAGTTTTGGTGCATATCACGGCGCCAAACAGTCTGGCGCCGTATGTGCTTATGCGGCGCCGTGACTGCGATATGCGGCGTCAGCATGTTTGGCGCCGTGCTGGCTACACCAGCAAAAAACACCAAGCTTTGCTGTTTTTTTGCAAAACATATGCACATACATATACAAAACAGCAAACATATACATTCACACATAAAACATCTGAAAACGCAAATGACAACATCGCATAATTATCAATAGTCTCAAAATATTACATAACATCACATAAGTATCAAAAGTCTCAAAATATCACATAACTATCAAAAGTCTGAAAACATCAATAAGTCACTGCCTCTTGGCCTTTCCCTTGCCCTTGGCCAGGGCATCAGACCCTGGAGTGTACGTGCTCGGGGGACGGGCCGAACGACGAGGCCACCGGAAGCTCGAGTAGATGGTGCGTCGCATCCGCGACATCCCAATCTCGTCGTGGGTAGATGCCTCCTCGTCCTCGTGCTCCTCCTCCTCATCATCTCGCTCGCCTCGCCGCCGCCGCCATCGCTCGACTGAAAGTCGGAGGCGTGACGAGCCTCGTGGATCGTGCGTGCCGGCGTGTGACGACGAGGCCGCAGCGCACCGAGCGCCGGGAGGCCGCCGGTGGTGATGCGACGTCCGCGCGCGCGGCAACCACAACGAGCCGCCGCCGACCGATGCGACGTCTAAGTCTCTGCAAGTAATGATTGTTATTATAGTATACATGCTGAATGGCTCTAACTTAACGAATTATCTTGAACTCGCAAGAAGTCCTCAGCGCTCTCGCGTCCGGCGCCGGTGGGTAGGAGAGAGCCTCATCGATCTCATGCACCGAGGTCCGTAGAGAAGTCCCCAAAGAAATAAGATCCACATAAGTAAGTGCGAGATAAACGTATTGAACCAAAGTATTGAGCAAATATCATGCTTTCCGTACCACTCGATCGAGAATCGGGGCAGCCTCGACAACTGTGCCCTCCCTCGCACGCCTGTCGTACGCAGTGTCCTCGTCCTCAGACGAAGCGAGGTCCGCGTAGTCGATATCACCCACCGCCGCCTCACCAGAGCGGGTGGCAGAGTGGTACCAGGACAAGTACTCCCGGAAGCTGGCGTTGTTGTGGGGGGTATTGTCCCACTCGCAGTTCTCCTCCATCCTCCTCCACCACTCGATGTACCCTCGGTGGTGATGAGCGAAGTCCGTCACCTTTCGTTGGCGGACCCTATCGAACCTGTATATATAGTAGATGTCAATAATAGGTGTTAGAGTACGAACCAACAAAATTTAAAATAAAGCAAAAATTGTAACTTACTTGTGCAAATCAACAGAGGTCGACACCGCCTCAGGGGGATAGAACTACACGAGGCCAAACTGCCGCGCAACTCTGTAGGGGAGGTGAATCTCTACGGCGTAGAAGCAAATCAGCGGACACCTCATCCTCCAAAGATGGTCGTCCCTGCGGCACATGGTGCTGAGCGGTAGAGCTGCAACCTATGGCTCGGAGTAAGGCTCCCACGAGACCTAGCAAGCAAACATACGGGCAAACACACGATTAGCCATCTACAAAAACCAAGAACTGTAAGAAAAATAAATGCATTACCAATTTCTTACCATCGTGGGAGACAAGGTGTCCAGCTCGTTGCTGAAATCCACGTACGCCCGCTCTGTGGTCGCGAACGGGACTGAAACGCTATCCCACAGGTGCGCCACTGTGGGGCCAAGGTCATCCACACCCTGTGGACCCCAAGGCTGCGCCTGGAACACTCGAGGGCGTCCCACAGGAATGCGTGTCCACATCCACACCTGCAGGAGGAAGACGCAGCTACCGAGCGTCGACGTGGGCGCCGTGCGTATGCAGGCCTCGCAAAGCTGGCGGTAGAGGAACGCGAGGACCGCCGAACCCCACCGAGTGTCCCGTCGCCCGATCAGCCTCGGAGGCGGTGGATGTACATCCACGGCGGCGCCCCGTGGCGCCCGGAAAAGCACGGCCCGAACATGTGGAGGACCCAAGCGCGGCAGTAGTAGGTCACCATGGCGTCGTCCGCGGCCGCAGGGCATTCACCAAATGTATCTCGCAACCATCTAATGTGGACCCCCGAGACGTGGCCTCGCCTGGCATTCTCTAGGACAGGAGGCAATGCCGTGCCCAGAAAGGCCTCCACACGTGCCCTCCAGCCCTCAGACACCGTCGGGCCGACCACCGGCTATCCCCTAATGGGAAGTCCAAGAATCATCGCCACGTCCTGCAGCGTGACGGTCATCTCCCCACAGGGAAGGTGGAACGTGTGAGTCTCTAGCCTCCACCTGTTAATCGTACACGGAGAAAAGAATTAGTTACGTACATAAGAATATAAAAACGAAAACAAACGGACCCAAGCGAAAAATGCACCTGTCAACGAGTGCGGTCAAAGCTGCGGGGTTAAAGACCGGCATGTCCCGCCGTACTAGGTTGGCGACCGTGTGAAGCCCAGCACGGCGAAGCAGTGGGGTATAGCGGTCGTCGTATCGCATCAAGTGGAACCCATCATGGGTTCGACAATGAAGTATGTGAAGTTCCTAAAAATTGCTATAAAAGTTAGCTGCGTGATGAAAACACATGTATATTTCGACAACACATGTACCTGGCCGTCCTCCGTGAGCCTGCCGCAGTGCTCCCTCTCGTAGAGCTCGTCTAGCAGCCGGTACCTCGCCATCCTGTGCATTCAAAAATACGTTAATGATAAGAATAACAAAAAACCGTAAAAGCATATGTATTTCTAAATATTCATCAATCTCGCTCAAATCAAACCCTAAAACATATGTATTTCTAAATCAAACACTAAAAACATATGTATTTCTCAACATTCATCAATCTCGCTCAAATCAAACCCTAAAAACATATGTATTTGTAAATCAAACGCTAAATCTAAACTTTCATCAATCTCGCTCAAATCAAACCCTAAAAACATATGTATTTCTAAATCAAACCCTAAATCTAAACTTTCATCAATCTCGCTTAAATCAAACCCTAAAAACATGTGTATTTCTAAATCAAATCCTAAATCTAAACATTAATCAATCTCACTCAAATCAAACCCTAGAAACATATGTATTTGTAAATCAAACCCTAAATCTAAACTTTCATCAATCTCGCTTAAATCAACCCTAAAAACATATGTATTTCTAAAAACATATGTATTTCTAAATCAAACCCTAAAAACATATATATTTCTAAAATGGACCCTAAAAACATGTGTATTTCTAAATCAAACCCTAAATCTAAACATTCATCAATCTCGCTCAAATCAAACCCTAAAAACATATGTATTTCTAAATCAAACCCTAAAAACATATGTATTTCTAAAAATCAAACCCTAAAAACGAATCTATACACATTACTACTCTTACATTACGCATATATATTGAAAATCCAACCTAAAACCGAGTCAAATTGAACTAATTTCATCTAGGGTTTCAAATCTTCCCACTCGAAATGTACCTCAAATAATCCATATTTATTGCATAAAATCAAGGGAAAGGAGGGGGTTCACCTTGCTTACTCGATTTGGAAGCAAAATCGCGAGAAAAATGGATGGATTTGAGTAGATTTTGAGGGGGAAGAGAGTGGCGGCGGCGGTTGCTCTCGGCTCGGGCTGAACAGAGTGAGGGGGTGGGGGGGCCGGGGGGCCGCGCTCGGGTTTAAGTCCCAGAGCACGGCGCCACGGCCGTTAGCGCCGTTGGTGCACATGACGGCGCCATGTGCTTTGGCGCCGAGCTGTGCCACCGTGGATCCTACGTGGCCAAGCACGACGCCAAAGCATATGGCGTCGTGCTGTGTACTGTGGGCGCCATATAATTTGGCGCTGTGGTAAGGGTCTATTTTTGCAAATTTTTTCTCCAGGGGTTCATATGTAAAAAAACTTTCAAAATTTGGGATAAAAAGCAAAAAATTTACTCGGTTGAGTAGGTAGCGTACATGAGAAAGACACCAACTTTGATAACTAACTGAAAGAAATTAAGCAAAGCTAATCACCTCAAGTTCGTAACAGACAACTAATGTCAAATTAACATCAAGCAAATCCAATGGAAAAATTCCCCAACTTCTTTTGTTATAGAAGTCATCCATTACCCAAACAAGCAACTAATAAACAAACAAAAAACCAGCACTAGCCCCTGACTGGCAGGTGCAACTAAACGAAAAAAAACGCCATAAATTTTATAACCATCACACCATCATCCAAAATAAGAAAAATTAAACTTTCCATGAATACAGAATCGCAAGGTCCACACATGACAAGCGGAACTAGAAACTGTAAACCCCACAATTCAATGACCTTAAAAACTCTCTCAGCTAGTATATCAAGGTCAGCACAGCAACAGATCAAAATGCAGTCAAGAAGCACAGCATATGCAGCATCACACCAGTTGACATCTTCACCTGAACAGCCCAAAAACAGAAGCACATCATATGTGAATTGCCAGAGCCACAGCTCCACAGGCCACAGCAGTAGCCGAAATGAAGAAGCAAACAACATAGAGCTTTTTTTCTCACTGTGAACTAGTCCATCAAAGACCTGGAAAACTTCTTAGTTCTTACACAACGTCCAAAAGCAATCTAGCACACCAACAAGAATAGAATTAGGAAAACTAAGGCCCTGTTTGTTTCCACTTAAGATTATTATAATCTAGCTTATAGGTGGGGATTATATAAGCTAAATTATAATAAGCTGGTGGGAAATAAGCTTCAGGTGTTTGGCAGCCTGGATTATCAGAGTTATGGATTGTTGTGTTCGAATGTTTAAAGACCACAATGCCCTTGAGAAAGAGGTACGGGAGTTGGGGGATGGATGAATGGCAAAAGTGGGTAATATTTCTAAAATTTTATGGTCATTAAGATAAAATGTGGATCTATAAGCTGAAATAAGCTCCTTTTTTGAGCTTATTAGATTACAATAATCTGGGCTATTAGATTATAATAAGTTACCTTATAATCTGGGCTGTTTGTTTCCACTTATGATTATAAGCTAGATTATAATAATTTTAAGTGGAAACAAACAGGGCCTGTAGAACAGTAAATCATAAAGTTGGGGTTTTGACAAAGAAGCAGCAGACCAAAACTGAACTCTTATCAAAGCCAAAACTATCATGCGGCCAGATTAACAAATCACACTCCAATATCTTAGAATTCAAAAAAAAAAAAGAGCAGTCGTCATTACCCGGACTGACGGAGTAAAATACAGAACCATTTTCGAATTCAAACTAGCACACACCAATCTCCCAATTCAGTTGCACTTCTAACAAAAAATGGCTATCATGTAAGTAAATAAATGAAATTAAAATATTGATGTTTCATTACTGTTACGACACGTACAGTTACAAAATAAAAAAACACAAAACATAATATAGTTTTTATTTTTGTGAAATGAATTTATATAAAAATTTAGAGTTCAAATATTATAAGTTGTTCAATGTATACATTGATGTTTCAAAACACGTACAACAAATTTCGAATTTCTTAAAACAGAATATGAAACATAAAAAATATCTAACATTTCTAAAATATAGTACAAAACATATAGTATTTGAGTCCAAATTTTCTAAAAATATAATATTATGAAAAACTTTAGTTAATAGCAGAATTATATGTTTCCTAATGTTTTCCTATTAAAAAAATGGAACAAAGTACTAAACACCCCATCTTGCAATTCTTTGTGTCAAAATAACAAGTACTCCCTCCATGCTTCGTCCAAGATTATAATACGTATTTTTTGAATGACTCTGTCTATAAATATGGAACGTATTTTATATTTTAATACAAAATTAATATAATATTTTCTTTATATTCGTAATAAATATATAGCTTTATTTATTATTCTCTATATACATATATTAAATATACTGTTTAGAGATAATAATTAAGTAATTAAGAATAATCTATCTATTTTTATTATATTTTTAATCTATATGTTAATAGGAAATACTTCTTGTAATTTTGAATGGAGGGAGTATTAGTTAGTTAAAACAAACGTACCGTTAACATATTTAAATAATTTTTCCGAAGCCTAGGGCCTGTTTGGTTCATGATCAGAAATTGCCTAGCCATAAGTTAGGCGTGGCACAATTTTTAGGTAGCTGTTTGGTTCACTGACGTAACTGTGGCATGCCACACTTTCTTAGCACCCGGTCCCACACGTCATAGACTCAGTTTCTTGCCAAACTTTGCCACAAATATGACTTCGATTTTGTTAGCCACACTTTCTGTGATAGTCACATATTACCTAAGCTTAAATATGATAAAGTTAGGCACTAACCTAACAGACCCTAAAAGTCTGCAAGAAGATGTAAACCGCTATTTCTGCTATGCGCGGACCGCCGGAGCGGCCGTCACGTGAAGAGGCCCCAATGCCCCATTCGCCTGTCCTCTTCTAGCCGCTTCCGGGCGGCCGCGCTGGCGCGTCCCTTCCCGCCACGCGTCGCGCCGGCGCCACCCGTCCCGTCGCCCCTCTCGCCACCCCGCTCCCATCACTTCCAGACGCTTCGCCACCGCAGCTAATATAGCGCCGGCAACACACACGACTTTCCTCAGCCCAAGCGAATTGCACTCCGAAAGAAGGCCGTACGAACACTGACTAGTCCTAGCACTTGCAACCAGCCATCCTTCTTCCATCACAGGTCAACACTCGCAGTGCGCGCTCGATCGGCGCCGCCATGGCCATGGTTTCACGAGCCGCCGCCGCTCTCCGCCCGGCCGCCCGGGGCTACTGGAGGCCGGCCCCCCGCGCCGCCGCCTCCACGGCCGCCGTGCACCCCGACGGCCCGAAGGCCAGGAAGCCCGCGGGCGACTACGTGCCGTTGTACGTGGCGCTGGGGGCGATCACGCTGTCGGTGTCGCTGGGGCTGGTCACGGCGCGGCAGCAGCTGGCGCACGCGCCCAACGTGTGGGTGGACAAGAAGAAGCGCGAGGCCGTGCCCGAGGTGGCGGCCCCCGACGTGGCGCTCGACGACGCCGAGCGCTTCGTCGGCGGCTCCATCTTCCGCAAGGTCGCGCACATCCAAGACGACCGCTCCCTCACGGCCGGCGTCGCCGACCCCGTCTCCGACTACACGTACGTATACGTATACGCCCATCCAATTCTTCGGGTCATAGATTAGTTAACAAGGTAAACTCAAAGCTCATGTTGATTTCATGACTGTTTCAGGGTGAAGAAGGCGGTGACGCTCAAGGATGTCGGGGTGGAGCCGCCGGGGATCGAGCAGGTCAGGGAGGGGGTCATCTCGGGGAGGTCGTCAAGAGCTAAAGCTTAAGAACAACTAGCCAGATAGATCGTCGTTTAATCCGCTACTTAGTTTGCACTTTGGTGGAATGATCCGCTACTTAGTTTGCACTTTGGTGGAATGATCCGCTACTTAGTTTGCACTTGGTGGAAAGAGTACTGATTCTTTTTTAAGTCAAATCGGCTGTTCTTTTCTGAAGTCAAGTCGATCGGTCGATGTGTTTTGTGATGTCGATGTTGTACATATCTGTGTGTATACAGTCGGGAACTCTCTAGTATGGGTCCTGAGACAATAAGCTGTGCTCGCTCAATCGAGGAGCTTCTGTTGGGGGGGTCATCTGTTTGTACTTTCTTCGAATGAAGATAACGCACGTGTATTGGTAATCTAATGTTTGGTGTTTGATCGTAATTCTGTTGGACATGTCTGAGATTCTTCTGTGCAGTACGTTGGATGGATGTCCCGAGACTTCGCACGTGACAGCGTCATCAATCTTTATCTAACGACCCCCACCCCCCCCTCGGGGGTAATCCACCCCGACCTTTTTTTTTGTTACGGTTTAAAGTTTTTAGTTGTGGTTTTTAGGTTGTTTATATAAGAGATTATATAGAGTAATATTTATATATGGTTTTTATTGATATAAATAAAATTAGTATAATATAATTAACTAGTAGACTTTAAAAAGATATTTTGTTTAAAAATTAGGTATGGTAGAGAAGTTAAATATAAAAACTAAGAACTGAACAAAAAACAAGGTCATAGTTTGCTCAGCCCATCTGCCGTAGATGACAGAGACGGGACATAATTAAAAGCCGATAGCCTCGATTTGAAGTAGTTTGCTCAGCCCTAGGGGCGGACCTATCCTTCGGGCGGCCGCCCGAGCTTCGTCGCCGGCCGGACCTCCCCTCCTCCAGTGCAGAGTAGTTTCCTTGGGCGGAGCTTTCGGCCTTCTTGGGGAGGAAGATGCATGATGGACGGAGGCGTGGGCAAAGAGCAGAGAGCCCCAGGAGACTAGTCGGAAAACTCGGGAAGTCCTAGAGACCTAGATCACCCAGGAGCAGCCACACACACGAGCAGCGTGACTGCGTCTGCGGGCGGCGCGGCGTGATGCGGTGTGTCGGGGGAGAGCGCGGGCGCGGCACACACAAGAAGGGCAAAGGCGCAGCGGCTCCGTGCACACGCGCAGATTGGGCAAGCAGCGTCGGCCGGCGGAGGTGGCTACTGGCCAGGGGAGGAAAACATACAACTGGTGTTAACAAACTCTGAAGTCTGAAATGAGCAAGCCATGAATATTACCTGACAAATCAGCCATTAGAGCACGTGCTGGTCCCTAGCAATTCCATGGAAAAAGTCAGATTTATAATAGTGCTTTGTACAAAATTCTTAAACAGGACTACTCGTATAAAAGCACTCACTTGCACGGTATTGTTGGAGAAGTCAAGAAGCCAGAATCCCAGAACATACACAACTGCCCGCATGCCACCGAGCACCATGGTAGACACTGTATCAAGTCAAATGTCAGTTCAGTTGGTACTTGCTAGTAATGCTATGCACAATGTAAAGCCAAACCCAAGCAGTTTAATTACCTGCAGTCTTCCTTTGCATCACCCATAACATATCCAATGTCAGACGAAAACCCAACAATTATGACCTACGTAGCATAAGTGTAATTTGAGTAGGAAAGAAAACTTTGTTACCGTAAGAAAGCAGGAGTACAAGTTTCAGTGATTGTCACAGCCAAACAGATCAGCACACATCCTATCAGAATAAATGGCCTCCGTCTTCCCCATTTTGATGTGCACCTATCACTGTACAGGCCAACGCACGGTTGAACCTGCAGCGTAGGGGAAGGATAATGGATAAGTACTAAGGTTACTTGTTTTTACAGTAACATGATGTACAGCACAAGTTACTTGTTTTCCCATTAATTGGTGAAGAAACTGTTGTAAACGTAATTACAAACTCTGAAAATGACAGGGACTCCCGGTACCTGTTTTTTACACTAGGAACCTGTTTGTATTATATATGGATTGTTTTGTTTTTGGCTAATACTCTTTGCTTCACGCTTACAAATCCACCCTAGCTATATTTTATTTCTGGGTCCGCCATTGCTCAGCCCATCTACCGAAGATAATTCTGTTATCCCACATGTATCGTTCTCCTGTACTCTCCTTGTCCACTGAGGAACCCAGTTAATATAAATATTGTTTAATAAAAAGTAAAGATTTATAGTAGCAAAAATCAAAGTATAAATTGCTCACGGTAGAAACAATTTGTTGAATTGGGAATATAGGATTTGGAATTTAAAAATAGGTTGCATTTGTGCTATTGTTGACATGTACGGTCTGCCTTGCTGGCTCTGGTGGCTCCAACGCTTGCTCGCTCTTGGGACTCTGGCTGTAGACAATCTGGCTAAGTCACACTTAGCGCTCGTCGTCTCTGCTTGCTATCTTAAATTTATATTCTACATAAAACTTGTTTTTATCTAAAAGAATTTTAACTGTCTATTCATCTGTATTTTCTAGTTAGCTTTCTTGAACATTCAACTGGGTTGTTTTTAGATGAATTGGAAGGGGAAGCTGTGGGAGTAACCTGAAATCTATTAAAAATATATAAATATAGAGTATTTAGATCAATTACTAATATATGTGCTAAATATACCTACTAAATATATGGTATTTTGAAGGGAAAAAAAGACTGAACACTTATGAACTACATTGGGTCTGCCTGTATCCTAGTCCTTCCAATTCACTTTCTTCAACATGACACCATCACATCAACTCAATCCTGCTCATCATCACATCAACTTACACCACTCCATGCTCTCATAGCAAAGTTTGGTCAAAAATAACATTGTTGATCTCAAGAATATCAGATCTAGCATCTAAATAACAGCAATTTCATTTATAGCCCTCCCCCACAGCGCAATTTCTAGACACTTGACACGTGTTAATTGTGCAGTCGGAGACCGCACGACAACGAGATCATACGGTACCCGACCGCACGACTACTATTCACCTGGAGATCGTGTGGTCGGGGACTGCACGACCACTGTTCACTCGAGTCGTGCAGTCGGGACCGCACAACTTGCATGCGCACAGTGTTTTGGCTCAACTGGTGCGTGCGTTTGTCTGCTTGTAATGAGATTTAAAATTATGATTTTTGTGTGGAGAAGAGTTTACTTAGTTGTGCAAATTTTTTGTAATTATAAATATTACAAATTTTTGTGTGTAATTTATTTTTATGTGGAGTCTGCAGCAATTTTGTAATATAGAAAATGAGGTACAAATATTTTGAAAACTTGTTACACAGTGTAGATAATACATGTAAGAAATATTTTTTAGATTATTATTTTTCCGAAATAAAAGGGCAGACAATATAGGTAGGTTGATCCGTTTGCGAATTTCGTAGATTCGCAACGATACGATCACCGTGTGTTGTTATAGTGCAAGAAATTTTCAAAATTTATAGGGACAATTGAGGCCTCGATGACCCGTACGTATGGAAGTAATGTATAGTGCGGTGTAATGATTGATCCATTTATGATTTTCATGCACTGTGAATAGTAAAAAATATGTTCAATTCGCAATAACATTTTGCTATCATGGTATGTTGTTGTAGTGCAAGAAATTTCATGAAAACTTCTATGTAGACGACTGGGATAGGAACGATTGCTAAGTAGGAAGGAAAGTGATATTGAGCACGTGAAGAATTAAATGCGAAAAGACGACGAGATTTGATGTTGCTAATTAAAATAGATTTCATAATAAACATGGAAATAACACGATGCACAAGAATTGGTTACATGCATAAAAATCAGCATGATGCACGGTGCAGCAAACCGAAGTAGTCGTGCGATACATATGCGCCTTGTTGACATGGAAATATTCGACACTCAGGGGACTAGTGTGAAATGGCTCGACCTACTGCGTAGATCTGGGCCATTTTCCCTTTCTTATGAGTTCAGCATTGAAATCCTCGGGGACCTCTTAGCCTTGGTCGCTATTTCTCTTTTTTTCTCGCACTCCCTATCGTGAGCCTCGTGCTCCCTGTGCGTGCACGCCTCGAGATGAGCTTTTGTCTCCTGACGTATACACTCGATTTGCTCGTCTTGGCGGTGCTCCTCCTCGTGGATCTCGCATATCCATTTGTCGTTTTACTCCTCATAGTCTAGAGTTCATTGGTCATGTGGGTGGATCTCTAAGTCAATCCACTTGCGGTAAGCACATAGCGGTTCCGGAGACTGTGGGTAGACGAGAGAGTTTGTTATTGTGTACTTTTAGTGAGAAATAGTAGGGGGAACACATTGTAAGTGGTCCTTACCGGCTGCCGATAGCTGATCGTGTCGAAACGGCGGTCAGGATAGTCACAGAAGTAGTTCACATAACCCTAGTAATGCATGCCCAGGCTGAGCCACTGTTTAGACTTGAAGAATTTGCATGGGTCTCTGCACCAACAGAGGGGCGGCGTCTCACCCTCGGGCGGGTGTTGTGGCGAACATTCAGTTAGAACGTTAAGTACGGACATACTCCTACGAGGGCATCGTTTATGGGGGTGTGACATCCTAGCACTCTCTGCTTGTTCAGCTCGGGCCGCTGCAGCCCTTGCTTGTTTGTTGCAGGCCGCATCAGACCTTGCTAGGTCTCAGGTCTCCTTCCACTGCTTCATCATCTTTTCCTATTGTTTCTTCTGCCTCTTATCCATCTTGACGTGATAAAGGAAGGTACGGTATAGTGTTTGGTTGTGTAGTGTTCCCTCGTAGATCTATTCCATCCTATTTTATAAGCCAAAGGGTTGGCATGGTAGAGTTATTTTATGTCACTGTGCAAAGCTGCCCCTTTGGTCTTGTCATTGCGCAAAGCTGCTCTCTTTGGTCTTGTCACTACGTAAAGGCGCCCTGTTTGTTCTTATCACTACCCAAAACTGGGCCTTTGGTCTTGTCATTGTGCAAAGCTGGTCCCTTTGATTTTGTCACTACGCAAAGCTGGTCCCTTTGGTTTTGTCACTACGCAAAGCTGGCCTCTTTGATCTTGTCACTGCGCAAAGCTGCACCTTTGGTCTTGTCACTGCGCAAAGCTTCCCCTTTGGTCTTGTCGCCGCTTAAAGCTTCCCCTTTGGTCTTGTTGCTACGCAAAGCTTTCCCTTTGGTCTTGTCGCTGCGCAAAGCTGCCCCTTTGGTCTTGTCGCTATGCAAAGCTACGCCTTTTAGTCTTATCACTGCGCAAAGTTGCACCTTTTAGTCTTCTCACTACGTAAATGTACTCTGTCTGGTCTGGCCACTTAGCCTATATGCTGTCTCGTTTGTTATAAAATGGACGGTGAACCCTATGAAAGTAGGATTAGTGGACCCTGTAAATCAAACGAAAAAGTTCCTTCTTTGTCATACAGTACCATACAATGGCGGACGCCGATGAGCCAGTCGGAGCAGGGCCACCAAAGGAAGACCTTCCTGTAGAAAGGAGGGAGGACTTTGGTCCTAACTACCCCTTGATGCCAAACAGGCGTGGTCAACTAGTATGGCTAAAATGCAGACACAAGGAGGATGTGGTCATGTAGGTTGTGGAAGGTCATTTCAATGGCGAGCGACGTTTCTTCCGATACACACACTCCGGGGTACAAATTGCTAATAGTATATTTTCCTTACTGCTAATATAGCCATGTTAACCGTCCTTTCCAGTAGATGGTGAAATGCGACTTCATCCGCTGGATCGATCCTCCGCATGAACGCTATATTGTGACGTATGTCTTCATCAACTCTATCGCCGTTGATGCCAATTGGCCATCATCATCGCTCCTTTGTGGTCGGATTTGGTTGGGCCCATGTAGATCCGACTAGATCTGATGACCGCCGCCCATCGCCCTCCATCGCCGCCCCTCCTTCCTTGGCCCCGTTGGCGTCGCTCTCGCCCACCATCACCCTCCTTAGCTCCACCCGCATCGCCTGTTGCTGCCCATTGATTTTTTTTTGTTTCTTTTTCCTTCATTTCTTTCTTTTTTCTTTCATATTCATTTAGTGCTTTTCAATTTTCATCATTTTTTCTTTTTTCCCTTTTCCAACTCATCTCCACCAAAAGTTAACACCTGAATTGAGCACACCTAATTTCAGCTACTAGCCAAAAGCTATCAGCCATAGCCAAATTGAATAAGTCCTATATCTGGTTGATCTTTACTACTTAAAAGAAAGAATTAGTGATGGTATTTCATGTGTCTGTCCCAACTCTCCTTTGCACCTCTCTAAAAAATCTCTAACAAAAATAGAAAAAGCAATCTACTAAAAAACAAATTTTATAGCGTTAAATATTCTCTAATAAGAAAAACAATAGAGCTCTACCGGGTGTGCAGTAGAGCCAAGGGCGTGGAGGCACGACATGGTAGAGACAAAGGCATGGAGACACAACGCGGCCGAGCGTGTGGCTGGGCAACCCAATCCTGACAATGTCAACTCAAAGCGTAGAGATAATATAAATTTTTATTGGTAACAAAACCCGAGCATTTGACTGGTAAACCGAGAAACCAAAATTGGTCCAGCTTCCTTGCGGTCATGGACTTCTGTTTATGTTGTTTATTTAGCTTTTAATTTGATTTATTTTGAAGTTACATTGGCTCCGCAAGCTTGCAATCTCGTCCTTCCCCAATTAACAACCATATTTTCGTCGTAACTGGGTCCATTTCCTGGCGAGAATTGGCCAGCTATTGAGTTGATTTTGAAAATTATGGACCCTACGATACCCGTCGAAACCGGAGAAAAAATCCTCCATAGGTCCGAGATTCCGGTGCCCGGCCCGGATCTCGGAAACCAGGTCCCAGCAGAGATCATCGGTATACCAGTGGTTCTCGGCCGGAAACCGATCCCGGCTCTTACCTTTCCTAGCCCAGTTGCCCCACCCCGCCGCCGCCGTCCTCGGGCAGAGTTGACCGCCTCCTCCCCTCCGCCGCGCCGTGTTCCTTGCCGCGCCACCCATCCCTGTCCAAAACCACCGCGCCCACCCACCCTTCCCCTCCTCGGGATCTGCGCTCCACTCCAATGGCGGAGTCGCTGCTGCTCGCGTGCCACCTCCTCCTCTCCCTCGCCCTCCTCGCCGCCTCCCTCTCCCACCTCCTCCTCGCCGCCGTCTCCCACCTCTCCCCCGCCCACGCCCACCACCTCCGCCTACTCCGGCATCCGGTCCTCCGCCTCCTCCCCATCCTCCTCGCCCTCCCCTTCGCATTCCTCCCCATCTCCCCCACCTCCCGCCTCCTCCCGCTCCTCCTCCTCCCTCCCCTCCTCCTCCCGCTCCCGCTCCCCTTCCTCCCGCCCGGCCACCTCCAGCTCCTCCGTTCGCCCCTCCTCTCCCTCCCGCTCCTCCTCCTCGCCCGCGCCGCCGGCCTCCTCGCCTCCGCCTTCCCGGCCTCCGACCTCCAGCAGCACGCGCTCTCCGTCGCCGCGCTCCTCCTCCTCGCCGGCGCCGTGGCCTCCCTCGCCTCCGCGCTGTCCCCGCCTAGGACCGCGCACCACTTCTTGGCCGAGACGGCGCTCGCCTGCACCGGCGCCGTCGGGGGCCTCTGGGCGCTCCAGAGCGGCCTCGGCCTCTACGTCGACTCCTGCGTCCCCGCAGGGTGCCACCGGCTGATGGACGCCGCGGCCGCGCCGGCCACGCGCTGCGACGTCGAGGAGGCCAGGCTCCGGGCCGTCGCGGTCATGGACCTCGCGCTGTCCGTGCATTGCGTGATCGTGGCGTCTGTTGCCGCCGGGGTGTACCTCGGGGTGGCGAGTTGGTGCGGTGTGGACGGTGGGAGCGGTGGTGCCGGCGTGGGGATGGGGAGGAGGCATAGTGGCGTCGGGGGGTCGTATGACGCGCTGCCCATGGTGGCATCAGCCGGGCCGATTGCGGAGATGGAGCATTTGCCATTGAAGGGCGTGGTCGGCAAGAGCGTGGCGCAGGAATAAGGAAGAGTTGAGTTTCATTAATTAACTAGGTACATTTGATCACCCTCAAGTAATGTGATCTTGCTCAGATGTTGACACCTGAAATATTTAGCTGTATGGGGGATTTTTGTTAAAATGGTGGCGGGTTTTTTCCCGAGGAATTGGTGATCTTTAGTTGCTAGGAGAGATCTACTGAAAGTTGTGGTAGCCATTGTCTTGTTAAATTGGCGAGTGGAGCTCAATCTAGAGGACCCTTGATGTAGGTCATTCCACCGGCCAAATCGCTTTGTTGTTGTTTACAATGTGATACTTAGTAGCTTTGTCTGCTTCAATTATGAATTATTTACTTCGCAGTATTTCTTGTTTATTCCTGGCTCCAATAGATGCAATCCTGCAACGACCAAGGGGTTGTTTCCCTAAATTGTGAGAAAACCGTGCTTCGTTTCAATGCTTCTGATATTCTATCTAATTTCCTTATGAAAACTTCATACATGTGCCAAATGCTTGCGCACAACCACTATTTGTCTAATCGCAAAAACAAAAAAAAACACTACTATTTGTCAGTAACCTTCGTTGTACCTTTAAAATTCACCATGATGCATACTGTCTAGTGTGCTAAGTCAAATGATGAGCCACACCTCCGTGCTCACTCTCCGATAGTGATTTGGTGTTTATTTGATAGGATTTTATTTAGGTGCTGAAATATATTTTTTGCTTAACATGGTACATATTTTGTTTTTCTTGATTTCATTCATGAGTGCTCTCTTTCGCTGCAAGGCTCCACCTTTATCATGAATTGGCCTTGATTCTGTTCTCTACAGAAACCTTCATCTCTTTAGAAAAAATTCCATGTCAATTTCGAACTAATGGTGATTATATTATTGTGCTGAAACATGTGACTCCAGCTGTTGAGCGCTGGTGCTGTGATACTGCCTCTTCCATTTACATATCTTATAGGCATTTTTTTTGGCCTACAATTGCAGCTCTGCTCAGATGATTCAGCCTTCCATATTCTTCATCTGGTGACTTCAGATTTTAAAACGAAGTGAAAAGTTGGAAAGAACTATACTGGCCACCTCATGATGATGCTAGGTGGCTGCATCACATTTACATATTCATAAATCTTAAGTGTTATAGAATATAGACTGGAACTGTACGGTCTAGAAGTTGAGGAACTTCTAATTGCTTTGAACATAGAGGATTATTCAGAATGCCAGGCCATAAGGGTAATGATGCTAGGTTCGCATCCACATAATTTCATAAATTTGATATAAGTACTTTTCAATTATTCAATTCGAAAGAGAAGAAAGGGATTATCCAATAAAGTGAGGCTAATTTGTAAGAGCGTTGACAAGAACCATATTCAGTTTTATCATGATTCACTGCATTTTGTACAGCTCTACACCATTTACGAGTGCGAAGGAATATCCCTGCTAGTCCTAGACTTGTCATGATGCATCTTTTGTTCATCGTTATCTGCTAGTCTTCTGTAACCTTATCTATAGGTTGCAGAAGATAATATTCTTGCCCTGGGAGTTAGCTGTGTGATTTTTACCTTCTTATTTATCTTTTCCTTTTTGCAAATGAAGTTCAATTTGTTTGTAGAGTTAATGTTGCTTCTTTTCTGTTGTCCATCATATATAATTGAATTATGTACTTCTTTCTCTGTTTAAAATGGAGAATCCAGTTAATGCATTTCTGTTTAAAATGGGTTGATTCATTCCTCGTTTTAATTCTCCATTTGCGGTTACAAGCAATCTCTTTTTCCTGGTTGAAAAATGAAGCAAAACCTGTTAGTGATGTGCTCTTTTCTTATTCTTTCCTAGGTTATTAAGCTGTGAATTTCCCTTCCTATCTGCAAAAATCTGCCATGGGCTTATCAGAGATATGGTAGGCGGCAAAAGAAGTCCTCGAGAGATACTGACACTGACGAGTAACCACTTATCCTACCAATTGTGCTCCAAATCTAGTACTTTATGGATCTTTCACTTGGTGCTTCTTTGTATTGGTGGAGAAGCCTTTGGCTTCTCTTGGAACCAAAGGGTCACTTGTACCTGTAATGAGATGATCGATTGATTGCCCAGTGAGATTTTCTTGTCAAATTTTTGCATGAGTATTTCTGTGGGTGTATGCTGCTGGTGCATATGTATTTCGTTATACTTCCGCAGATACGATGATCGAATTGCTAGGATCAGAACAATATTGTCAACTGTATGATCCAAATCTGTCTCTTGCTCTATAATTTTGTGTGGTGATTTCCTCTGTATGATCCAAACTGAGAACTGTATATGGCTCCTTGTACTTCAACATTTCATACAACTTTGGCAACTTCTCAATCTGCACCACTAACAATCATAAGTTGTTTAGCACGCATAGCACATCCCGACCTTAGCAATTCTGGCTTACTTAGGGCTTGTTCTTTTAGGCAATGGTTATAGCTTTTGGTTGAAATTTTTAATTCTAGTTGTTGACAAGAGAGAGAGAGAGCACGGAAAGAGAGACATGCAATTTTAGCCGATCTAAATGAAGTCACTACAATGTCTACTACAATCGATTTATAAATCTCATCTAGAAATAACATTTCGTTTGAAAACTAACTATTGTAGTTAAGCCAAAAGTCAAAAGTTGAAAAAAAAAACAGGCTCCATACTAGTGCTTTTATACTCTATTTAAGAACCTGTGCTGGGATGCAAGTCGTCTTATACATAGGTGTCCCTTCTATGGATAAAAACAGGTGAATACACACATAAAAGTGGGTAGCTACATGTTACAAAGCTGATCACCAGTATGTAGCTCTATTATACGTGACAGCCCTCAATTGGCATTACTGTTGATGGTTAAAATTGCAAGTGGGAGTCAATTGTAACAATTAGCTGGACCAAGTGATCGGCACAGTCAGATACCATTGGCTAAAAGCTCACAGAAGAAGATATCATTGTACTATATCCAAGTTTTCTACTACTAACGGAGGGAAAGTTCTCCTCCTCTCATGGCCTTATGTCCCTTTCTGCTTTCTAGGCAGTTGAGTCTAAATTAGTTACTTTATCACTCCACAATTCAGTTCTCTTTCTCTTTATTTTAATTTAGGATTCTGTTCCTTTTGTTTTGGTCACACTAGTTTAATGCATGTATAGTAGCTTTCTGAACACTATATATACTGCCACAAACCTGGCTTCCATTTCCATGTGTTTTGCACAAATGCATTAGTGTTACTACTTACTACTACTCTACTACTCAAGGTGATCATAACCGGCACGGCTTTCTTGGATCTCTCTCTCCCTTGAAGGCTCTCTCCTGGTGTTGGAGGCTTCATGTCCACCATTCTTAGCCAAGAAAGCCTTCGAGGGGGAGGGGAGCCAAGCAAGCCACAGTGTCTTTGCATGCATGCTGCTACTGCACTGGGGTTGTCCATGCTTTGTTAATTGGGAGTGAGATTGTTTTCAAATGAGTAGTTGAACTAATTGCTTTCATTTGTTGCTAGGTAAGTTAGATTATTTGATGGTACTACATAATTTACATAGAAGTTTTCAGCAGCAACGCCAAACTAATTCTTAAAAATGCTATAACTGAGTACTCTAATCCTTGCCATTAGATAACGTTGCATAACACTGCATCAAAACAAGCAATAAATGGATGGATATATGTGTGTCAATATATGATAAATTGTCTTGACTATTGTGAGTAGGCATGTACTGCTAACAATCTCACTTGTACCAAGGAAAACTACCGGAGGATAAGAAGGCCAAGAGGTAGCCAAGCTTTGCCCGCCGCTCGTGGAGCTCTGCGTAACTGCATGCATTGCAAGTTGGCATGCCTGGTAAAGAGAAAAGGTGCAATCGGATTCAGACATATAGTGCCTAACTTTCTTCTGTTACAGAGCTAGCTGATCATTGTTAATTGTATTGTAGGTGCACAACAAGACTGTATCATTGCTAGTGCTCAACTTTCCTACTCGATGATTTAGAATTTCCCCTCTCATCCCAGGCTAATCTATGCATATGGGGTGCTTGCCGAATTGCCAATAGGCAATAGCATCTGTACAATGAAGGGGACAGGTTGATTTGGCACAGTCAGATCATATGAAGTGATAGCTGAGCCAACATCAATCATCTTGTACTCCATGATCCAACAAAGCACTTTCTTGATTTAGGTTAAGGACGTCTCCTGTTCTGGCTAGATGTGTGTCTTCTTAGATAGAACAGGGACAAGGAAGGAGGAAGCTGATCGAGCTACTGTGCAACACAACAGACAAGGAAGGCGACCAAAAACACATGCAAACTTCACTCCCAGGAATGGCATCACGTACTCGCATCGGTCACACCACCTCGGACTCCCTCCCGTGAGGCCGGATGGCGGCGGCGCCGTACTCCATCCCGAACTCCGCCCCGATCGCCTCCGTGTCGTCCGCCTTCCTGCTCGCCCTCCCTCCTCCGCCGAAGATGGAGTACCGCGGCTGCTGCGTGGCGCATCGCTCCAGCGCGCCCTCCAGACCAGCGCCGCCGTATATGTCACCGAAGTCGGAGGAGGCGACGCTGGTGCGCTTGGCGGAGTAGTCGAGGTCGAAGCTGGAATTGGCCATGTCGAAGCTCAGGCTGCCCCGGGTGTTGAAGCTGAGCTTGGACTCCGACGAGAGCGGGCCCAGGGAGTACTGCCCCGACGACGGGCCGAAGTAGAGCGCCGCGGGGTCGACGGTGACCCTGGCCCGGAAATCGTTCTTGCTCGCCGGGATCGGCGAGAGGAAGATCTCGGCGAAGTTGGCCGCCACGCCGCGGTTGTGCGGGTTGGACTTCCCCTCGTACCGGTACCGGAAGTTCTCATACGTCGTCTGGTTGGTGCACATGAGGTAGGAGTGGAAGGCAGTGAGGCCGCCGACGAACCAGGCGGTGACGAAGGTGTAGACGATGAGGAACCCCGACACCGGCGACTCCACGACGGCGCGGCCGAGGCTGCAGTCGTACCGCCGCGCGATGAGGACCAGGTTCACCCAGCAGAAGCCGAACACGTACAGGCACAGGAACGTCGTCGACGAGATGAACATGAAGAAGAACCTGTAATTCCTCTGCACATGAACAAATAAATTATCGGGCGCTAGCTCGTCGCGACGGTTCGATTTGTGCGCCTCGGAAGTCGTGTACCTTGCCGATGCACTGCCCGACCCAGGGGCAGTGGTGGTCGAAGCGCTCGACGCAGTTGTTGCAGACGGAGCAGTGCGAGCAGCGCGGCGGCCGGTAGAGCAGGCACGTGTGGCAGTACTTCACCTTCACCACCACGCCGTTCACGTGCACGTCGCGCGTCGGCGGGAGCGACCCCGACGACCCGCCGCCGCCGTAGCCGGCCGCGGCGGACACGGCGCTGTCCAGCTGGGCTTCGTCGGGCTCCGGCGGCCGCGCGTTCCGGGGGATGATCCCAGGATCCCGCCCCGACGTGAGCACCAGCACGATGACGTCCTGCATGTATTCACGTCGATCATCGACGGTTGTGTCAATTTCTTGCGCAAGAAATCAAAGGACGTATCGATCGATCGTTGACGGTGGCGTCACGGACTCACGAAAGCGCCGACGGCCATGGCCGTCGCCGGGACGAGGGGCCCAAGCGGCTTGCCGATGAGTTCGGCGAGGCGGGACGAGACGAGGGCGACGAAGAGAGCGAGCGGCGTCGTGATGAGGGACACGGTCAGCACGATGGAGTTGGCGTCCGGACCGAAGATGAGCCGTCCGCCGAGGAGGAATTTCTGCCGCAGGATCAAACCAACCAGAGAAGGATTAATTTTTCGATGCACATGCGAGGATTGGGGAGGTTAATCAGCGTACATTCCTTCCTCTCCAGACTTGGTAGAGGCGGTGGGTGGCGACGGCGGACGAGCTAGAGGCGTCGGAGACATGGCTGCGGGGGAGAGGGCTCTTGAAAAGCGTCCTCCCCTTCATCTCCGGTGCGCCGGTGATCGCCGCGCCGCGTCGTCACGTCAGCCGCATGGGCCCCCCTCGCAGAACGGCCAGAATTGGGGGTGAGGTGAGAGGAGAGGGAGGGAGGGCAATGTGTAAATCTCTAGATCTAGGATCTCCTAGGGTAGATCTAGTGGGGTGCTTCTTTTCTCTAGGGTTCTTGATGTTCTGCCGAGAGGGAGAGAGAGGGGTACCAACCTTCCGACGTGGAGGAGGAAGAGCCGGCCATCGCGATTCGTCGGTGAAGCTCTGCGCACGGGCAGCGACGGTCGGGGAAGAGGTGCGGAGCTCCTCGGCGGCTGCGCGTCCCGGGCGGCGGCGACTCCCTGGCGGCGGTGAACGGCGGTGGAACTTCCCGTCACTTCAGCGCCCCCTCAACAGATCGGTTCTTAGGGTTTGTCGGTGGGGTGACGGCGGCGCGGTCAACCTCGTGATGCGTGCCGCCCGGCCCCCACCTCTGTATTTATAGCGCTGGCGACAGGCCCACCACCAACGGCCGGGCGCCCGATCGAGCGCATCAAGGCCGGGCTTTGGCGTTGGGCCAAAGCCCTGAGATCACTCTAACATTCTCCCCCTTGATCTCAGTCTATACTTTATCTTTTAATTACTTTTGACTTTACACATTCCATCACAGATTAGTGCATAGAACATGTCTCATCGTCACGGTCAATCGCCGATAGATTCAATGATTATAATACACCTCTGCTCAAAAAGCGATTACTTTAATCTTTGGGCCATCTTTTAGTCCAGAATCATAGGCTTTCCTTAAACCCATGCCGCTACATGTTCTCTCGAACACGTTGGGTGGTAAGCCTTTGTAAGCGGATCCGCTAACATCTTTGCGGTACTTATGTGCTCAAGACTTATAATTTGATCCCGAACTTTATCTTTCACAACATAGTACTTTATGTCAATGTGTTTGGCAGCACCACTTGACTTATTGTTGTGGGCATACGTTATGCGGGTTCGTTATCGCAGTACAACTTAAGTGGTCTATTGATGTCGTCAACCACTTTTAAACCGGTATGAACTTCTTTAGCCGTTCACCGCCCGTAGCCTCATAACATGCTACAAACTCGGCATACATTGTGGACGATGTAGTGACGGTTTGCTTTGAGCTTTTCCACGATATAGCTCCTCCAATGAGAGTGAATACATATCCGGATGTAGACTTTCTATCATCTCCGCAAAATCAGAATCAGTATACCCCACTATGTGGAGTGTATCCGATCTTCTCGTATGTCATCATGAGGCCTTTTGTTCCTTGCAAATAACGCAAGACTTTCTTTATCAATTTCAATGTTCTATTCGAGATTGCTCGAATCGCCAAGTAACCCGGTAACAAATGCTAAGTCGTATGTGCACACTTGAGCATACCGTAAGCTTCCGACAGTGAAGCATATGGAACCGCTTTCATTTGATCGATCTCATACTCGTTCTCGGGCATTGAAAATCCCCATATCGCCGCCCTTGACTATAGGTGCGGTGATGGACTACATTTATGCATACCAAATTTCTTTAAGACTTTCTATGTATGCCTTTTGTGACAGTCCCAATACCCTTTGTTTCTATCTCGGTGAATTTCGATCCTAGAACGAATGAAGCTTCACCAAGATCTTTCATATCAAGTTTGAGGACAAAACTTCTTTGTTTCAGATGTGAGACTAACATCACTACTAGCTAGTAGGATATCATCCACATACAGGATTAGGAAGATAAACTTCCTATCTTTAAACTTTGCATAAACACAGTTGTCCTCAACATTCTCTTTAAACCCAAATTTTCTTATTGTACTGTCAAACTTCAAGTACCATTGTCTTGAAGCTTGTTTTAACCCATAAATCGATTTCTTTAGGCGGCATCCCATTCTTTCATTTCCTTCCACGACAAAACCTTTCGGTTGTGCCATGTAAACATTTTCCTCCAAATCCCCATTAAGAAATGCCGTCTTTACATCCATCTGATGTAACTCTAAATCATAATGTGCTACTAATGCTATTATGATTCTGAAAGAATCTTTACATGAGACTGGAGAAAATGTCTCATTGTAATCAATCCCTTCTCTTTGCGTAAAGCCTTTTGCCACAAGTCGCGCTTTATATCTTTCTACATTCCCTTGGGAGTCATGTTTAGTCTTGTAGACCCATTTACTGACCCTCTTGTTTTGGCTCCTTTAGGAATAATTTCCAAGTCCCAGACTTTATTAGTCTTCATGGACCTCATCTCCTCTTCCATGGCCTCAAGCCATTTTGAGGAATTTTCGCTTCTCATGGCTTCTTCAAATGAGGTGGGATCATCCTCCATTTGAAATTCCTCTGTATGATAAATCTGATAATCATCAGAAATAGCTGATCTTCTTACTCTTTGAGACCTCCTGGGCCTCCTCATTTGGTACGTCTCATCGCTTGAGGCTCTTTGTTGCTCCCCTCATCTGTGGCAATAGGTTCTATAGGATCTGAAAAACAGGTTCCTCATTATCATTCATTGTTGCCATAGGAGGAACAATAACAGTCTTGGCACCACGTTGTCTTGCACCGCGGTGCAAGCGACAGCAGGTAGTGTGAAGAATGGCTCTTGAATCATCGGAGTGGGCGCATACACCCGCTTCTCTTCAAGGTCAATCTCTCGAGCTACCATGCTCCCCCTCATCATTTCATCCTCTAAGAAGACAGCATGTCTCGTTTCTACAAACTTTGTGTATCTGTCCGGACAGTAGAAACGATAACCTTTTGACTTTTCAGGGTAGCCAATGAAATGGCAACTTCATCGCTTTGGGATCAAGTTTCCCAATGTTTGGGTTAAATACTTTAGCCTCAGCAGGACTCCCCCACACACGTAAGTGGTTTAGTGAGGGAACTCTTCCTGTCCACAACTCGTATGGTGTTTTGGGCACCGATTTACTAGGCACTCTGTTGAGAATATGAATGGCGGTTTTCAATGCCTCCATCCATAAACTCAATGGGAGTGTGGAGTAGCTCATCATACTTCGCACCATATCCATCAGGGTACGGTTGCGTCTTTCAGCTACTCCATTTTGCTGAGGTTCGCCCGGCATAGAATACTGGGCTACTATTCCATTTTCCGTAAAAACCTCGCAAAGGTCCAGAACTTGTCCATATGGGGTATGTCGACCGTAGTACTCCCCACGATCGATCGGACTATCTTAATCTTTAAATCGTGTTGGTTTTCAATTTCAGCCTTAAATATCTTGAATTTATCCAAGGCTTCATTTCTTTCTTTGATTGGATAAATATATCCATAACGGAGTAATCATCCGTGAATGTTACTTAACGAGTCATATCCATCCACACTTTTCACGGGAAAAGGACCACAAATATCGTGTGAATAATTTGTAGAACTCCTGTGCTTCTTTTAGCGTCTTTCTTTATTTTCTTTACATATTTTCCTTTAATGCATTCTCTGCATTGTTCTAAGTCCGAGAACTCTAATGGAGGAAGAATATCATTCTTTACTAGTCTTTCTATTCTCCCCTCGAAATATGGCCTAAGCAACGATGCCATAATTTCGACGACTCATCTAGAGTTCTCTTTCGTTTCTGTTTACATTCGTGAGACGAGGATTCAATCACTTTCTCGCACGCAACGTTCTCATTATCGCATACGACATTCACATCATCACACAATGATAACAAATAAAGCTCATTCGTAATATGGCAATACCAACACATTCTTTATTAAACATTATTTCGCACTTGCCATTTCCAAAATTGCAATCATAACCATCTTTGTCCAAATTTGACACACTAATCAAATTCCTCTGTAAAGAGGGTACAAAAAGGACATCTCTAAGTAGAAGAGTGGAGCCATTAGCTAATTCTAATGAAAGATCGCCAACGGCTTCAACTTCAGCTTCGACTCCATTTGCGACTTTAACGCATCTTTCTTTTCTTTGCGTAGTCCTCGTCGAACGGAATCCCTGCAAAGAATTAGCAACATGAACAGTTGCTCCTGAGTCAATCCACCAAGTGGATTTCGAATATTTCACATACAGGCATTCATTAATAAAGGTAATAATGTTCTCACCTTTCTTAGCCATTATCATCTTTAAGTAGTCGAGGACAATCTTTCTTGTAGTGTCCGTCTTCTTGCAGATGAAGGCACCGGTCTTTGTCTACAGCAAATTTATTCTGTTGAGGTGATGTACAGAGGCTTTGCCCTTGTTCTTTGAGAAGGGGTTATCGTTATAATTCTTTTTCTTGTTTTCCTCACAAAGTTGATAGAACCACCATGTGAGGTTTTGATTCTTTCCTCCTCTTGCACGCACATGGCTATGCACTTTTCCATGTCCCATTTCTCGGGCTGCATATTATAGTTGACAACAAAAGTGTCAAACTCTTTTGGCAAAGAAGCAAAACCAAATGAATAAGGAACTCATCCTTGAGAGCCAAATCCATCGGTTTCATTTTAGATGCCAGTTGCTCATTCTAAGAATGTGCTCTCTTATGCCATTGCCACCGCTGAATACCTCTGTTGCAGTGCTTAATCACCGTGTAGCATAAGTCTTTGAAGAGCAGTGAACCGACTCTTTATTTTATCAAGGTATTCATGTGATGTCACACTCTGCAATTAAGCCCGAATAGCGTGCTCAATTGTGTTCTTTATCACAGACCATACATTTCTTGTTGGTCGTGGTCCATTTCTTATGATCAAGGTCATAAGACATCCGTAAGGGAGCATGATCCTCTGTCTTTTCTCGCCATGCAGTGTCATCCTCATTCTGTTCCCTCACCGCGCCAAAGTCTCAGTGGGACGTCTTTGTAGTGAGGACCAGTCCACCTCACCAAGATAAAAGCTAAATCTAACTTTTTCTTCCACTCCATAATTATCACCTTTGAGAGGGGATTTCTCTAATACAACTCATTAAGTTGTATCCTCCGAAAAAATATTTCAAATACAAAGGAGAACGTAACATCAAAATTATATGCCTTATTTCCAACGTTGGTCAAAAATACGACATACAATTTAAAAACAATTCTATCATACATTAAATCTACATCACCGTTGGGCAGAAATAGAAATAATGCATGAAATCAACATTAAAAATTTATAATACTGATATTAACAACGTTGGTCAGAAAATAACAATGTCATAAATTTTTGGGAATTTTTATCTATTTTTCCAAAATTAAATTCTCCCGTTGGATCGAATTTAATAATGAAAAACAATCAATATTAACTTTTGCAGCGGAAACTGTAATTATTCTAAAATAATTCAATATTCAGGAGCATTATACTGTAAACATTTAATCTCTGAAAAATAACACGTTGGTGCAAATATTTTCAGAGATTTTAAAACAAAATTCATTGAAATTCATCAAAAATCGCTTCTGAAAATCAATAAAAATCCTTTTCGGATTTTACTGTGCGAAATGGCCATTTGGCCCATTCCTTCGCGGGCGCGGCCCACGGCCGTCCACTCGGCTCGCGCGCGGCCTCTTGCTTGCAGCTGCGCCGCGCTGCGCCGACGCCCGCTCGCCCGCCTCTATCGTGGCGCCTCGCGCGCGTGCGCGCGCTCCCGCGCCAAAGCCGCAACACGGGCTCGCCGCAAAACGCCTCCGCTGGGCAAAAGTGACCCAAGGGTCCTCACCGTCCGATCGACGGACGGCCGATCATAGCGACGGGATTGAAACTCAAAAACCTAACCTAGCCCCAAACCCGCCGCCTCCTCCGAAAACCACGGACGGGCGACGGCGTAGCCGCGCGAGGAGGAGCGGCAAGCGGCGACGGCGCGACGCAGCGCCCGAGGCGGCGGCCCCATCGGCCCCAGGATGGCGCGCGGCGACGGCGACGGCTGCCCGGCGAGCACCCGCGGCGCGCAAGCGCGGGAGAGGCGCTGGCTGCCCGGCCGAGCGGCGTTCTAGCAGCAGGCGCGGCGGCGCGCGCGGCGGCGACCCCAATCGGAGCGGCCCCGGCGGCGCGCGCGCACAGCGACCCAAACGGCGACGCGACCGTGAGTCCCCCTCTTTCTCTCCTTGCTTTCTTTTGCCGTTTTTCTAGGGTTGGGGTCTCTTTTCTTTTCTTTCCGCACGTCGGTTAACCGACGGCGGCCGCTCATCTTTCCCGCCTAGATCTACACCTAAGACGCTCTGATACCATTGTAAATCTCTAGATCTAGGATCTCCTAGGGTAGATCTAGTGGGGTGCTTCTTTTCTCTAGGGTTCTTGATGTTCTACCGAGAGGGAGAGAGAGGGGTACCAACCTTCCGACGTGGAGGAGGAAGAGCCGGCCATCGCGATTCGTCGGTGAAGCTCTGCGCACGGGCAGCGACGGTCGGGGAAGAGGTGCGGAGCTCCTCGGCGGCTGCGCGTCCCGGGCGGCGGCGACTCCCTGGCGGCGGTGAACGGCGGTGGAACTTCCCGTCACTTCAGCGCCCCCTCAACAGATCGGTTCTTAGGGTTTGTCGGTGGGGTGACGGCGGCGCGGTCAACCTCGTGATGCGCCGCCCGCCCCACCTCAGTATTAGAAGCGGCGGCGACAGGGCCCACCACCAACGGGCCGCGCGCCCGATCGTAGCGCATCAAGGGCTGGGCTTTGGCCGTTGGGCCAAAGCCCTGAGATCACTCTAACACAATGTGCTCTCCATAGGAGGAGACATTATGCTATCCATAGGAGGAGGCATTGTGGTTGTCATTGGGGTGCAAAGAAAGCAGAAATGATCATGGCTAAATATAGAATAAAACAGAAGTCTTTCGAGTCCAGAAAGACGTACTTGATGCTTCTCTCAGAAAGAATCCCATAAAAGTAGGGAAGAAATAAAAAATAAATAGCTTTGGTCGTATAAGAACGGAGCTGATCAAGGACAATGAGACAATGTACAGAATCATTTCGGCTAGAAAAGTCATGAACATGCATAGAAAGCTCCTGCCAGGATCAATTGTGCATGTTAGTACTGTTGAAAAGTGGCCTGACCCACTCAGCCCACCAAGAGCAAGTTCGGATATACATGTAAATAGAATGCGGATCCATGAATGCCATACCAAGGAAATAATGTGTTTGCCCCACTGGTTAAGATCAAAGGGGGTATTTATATAAACATCTTTATTCATAGTTGTAAATATAGCCTCTAGGATACCGTAGAGAAGGAGAGAATATTTTGGGTGTAAAAAATGGACTTGAGTTAAGATTGCATACTAGCCACGCTCTACACCTCTTCTCTCTCTTAGTTTTAGGCTCTAGGCACTTCTCTAGGGCCTCCCAAAGCACTAGCATTCACTGTTTGGTGTGTAACCATAACAATTTGCATCATCCGTGGGGAACGGCATAGAAGCTATAAGCTGAAGCAAAGGCGCTTGGGCCAAATGATGTCAAAGAGGAAGACGTCGCCGCCCCCAAACGAAAAAGGAGCATGTGATTGCTGCCCCCCACCCCCATGGTAGCGGCGCACCGAAGCAACCACACCTAGGGCCATGGCAGGTACCAAAGACGACTCCCTAGCAACGGTGCGACCTATGGAGCTGGCAACATCACAAGCGGAGGACCCCGCTTCGACAGCTCCCGGTAGTTCCAGTGCCCCTACTGACGACATGACGATCTCCTGCAACCCTGACACCTTGTCACTACCATGCAATGAGCAGATAGCACCTTGGTGCCTGCACCGTGCCTGAGTAGTGGTGGCATGGAGGCAATCTGTGAAACGCTGCAGTGGGAGCTGGCAAACCTACAGAGGAGCCATACATGAGATGCAGAAGGTGCAGAGAAAACAGGCCCCAACCGTCGCCATGATAGAGGTGGTCGCATAAAGGACAGAGAGTCTAGGTGCCACCGTCGGCGCCCGCAGCGCCCCCCGGTGGGTAGACCTTGAGCCCCCCCCACAGCGCAGGCCTACAGCGGTGCGCCTAGCTGGAGGACTTCAAAATATCCACAGTGGATCCCTAAAAGGGTGACACCAATCCCCATGAATTCCTACACGTCTACGAGATAGCCATCAAAGCCGCGCGAGGAGATGACTTCACGAAGGCGAAAGGGCTACCGCTCGTCCTGCAGGGGAGTCATGCTATCTTAGTTCTTCATGATTGCTCTTGGCTCCATTTACATGTGGGAACAGGTTCACAACCTTATGCATAACAACTTCCAAGGCAACTATGTAGAGCAAATCGACACCGACCAGCTCTTCACGTTAAAGCAGGCCCTTAGAGAGAAGCTACGGGAGTACTTTAGACATTTCATGAAGGTTAGATGCCAAGTAAAACCTATCAATGAGATGATAATCATCAACACCGCCATCTGAAGCCTTTAGAAGGGGCCCCTTACGGGGTACAATGCCCCAAAACCCATAAAAATAGTGACCAAGCTCTTTGACAAAATAAAAGAATATGCAAGAGCCGAATAGGACGCATGAGACATGAAGTCGATGTTGCAAGGCCCACCGTAGAGGCCAAGCCCGCCCCCTCGACCCTAAAGGAGGGTGTGAACCGCAAACAACAAAGGGGCCCTGAGAGGTACATGGTCAGCATCAAAGGAGGCAGCGAAGAGGTCTCTACCCCTGGAGGCATCATCAGGGGGCATGGTACAAAGTGCATGGCAAGGGGGGCTACAACCCACAAATGCCCCACCATCATGGTGTTCCACGAAAGCACGGCCAGGGATTGCGCCCAAGACACGAGGATGCCAGTGGTGGCACACATACAATAGCCTTGGAAGTACCACTCGCCCAACCCCCATCGAGCGTGCTATAGATAGAGGCCGTCGACGCCAGACCTCACCGAGTGATCAATGCCATCATAGGGGGTCATCCCTCGAGTTCCCTTTTGAGCAACAATGGAGGGCCTATGCACACCGGATACACCACATCACCGCATACCCAGCACAGGTGCCCTCAGCCTCAGGGGTAGACTTCCCTCACCAAGACCCGTTGGTTGTCGCTGGTTGTCGCAACCAACATTGTGGGGGTATGAAGTGAGACAGATCCTAGTGGATGGAGGTAGCTCCGCGGACCTCTTGTTCATCGGTGCCTTTGATCAAATGGTTATTCCTTGAAGCAAGCTCCAGTCACCTAAGATCCCACTACAAGGCTTCGGTGGAAGCCCGGTTAGGGCGTGGGCCAAGTAGCGCTCGAAGTAGTCTTCGGTCAAGGCAAGCAAATTAGAGCAGAGGTGATTAACTTTGACAATGTGGATCTCCCATATCATTACAACACCATACTAGGAAGGGCTACCCTCAACTCGTTTAGGGTGGCTCCGCACCACAACTACTTATGCATGAAACTCCCTGGCCCTAAAGGGGTTATAAAAATAAAAATAACCAATGACCAGGACCTCGCACGGCAAATTGAAGTGGGCACGCGAAGCCCACATCAGAAGGTGCACACATTGAGCGAGGACCTTGCCCCTCCCTCCACCGTAGGATAGACGCCAAAGCCGAAGTTAGACAGTAAGGTAAAAAGAATACTGCTCAGCCATGATGACCTATCAAAACAGGTCTCGGTAGGGATGGTCTAGCCCTAGAGGCAGGGCTAGGCCTGCTTGAGAGAAGAATGCAGGCATCTTCGCATGGTCCCCAACCAATATTACGGGAGTCGATCGGTCCATCATCGAATACAACCTACCAGTGTGCCCCGATGTGACAGATAGGAGGCCACCAAGGTGGAGGTGACCAAGTGATCATCTCTGGCATCATCCAAGAGGTGGTCCACCTCGACTAGCTTGCCAACCCGGTGTTGGTCAAGAAGGCAAGCAGGAGCTAGCATATGTGCATCAACTTCATTACCCTAAAAAAGGCATGCCCCAAAGACAATTACCCCTGCCACGCATCGACCAGCTGGTGGGTGCCACGGCTAGGTGTGATATGTTGAGCTTCCTCTATGCGTATTCCGGGTATCATCAAATCCATATGGCTAAAAGGACGAGGACAAAACCAGCTTTATCATCCTCAATAGGACATTTTGCTTCATTAGGATGCCCATCAGGCAAAAGAATGTCGAGGCTAAGTTTGCTAGGCTCATAGCATTGGTCCTCGCATCCCAACTAGGCTAGAACATCAAAGCCTATGTGGAAGATGTGGTTGTCAAGAGTAGGCATGCGGCTTTGCATGTGGTAGATCTCCAAGAGACCTTCGATAATCTTTGCCAAGCCGGCATCAAACTCAACCCAGAGAAATGTGTCTTCGGAGTTCGAGTAGGCAAGCTACTTGATTTTCTGGTATCTGATAGGGGCATCGAGGCTAACCCTGACAAAATTGATGCTATACAATCCATGGAGGCTCCCAAGACCATTAGGGAGGTTCAGAGGCTGGTAGGCCACTTCGCTACCCTCAGCCGGTTCCTATCGTGGGCCGTGAGCATGCACTCCCCTTTTTCAAAACCCTTAGTGGCTCCGACAATTTCCTGTGGACTGATGAGTGCACACAAACCTTCCAAGAACTAAAGGAATACCTCACAGACCTCCCCAAGCTTGCATCCCTAGCATAAGAAACTCTGCTCCTACTATATTTGGCAACAACACCATAAGCCATCAGTGTGGTGCTGGTGCTGGAGGAAGATGCACTCAACGTCTAGTGTATTATATGTCTAAGGCATTACAAGGAGCAAACATGTGATACATCGAGATAAAAAATTGGCCTACGTACTGCTAATGGCTTCACAAAAATTTAGGCACTATTTCCTAGCACACAAGATCACTGTGCCCTCATCCTTCCCCTAGGGAAATGTTGCATAACAAGGAGTCCACGGAATGCATTGATAAATGGGTGGCCAAACAGATGTCCTTCTCCATAATTTATGTTGTCCACACCACAATAAAATCATAAATCCTAGTGGACTTCATCACGGAATAGACCCCCACGTGCCAACTGAGCTATCAACTACCCTAGGAGCCTATGTGGGCTTTGCACATTGATGGTGTGTGGGATGTCAAGGGCTGGGGTAGCGGTCATCATCACAACCCCCGAAGGGCAGAGGCTAGCCTACGCAACATGCCTCAAGTTCCCCCCACCAACAATGCAGTAGAATACAGGGCCCTATTGTTTGACCTCCACAAAGTGAAATTGCTCAGAGGTAGGAGAGTGCTCGTCCACAGCGATTCACGACTGATCGCAGCCTACATTGACAAATCATACCAAGCCAAAGACCCTAACCTCATAAAGTATCTATGTAACATCCTGAAAATTCGAAATTGAAAATGTGAAGTTTTTTATTTATTTTGTAGTATGTTTTATTTGAATTTGGAGTTTATGATGATGTTTTTCTGAGAAATTTGGTGAAGGTTCCAAAAGTTAAAAGGGTCAGGAAGAAACAAACATATTTAATGAATAGAAAATCAAGATTTAAAATGCGAATATGAAAAGATGATCCAGTATAAAAAGAGAGAAACCTGAGTTATATATATATACCCTCATTTTGAAAACAATGGCATAAATAGCAATAAAAGTGAATGAGCAGAATATAAACGCACATACACACATATATAGGTGTGTGTGTGTAAGTACAAATTGTGCAAAAAAGAGATTAACAGTATAGGAAATAAAGATATGCAAAATTAAATTGTTGTAGGGGTGGCCCCCACCTAAACCCAGCAGGCCTGGCAGAAGGTTGTAAGGGCCAGAATAGGCCATGTGTAATAACATAAGTGCCCCTGAAGGGGATACTCAGATGTAAGGGTATAATTGTAAAAGCACTCCCCATGTGTATATATATATGGAATATGTGCCATGGGGAGCCCTGCACCATTACTCGTCACTCTCCCAACTCTCCACTACCATCTCTCTCTGTTTGGTCTCAGAAACACAACAGCTTGGCGCCGTCCGTGGGGAGGACAGAGTAAGCCTCAAGTTCAAGGAGGATGGCACAAAAGGCTTCGTCGACGGCGGCGAAGGGAAAGAAGACGGTGGGGGCGGAGCGTCGCGTGAGTACCAGGGCCTTGGCATAGGCTGCCACGGGCACGGGTGACGACGCGGTCGCGGCAGCCGAGGACGTCGACGCTCGCACTGAGACGACCAACCCTGGCACCGGCACTGCGATGACCAACCCCGGCACCGGCACTGCGACGACCAACCCCGGCACCGGCGCCGTGACAACAACCAACCCCGGCACCGGTACTGCGACGACCGACCCCGGCGCCGTGACAACAACCAACCTTGCCGCTTCCGCTCCAACGTTCGCCGGCAGCGCGGACTGGGCGGCCGGAGGTAGCCATAACGAAGCAGCCGACCGCTCGGGAGCTCATGAGGCGATCGTACTGGTGCCGACTCGCCCGCTCAGCGCGCCAGCAGCCCCGCCCGCACCGGCGGTCGAAAGCGCTCTGCTGGCGGCCCTCAACGCGTTCCAGTGGGAGCTAGGAGATCTTCGCAGGGCTGTCCGAGACATGCAAGAGGCTCGGAGCCAGCAAGCCACGCCGATGGTCATGACAGGGCCCACGCCGGAAAGGACAGACAGCCGCGACGCCCCCACATCCAGCCGCTGGCCGCTGCGGCGCGTTGATCCGGAGTCCCCGCTTTCGGCAGGACTGCAGCAGGCGGCGTGGCCCAAAGACTTCAAATTCCCCAGTGTCATCGAGCCATACAAAGGCGACACAGACCCCCGCGAGTTCGTGCGCGTGTATGAAACCGCAATTGAGGCCACGGGTGGAGATGACACCACAAAGGCGAAGGGGCTCCCCCTCGCGCTGCAAGGAGTGGCGCTTTCGTGGTTCTTTACCATAGAACCAAACTCCATCTACGCGTGGGAGCAGCTCCGCGACCGCCTTCACAACAACTTTCAAGGAAATTACGTTGAGCGGGTCGATGCGGACCAGCTCTTCGCCGTGAAGCAGAAGCCCTCGGAGAAGCTCCGAGATTACTTCAAACGATTCGCGAAGCTACGCTGCCAAGTCAAGGACGTCAACGAAACCACCGTCGTCAACGCAGCCATACAGGGCCTCCGCCCGAGCCCGATGGCCGAATACAATGCGCGGAAGCCAATCAAGACAATAACGAAGCTCTTCGACAAAATAGAGGAGTACGCCCGGGCGGAGGAGGATGCGCGGCGGAGACAAGGTGATGATTCTGACACCAACCACGCTGATAGCTCGGTGAAAATCGAAGACCCGTCGAAGGATGGCTCTGCGAAGGGAAAGCGCAAGCAGGAGTTGTCAAAGGGCGCGTCTGAGTGCAAGGACGTCCAGCACAGGGAGCCGTCCGATAGACCCAGGCGCGGCCAGCAGAAGTCGCGGCGAGGCCGGCAGGTCCTCGAGATCGAAGGCTGTTCCGAAGAAAATGCTCCCGCTGGTCGCGGCAACCGGGGGCGCCGAGGTCGAGGACGCGGTCGTGGCCGAGGTCGCGACGATAGAGGCCGTGGGGAGTACGAGGACCAGCACCAGGGGCTGTGGTGTGAGGTCCACGGTCGGGGTACCCACGATACGCGTGCATGCATCTCCATCGCGGCGCTCTGCCAAAGTGTCGCCAGGGATAGGAACCCGGAGGCACGTCCGCCTGTGGTGGCCCATGTCCAGCACCCATACGAAGTCCCCATGCAGATCCAGGCACAAGGGACGCAGCCCCACGAGGGCCCGATGCGGATCCAGGCTCACGTGCAGCAGCCTTGGGAGGGCCTCCTACAGCTGCAGGCTCCGGAGACAAACCATCGCAGGGTTATTAATGTCATCTCCGGAGGCTCCTCGCTGGAGTTCATCTCAGCACGACAGCAGAAGGCCTACGTACGGAGATTGCACCACATAGCGGCATACCCGACGCAGGCACCGCCGGAGTGGGCACAGCACGAGATCACGTTCACGCCCGTCGATGCCCACGGCGTGGATCTTCCCCACCAGGATCCCCTGGTCGTCCGGGTGGCTATAGCGGGGTGCGACGTGGGGCGTGCCCTAGTTGACGGCGGCAGCTCAGTGAACATCTTGTTCGCCACAGCCTTCGACCAGATGGGGATCCCTCGAAGCCGCCTCGGCCCACCGGGAATCCCGCTGCAAGGCTTCGGAGGGCAACCCCTGCGGGCGCTCGGCTAAATATGTCTTCAAGTCTCCTTCGGTCACGACAACAATGTAAGGGCCGAAGATGCCACATTCGACGTGGTTGACCTCCTGTACCCCTACAATGCCATATTGGGGCGTTCAATCATCAACTCCTTCGGAGCGGTGCCACACCACGGCTTCCTGTGCATGAAAATCCCGGGGCCGCGGGCCATCATCACCGTCCGTGGCGACCAGGATATGGCCCGGCGCATCGAGCACGGCACCAGATGCCCCCGCCGTGACACTCAGCGGCACGCGTAGGGTCGGCACCGCAGCACGGAAACCCAAGGAATCGTCTGACGGTGGCTCACCAAGCCCTGCAGATAGTGCAGCTACTAGAGGCTTCGGCTGTGCCAAAGACAAGTGGTTAGTACTTCCGACCCATGTAATCGCTCACCCGCGCAAACGGGAATGTAATAAAGTTCCGTTTGTCGCCAACCTCTCACCGTTGTGCGAAAATACGCGGCGAGGGCGCGCAGAGGCCTCGCCTACGCGCGCGCTCCCGGAGTATAAACCAAAGACGCACGTTCGCGTGTGCACTCTCCGCAGCCAGGGGTACGGGCATGAGTATAAACTAAAGACGCACGTTCGTGTGTGCACTCTCCGCAGCCAGGGGTGCGGGCATCAGTATAAACCAAAGACGCACGTTCGCGTGTGCACTCTCCGTCAAAGACACGGGTATGAGTATAAACGAAGACGCACGTTCGCGTGTGCACTCTCCGCAGCCAGGGGTGCGGGCATGAGTATAAACCAAAGACGCACATTCGCGTGTGCACTCTCCGCAGCCAGGGGTGCGGGCATGAGTATAAACCAAAGACGCACGTTCGCGTGTGCACTCTCCGTCAAAGATACGGGTATGAGTATAAACGAAGACGCACATTCGCGTGTGCACTCTCCGTCAAAGACACGGGTATGAGTATAAACGAAGACGCACGTTCGCGTGTGCACTCTCCGTCAAAAACACGGGCATGAGTATAAACAAAGACGTGTGGGGGGACGCCTCCGCACGCACTCTGCGGAGTATAAATAAGACGCGGATGTTCTCCCTGCACACTCTACCGAGTATAAACAAGACGCGAACCCCGCGCACGCCAGGGACTTCGTCCCTGTGCGTACTCTTCAGAGTATAAACGAGACGTGGACGTTGACCCCACGCACTCTGCGGAGTATAAATAAGACGCGGATGTTCTCCCTGCGCACTCTACCGAGTATAAACAAGACGCGAACCCCGCGCACGCCAGGGACTTCGTCCCTGTGCGTACTCTTCGGAGTATAAACGAGACGTGGACGTTGACCCCACGCACTCTGCGGAGTATAAATAAGACGCGGATGTTCTCCCTGCGCACTCTACCGAGTATAAACAAGACGCGAACCACGCGCACGCCAAGGACTTCGTCCCTGTGCGTACTCTTCGGAGTATAAACGAGACGTGGATGTTGACCCCACGCACTCTGCGGAGTATAAATAAGACGCGGATGTTCTCCCTGCGCACTCTACTGAGTATAAACAAGACGCGAACTCACAGACGCCGTGGACTTCGTCCCCTCGCGCATTTTTCGAGTATAAACGAGACGTGGACGTTGACCCCACGCACTCTGCGGAGTATAAATAAGACGCGGATGTTCTCCCTGCGTACTCTACTGAGTATAAACAAGACGCGACCCCGCGCACGCCAGGGACTTCGTCCCTGTGCGTACCCTTCGGCGTGTAAATAAAGCGCGGGTGCTCTCTGGGCACTCCGCGGAATACAAGGAGGGTATGGATATCAATCCTGCACCACGACAGAGTGTCGAGGCTCGCCTTCGCGCACCACGGGAGGTGAGCACAAGGTGCGCCACCGAAGTCCAATCCTAAGAGCTCCAGGAGAGCGACATAGCGCGAGGTGCACCAGAGGCTACCCCCGCCTTGCAGGATAGGGGAACGGAGCGTGCGCACACTTTCGCCTTCGCACGCGCCAGTCTACGGACTCTAAATAAGTCTTAGTGCGGAGGTCCGCCTTCGCACGCGCCAGTCTACGGACTCTAAACAAGTCGTAGTGCGGAGGTCCGCCTTCGCACGCGCCAGTCCACGCGACTTTAAACAAGTCGTAGTGCGGAGGTCCGCCTTCGCACGCGCCAGTCTATGCGACTTTACATAAGTCATTGTGCGGAGGTCCGCCTTCGCACGCGCCAGTCCACGAGACTCTAAACCTGTCGTATTATCAACGACTACCTCCGCACGCGCTGGATCTACGGAGTAATCAACACAGCATGACCGCCCGAAGCACAGTGCGCGGCGCACATCGTAATTGCCAGCAGATATATACATCGGGAAGATATTACAAGTACAAAGGCCCGCGGGCATATCTGCTGCTCCAAGCCATTATTCGGCGGGCTCGTCCTTAACGCGCGCCAAGGCCGGGATCTTGCCTGAAGAGGGTCGGCCCGCCCAAAAGTTCAGCGACTCCTCGGCCCTTTGCCAGCGTCGAAGGCGCCGCCGGGGCACAAGGTCGGATGCAAGCAGTCGTCCCCAGCAAGGAAGCTGCCCGGGGCGCACAGGTCAAACGGTCAGTTCTTAGAACAAGCGCGCATTCTATTCACAAAAAAAGGGGGGCGGACATTACAACACACGCCAACACCTAGACACCTCGGTGCCACACCTGCGAGTCCTCGGTGCCTTCGGAGGTCCCAGCGCCATCCTCGTCGCGACGGGGGACCTCGTCCAGGAATTGGCCGAGGCTCCCCTGCTCATAAAGGGACTTTCGGAGTTCGACCTGTGCGGCGGCCACTCCGGCATAGTCCCAGATCCGCTCGTAGAAGTGCTTTATGGCGCGACGAACGGCGCCGGACATTACTCTAGCCCCGCTGGGCATCTCCAGCCGGGGGTCCTCCAGCTCGACAATGTGCGTGCAACCACGATGCCGCAGGAGCGCGCACACCATACACGATGCCACGTAGGCACAATGGTTGCCGAAGGTCGTCGCGGCACCACGCGCAGCGTCGGCGGCGTCTTTGATCCACCGAAGGGTCCGCGACAGCTCCTCCGGGCCAAAGGCGTGGTCCGGCACTTTGGCCACAAGCCCTTGGAGATGGCTTTCCAGCGCTTGCATGGCAGCCCAGGAAACTACCGAGGCCTCGCCAAGCGTCCGGTCGCGCTCCGCCAGAGTTAAGGCCAGATCGCCCTTTTCCTTCTTTAGCAGGGAGACCTGTTGCAGAAGACCTTCACGCTCCGCCGCAAACTCTTGTTGCACCGCCTCAGCGGCAAACTCCCGCGCCGACGCGGCAAGCCCCTCGGCGTGTGCCTTCGCTTCAGCGCACTCCGCCTCCAGCTGGCTGATGCGGGCATCCTGGGCAGAGCGGGCCCCCGAGGCTTCGCGTAGCTCCTCCTCGGCGGCTCGCAGCCTATCCTCAAGCACCCTTTGGGCACGGATGTAGGCCGTTTGCAAGGCCTACCCCAGCACAAGTGTCTGCGAAACAGAAAACACTTAGCAAGCTTAGCAGGCTCAGGCGTTGTCGTATGAGTACTTACCCTCACCCCCGACACCTCAAAGGCGTCCCCGAGACGACCCGCCTCGAAGGTCTGTAGCACTTGCTAGTCGACGCTGGCAGCCGCGTCATCCACAATCCCGCGCCACGCTCTCAGCGTCTCTGGCGGAGGCACGAAGTCCGCTGGGCCCGGGCGCGCGGTGGTCGCTTCGCCGACACAAGGCCCCCCATGTTCCGTCAAGGGCTCCTCCTCCGGAATAAGCGACGCTGCAAATACGAACGCAGGTGAGCCCCGCAGGGCACAACGAAGACTGCAGGGTAGGCTGAGCCACCTTACCTTCTGTAGCGGGAGGAGGGCTCCGGGGACCCGCCCCCCTAATCCCAGGCGGAGTAGTGGTGGCGCAGGTCCCCGTGGAAGGCATGGCCCCGCAAGGGACAGAAGCCTCCGCGCTCGGGGCCGGTGCCGACCGCTCCGGCACGGCGGATGGTGTGGCCTGGGGGGCAGACGGAGCGTGCATTGGGGGGACGTCAGCATACGCATCAGAGTCCCACAAGCTCCCGATGCCCGTCGCCACGATGAATCCCCTCAACGTCTGGTGGAGCTCCGGCCGTAGACGCGGCCGCTTCGCCGGAGCAAGTGATGACGACACCGCCCGGCAGAGCCCGCCGCGAGGCCCTCGCGGCCGCAGCACCGGTCGGGCCCCGCCACGCGACATCCGCGAGGGCACCTCGGTTCCGCCGCTCTGCCGGTGAAGATCCAGCCCCGTGTGCCCCGGTGGAGGGCGTCTCCGGTATCGCAGCAGTCACGGCCGAAGGCTCCACCTCAGCATCGCCGGTCCGCAAGGATTCTGTCTCAACGACAGCCACAGGTGACGAGACTCCCCTCCGGCTGCTCGTGGCGAGCCCGTCGTCCGGGGCACCCGCCGAAGATCCGTCGCCCCCGGCGTTCGCGCCACCCAAGCTGGAGTCGGCGTACCTCGCCGAATCTGACTCGGCGTCTGCCGTGCCACCGGGAACGCTAGCAGCGGCACTGGAAGCTGCTACACCGAGCACGGCAGACGCTCCACCTCGGCCCCTCTTGCGAGACGGCGTCTTCCTCGTTGCGCCATCGTCTTGATGTTGCGAGGCCGGCGCAGCACGCTCCGGCACGGCAAGGCCCAGGGCCTCGCACACGCGGTTTATCCGCCCCAGCCCTACCTCGGCGGTAGCAGATGCACGCTACTCGTGCTCCCTGCTGGTATACGGCCCCAGGAACACGCGCGCGGCCTGCTCTGCATCCTCCAAGCGCATCCCTAAACCAAAGTAGGAGATAATATTAACGTGTAACGCATTTCACGTCAGCAAAGGGGAGATGCGATCGAGGCTTACGAGGACCCGAGGGTGCTGGCAGCGAGCAGACCCACGGCGAAACATTGTCATCCCGACGCTTCAAGGCGGCAAGGCGCCAGTCACGAGCAAGCGGCGCCACGCCGTACATCACGTACTCTTCGGCGAGGTCGCACATGTTAAAGTGTCCTCCGCCTGTCCTCGTCGTCAAGTGTCCGGCCGGGTGAGGTCTTGAACGCGATCGGCCGGCCAGTGCACTCAAGGCCGCTCCCGCTCTCCACACGGTGGTAGAACCACCGCTTCATCCAGTGAGACTCCCACTTCCCGCGAGTGGAGTTCGCAGGAAAGAGCTTGCTGCAAGTTGACCGAAGAATAAAGGTGACACTGCCAAAGCTCGACAGCCTCTCGTTCTTCCGCTTATTGGGCTGGCACCGTGCCTCGTGCAGGTAGGCGAACAACGAAGCACTGGGCCAGCATGCTCCCGAGCGCAAGGCCCAACTGTACACCGCGAGCCGGGCCACGGCGTTCGGGGTCAGTTGCGCCAGCTTCAGCCCGAAGGTCCGCAGTGCGTCGCCCACGATCGCCGCCGCCGGGATGCGGAGCCCCGCGTCAAGAAAGACGACGAATACGAGCGCCTCCGACCTCTCGGGGCGCGGCTCCGTCTCATCGGCGGCGGGCAATCGTACGGCCTGGCGCTCGGACAGCTTCCCCGCGCGCAGCAGCACTTGGATTGTCTTCTCGGTCACGAGCGAGGGGCCCAACTCGCCGGAGAACGCGCCTTCCTTCTCCGCCACCAGCCACCACTTGTTCGCCGCCGCCGGGTCACGTTCGCTGAGCGAGTACTTCACCTCTAGCGGTGAAGATTGCCGGCGAATGCCGCAGGCATTAGCCGCCCGGCCACGCTTGCCCCCAGAGGCCATCGCTTCTCGCGAAAGGAGTATAGCAGCGAGAATACCACGGGAGGATGCAAGGCGATGCAAGCAAGAAGGGGGCATAGAACTGCGGGGGCGCGGTCACGAGGACTATTTCAAGCCACCTCGCCCCGATGCCGAGGCGTCGCGATGGTCCGCGTACCGGACGCGACCGCAATCGTACAAAGATAGCTGGAGCGCACGAGGCCAGGCGTCGGCATGACTCCAGCCGCCATTAAAAGCGCACTAGCGAGCCAGGGGGTCGTAACAGCTTCGACGCTGCGCCATTCCTCGCCCGCCCCGCGTCCCCCCTTTGTTCCTAGGGAAGAGGTGAGCAGTTGCGATCACGCAACCACCCACATCCCGCTGCACACCAGTTACAAGCCGCCGCGTGCCCTACACACGTCGAGGCGAGCCACGCGGCACGACAACCTAGCCCTGGCAAACCGGGGGCCGGCGCAATTCCAGGAACCTTTACAGCGCATGACCGCATCGTAAGACCGCAATCACCGCACGCGTGGCGGTGTTCATGGTGCGAAGCCGCACTCAAACCACCGCTGGGCCTCTACCGCAACAGGCTCTAGTCCCGGCCTCGGCTTCAAGGAGCGCGCGCGTCTCGCCGGCTAAGCGCCGGCTCGCGCCACTGCTCGAAGGGTAGGGGCGGCGCGCCGCGTCTGCCGGTGGCCGCCGGCTCCGCTGCCACCCGCTCAAGGGTAGGGGCGGAGCGAAGCGCAGCGTCTACCGCCGGCTGGCGTCGGCTCGCCGCCACCCGCTCAAGGGTAGGGGACGGAGCGCGCGCGTCTACCTCGGCTAGGCGTCGGCCCGCCGCCACTGCTCAAGGGTAGGGGGCGAGCGCGCGTCTACTTTGGCTAAGCGCCGGCTCTGCGCCACCCGCTCAAGGGTAGGGGACGGAGCGCGCGCGTCTACGCCGGTGGCGCCCCGCCGCCACCCGCTCAAGGGTAGGGGACGGAGCGCGCGCGCGTCTCGCCGGCTAAGCGCCCCGCCGCCACCCGCTCAAGGGTAGGGGACGGAGCGCGCGCGCTGCCGGTGGCCGCCGCGGCCCGCCGCCACCCGCTCAAGGGTAGGGGATGAGCGCGCGCGCGCTACTTCAGCTAAGCGCCGCCCGCGCCACCCGCTCAAAGGGTAGGGGACGGAGCGCGCGCTGCTACTTCAGCTAAGCGGCACCCGCCGCCACCCGCTCGGCGGGTAGGGGACGGCGCGCGCGCGTCTACCGGCTAAGCGCCGGCTCGCGCCACCCGCTCGAAGGGTAGGGGACGGAGCGCGCGTGTGCCACTGCCGCCGCCGGCTCCGCCGCCACCCGCTCAAGGGTAGGGGACGGAGCGCGCGCGCCTACTGCCGGCTGGCGTCCCTCCGCCACCCGCTCGAGAGGTAGGGGACGAGCGCGCGCGCGCTCGCTGGCCGCCCAGCCCGCGCCACCCGCTTGAAGGGTAGGGGACGAGCGCGCGCGCGTCTCGCCGGCTAAGCGCCCGGCCCGCCGCCACCGCTCAAGGGTAGGCGACGGAGCGTGCGCGCGTCTACCTCGGCTAGGCGTCAGCTCCGCTGCCACCCGTTCAAAGCTAAGAAACTCCGCCACCCGCCTCGGCCGTGCGCTGGAGTATAACGGCGAGCCGCCGTGGGCCAAGCAACCACGGCGTCAGCCCTGACATGAGCCCTGCCTCCGTGAGGAAAGCGCAGCCGGTCACCAGCCATTTCGGCGTCAAGGCCCGCGCCTCATGACCTAAACCAGCGGGGATTCAGGCGCCGGGGACTTCCGCATTTCAGGAGCGCAAGGGCGGATGTGCGGCAGGTTTTGACCGGTTCTCATAAATAGATAAGCTTCAGTGCATCAACATTCCTTGATGATAGCGCCAGTTGGCACAATCAGAGGATGCAGATGAACTCAAGCATATATGTCCACGAGAACGAGTCAAACCTTGCCATCTTCATCGGGGGCGCGACGCGCACGTAGGAGGCCGTCTTCTCGATCGCCTCACCAACCTGGCCACAGCCGCGGCTTCGGCCTGGACCTTGGCTTCGAAAAGTGGACTCGCGCGCACGAATTCGCCCGTTGGCACCCCCCACACATCGCAAAAGCAAAGGTCATGTCGCGCCAAGTTTGGCTTGTTCTCCTTAACAGGCCACCTTCAGTGCATCAGCCTTTTTCAAAGCAATGCAGGCGGGCTCCGTAAGGAACCCCGATTGAAGGTAGGTCTGTTTAGGAGAACTGGGCAAACCTTGCCGTCGTATGCACAAGCGCAGCGCCAGGGCAGGAAGCGCGGCTAGTTACCGATAGCAGACGCTGACCAAGCTCCCAAGAAAAATGGACCTCCTTCTGTGCATCAACGTTCCTCAAGCTGCTCAGCGTCGCTAAGAAATGTCGATGCACGGAAGGGGCCCATTTTAGGGGAGCAGCTTCTATCCAAGGGCACAATGCAGGAACAGCGCCGCGCTAGCGCCGTATATATAACCAACCGGCAGGAGTCCAACTGGCGGGAGTCCAATCGCCGGAAGTCCGCCGCCGCATTAAGTGGCCACGACGCCTCGAGGCCCGCACCACGCCAAGCACACTTTGCCACGTGGACGGCCAGAAGAAGGAGCGCCGCAGCGCGTCCGCTATCACTTGCGAATGTGCGACGACTCAGGGGCCCGCCCCTCCAACTCGGCCCGGCAGCCGACCGCCACAACAGGGACGGAGCGCGCGGCGCTGCGCTTACCGACCAGCGCGCGGCTCGCGCCACCCGCTCAAGGTAGGGGACGGAGCGCGCGCAAGATGCGACCATTTCGCCGGTGGGCGCGGCTCGCCGCCACCCGCTCGAAGGGTTCGGGATGGAGCGCGCGCGCACGCGACCGCTTCGGCTGGGCGCCAACTCCGCGCCACCCATTCGAAGGGTAGGGGACGGAGCGCGCGCGCACGCAACTACTTCGGCTGGCCACCAGCTCCGCTGCCACCTGTTCGAAGGGCACTAGCTCGGGACAGAGCGCCCGCACGCCTACCTCAACCACCAATCAGGGCAGCAGCTTCGGCTGCGGCCTCAGCCCACGGTCAAATTCGGAAAAGTTCACAGGCCGCAGGGACGGAGGGGGCCAAAGGGCCCGGCAACATGGCTTCGGCCCTGTGAAGCCCTTCACCATGAGAGGCTCCTGTTGTAGGGGTGGCCCCCACCTAAACCCAGCAGGCCTGGCAGAAGGTTGTAAGGGCCAGAATAGGCCATGTGTAATAACATAAGTGCCCCTGAAGAGGATACTCAGATGTAAGGGTATAATTGTAAAAGCACTCCCCATGTGTATATATATATATGGAATACAGGCCATGGGGGAGCCCCAGACCATTACTCGTCACTCTCTCCCAACTCTCCACTACCATCTCTCTCTCTGTTTGGTCTGTAACCACAACATAAATAAAGTCAGAAAAATATATATAGAGGTATATATATATATATATGCACACAAATACATACCCAAATGTATACTCTTAAAATAAAAACAAAAAGGAAAAAATAAAAGAAAAAGAAAAGGGGGAAAAGTTGGAGCCAGGCCGGCCATCACCCCGGCCCAGCTCCTGTGTGCGCACGCCGGCCCAGCTCCTCCTGCGCTTCACTCTCTTTGCCGTCGCTGGCCAGCGGGCCCCGCACCCACTCTCTCTTCCTGGCAAGCGGCCCGTTCCCATTCTCCCTCTGGCCAGTGGCCCTCCCGCACCATGCTCCTTCCTTCTCCCTCCTTTGCCCGCGTGCGCCCGCGCCATCATGCCAGCTCTGCGTCGTTCCTCCCCGTGGCATACATGCGCCGGCGTCGCCTCTGCCGCGTCGTCCCGTCCCCTGGTGGGAGCGCCTGCGAAGCCGACACCGTCCTGGTTTCACCGCCTCCGCCCCTGGAATAAGCCGCCGTCTGCAGCTTTCCTCCGCCCGGTCACGCCGCTCGGCCGCGTGGCGCAAGCCCTCTGCGCCCGGCGCGTGCGTGGCACAAAGCTACAGTGGAGGGTCACTCCAAACCCCCTCCACGCCTCTGCCCGAGCAGTCACGCGCGGCCCGAATTCCCGCTGCCCGGCCTGCTCCGCCGCCTGCCATGGCCGCCCGAAGTGACAAAACGGTGTCCACCCGTTGCCAGCTTCACCCGGCCGCCTATAAAAGGGATTGAACCCGCCGTTGAGCTCCCCACACCTCCCTCATCGTCCTCCAGCAGGTAATTGAACCCCTGTCCACCGTAGCCGCCGGTGAGCTCTTTTCTCCCCCAACCCTGGCCATCAGCCTTCCCGTCGATTCCTTCTATTAGAACCCAATCACCGCCGCCCACACCACCCTCGGAGCATCGCCAACACACTCCAGGTCTCCTCCGCGCCTCCCGAAGGCCCTACCCCGCCGGCACCGAGGATCTTCCCCGAACCGCCGCCATCGCTCGCCGCCGACGCCACCGCCCCACCGTCGCCCCGACTCCTCTGTTCCGACCCGGCTGCGGACCCACCTCAAAGGAATAAATCACTCTATAGGGGTAAGATAAACTTCCCGACTCTCCTGGCTATCCCCGCTCACTCTTCTCCCCCGACTCCCCGGCCGCGCGCGTTCGAGCCTTCGGCTCCGCAGCACCGGGTTGAGTTTTCTTTCTTTTCCATCGGCCGACGGTGGGCCCCACTGCCACCATTGCCAGAGCTGAGTCGCCATCGACCACTGGGCCCCACTGGTCAGTGGAACACTTACACCGAACTCGTACTGACATGTGGACCCCACTGAGCGAAGAATCGACCCACATGTCAGAGTACGTAAAGTAAATAAAATGGAAAATCAAAATAAAACTGAGGCTGACAGTGGACCCCACATGTCAGGATTTAGTAATTTTGGATTTGACTGAAACAGAGAACTTTGACTGATTATAACTTCTTCATTTTAACTCTGAATTGAATGAAACAAATTTGTAAATTCATCTAAATTCAAGATCTGTCTAATGGAACCAAAACCATAAATTTTTGAGTTCACTTGAATTTTTGATTGTGGTTTGAATGATTTGCTAATTTGTGTCCAAAAATTTCGCGCAACGTATATAGCATTCGAGGCCCAGCAAGAGGAGGCAGCAGACGACACCAATCCAGACAGCCAAGACCCGGACACTAGCGACCCAGGCGAGTCAACACTTTGATCATATTGAACCCAGCATTTCAAAGCTATTTCCTTTTAAATTATCAACTTGCATGCTATTATTTTATGAAATATGATATGTTTGATTTTCAGCAAGTTAGATATACCCTGTTATTGCTATTGTGTTTATTATTCTCCTTGCCAAACTTGGAAATGTGAACCTTGTCGCCATAGTAAGAATTAACATATGATTTCACAAAATAAGTCCTTACTTATACGGCATGCTTAGGAATGCTAGATACTTGGGGTGACACTAATGCCCCAAGGGATACTCTTAAAACTATTATGAACATGATGGGTAACTTATGGTGTGATGCCATAAGCAACATATGGTGCGATGCCATATGTAATGTTGGTGCGATGCCGACAAATAGCGTATGGTGCGATGTCATACGCAACCCTTGGTGTGATGCCAAGAGGTAACTTATGGTGCGATGCCATAAGGTTAGTTGGTGTGATGCCAACAATAAGCATATGGTGCGATGTCATATGCAACACTTGGTGTGATGCCAAGAATGGGATATGGTGTGATGCCATAAATATGGAAAACAATGATTACATGGATTATTACAACGAATGGTTTAAAAATGTGATTTCAAACCTGCTAGGTCATAGGGAATTTTAAGTAATTGTATTCAAAAGCACTCTTTGGCAAAACAAAATAACCCTATGCCTTTCCTTTGTCAAGCCATGCATGTTATAAATATTTGCATTCTGTGTGTTGGCTTGCGAGCACGGTGGTTTGTGCTCACACTCGCAAATATCAAACAGAGACAGGGACTCAGGAGCACTATGAGCATGAAGAGGCTCCTATAAATGCAAGAGGTGGCGATGACAACAACTAGGACGCTTATTACGTATTTTGAAACATAGACAAGAGGACTAGATGGAGATTGTGTGCATATATATTATCCAATCTTGGGTAATATGCATGGAACACAATTACCCTCCGGTCACTTACCTGTGGCAATGGTTTCACTTTTGCTACTATTCCGCTGCTTTAATGTGATGTAACTGTTAGCCAATGTGGCTCCTATGTGAACTATCGCCCGATATGGGAAAAGACCTTTATGGCATGTAATATTTTGCGATGTATGTGTATGAATCAGCAATGTTACTGTGTATACTATCTACTGATCCAGGGAATAGTGCAATCAAACACAGTGGATTTGGATTGAAAAATCCGGGTCCGACAATCTAGCTATAGTCAAGTCGACAAAGCGACACTTGGGCGTCACTGTTAAACCAATAACAAGAACAACAACATGGAAGTGGACTCCCTGGCAAAGGCAGCAAGCCAAGGATGCGAGCCCCCTCTAGCATATTCTTCAAAGTCCTCACATCCACGACCGTTCCGTAGGAGCAAGCAGACACCATCAGTATCTTATGCATCAGCCAACCAGATGACCCACAGGAGCTCCAGAAACTAACACACCAGGCGAGGACCTTCGACATGGTGGATGAAGTGCTCTACAAGAGGGGCATATGCGCCCTGCTCCTCCAATGCCAATCGCATCGTGAAGGCCAAGAACTCCCCGTGGAGATTCATCAACCACATGCTCCACCGCTTGTGCAAGCCCTTGCCAATTCCTTTGAGTTTTAATCTTGTGATCGTACTCCCCAGGCGGAGTGTTTCACGCATTAGCTGGGCCCCTGATATGCGTAGACCAAGGGCGAACACTCATCGTTTATGGCATAGGCTACCACGGTATCTAATCCTATTTGCTCCCCATGCTTTCACACCCCGCTGTTAGTAGGGACCTAGAGAGCCTTCATCCTTAGTACAGACAGACTGATTGGGTGCTAAGATCCAAAGTCGAGAGGGAAATAGCCTAGATCATACACTAAGTTCCCTAAGCAATCACTTAGTGGAAAAGGAAGTGATCGAGGGATGACAACCAGGAGGTGGGCATGCAAGTGGCCATCCTTTCAAGAAAGCTTAATAGCACTGGTCTAGCTCCATGCCACCCAAAATGTCTCATGGCTCAAGTAATTCACCGAAGCAATGAGACCTTGAAAGCTGCTTTTTCAAGTGTCAATAGCGGGACGTTTGTCGATTGGGGAAGGTTTTTGGCGACAAGACTTGGAGATATTAGAAGTAAGAATGTTGACATGAGTAACGAGAAATCATGTGAAAAAGTTCTATAGGCTGGCCATACTTGTGATGATTCCCTAGGATCCAATAAATCCACTTAGGTCTATGTTACCGTAATATTGTTCTATGGAAGCGGGTGGGCTGCTTTTTAGATGTTCAGCCCAGTTTTTCATTTTTTACAAAAAAGAAAGAGGGATTGACCTTTCTAATGCCTATTCTGTCATACTAGCATGGTCCCACTGATTTATTTTTGATCGGAGCATCAAGCAGTGCAACCCGGTTCTTCTTGACTAAGCCCTATGCGTGTCCAATGAGGAAGTTTGCTTTACCCAACTCCAAGGCCTATGTGGCTCACACTTGACCCTGCACACCCTTGTAGGAAAGGCTTTCTGAAGGCTTCTACTGGATACACGCAAGAGCTGGTCAAGCGCTGTCAAGGGTGCTAGCAGGAGTTGGTCAAGTGCTATCAACCGCATACCCCCTCCAACCTATACCGTTGGTATGGCGCTTGTGCGCTAGGGGCTCAACATCATAGGACCACTCCCTCGTGCCCCAGGTGACCTCCAATTCATCATTGTGGCTTACGATTATTTCTCAAAGTGGGTCGAGGTGCAGTCCCTCACCAGGATCACATTAGCGGTAGCACAAAAGTTCTTTAGCAAAACATCATATGTAGATTTGACGTCCCCAGTGAAGTCACCGTGGACAATGGTTTGCAGTTCAATGCAGCAGGCTTCTAGGCCTTCTATGAATGCATGGGGATCAAGATATGCTATGCCTCTGTTGGCCACCCACAATCCAATGGGGCCTTCAAAAGCACAATGGCACTATTTCGGACAAAATAAAGAAGCACTTGATCGGCTTCCCAAAGGGGAAGTGGCAGAAGGAGTTGCCCAAGGTCCTCTAGTCCATATGTACCATGACCACGTGTCCCATCGACTTCACCCCATTTAGATTGCTCTTTGGTGATGAGGCCATGACACCCGAAGAGCTCAAATTGAAGTCCCATTGCGTACTAGTTGAGGCACCACCGGAGGAGTGCCAACTGTCATTGTACTTTTGTTGGATCGAAATCGGCAACAGGGGGTGAATGTCGACTTTAAAATTACCCCTCCAGAACTCAATTTAAAAAGGATTCCTCTCCAGTAGCTACAAAACTATGAAGAGGGCAACAGCAACTCAAAAGAAATTTTAACCAGCGGAAGGGATGGCAAAACGACCAAATCAAAAATCAACTGCTCGGGTGGACTAACCGCATGCCCACCGCCGGTCTGACCGGTCTAGTAACGCCGGTCTGACCGCCAGGCGCCGGCCGGTCTGACTGTCGTACTACTACCGGTCTGACCGGTCCTCAAAAAATCAGACAGGCAGCAGAGTCCAATTTTTAGATATACTGAGATCTCCAGTCAGCAAGGAAAATTGATGTTTCCTTCTAATTTTCTCAGTCTAGAATGACAGGATAACATCATAAATAGCAAGGGAAAGCCAAGGAACCGAAGAAAAACAATTCAAGAGCAAGAATTTCAGATTTTACCCAAGAATTGAAAAATACAGAGAGCAGCCCCAAAAACTCAAATTGCCATTCAATCCCTGATCCTTTGACCTTGAACCTCAGAGGATAAGAAAGGAATAGCCTTAGGACTTAGAAGCTCAGTTCAGGGCACAATCTACCAAAGGAAAAATGAGAATCATCTCAAACCCTAGAAAGGAAAAGATGAACAGAGGAGACCAAAATGCAAAATCTGGAATCAAGAGTGGGCTCTTGGGATTTTAACTGATCAAATGATCTTGAGGCGTCATCCCAACATAGAGCAACCCATTTTAACCCTTCTCAGCAAGAAACAACGCAAGAACTAAAAATCAAGAAATCTCCCAAAAGGAGGAACGAAGAACAGAAAACAATAGAGAGAGCTCATGAACTCAATCAAACTCAAATAAAAACATCTTGGATTGATATTGAGGAAGAGAGATACATGATTGCAAGGAGTATCAACTCATATCATCCCTACAATCCCATACATGCTTGGATTGAGAGCACAAGCTACATCCTTCTCTCAAGAACACAGGAACACAGAGAAACACATCGAAGGGGACACATCCAACAACCCTTCTGCCCTCTCTCAACAACTAAAGCCTAAAGCAAAACAACCTCTCCAAAGGCCATTTTGACTAAAAGCAAAACCCTAAAGCCATGCACTCCCTCACAAGAGACTTGCATGCACTTGAGAATCCCTCTCCTATTTATAGCCTTTTGCTAACGGGTCTCCAACCCGTTATGCCTGCTAAATCCGAACGGAACCGCTTCCACCTGTGCAGCTTTGCGCTTTTACCGAAACGCCCCTCCTGCACCTTCCGGGAAGCTTCCGCGTTCCTTATCGTCCAAGCCTCGCAACCACCTCGAGTCTTCGGCCGTCTTCAGCACATCACGACCGTTCTGACCTCAGCGCCACCTGCGCCTAGTCCGATCACCCCGTGCCTCGTCACGACTCCGTCTCGACGTCCTGCAGCCATCACAGACAAGAAACACATCACATAGCACCGCTCGACACATGAAAGCATAAATAGCATCAAAGAATCTCATTAAGCATGAAGAAGCCCAAACATGTCGTAACAAGAGACTAAGCACCCTAAGCCCATACGACCAAGTTTGACCAAATCCGACCAAACCGATTGCACCACGCAATGATAAGGCACGAACCTCACAAATCAAACTCGACTTTCCTAAAACCGTTGTCAATTACTCATCACACATTTGGGGTCACCTCCACATGGTCCATCAACTTTATTGACAAGACTCAGGTCCAGGTAGCCAGCAACATCACGGAGTACTTACGAATGACCACGACTTCCTACAACAAGAAGGTTAGGTCGCGACAGCTTGCGGTAGGGGACCTCGTCCTCAAGAAGGCTCTCCACACCAGCACAACAACAAGCTAGAGACAAAGTGGGAGGGCCCCTACATAGTGATAGCTTCCTTCAAAGCAGGGTCATACAACCTCTCCACCCTCGATGGTGAACCGCTCAAGCATAATTGGAATGGCGACTGCCTCCGTCGCTACCACACCTAGTCACATGGAGGGTTGTGCCAAACAAGGTGTGAGTAAGCATCCAAGTTGTAGGCATGCATGTTGCACTTGTAAGAACCTAATGTAAAGCTATTCCATGCAAACAGGGTTGAATAGAGTCTTTTCCATGGGCAAAATGAGTCTACAAATGGCTACCCATAGAACTGTACGGAGTGTAAATTGACATGTGGAGGCCATCGTGCCTGCACTACTCTACAGAGTCTAAAAATGAACACCAGGAGCCCAACACACCCCAATGTACTCTACAGAGTCTAAAACGAATGTTGGGAGCCCAACGTGCCCCGACAAATTCTACAGAGTCTAAAAGAAATGTTGGGAGCCCAACAGGCCCGGCATACTCTATAAAGTCTAAACAATGTCCAAATACCACCACGCCCTACACCACTCTACGAACTATAAATTAACATGCAAAGGCCATCGTGCCCCACACTACTCTATGGAGTCTAAATAGACGCCAGGAGTCCAACGCGCCCTGGCATACTCTACGGAGTCTAAACGAGCGTGCGGAGGCCAACACGTCCTGCACCACTCTATGGAGTATAAATTAATGTGCAAAAGCCATTGCACCCCACACCACACTATGAAGTATAAATTAATGTGTAGTGACCTTCACGCCCTGTGCCAATCTACAGACCCTAAATTGAGGACTAGGGGCAAGCGCACCCACTCCAAGTGAACATCCGATGTTTAGCATGCTGGACCACAGTTCACAACAATACACGTAGGCCTACTAAGTCTACCGCCATCTTCGGTGACACTCATTCGAAGGGTGGGGGACCGAGTGCGTTTGAGCCTACTGATTCTACGACTGTCTTTGATGACGCTTGTTAAAAAGGGTGGCGCACAGAGTGCACACGAGCCTATCGAGTCTACTGTCACATTTGATGGTGCTCATCCAAAGGGTATGGAATGGAGCACCTGTGAGTCTACCACCATCTTTGATGACACTCGTTTGAAGAATGGGGGATGAAGTGCATGCTAACCTATCAAGTCTACCGCCATCTTCGATGATGCTCATCCGAAGGGTGTGAAATGGAGCGTGCGCGAGCCTATCAAGTCTACCTCCATCTTCGATGACGCTCATTCGAAGGATAGGGAACAGAGCGCGCACGAGCCTATCGAGTCTACCATCATCTTCGATGACACTCGTTCAAAGAATGGAAAACAGAGCGTGTGTGAGCCTATCAGGCTAACCACCATCTTCGATGAAGCATGTGCAAGGCAACACTCAAACATCACCGTGGCTCGAATAAAGAAAAGAAGACAGATATACATGACGCTCTGAAGGGTATAGGCTAATCACCCTCGTCGGAGCTCTCTATCTTTATATACTCAATGGGATAAACATGTGGCCGGGGCCCAAAGCTCACCCAAAATTACAATGAGTCTTCTTGTTGATCCCAATGACGGAGCATGCGCCGAAGTAAACAATTCGTGAAAGGGACCTACCAAAAACAAACATAGTAACAAGCCGGAGACAGGTGGGAAGACTCAGCCAGCACTGCCAGTACACTGCCCAGAGCTACCTCATCAACAAATGTCTACACGATTGTTGCTCGAGAAGGCAGAGTGACTGTCGAGGGTGACAGCATCAATGAACATAGTAGAAACAACTGCGCGAAGTCTTGGGAATTGAAGGAAGGACTCAAACCTACAATGGAGCCATCAGGTGCATGAACAAGGGTCCAATCGTCGTTAGGATGGATGGGGCTTCGCACAAGGGGACTGCGAGGGACAAAATTCGCTCCTTTGCTGTGGGAACTTGGCGAGGCCTCCGCCTCAGAACTGAAACCCTCTTCTATCACATCTAGGGCCACCATGTACCCTAAAGTGGGCCCAGCTGGCAGGGAGTTGAGCTAGGCACGCTTCGCTAGATGCCTCGGTGAGGCCTCTAAACCTAGGTCCATCACCAGCACAGAAGATCGTGGGGTGTGTGGATCCACTCCCGCATCGCCACCCTCTGCCTCACCTTCAAGGGCAGTCCTCAGGCTGTCTGGCTAGTGGACACCCTCCACGCTCTCACTCTCCCTCTCCTTCACCGCACCTTCCTCATTCTCGTTAGGTTCCTCCACTCCAGCATCCACCATGAGGGACTGAGGAGCACCGAAGAAATGGGGATTGCAGCAATGGGAGTGAGCAAGTCTTTGCGGCTATCAGGGTCCTCGCAACCATCGCCATCCTCACCATCACTATCTCACAAGCCATGACCGTGCCCACTGCCTGCAGAGGGGATGCAGTGCATAGGGACTAGCAAACCGAGGGCCTCGCAAGCATAGTTGATGTGAGGGCCATAAAAAGTGGCACCAGCCCAAAGGTAGTGCTCCTTCGGGATGTAAGGGCCGAAGAACACGGTTGCGGCCCTCTTGGCCTCCTCCAATGATAGTACTGACACAAAAATAAAAGGTTAGAACATAAGGGGCAAAAAACAGGATTAGCAGTGGTGAGCATACCAAACGGGTGAACAAGGATTTTGAATCTTATCGGGACCAATCAGCCTCGCAAGCTGGGTCAACGGACCTTGGATTCCATCCTCCTGAGCTACCCTAGTTATTAGCACCCAACTCTGGGCCAGTAGGGCCACCTGGAGCATGCAAAACTTCTTAGTGAGATCTAGCATTTCATCCATCACACAAGCTCACAAGTCTCTTCACGTGGCCCTCATCATCCTGATCAAGCTTCACACATGGCGATGGTATGACGTCCATGCTCTGCCCAGTCTAGTGGAGGCAGCTTCCTGACTCGACGCCATGGTTGAACCATCGATGCACCCAATTGGACTCCCATTTCGTGCATGTAGAGTTGGAGGGGAAGTCCTTCGAGAATTCCAACTGGACCTAGAAGTTCACACTCACCAGGTCGGAGAATTCACCAGCAGGCAGGCACTTTAGTTGGCAGCAGGCATCGTGTAGGGACACGAGCAGCACCGCACTCTGCACAGTTGCCTCCGAATGGTTGTCTTGCAGTCCCTCAGTCAGGGGACACCTCAATGGAATCCGAGTGGCGAACAAGCTATCGATCAGAGACCTTGCTATCCCACACAAGCACATCTAGAGGTCATTTGTCACCAGCGAGCAGTCAAGCTTGTTGACAAATGAGCCAACACGCTCTGACCTCCTCCAACACTTCTCGGCGGTCAACTCAGACTATATAGCCTCACCAGACACACTGTCATGGCCATCACTCTCGATGACGTGGTGCCCGCATCTGCATGAGTGCCTCGTGGACTACCTTGAGTCATGCTGGGGATGGTGGGGGTGTGAACACTGACAAATGCTAGGGAGCAAAGCAGTTGCCGAAAGCACAGGAAAGAGGATAGGGCTCTATGGAGACCGAAAATAGTGGCACTGGAGATGAACAAGATCAAATGCGGGGAAGAAATGTAGAGAAGCACCTAGGTGCCTTAATAATGACCGAACGTGGTGTGCCTTTTGAGGCGGTGTGTGTGCCCACTTAACCAACACAGTCACCCTAGTCCCCTACTTGGGATCACCACCATGTGTAAAAGAATGCCCCGGTGCGGGACCACTTGCCACCACGTGTGCAGGGACGCCGATGTGTGCTTTAGACTGCCATATAGGCCCAACACGTTACCCCAGGCAGCAGGACACGTGGGCATAGGTGGAGTAGGCGAATTGGGTCTCGAGAAAAGGGGTCTAAAGAAAGACCTCATTGACACTCGGATCAACCCCAACGCTCAACCTCGGGGGCCCCAGATGCGAGGCAGGCACAGCACGCCCAATGCCCAAGCAACGGAACGAAGGCGAATGCCCCTTCCCCGCGGCGACATGTCCAACAACCGTAGGGCCTAGGCCATACTAAGGGGCGGATGGTATTAGCCGAACCAGGCCCTCATAGAAGCATGACCGCCAAACGAAGCACAAGATCAGAGCTTTAGGCATACACATCGTAAGCGAGCTGAAGTCCTACCCAAATCGTAGGCTATAGAGTGGAACTCCTTGATAGCCAAAACGATTGCAACGGCGGGCCGAAGGGAGGGATGGGGCCAAAGTGCGAAGGACATGGTTTTGGCCATATGGTTGCGAAGCTTTTGATCATGAAAGGCTACTATAGGGGGAGTGGCCCCCCACCTTGGCCCACTTGACCCATCAGGAGCAAACCTAAGTGTACATGTAAATAGAAGGTATGGGCATGCTAAGGAAATAACGTGTTTAGCCCCACTGGTTAAGACTAAATAGGGATATTTATGTAAATCTCTTTATCCATTGCTAAAAATATGGCCCCTAAGGCACCATGGAGAGGGAAAGAATATTTTGGATGTAAGAAATAGACTTAAATTGATATTGAACACTAGTCACACTCTACACATCTTCCCTCTTTTGAGTTTTAGGCTCCGAACACCTCTCTCGGGTCTCCTAAACCTTTAGCATCTATTATTTGGTGTGTAACCACAACAATATAAATTTCACAATAATTTCATAAATTAATTTTCATAGGAATCGGGAAAGTTTCCCACGTTCCGGCTTAAGAACCGATGATGATCATGTGTGTCAGTGTGTGTACTTCTGAATGCAATTCGTGCCCATATGGAACAAGTAGCTTCGGCCGTTGGATTGGCCTGGGCTTAATTGGACTATGGGCCGGGCAGCATCAGTTTCTGATGCTCTCTCTAAGTTGAACCGCGCGACTGTTCTTTCTCCTTCGTCTAAAAAAACTGTTTTTTCTCCTTCTTTCTTTTTTTGGACGCGCCTATTGAGTGAGATGTTCACCTTTTTAAGTTGGTTGTTTGCCACAACATGCATGGCCGTATGTTTTTCACAGAACATGGAAGTCAAGCAAGTAGTGGCGAAGTTAGGATTTGGTTACGCCTCGGGCTCAGTAGTAGAATGATCTAGACTATCTGAGCTAGACCATAAAAATGTTACCCAGACTGCACTAAATTTACCCAAGCTATACACTAGATATTTTTCTACACCCCGGGCTGAACCCTACCCTGCCCGGGGTGTGGATCCACCCCTGCAAGCAAGCCTCTTGCTCTCTAGTTGATAAAATCTTCAGACTTTTTTTTTGCTCCGAAAGAAATCTGCCGACCTTCTTTTTGTTCTTGTTGACAAATGCTGTCCTGCTCCGACAGTCACAACATACCAGACACCAGTGAGTGTACAAGTGGAATAAGAAGAAAAATGGGAGAAGAAAAAGAGGAAAGAGACAAGTGTAGTGATGAATCATGGCATGCATGTGTTACTCAAGGAGAAAGTTAGATGAGGAATGGCAGATATTTGACTTCTATTTGGTCATGAAAAAGGTTACCACACGAAAGGAACCGAATTATTTCAGAGCAAGTGGAATATTTGAGTGCTTTTTATACATCTACCATGAACCTTCTTGCTGACATGTATGAGCTAAACTTAATCTCAAGATATGGACTTTTTCCATAATAAAAATATGAATTTTCATAAGCTCAAACTATTTTTTTACAGTGTCAACTTCTTTTTTTAGCGCATTTGAACATTTTTAAAAAAAATTGGCAGAACCCAACAAAATTAGGAATCAACCTTGCAATCTCTACTCTTCCTCTTGCAAAAAAAAACCTTGTATATAAGAAATAAAATAAAATACTAAGACAAGTCAAAATTCTAGACAGCCAAGAACACAATAACAATAGATACTACTCCGTTAGCCTGAAATGACTGAGGTCCAAATCATCCAATGATACAACAATCCATCTACCAATCAAACAAAAAGGGCATCATCACATGTGCAATTAATTACGGGAATTGATAGCTAGTATTTGATTTTTTTCTTAGGAATGTGCACTCAAATTTCTCATCGTATGATTTTACCTCAAGATTTATACTCCACCTTCTTCTCTGACTCCAGCGGCTGCTCCGACGAGCTATGATTAGAGTTCGGGTTGGGTTCATTAGAGCCCTCCGACTAGCGATAGGGCGGCGAGACGGCGGTGGCGCCACTGGTGCCATGGGTCGGAGGAGGGCGGTGGGTGACGGTCGACGGGTGGAGTCGAGTTATGTTAGGCAGGGATGTGCAGCAGCTGACGACGCTGGCAGCTGAGCTAGAAGGCAGAAGTGGTGTGGCGGAGGAAGGGCGGCACGCACAGTGGAGGTGTGGTACGAGTCAGGGAGGGATGTAAGTGGCTTGAGAGAGAGGAGATGGACGCTGGTGGAGCTCGTCAGCGTCAAAGATGACACTGGCGAGGCGATATGGGAGGCTAGGGCAGCGGCAGAGGTAGATGGTGTAGGGTTTGGGAGTTGAGTGAGGTGAGGTGAGGGAATTTATATAATTGAGGGAAGGAGGAGGTTTATTGGATCTGGATCTAAATACTAAGTGGCCCCGTTCATTTTGGCTTAAGCTTCTGACTTTTTGCTTATTTTTTATTATTCCTAAATTTCGTCTTTTTCTAGCTTTTTTAAGTTTTTTCTGATTCTTTTTTCCCATATTCGTTTGTGTTGTCTACAATGAGCTAATCTGTTTTTTCTATTTTAAATTTTTTTAAAACTTAGTTACTCCAAATAAGCCATTATCAGCTACAGTGCAATTTCAGCTAGTTACTGTATAATTTCAACTATAATCTAACTTATTTCAGTTCAACCAAACGGCACCTAAGTATTTTTAAATAAAATATGACTTAAATTTTGGCTAGACACCCGTTAATTACTGCAAGATCGAGGGAAAACAAAGATAACAAGGTCAAATCCTGAATACTCCAGATCCAGTAGCCTAGCCACAGCCCAAAGGTTTTGACACCACGGATCCAGTAGCCTAATCCTCCCAGAAAGCGAGTAGTTGTCCAAGAAGCCGGCCATGTCGGCCGCCGGCGCTGGAGCCGGCCGGCGCATCACCGTCAGGTCCGTCTCCTGCCGTGGCGTCAAGTCCTTCGTCCCCTTCCAGAAGCCGCCGCTCTACGTGGCCGTGTCCCTCGGCGGCCGCCGGGAGAAGACGCCCGCCGACCCCGACGGCGGCGAGAACCCGGACTGGGAAGGTGCCGTCTTCGCGTTCGACCTCGACTACGCGGGGGCGGGCGACGGTCTGCTGCAGTTCGAGGTGAAGGCGCAGGTGCCGCTCCTCGGCAACAAGCTCGTCGGCACGGCCTGCGTGCCGGTGGCCGACCTCGGCCCCGGCGACGCCGCCGCGCTGCGGCATGTGAGCTACCAGGTGAGCTCCCCCGACGGCAAGCCCAACGGCACGCTCAGCTTCGCCTACACCATCACCGCCGGCGGCGCCTCGTATCAGCAGCCGCAGCTCTGCCTTGCGCCAAACGGGGTGCGGCCGGAGCAAGATCCGAGCTTTTGTTGTGCGCCTCCGCCGCCGCCGTCGAGCGCGGCGTATCCAGCTCCGGCGATGCCAAACTTTGCTCCGCACGGCAGCAGCTACCCGCCACCACCATCTCCGTCGCCACCAGTGTCGGCTCCACTGTACCCGCCGCTCCAAGACTTGCTGCCGCCGAGCAGCTACCCTCCGCCGCCGCCGCCGCCGCCGCCGCCCCCGCCTCCTATGATGGACCTACAGTATCCGGCGCCAAATTTTCCACCAAACAGCAGCTACCCACCGCCACCGGCGCTAGCCACCGCATATCCGCCGCCACCAGCGTCGTGTACAGACTGTTCGGCGCCTCTGGCACAGTACATCAGCAGCTACCCGCCGCCAGCGATGAGCAACTATCCGCCACCACCGCCGAGTGGCTACCCGCCGCCGCCGCCGCCGCCGATGAACCCAGAGTTCCCGGCGTCCAATTTCCCCCCTCCGACCAGCATCTATCCGCCGCCGCCGCCGCCAGAGTCAGGCTCAGAGTATCCAGTATTGCCAAGATCGACGCCTTCGCCAGTGCCAAGCTCAGTGGACCGTGCATTGCCGTACATGGCGCCGCCGAGCGCTCCGCCGTTGCGGGACGCAGCAATCGCCTACCCGACATTGGCAGCGCGGCCGCCGCCTTCCGGTGGCTCGTACTACCCTCCGCCGGGGTCACGGCACCCCGAAGAAGCGGCGACAACGCCGTACTACTACCCTCCACCTGGGACTCGCTACTCGTAGGAGGAATTGTGCTAGTGGATTTGCATCTTGTTTCCAAAAAAAATTTGCAATTTGCATCACATCACAAAGTTGTGAGCCATTGTAACCGCGACGATGCCATTGCTCTCTTGATTTGTACCATGACCCATGAGCGTACTGCCGGGTTATGATCAACTGTGAATGCTTAATTTCTTTTCGGACTTGCTATACATCGGCATTTTTAGAGTGGCCTACATCTAAACTATATCCAGCTTGGAATTCGACCGGGTTTAACCTTTTGGGTTGATCAAGCCCCGCCATTGTTTTCAGTGAGTTGCTAGTTGCTGGTGGCAAGGAGAGGCGGCTAAAGATGGTAAGCGCTTGTGCAGTTCATGCCAACTGTGTCGAGGAGGAAGAGGAGTCGAGTTAGGTTTTCACAAAGGCAACGACAAAAGGCAGTCACCTAAGATAAATTTGGTGGAATTTAGTTACGCTAAATAAGCCACTATCAATTACAATGTAATTTTAGTCAACTATAATATAATTTTACTCATAAGCCGATTTATTTCAGTCCAACCGAGCGACACCTGAGCTTCATAAGCCCAGATAAGCACCCTCTAAGAGCAAGTGGAGTGCCGATGGGAGGCAGCGGAGTTTCGATACGGTTCAACAAAGAAATGCGGAATGAGTCAAAAAAAGAATTCTGCTGGTTCAATTTCTAAATTTTCAGCTAGAAGTTTTGATGCATAAACGAAATGGTAAGCAGGAAGAAAATCACTGTTTGATTTGAAAATTGATAAAGCTCCTCTTGCTCGGGGAAAAAAAAGAAGTGGATGGTAGAGCCCTTGTGTTCACTTAATTTAGTTGGACACGCTCTTCTACTCGGTGCCAAGGAAGGAAGAATGTTAGCATCGTGCCTGATGTTTCTACCTACCTAATGCTTGTAGAGAACCAATAACTGGAACCAGACTTAGAATCTCACAACAAAGACGAACAAAGAAGAAAGGAAGTTCAGCCAAGAAAAGCTGTGGCTGGGCTTAACTTTCCTTATTCTTTCTCGAGAATACAGAACTGGGCTTGTAAATTTGAAAAGAGACAGTTCGGCAGATGGCCGGCATGCAGCCCATTGGTGTCCTCCCCTCCCAAGTGATCCGATCCAATTCCCCGTTAGCAGCAGCACGCGATAAACAGGCCCTTCTTTCTATCAAGCGTTCTCTGCTGCTAGGGTGGATTTTTTTTTGTCTATATGGTGACTTTTATTTTTTGCATGAATTTTTATTCGAATAAACATAATACCGATAAGTCGTTTTTTTAAAAAAAATTATTCTGATAAATTGTTTTAAAAAATAACGAAGAAATCGTCTTGCTTATTTATTTAAAAAAGTTATAAGAGAAGAAACTGAGGCTATATTTTGATAAGGAACACGCGTAATGTTAGCACCGAGTTCGTCGATAGCAATTGCACTGTGCAGTGGTACACCAGCACCAGACGGCTGCATGCGCAGATGGAGCACTGAGCAGCAGCATACGCATGTCGCCGGGGCGCGCGCGCGTATGCGGCTGTGCTTAGCAGACAGAATTTATGATTTTTCACTATAATAACTGTTAATTTTTTAAAATAAATAAATTTAAGAAATATTATATTATTACGGACAATATAAAGAGATAAAATGAAAAAAGAAGCAAAAAGAAACCTAATCCGTAAAGAGATAAAGTGAAAAAAGCAAAAAAAAAACTAAAAATCTAAAAAGGATAAAATTAAAAAAAATTAGAAGTTGAAATCGTTTAGAGCATGCATCGGCTGCACATTTGCACATAAGTAGATAAACTGGAGCGCCTTGCCTGCAAACAACCGAGACGCACGCAGGCACGTACGCACGGGGCCATGGCTGCTTCTGCCGTTCTGCGTTTGCATACATGCCATGCCGTTCATTGCCCCTCTCAGCTAGCTGCCTGCTGCCTCTGTTGCTTTTGCATGGCTTGCCTTGTCTTGGCCTGGCCATGATGCATCATCATAACCATGTTCCATGTACAGCTTGTACAAAGCTAGCTGCAGTGGTAGCCAGTAGGTACGTACTCTCTTCTGGTTCAATTGCTTACTCAGGTGTGGAGTATTTGTCATTGACTGGCTATGGAAGCAAGTGGTACTTCATGATTAACCATGCATCGTCCTTGACTTGTTTATGATTTGGCATCAGCGTTACTGAAATTGGATCGACCCACTCGCCCCTTGTTTACTTATGTGGCCAGTGTCGACTATACCGGATGCTCATTGGCTCACGATGGCTAAACAAAGTTTTAGGGGCGCTCAGATTTGGGATATCTTATATCTTTTTTTTTTTACTGTAACTGACTTATTTTTTACTATAATTAATGATGGTTTATTTAGCGTAATTAAATTAAAAACTTAAAAATAGAAAAAACAATTTAGTCCATCACGGACAATGCGAAGGAACACGGAAAAAAACAAAAAAAAAGTCAAAAAGCTAGAAAAAAAGAAAGTAAGGAATAGTGAATTAAAAACCAGAAGTTAGAAGTTAAGAAATTAAGGAATAGTGAATTAAAAACCAGAAGTTAGAAGTTAAGAAATTAAGGAATAGTGAATTAAAAACCAGAAGTTAGAAGTTGAAGCTAAAACGAGTAAGCATCGTGTGCCCGTCCTACATAAACATCACATCTCTCCACGAGATGGTAATTGGTACTAATCCAAATAGCGATGACTAAAACTATTTTTAGAAGCCAAAACTATTTAAAATATAGTGATTTTTTAACATGGTTTTTTTTTCTTTTTCCTTTGTGTTATCTGTGAAGATATAAGAATGTTTTCATTTTTTCTATTTTTTTAATTGAATAGCTCAGAAGAAGCTAATAGCGGCTATAGTATTATTTTAGTTAAAAACCACAGCACTTTAAAACAGACCCCTAGCCAACCGATGGTACCATATCTCCTTTGATACCTATTCTAGTCTCTCCCTTTGACTGTTTTTTTAAATTATAACGGAGAACGCACACTGCTCATACCATATTCATACTTATACATCACATGCACATACGCGTGTGTATGTGTGTGTATATATATACACACTATCGAAATACATGCTAGAATTTAAACGGAGATAACTTTGGACGGACAGCTCGCAGGCTGGCCATCCCTCTCTCGCTGACTTGGCAGCGGAGAATTGCGGTGGTTTGAGCGAGCAGCAGCGTGGGGTGCGTGGCGCGATAACAGTAAGACGAGATGGCCCCACCTGCACGCTGCATGCAACGCGACGCAATCGCACGCAGCGCGCGCAGAGATATAGGCACATGCACGGTGGGAGACTGGTGAGGCACAGGCACCCGCTTTGACCGCTGCCTTGCCCACCCCAGCCGCGCCTTGACCGCGCACGCCTCACACATGCGCGCGCGGCAGCACGCGACGGTCGCTTGCTCCTCTCCTCGATCTCCTCTTATCCTCTTTTTCTCAGGGCCTGTTTGGATCCACCTAGATTTTAAGAATTTAACTTTTGGAAACTGTGTGGGATCCAAACAGATCGCTTTTGGGGCGATTTTAAAATCTACCTACCTGCATTCTTAAAAACTAAGAAGTGATTGATACCCGCTTTTGCGCTTTTTTGGCACAAATACCCATTTACCCTCATTAAAGACCACGCATGGCTGTTTAATGTGCTGTTCAAGAGCAATAAATGTAAGGGTATAATAGTCTATTAGCACCAATCATAAATGAAATCAGTTTTTAAAAACTGGGAGATACAAACACCCCATCAGTTTTTGCTTAGAAACCAGTTTTTAAAAACTAGAAGTAATAGCTGGTTTTTAAGAATCTGAAACTGATCCAAACAGGGCCTTAGTTTTTTTACAGAGAACAGGGGAGTAGTAATGCACTGGGCGTATATAGCGTGTGCATGCCGGCTTCCCCCCTCGGCGTTATTCTAACGTGCCAACCTCACCGTGTGCCGTCTATAGTTGAGCTCTTTTAGGCTATATTTATGGCTCATCACTTCTTATAAAAGATCGAATATGGTAACAAAAAATGTCAAAGGTGCCGTTTCAAAATTTTCCTTTGAGTATTTAAGATTCCATCATCAAACATCTACAGAGGTGTAGAACATACAATCCTCAACTGAAAACCGAAACCAACTAGCTAAGACAACAAAACATTGAACCTAATCCTTCTCGGCGGTATGACCGACCTCGAAACGGTGGTCTGAACGTTTTGGAGGTCTGACCGCTAGTATAAGGGTGGTCTGACCGCTGCTACAGTAAAATCAAGCAAATGAATAGTGTTTTAATACGGTTTCAAAAACAAAAATCGAGAAAACTTTTGATCCATCGATCCAAATGATATGAAACTTTGCGGAAATCTACTCTATGCATCAAGAACCTATTCCAACAAACCATCATGAAAATCATGGTCAAAATTGTGACATTTTTCAATTTGTTGGAAGGTTGCATCAAAATCGAGCCAAAACCCTAAAAGGTGAATACAACTTGCTCGTGGGTAGATGATAGTCAAGATAGCTCTAGATGTATTCCCACATGTCACAGCAAACTAGAACACCGAAGAATCCCAGCTAAAAACCCTCGGATCAAGAGATGGACCAAAGAGGTCAAAATCAAGCAAAACCAAGATTTCTCATCAATTTTGCTATCAAAATGTTTAGATGGATGGAGATGTATTCTGAGGGATTATCTACATCTCTTACATATCCATGGCACAACAAGACCACAAGAAAGAAAGAATAGAGATCAAAACCAACCAAAATCACAAGCACATCAAACAAACAAGAGTGACTCAAGAGTTACACAATGTTTGATGTATTGCTTACTTGAGAAGGTAAATTTTATATTCACTCCACCTTGGAAGACAAAGAGCATGCAAGGTATTCACTCTCAAACCTTAACTCTAGAGAAGAGAGCACAAGAAATAGGTTAGATGGTAAATCTTACATGTCTTCATCCCAACCCTTTTATAGGTAGGCAACCAGCCACATACACCCCTTAATGGATTCTATCCACTATTACAATGGGAAAAACTCGTTAACCCCTCACACAGGTTTTACTCACACAAATTCACTTATACACGCTTTTCAAAGCGCATAGGTGTGCATTTGCTAAATCCTTAGTCTTGATCCAACTAGTTTCACCTTAACCTAAACCACACTCCAATGCATCGCCCATACACCGTGGTTTTGATCTAAGATAGTTTCTTGTATTTTGGTCAAGCTACCAAAATACTCTTTCTTAACCCGGTCATCACCAACCACTGCAAGCAGTCGTTAAGCTTGCTACGTGTAGATGCACCACTAGCTTACCATGTGTCACCAAGTCTCTCCTGTCCCAGTTCCATCGAAACACAGCTCACTTGGCCCATGGCAAGCCATATGACGCCATCCTGCTGTTCGAACTCGCCTTCAACATTTTCCACCTTTCTCATGCCATGCTTGATCTGACCATATCACCCGGCAACCTCGATCATTCTGTGCCTCAACTTCTTCATGAGCCTAGCCCCGATCCTCGTCGTTGACCACAGTTGACTCCAAGTGATCTTACACATCGAACGACAAAGAAATCATTTTCAAACACAAGTTTTTCACAACTTGACCACATTAGCCAACACATACATCATACAACTTTAATCCAATGACCCAGGTCATCCAAACTCGATCCATGACTCAATTCCCCAAACTCCTATTTTTCTGAAAAGATCGAAAGTACCGCACTTACCATGCTAGTACTTTCGCTCTGCGGTACTACCGCTACCCAAAGAAGTACTAACACACGTTGAAAACCTCACCTGGGCCTCTCTGGAAAAAAACATATCGCAAATCAACCTGATACTTTCGCTAAGTGGTACTACCACACTTATGTCTGCGGTATTTCCGCAAAGCGGAACTACCACACTAATACCTATGATACTTTCGATTTTTTGACACTTCTAGAAAACAGCCCAATATTTGTAAAACCATTTCACTACTCTACAAAACTTGCAATGGTTTATCACAACAGTATCCTGGACATTCTCACATAGTCCTTCAATCTCTCCCTTGATGAATTCATTGGCAATACTTCAAAAATATAAATTGGTGGTGGTTTTAGAAAAGAAGGATCTCACCTGAAGAAGCATCTCCAATGGTGATTGTCTTACCACCTTGAGCTCGGACTAGGGAAGAGAATCAATGGGAGTCTCTGGTCATGTGGCGAGAACAGTCGGAGTCAACAAGCCAAACCTCTCCCTTCCCAGCCCAGCGAACCAGAGTCAGTGAGAAGACAACATGGGTGGCTCAATACTGAGATAAATAAGAGAAGATCTAGGAACCCATTACTGAGTCACACGACGAATAGTAGATCTAGTAACAGAGGCAAAAGACTGATCTCTAGCTACGCTACGCAGCTCATTTCTCATAGAAACAAATGGTCTAGGAGCAGACCTCAAACCTCTGCTAGGTCCGACCGCCATTGACAAGCGGGTCTGACCTACAGTAGTATATTGATCACGCCGCGGATAGCTACCTCAACGGGGAAAATGAGCTCTATCCTCAGGACAGCAAAAACACTGACCAGAAGCGACTTGGGGACTAAAATCAGAATAAGCCTGAAAACCAAGTCCTCGACGCTGCCTCAAAACTAAACAAATCAAGAGAGCTACCATGACTCCAAACCTCATGTTGGTCTTAGGAGTACTCCGAGTCTAGGGCTGTCTATGAATACTCATAAGAGCACAAACACGGTCTCTTCGCGTAATCTTGGTGCACCGGAAGCAGAATTCAACCACATGTCCATCTTTCTGACAGAAGGTGCAATGATATTTCACTTTCTGAGAGGTCAAAGCAGCAAGATGAGACTTTGCTTTCAAAGAGGTTGAAGCAGCAGATGGCACAACCTTATTGTCAGAAATCCCTTTGACAAAACCAGCAGACTTAAACACTACTTTCTTATGCTCCAACTCAACCTCAATCACGCCTACTGCTACAGCTCTAACAATAGTAGGTGGATATTTCCTCACATTCTCTAAGAAATCATATCTTAAACCTTGATTAAACTTGCAAAACTTATATATGTCTACGATAAGATTGAGTCTTTTCTTGCCTCCAACAAATTTTTTGAGTGTTCATGAGGTACTCACACTCTCGAAAAAGAGAGGCACATGAAGCACAAGGAGAAGGAGAGGATGAGAAACCAGAAGGAGAGGATGAAGAACTGGAAGGAGAAGATCGAATAGCACATGCATATCTCTCCTTATGCACGGCTGTCTCAACTTTGAGTGCTTTGCAAGGCACATAGGGGCCAGTTCTAATCCTAGCCATCTGAGCTTCGTAACGCTGCCTAAAGATCTTTTGTATATCATCCATTTTCTCTCCAACTTCAGCACAGAACAAGTAACCAAATTTTGGCTTCTCTAGTATATTAATAGTTAGCTTCACATATTTTTTTATCCAATACAACGAATTCAGATTTTAGTTTTCACAATTATTGCATGGTGAGCTAACATGTGTCTTAGAAACATATTGAGTCATTTTCTTATTATGATCACACATATCCTAAAATTGCTTGGAAACATATTCAAGTTTAGCCATTAATTTTGGGCAGTTGGCATAAGAAGCAATATATTCTATCAAGGCAGCTTGCATTTTAGTGACTTTATGATCTGCCTTTTTTAAATTAATCTTCAAGTTGGTACAGCTATCATAAATTTCAAGCAGATCAAGGAGCATGGTATACAAACATCTAAAAGCATTATCCTTATCTTCACATGAGGTGCAGAATGTAGTCTCAACAGAATCAGAATGTAAAAGAGCAACCCTAGACAACCCTAACACAGGTAGCAACTTAACATTTTTCACCTTAAGCAAATCTATCTCAGAAAGCACGCTATCATGTGAGGTTCTTAGTTTCTCCATGGCACCAAGCAAGGAAGCACATACGTCGCAATTGTTATGGTAGGAAACAGATCTAAGTGAAGTAAACTCTTGTGACAAGCTCTCTACCTTCTTCTCTAACACACTATACCTAGTCCTAGACCTAGTATAAAACTTTTCTAACTTGAGAAAAATATTATTGAGCTGGTCGTAGGAGGGACATACCTCATTGGAGTCACTATAGAGATCGTCATTACTAATGCCATTCTCATCAGCCATGAACCACATGCCGGTGAAGTCGTTGACGTCCTTGGTGTCCTTCTGCAGATCATACTCGCCGTTGACATCGCTCCAGCCCTCCATGTCGCTGAAGTCGAAGTTTTCGAAGATGGTGAGGATGCGGTGGAAGAGCTTCTTAACATTGCCAAGATTGCGATACTTCTTCTCCTTGCCTTGGTCACGAGCAGGAGGCGTGTTGTTGATGTTCTTATTGATGTAGTCATTCTTACTCACGCCACCGTAGTCGTTCTTGCCTTTCTCCTGCTTGGGGTAGTTCGCTCGAATGTGGTTGGGACCACCACACTCGAAGCAAATCACCGGACATTCTCTCTTCCTCTCTCTCTCTCTAACCCTCTTGTATGCGTGTGAGAACTTTCTGGCTAGGAGGGCTAGGTCACTCTCTGGAAACTACTCGAATTGGTCATCGTTCATCTCACATAAAGCAGCCAAAGAGAATTCAGAAGCACCATCAGACGATACTCGAGAGGCAGAAGTAGGATTGGTGACCAAGACCATCGACTGTGACTTCATCTTGTGAGAGACGATGTTGATCTCGTGAGTCTTGAGGCGTGAGTACAACATGTCAAGAGTCAAAGTCAATAAATCAATAATGTCCTTGATAGTGGTCACCTTCATCTTCCAAACCCTAAGGTCCAAGGCAGAAAGCATTTGACGAGCATTATCTGAATCTGAGTATGTAAGACCAATGGCTCGAAGGTTGTTCAGAATCTTATGAAATCTACCAAAGCACTCATCTAGGGACTCACCAGCAAGCATCTCAAATTTGTTGTATTCTTGCTTGTACTAGTCGTGTCAGACAATATTGATCTGGGTGGTGCCCTCATAGGATGCATCGAGGGTCACCAGATGTTGAACGCCGATGTAAGATAAGAGATGTGATCAAACTCACTCCGGCTAAGGCCTTGAATGATGATATTCCTTACATTAACATTTGCATGGCGTATTCATAGCCGTGATGTGTTCATCGGCAGGAACAACTATTCTGGTCTTAACCTTTCTCTAAATCGCATAGCCTTGAACGTGTCTGTAAGATTCCATCCTACTCTTCCAAAAGGAATAGTTGACCCCATCGAAGAGAGGTGGCTTAGAGGAATACTTGTCTGCTGTCATGGCTCTTAAGATCGATTAAGATCTATAAGAAGAGCTAACCGGGCGATACCAATTGAAAGACCGAATTGAGGGGGATGAATGGTGCCTCAAAATTTTTCCAAATATTCATCAACCCTTCTTTTTAGTAGCTACGGACCTATTTAGATAAGGATGAAAAGCCACCACAAAAACCAAATAGAGACACCGAAAACCCACGAAAAAGCAAAAATGGAACTACCGTCGTTGAAATTACGGTACTACCGCTTGCTACAGTAACCGCGGTACCAGGGTGAATAGTATTTTTAGCACGATTTCAAAAACCAAAATCGAGAGAACTTTTGATTTGTAGATCCAATGACGTGAAAATTTGTAGGGATCTACTCTAAGATGTTATGAACCTATTTCAATAAACAATCATCAACATCACGATCAAAGTTGAGATCTTCTTCAGTTTGTTGAAAATGTGCGCCAAAATCGAGCCAAAACCCTAAACGGTGAATATAACTTGCTCGTGGGTAGATGTTGGTCAAGATGGCTTTAGATATATTTCGACATATCTCAGTAAGCAAGAACACGAAAGAAATCACGTCAAAAACCCTCGAATCAAGAAATCACACCTTGAGGCCAAATCAAGCAAAACTGGATTTTCTCGTGAATCTTGCTATCAAGGTGCCTAGATGGGTAGAGATGTATTCTGAAGGATTATCTTCATCTCTTACATGTCCTTGGCACATCAAGATAATAAGAAGGGAAGAAGAGGTATCAAAACCAATCAAAAGTCAAACACATTAATAAAAAACAAGTGGGATTCAAGAATTACACAAAAACTGATATATTGCTTACTTCAGAAGATAGGTTTTACAGTCACTTCATCTTAGAGGACAAAGAACACCCAAGGTACTCACTCTCAAACCCTAATCATAGAGAAGAGAGCACAAAAGATGGGTTAGATGGTTAACCTTATATGTCTCCATCCCAACCCCTTTTGTAAGTGGGCAACCAGCCACCTACACCGCTTAATAGATCATATCCACTATTACAATGGAGGAATCCCGTTAACCCCACACATATTGGTTTTACTCACATAAGTTCACTTATGTACACTTTTCAAAGTGTATACATGTGCATCTGCTAAATCCTTAATCTTGATCCAACTAGCTCCATCTTGACCTAAACCACACTCCAACGCATCGCCCATGCACCGCGGTTTTGATCTAAGATAATTTCCGATATTTTGGTCAAATTACCAAAATACCATTCCTTGACCCGGTCATCACCAACCATTGCAAGCACACACCATACTTGCTACATGTAGATGCACCACTAGCCTGCCACGTGTCGCCAAGTCTCTTCTGTTTCGTTTATATCGAACCACAACTCACTTGGCAGGTGTAAGCCACATGGCGCTATCCCGCCGTTCGAACTCGCTTTCAACATTTTCCGTCTTTCTCGTGCTATGCTTGAGCTCACCGTCTCACCCGGCATTCTCGATCGTTCTGGACCTCAACTCCTTCATGAGCTTAGCCCCAATTCTCGTCGTTGACCACAGTTGACTCTAAGTAACCCTGAGTATCTAAAAACAAAGAAATTATTTTCAGACACAAGTTCTTCACAACTTAACCTATATTAGCCAACACATGCATCATGCAATCTTAATCCAATGATCCAGATCATCCAAACTCGATCGATGACTTAATTCCCCAAACCCCTGTTTTTCTAAGATCATAAGTACCGCACTTACCATGCCGGTACTATCGCTCCCTAAAGCGGTACTTCCGCACGTTGAAAACCTCACCTAGACCTTTCTGGAAAAAATATACCGTAACTCAACTTGGTACTTCCACCAAACGGTACTACCGCACTTATGCACCGCACTAATACCTAAGGTACTTCCGATTTTCCTTACACTTCCATAAAACAGTCCAAATTAAATGTAATATTTGCAAAACTATTTTACCATTTTATAAAATTTACAATGATTCATCCTGCTAACAGTATCTTAAATCTTCTCATATGATACTTCACATACATAGGCTAATTAATCAGATTCCTTGTGCAGGCACGCAGGAGTTGTAAAACTGAAGGGTATTGCACGGTTTTACACAAGTACGTACGTGTGCATGGGAGCTCGTGTGCGTACGTATGAGCGTGAGACTCGTGTGGGTACGTATGTATTCGCCTTCCCTTACCATGCATGCAAGCCTTTAGTGCTACGTAAAATGAAGAAAAAGATAACATGACTAAACTTTTTTTTATGGTACAAGCGGACGCGCGTACCCAACGCACACCATCATACACGCATTCATACTCATGTGCGTTCTCTACACGTGTTGGGATTAAAGAGAGACATTGAGACCTCACAGAACGCAACACTCTTTCCCCTAAACATGCATGCGTGTGAGTAACTGTCTCCCTTAGTTTTGCGTGTGAATTGAGAAATGAAGATACCCCCTCTAATAGATAAGCGCCAAACAATACATGTCCAAGAGAGGATTAAATATAGATAAGAGCAACTCCAGCAGTAGCCCTCAAGACAGGACCCCTACTTTTTATTTGAGAGTTCTCCCTACTTTTGAGGGCTCTGTTTTTTGGGCTACACTCCAGCAGGAGCCCTCAAAACAGACCCTCAAATTCATTCTTAGAGGGATGACACATAGGACCCACCCTCATCCTCATCCTACTTTTGAGGGCCGAGAGGCAAAAACTCACTCAAGAGGCCCCTACTTGAGCCCTCAAAGTAGGGGCTCCTCCGCACTCCCAGGAATGAAGGCTCGAGGGGGAGATTTGAGGGCCCCCTACTTTTGAGGGCTCAAGTAGGGGCCCTACTGGAGTGAGTTTTTTGCCCCTCGGTTCTCAAAAGTAGGATGAGGCAGGGGCGGATCCAGCGGTGGGGCGGGGGCTCGAGCCCCCCTACCGCTACCGGACCCTTGGAGCCCCCTAGAGCCCCCTAATTTTTTAGCCATGGATGTATAATGTAGAAGGGGCTGAGGTCGAGCTGAAGGTACTTCAGCCCCTCCAAAAAATTTTCCTGGATTCGCCACTGGGATGAGGGCTCAAGCAGGGGCCCTGCTGGAGTTGCTCTAAGACACAGGAAAAACATGCTCCTTCCGATCACAATGAGAGACGTTTCAAGATAGATGCAGCTTTTAAACTTTGGCTATCGATGTATTTAATATGACTTTGCATTAGATACATGAAAATGATACATATATATTTATCTCAAAAAGTATTTTTATAATATTATAATTTTACAATATTTTATAAATATACTAGAAATTAATGGTCAAAGTTGCTTAAGAACCGTATCGATAATACTTCCAAAATGTCACACTAGAAGGAGTAATAAACTATGAGTATGCATGTTTTAGAATTCTTTTTGCATTCATTAAAAAAGACATTTTCCTATACTTTGCGTAAGGACGGAATAGAATACATTCATTAGGTTAAACATACTCTGTCTTTTTTTTTGTCAATAGCTACATATGCAGTAGCGTGATCATCTACGTAAGTGGAAATTATACAAGTTGCAAAGTGCAAGAAAGAGATGTTGAGTAAAAAAACGAATCCTTCGTATGTCTGACACCACTGTAGCCATCTTTTTTTTAAAATTTGGCTTCCGAACATTTGTCTTTGTAAATATAGCCCTTCCCTTGAGCTCAACAGACGTGATAGACGACACGTGTCGCCTACCACGCTACCATAGCTCAACAGGTTCTATCGAGCCATAAGAGCTTGGCAGGACTTGTTGAGCAACCACGGTTCGGAAGGACGACAACAGAGAATTAAGTGATTAACTTAAGCATGGTTAACACTAATTAAGCATCATATTACATGATTAGCACTAAGTAAGCATGATTAACACTAATTAATCACCTCCCGCCCCCGTCCGGCTTGGCACATCGTCTTGCCTAGCGAGGGGAGCCCGGCAGGTACCTACCAAGTTGTGGTAACGCGGCCGACGACACATTGCCAAGCTCAGAATGAGGCTAGATGTGTAAAAATCAGCGTCTAGGGGCCAAATTTGAAAAAAAAAATTGTTATAGTGTCATATATGCGAAGGACTAGAAAAATTGTCTCTTGAAAAAGATACCAGTTCTCCTGGTCATCTAAGAAAAGAGAATTAAAGGTAAATAGAAACACAAATCTACACCATACCAAATTATTTAGGGATTTTTGAAAAAAAACCCACATACAAGGGGGAGTGTTTGTCAAAAACAAAAGAGGGAGAGAATAGAGGGATAAGTAAGAAGGACGATTAGGAGCGATCGTCAATGTTGCGGTTGCGCGGGAGGATTTTCATGGACTGGATGGACTCAGAGTCTCAAACATGGTGGCCTCAGCGAGAGGCAACTAGGTTAGCAGTTCTTGACTTTGAGGAGTTTCAACGAGTAAGTTGGTCGATGGGTGCTAGGGGAGTGATTTGCCACAGCATAGAACTTGCAGGTAGGATTTTGCAAAAATTCCAACTTTTCAAAAGGTACCAGGGGCGGAGTAGTTTTGAATGGAGAGTAGATTAAAGTACAATCTAAATTGAATATCTGATCATTCTTTAATTTTATTTTGAATTTGTATTTTTTTTAAAATTGTACTTGACATGGATTTGTTTTTAGTTTTATGCTAGAATTCGAATAAAAATATAATTTCTATTTTATTTTAATTATTGCTCTGAATTTTAGTTAATTTAGATTATACTTGATATGAACTCTTTCTAAATTTGATTATTATTATTATTATTATTATTATTATTATTATTATTATTATTATTATTATTATTATTATTATTATTATTATAAATTTTAGTTATTTATGGATGTTATATTGGAAGTAGTATGAAAATCAAAATGTTAATTTTCTTTATTTTTTATTCTAAATTTTTCTTAATTTGTATTGTATTTAAAATAGACTCTTTGCTTTTAATTTAAGTTGTTATAACTCGTCAAATAGATAACTAGATATTTCTCTAAATTTACAATTAGTATAGATATAGATAGATTATTATATCTCTAAATCAACTAGTATCAAATCTAACCTTCTGCAATTATGACCCATCAAATTTAGGTCCGGTGGTGATCATTTGGGCTTTTTTGTGGCTTATGGCTGAAAAGCACTGTAGCTAGCTGAAAAAACAATGTAGCTGACAGAGACTTATTTAGCATAATTAAATTTAAAAAAATTAAAAAATATATATAATATGTTAGCCCATTACGTATAATACAAACACATACAGGGAAAAAAGAACCGGCAAAAAAGCTCAACAAAAAGTCAAAAGTTCAGAAAAAGACGAAATTTATAAATAGTAAAAAATAAGCTAGAAACTAAAAGCTGAAGTCAAAACGATCACAGACTGTTTGCTTTTATGAGAATTTAAAGTATATATTTTTTTTCTTAGCAACTGTAAATGTAGGCCTGTTATCGTCTTTTAGTTGCGTAGCCTGTTTGGACTATCAACCAGAGTACAGATCCAATCAAATTCAGGTCGTAGTTAGCCAAATTCAGTCCACCAAACATTTTCGGTAGCAACAGCAAGTAAACAAGCAAATGTTCAAAGTTGGACCAGGCGGTGGACCGGAGCAGCACGCAGCAGACCGGGACGGTGTCGTTGAACACGCCGGCCAACTGGCCTCGTTTACCGTGCATGGGTTTTCGCGCGCTACCTGCCGCTGTCTCCGCCCTACGGTGCTGGTAGTTCAGCCCCCGGACCAAACGTACGTAGACTACGAGGACCACGTCTCTGCCTTACTGGTATTTTAATTCTAACTTTTATTGTAACATAAATACAATAAATTTAATGATATAATAAATGAATTTAATAGCAGACTACTCGATATACTTTAGATCATGTGAACGACTTATAGTTAGGCTTCATGAAAAACAGGAAGCAACGTAAACTTAATACAGTACAGAATATACATGAAACAGTAAAGTGAGTGGTCATGTAGATGTACGTTGCCCAAAAACCTTATTGATACCCTCATGTAGGTGTTTTTTGCGGCAACATATCACTTATCCTCTTTCTCGGTGCATGCCAAGGAGAAAGGCTAGCACGGTCCAACTACTCAATACCATAGTACAGTTCTCCATCAAAGAGGAAGAAGAATAAAGAAGAAATTCGGGTTATCCTTTTGCCTGGACTTCTCTATATCGTTATAAAGATGCGCAACAATTAATCACTAGGAACTGATAGCATTAACTTAATTTAAACCGATTAGTTCACTTATAGCTGATGTTTTAATCGCATTCAAAAAAGAATAAACGAGAGGTAATGCACGATTAAGTAAAATAAAAGATAGATTTAATATGTCACGAGACACGTTACGACACGACGCAGCCACAATTCATACGAGTTTTCACCTAAAAATGCGTTAATCCGTGCATGTGCGCGGGCGTATTTACCTAAAGTTCTCTCACATATTTAAAGGAGTTACGAGAAATACATATTTCGAAATTTTTAAAGAATACAAGCCTCTCTCTCTCATAGACCAATTTCCAACATCTCTCTCGATCTCTTCACCTCGAGTAAAAAAGAGCCCTTTCCAGTCTCGTGCTGCCAAATCACAGCAGCAGCAGTATTTCTCATCCTCTCTCTCTCACTCTCACTCACGCATTGACACATGCATCACAGCACGAGAGAGAGAGAGAGAGAGATAGAGAGAGAAGGGAGCAAGGGATAGCCTCTTCTCATCTGGGTGTTACTCGCCGCCTTGTGCTACGCGCTGTAAAAAAGGTTGGGATTTAACGTCTCGATGCACGCACTTCTGCGACGGCGACCGCGCGCGGCCGGCGAGAAAAGACGTGCACACGCCATGCACGGCCGGTGGGTGAAAGCGGGGTGGAAGAGAAGGAGATCTCGAGGCATGCGAGAAAAGTTTGTGTTTTCGCGCGTGGATGGATAGTCGCTGTGTAGCTTTTCGCTTCCCATCCCCCCTCCTCTTGACTCCAATTCGAAAGTGCCGGGTGGTCTACAAATAAAATGAATTGAAGAATGCAAAAAAAAAAAGGAAGCCAATGCAGCACTCTCTCTCTCTCTCTATATTGTTGTTACAAGTTTTCTGATGGTTCCATCCGTTAAAAACGGACGGTCTATAGGAAAGTGGAGGAAAAGTTGGCCAAATCGATTTTTCTGGTTTTTCTGGTGTGCAGTTCAACTGAAGGTAACATACTTGATTGACAGTGCTGAGCATTGCATGGCAGCTGAAATGATGGGCCAAGCGGATTGAGATCTCTCTCTCGTGGTGGGGCTAACTAGATGACAACGAGAAGAGTGATGCCTACTGCCTAGACGGTTGGTTTGGTTGCAACTTCAATTTCCACGGTGACAGCCGCCTGGTCTACAATTGGACTCGGCTCAACAAATTTTTTTAGATTTTGCACACTCATAGCTGCTATGTTACACGTATTACGTTCTACTGTAACATACGCTAGATATAGAATAGAGATCACTGGATAAATCCTATATTTATCTAGCTTCTTATAGAGCATAAACACATATTTTCTCAGTGATAAATGTGTGCATCGAGCCTGGATTCAATCACGGACGGACCAAATACTCAACATTAGCCAATGGAGCTAAGCTCAGTTCTCACCCGACAGATAGTACCGGGCTAACGACACATGATTGTTGGACTGGCTGGCTGGCTACCCAGCTAGCCTGTTGGTCCAATCCAAGCAAACCTAACAAACCACCTTTTACTATAGATGAATGCTTGTTTTGGAAGCAGGTGATGAGAGCCAACCGCAGAGTGCAGAGTGATCTGGAGTGATCATCGTCATCGATCACCAATCAGGAACACATTTTGCATACCTTTTTTTTGTTGGGCCCATTGCCTGTCGACACATATTCACCTGCCTTTTGAAAGCTCATTGTTCTAGAAGGTTTCACCTGCTAGTTGCTACTGTATCGAAAATGTTAGAACACGCACGTATTACATGGCATTTGTGTTTTGCACTTCTCGGAACAGCATTAAGGCCCCGCTCCAAGGGCATGTTTGGTAACAGCTGCGGTTTATAATTTTTGATTGAAATTTTTGAATTTTGGTTGTTTACAGTACAAATTATGGAGAGACAGATACTCACTTGCGATTTTGGCTGGTACAGATGTTGGATTTTAACGTGTAGATCGTTTAACTTGTAGAACCCATCTTGAAAAAATACTCCGTTTAAAAGTTAGGTACTGTAGCAAAAACCAAAAGCCGCCAGCTTCGAAGGAAAAGAACAGGCCCTAAAAGACCTTAGCTTTTGGCTTTTTAGCTTTCGGATCATTTAAGTTTGAGGTTACTTGAAACGCATCGGCTTCTAATTTTAGTTTATTTTAGTTTTTTTGGCTTTTCTTTTTTGTTTTTATTCTTTTGTACTGTCTATGACGAAATAATAGTTTTTACAATTTTTTCACATTTTTTCTGTTTTCCTAATTTTTCTCATAAAAAGCTACTAGCCATTACAGTGCAATTTCAGATAAAAACTAAAAACCACAGTCATAAGCTAGTTGGAGCAGGACCTAAAGCACTTCTCCTATCAAAACTTGAAGGTCGTAGCAATGGTGTGGTATTTACATTTTTTATATTTATATGTTACTATTTTAGGACTCAACTTTTATAAAGGATCAATGCTCAAAATACTTTTACTAATTAAACTTATTTTTAAAAAACTAAATAAAAAACTATTTTTAAGGGAACCAAAACATCAGTTTTTATCAAGGTATGTTTTAGGTTTAATTGGTACCAATACGCATGATGCCGCATGCATGTAGGGCCTTACATGTTTATCATAAATATAAACGTAACTTATAAAAGTGTGATGAATTCACATAGGATAATTTATCCCGGTGTGCACACAAAGACTATTGCACAATTAGCAAATAACAATAACAATTTCGGCAATGAAAATATATAGGGTACACATAATTTGGTTTTATTTATTGCTTGAGATAAATTCTAAATCTGTTCTAAAAAATGGTTAAATTATACATATATAGGTGAGGACAATAAAATTATGAGGCTACATCAACAGTTCAACATTTGCACTGATTTTTTTTTTGAAAAAACGAAAAAGAGAAAAACGTACATCACCAACTATTCGACACGTGCTTGTCAAGCTGCGTCACTGTCCAATACTATTAAACGAAGGTACAATAATCAATAATTTTGAGAAACAACAGTCCTTCATCAGTTTTATTTATGTACTATATGAAAACTACGATGCCCAGACGAACAACATAAACTCAAAAAATATATATATTACATTCTCCTCTTGTAAAAGGAAAAAACTTCTAAAACAAGCTATTTGATGCGGAAAGAAAAAACAATTAGAATAACTAGAGCCCAAATATCCCTCCCTAGTTCGCAAACGATGACAAGATCCAGTTAAAATACAAATAAAGATTTGAAAATATTTGATCCATGTGTTGCACCCAAGGATTCAAAAACCAGTTATGAAAAAAATACCGAACTCTGGCCGGTATCGGTTACCAACTAGTTACCAATGGTAACTGGTTTTCTATTAGATGGTTTCAATTATCAAATTTAAACTAAAATTTTGAATTTGATAGGTTTGTAGCCGGGTATCGCCCTATTTGAGCTGTTCCCATCAATTACCGTGCAAAATTACTATTTATCAATTTAAATTTTTTAGACTGATATTTTCTTACTGATCCGGACCAGTAGCTGGTGACCGGATACCGCCGATATTTTTATCCTTGTTTGCACTTACACCCTGAAGCATAGTGGACAAAACTCATCTCGCATGGGTGATAGCTGCCTTTGCACGCACTAATGGAAAAAGCGTGCAAAGTGGCGTCAATCAATGGCAAACCTCCGCCTATGGGTAGACCAGACGCAAATGTTTAGTGTAGAAGCCAACATAAATTTTACAAGTTGAGCATGCAAAATTTTGTTAATTTGTGACAAATATCCCTGCAAAAATTTCTTGTTTTGCTATTGCAAGATGGATTTGTTGATTTGCCATTTCAAAACGCCCCAGATATGTGAAGAAAAACACTAGCCCGGATCATTGAGAAGAGATTAGCACCCGTACGTACAATAGGAAACTTCCCATCGCACGCTCTTCCCATCCGCTCGATCTCACTTAAGAGCCCCTCTTTGGACCATTAGATCTATGCAGCAAAAAAAAGCAATAGAACAGTGGATCACTGGTGGTGTGACAAAAAACTCTTTGGTTGCAACAAATCCTCCTACAACAAAATGTTGCAACAAAAAATGGCAACCCGTTACAATAACAATATTTAGGTACAACAAAGAAAATATAGGAACAAACCAATGTCTATCTTATCGTGCAACATATAAGATCTCGTATACAACAATCAGTAATAACTACTGTAGCAACACAAAGAACTCTTGTACAACAAATCAACATAAAATCTCTGGTACAAACCTTGCAACATTATAAAAGAGTAGATGCAACAATCGCAAAATACATTTGCAACAACTTAAAAATCCATACAAAACTTTAGAAATCATCATTGCAACAATAGGAACAAATACTCATAGCAACACGAATAACCTATTGCAACATCTCGTGCTTGTCTGAGGAGGAGATAGCCAACCCGATGTTCGTTGCTGATAATTCAAGACCTGATGATGCTAAAGGCATCTAGTGCCCTCTGTTCACACAACACCTCGTCGACAGCCCCTCCACACGCCATCCGTTGCCCTAATGCTTGTCCGGCTGCCCGTCAGGTGCATTTCTATTATGCTGCACCAAACTCTCTTCACCAGTCAAGAGGGGGGGAGAGGACCATGACTACAGTGTCAAGCATCCATCCATTGGCCAGCAGCTAGAGGGGGGAGGGGTGGAAGCAGGGATGGCAATTAGGCGCGGTGGGTATCGGTAGTGCTCGCCCATACCTAAACCTGTGACCCTGATTTACGCCCATTGGTATACCCGCGAAGGACGACGGGTGAAGAACCTCGCCCATACCCATCGTCCGTGGGTACCTATCGCCCGTAGGCATGCCCGTTTACCCGCGGACTGAGAGTCACCATCTGAGAGTTGAACTAATGACATGTATATATAAATTGCAATTGTTGCTAGGAAATATAATAGCTATCAAAAAAAGTTTATAACAATCAATAGCAATTAGAGATATGCAAAAAAATTTATAACAATCAATAGCAATTAGAGATATTGCTATGGTTGCGCCACTTGTCAATCTATATCGTGGGTAAACGGGCGGGACGGGTACAGGTGGAGCTTACCTATACTTGTGCTCGTTTACTCAATGGGTAGAGTGTTCCCTTTATTTTCAGATCCGTGGGTAAAGAAAATATCCTATACCCGGTTCTATTAGGGTATTTACCTATGGGTAAACAGACACAATCGCCATCCCTACGTGGAAGCGGCTAGAAAGAAGAGTTAAGAAGAGATAAGTGAGGAATAGGGATTGGGAGGGGGAGAGAGAGAGAGAGGGAGGGAGGGAGGGAGGGAGGAGGTTTGGAGTTATGGAGATGGGTGAATCTGAAAATGAGTCATAAGTTGAGATGGGTGGATTTGAATACTAGGAATATCAAGCTCGCTTCGGACGTCAATAGTGGCATTATCGAGAGATTATTAAACACAGATTTCCAAATTCACAGCGAGTATTTGGGCTTGACCCACGGTGCGTGCGTGCGCCCGAGCCGTGCCGGTGACCCGAGTCCGGTCCATCTCGCCCGCTCTCCTCACACGTGTACACCTCGTCACGGGGCCCACCCACTGACACATCCGCATCTTTGAACACACGCCCCCGGCCCCACTCTCTCTCTCTCTCTCTGAAAAAAAAAGGAAAAGTCACACGTACCGACGAGGCCAAGCCTAGCTAGATCCAAACCCCCTAAAAAAACTGCCGGTCAAAGCGTCAAACCTGCCACGCCCCACGTGGGCCCCACACCCTTCCACCCCTCTCCACTTCTACTCTTATACCTCCTCCCCAGACCCCAACCCACCCCACCCACATCCTCACTCCTCCACCTCGCCGGCTCGCACCTCCACCACCACCGCACCACCACGGCAGCAGCACCGCCGCCTCCAGCAGACGCAGCCATGAAGCAGTGGAAGTCCCTCGTGGCGCTGCACTCCTCCGCTCCCTCCTGCTTCGCTCAGCAGCCTTCGACGCCGTCCCCGTGCCCCTCGCCGCCGCGGGAAGCGGAGGAGTGGCAGCACCAGCAGGCGGTGAGGCTGGTGGGGTGCGACGGGCGGGTGCGGACGTACCGGCGGCCGGTGACGGCGCGGGAGCTGATGCAGCAACACCCGCGGCACCTGGTCTGCCGCTCCGACGCGCTGCTCATCGGGGAGAAGATACCGGCCGTGGCGCCGGCCGAGGAGCTGCAGCCCGGCCACGCCTACTTCCTCCTCCCAGCCCACCTCTTCCACTCCGTCCTCTCTTTTGTCTCCCTTGCCTCCTCCCTCCTCCTCCTCATCTCCACCTCCGCGGGGGCCAAGAAGGGCAGCTCCCACCGCCCATTCGAGCTCCTCCGCACCGCCTCCGGCACTCTACAGATCAAGTTCTCCGACGAATTCCTCGTCGACGACAACGTCGCCGCCAAGGAAGGCGCCGACGGCGAGGCCAAGAAGCCGGCCTTGCTGCGCGGGGACGAGAGGCTGGAGAAGGATTACGAGGAGCTGGTCGGGTACGGCAAGGCGCGGCGGTGGGCTCCCAAGCTGGAGACAATCCAAGAAGTGATGGTGGCTGCCGCCGCCTCCACCGACGCAGGCGCCGGCGGCGAGAGGAGGAAAGGGAGGGGCCTGCCGTTCCTCGGGAGGCTTGGGAGCCGGAGGCGGCGGGAGACGACGACCACCGCCACGTTCGTGTGCGGTTGATTGACCAGTCTCCGGGAGTGTAATTAAGGGGGCCGGTGATTAAGATGTGGGTTTAGCCGACGACGCTGCAGCCTGCAGTGCGTCCTCTCATTTGTAATTACAGAAAAGATTTTGGTGCTAATTTGTACATGGTGTTCGTACTGATCGAGCAAATTTTACCACATTTCTTCCTCTGTTTTTTTTACTTTTTTTTTGTTTAGATGTGTACAGGGTGCGTTTTCAACTATGCTATGATTTATAGCTGCGGTGGTTAATGACTTTCGCTTCTGCCGGCGTTTATGTGATGATAAATTAATAAGACTTTTTGAAAAGGTTATAGTAATAAATCATTTCGAAAAGATCGTCTAAGTAAGCCGTTTTCGCTTCGAAAAGACATAAACACCGCTTTATTTGTTTGTCTAAGGAATTTACAGGATATATGCTTGCTTGTTCGAGGAGTTCATAGGCTATGCGCACCATACCACCGGCATCCCTGCATTCCTGTGTGCGCCCACACCCACGGATACACTACTGTTTGGCGCACACATGAAGTGGAAGATGACTTCGAATTTTTTTAGCAGACACAAACGTTACGAGTGTAGAAGAAGGCGACGGCATTAATCAATTACAAACTCAGTAGAGCACTGCAGTTTTTGTTAGAAGCTGCCTAATATGTTATAAGGGTCTCTGGAGTTCTCCGTGCTATGAGAACGGCATAATTACATGGCCTCAACGGCGGTACAAGGTTCGATCACACTGCACGCGCACGAATTCAGTACTGAAGTCATCAGGGAATACGAATACGAATCTAAGCAGCAGGTTAAGTTTACATCATGTCGGTGGCATGGCATGTACTCGAGTCACAATACACGTTACAACAACAATAACAAAATCTTTTGTCCCAAGCAAGTTAGGGTAAATTAGGAATGAAACTTTTTCAAGATCAAAGAAATGAAAGCTTTGAAAACTTACAATGCTAAAACATTAAATTGTACAATCTGCTACCCGAGCTGAGAGCCCAAAAATATTGTTCTTAAGTTTCTTATGGTTCAAGCACTTGAATTGCTAATTTTCTTATGGTCACAGTACACATTGTTTTGAGATAATTGCAAAAAATTTGACTATAGATATCTTTTATATATCTTTAGATTAAATATATAAAAAATAATATATTTAGATTTGTCTTGCAAAATATTTCTATAATATTGTAATCTATATTGAAAATTTTAAATTGTATTACAATATAATTTACTCATCAAAGTTGTGTTTTAAGATCGTGTCGATTTCTAAAATGGTATGTATTTGTGACTGAGTGGGAGTACATTACATGATGGTCAAAATGCGCATCATGTTAGGCATAGAAAATCGAATCACCATCTCGTTATCCTCTTCTTCTGTCCGCCGGTATTCCAAACGGAAAAGAGCGAAAGATCCGAATATTCCTCCATGCATCGCGTGATCGTATTAATCATTTGCTCGGTAATTTTGCTCAGTTAACGTAGTCTTCGGACTTAATACAGTACTAATCACTGCTGGCACAGTAAAATAGGCTGTGAAGAATTGGACGCACGAGATGCACGGAGCGCATCGTGCGGTGGTGCGTGATCTGAGATGGGAGCTAGGTAGCAAAAAAAAAAAGGTTTGACCGGGGTCAACATGGAGCGCCATGAGCTGGCCAATTGCAAATTAAAGGCCACGAGAGCATGTTCTCGGAGGTAAACAAATCGGAAATGGGCGCGCGCGCGCATGATACTTCCAGCTCACCCTATTCCTCGCATCGATCACGCAGATCCGATCCAGCCCCAACCACCAGACTACTGTACTAGTACTAATTTGCCCTTTAATTTGCCTGCTAATCACCTTTGGGGCTATTTTGGTTACTGCACGCAGGTGGCTCGCATCCGCGCATGCAGGAAGATGGTATTTGGTTGCCTGCATGGAGGAGAGAACCTGCACGAGTAGATGAAAAAAAATCAACTGGAGCCAGGCTGAGGAGAAACGTGGCTGAGGAGCTTCCCTCCTCAGCCTGGCCACGCTCATGCAGCTGCATGAGCATATGCAGACAACCAAACAGCCCATTTCTTAACGCCTTTTGGAGGCAACTGATGGTATTTGTCTATACTTTTTAGATGATAATATAGAACAGAACCGTCGACGGTAAGGATACATACGATTTTAGAATGTTTGTTTGGGATCGAAGGTAAAAACAAAAAAAAAAAAAAGCAGAAAAGAACCAGGGCGTAGCTAAGACCTCTCCCTTTTGCTTTGCTTAGACTCGTTAGGAAATGACTGTGCCAGCAGCAGTGGCCCTAACCTGTAAATGCTGTGAACAATGGAGTAAGCATACTACTAGCACAACAAATATCATTCTCTCCTTTAGAAAAGAGGAGCATTATTTTGCTACATGTACGCAGGGACAAGATGTTATTACGAGAGAACAATGGCTGACAGGTGGGTCTCGCGTTCTGTCGGTGACTGTTGATCGAAAATTTGTTTGCGGGAACGAGACTTCTCAATTCCAGCGAGCCTTTTACACGTGGCATGGAGTGTGGTGGTACTGAGGGTCTGTTCTTTTTTTTTATTGAGATTTATAGCTTTTGACTAAGGCTTGTAATTTTTAGGTTGTTTATATGAGAGATTACAGAGTAACAGAAATCTACGTGTAGTTTTTACCAATATAAATGAAGTCGGTACAATATGTACTATAATTAATCTTAAATAAGCTCTTTGTTTAAAAGTTAGTTATTGTAGAAAAGCCAAAAACTTAAGCCAAAAGTTGAAAAAAAAATGACCTGATTTGAGAGAGGGATGAGATCTATTCGATACAAATCTTATGGTCCAAAATTTAAGCAGTTTTCAACAGAGTTTTTTCTCAAGTGGGCAATCGAGTCTGCTAAGCCGGTCAAAGCTACTTGATCTACCTGTAACACTTCTCCTTTGCTTCACTTGAACTCATCAGGAAAATGAGTACCATAGCTAGCAGTGGCACCAACCTGTCGGCATGTACGTTTGCTTCACTTGATGGGGTAAGCAGACTGTTGGTGGTCTAACACGCCATAGGAACACTTACGAGCGATAGCTGGCAGATGGGTCCGAGGCATAAGTTAAGGACCCGAATGGCCATGCCTGTCACGTGACTGTTAATAAGAAATTCTGTTCATTTGCACACGGAGGTCAGATTCTTTTAAACTTATGGCTTCTTTGAGTAAATAATCAGAACAATTTCGCTACTAGTATTTCGAAACATCTTATAAAGATAATCTTTTCGAAACAATTTATCGATCTCCGACTCGTTCGTATAAACGCTCGAGTTAGAACAAAAAACCATTAGTTGCATCTATAAACTATCAGCCGTAGCTGAAAAGAACCGACCAGCAATCTCTTCGAAACCATAGTTTTTTTGCGTAAATAAACAGAATAATTTCATCGCTAGTATTTCGAAACAGCTTATAAAGACAATCTTTTCGAAACGGTTTATTGATATTCGGAAGCTATCAACTGCATCTATAAACCATCAGCCGCAACTAACCAGCAATCTCTTCGAATTCAAACCCACCGGAGCGTGGCGGTGGTACTGTGCAAAAATCAAAATCATATGGGCATTCAAAATGTGCTAGCCGCACAGTTTTGACCTAGCGGTCAAAGATGGGGCCTCCCCTGCCTTGGATCCGGGCTTCCAGCGTCCATCATCTGCTCCATCATCCGCGATTGTTTATCTAGCCATAGATCAGCTTGTGCCATAGACAATAGCGTAGCACTCCCCATTGTCTAATTGCCTATTGTATAGTCAATCAGTAGAGGCTCGTGTATTATTATACTATTACATACAGTTCTCTCTGTAGCTTTTAGCCGCTCATAATGTGCAAAAACCCAGCTGCAACCTAGATCTACTTTTGCTTTCTTTTCCCCCCTTTTTTTTGCCCTTTTTTGGCCGGCCCTCAACAACGTGGCTTATAATCCATGGTTTTTAACTTTTTTTCCACTAGAATGCTTGTTAGCTTTTTTTTTAGTAATTAAGGTGGTGTTCATTTGGGCTTTCAAACTCAGGCTTCTACCTTTTTAAACTTTAGTGGTTTTTTTCACTATAGCTGCTGTTAGTTTTTTTCAGCGTAATTAAATATAAAAATAAAAAAGGTTATATCATCATAGAAAATGCAAAGCAATAAATAAAAAAAAGAAAATGCAAAAAAAGGAAAAAACTAGAAACAAAAGATAAAATTAAGAAGCTAAAAGCTAGAAGACAGAAACAGAAACTCTTTAGAGTGGGGCTTAAATTTAAAAAAAATAAAAAATATTATATCATTACGGATAATATAAAAGAATAAAAAAAAAGAAAAAGTTAAAAAAGAAAAAAAGAAAGTACGAATGTAAAAACTGAAGTAGTTTCGAACGGGCCAGACTCCTACGGCGCTACTCAACATAGAATAGAACAAAATCCCTGACATGATACTGCAACTTTATCCAGTACTAGTGTTCCCGCTATAAAACTTACCTAGGACACTGCACGCGGTGGTGAGTACTGTGCGTGAGGATGATGGATGATCAGCTGATTCCGACGCCCGTTCTGTGAGAGGGAAATAACGCTGGTTCATATTAGTTTTAGTTTTACCTTTTAGTTTAAATTTATAAATAGTAATAATTTATAGAAAAAGTTATAAAGATATTGCATGTAATTTTAGTCTATATAATTAAAGTCATTATAGTATATTCTACAATCGGCTAGTAAACTCCATATTAAAAAGACATTCTGTTTGAAAACTAGAAACTGTAGAAATGATATTTACTGTAGAAAAGCATTATTTAGAAGTTAATATGAATATAACCTTATCTTTATATTTTTGTTTGAATCTATTTTAAATTATAACACGTGGTCATGTAAAAACTGATTTTATTCTACCACATGTCATCAGATTGATGAGATCTAACGAAGGTTTAAAGGTGACGAAGTCTCATTGGATTTTCTTCCCTGCAACAGTGTAACCTCCAAGGAGAGCCCGGCCTGGCATGCGGTAAAATGCATGTGAAACCCCGGTATGAGTTAGGCAATGACTGCCATCAGTTCAGCTTGAGGAAAATAACTGACAACGCTACTGTTACCGGGGTCAATTTCGCTGGGCATGCTCGATCTTCACGTTGAGCCCACTCAAAACGCAGGAGCAGGCGCTCAACGGGTATTTCGTGCGAAAACAGTTTAATTCTTGCTTAGAACAAGTTTATGAGATTCGTGCACTCCAAACCTGACCGAACATGAGTTGAGTTTGGGTTGTGGCTTTGGATTTTGTTTTGTGGTTTTTGAATTCTGTCTGTTTATGAGAGACAATATGTAGAGTAAAACAGTCGTATGCAATTTTGGACGGTATTGGTGAACTCGGAATAGTGTTTACTATAATGTAGACCCCATCTTAAAAAGCCACATCATTTGAAAGCTAATTACTATAATAAGATGAAGGACCATATAAGAAGGTCCAGAATACTGTTGTGATGAACCATTATAAGATTTGTAGAGTGGTGAAATGGTTTTACAAATATTGTATTTGATTTTGGCTGTCTTCTGGAAGTGTTAGGATAATCTGAAATACCGCATGTATAAGTGCGGTAGTTTCGTTTGACGAAAGTACCACGGGTATAAGTGCGGAAGTACCGCTTGGTGGAAGAACCAGGTTGAGTTGCGGTATGTTTTTTCAAAGTGGTCCAAGTGAGGTTTTTAATGTGCGGTAGTATTGCAGAGCGAAAGTATCGGCATGGTAAGTGTGGTACCATTAGATTAAGGGTGCATGATGCATGTCTTGACTAATGTTTTGGGGAATTGAGTCATGGATTAAGTTGGGTTGACGTGGGTCATTAGATTAAGGGTGCATGACGCATGTCTTGACTAGTGTTGCTAAAGTTGTGAAGAACTTGTGTCTGAAAATAATTTCTTTGTCTTTGGATGTGCAGGGTTACGTGGAGTCAACCATGGTCAACGGCGAGGATTGGGGCTAGACTCATGGAGGAGTTGAGGCTCAGAACGATCGAGGATGCTGGGTGAGACGGTGAGCTCAAGCATGGCACGAGAAAGACAGGAATGTTAAATGCGAGTTCGAACGATAGGATGTTGCCATATAGCTTGCACGGGCTAAGTGAGCCGTGGTTCGATAGAACCGGGATAGGAGAGACTTGGTGATGTGTGGCAAGCTAGTGGTGCATCTACACGTGGCAAGCATGGCGATTGCTTGCAGTGGTTGTTGATAACCGGGTCAAAAAAGGGTATTTTAGTAGTTTGATCAAAATACCGGAAACCATCTTGGATCAAAAACTGCGGCGCATGACGATGCGTTGGAAAACGGTTTAGGTCAAGGTGGAACTGGTTGGATCAAAACTAAGAATTTAGCGGATGCACACTTATGTGTTTTGAAAAACGTGTACAAGTGAACTTGTGAGAGTAAAACCCAAGTGTGTGGGGTTAACATGTTTTTCCATTGTAATAGTGGATAGGATCTATTAAGGGGTGTAGGTGGTTGGTTGCCCACATATAAAAGGAGTTGGGATGGAGACATGTAAGGTTAACCATCTAACCCATTTTTGCTCTCTTCTCTAGGTTTTGGATTAGGGTTTGAGAGTGAGTATCTTGGATGTTCTTTGTCCTCCAAGGTGGAGTGGTTATAAAACCTACCTTCTCAAGTAAGTAACACATCAAATGTTGTGCAACTCATGAGTCTCTCTTGTTTTGTTTGATGCGCTTATGATTTTGGTTAGTTTTGATCTCTTTTCTTTCTTTCTTTCTTGTGATCTTGTTATTCCAAGGACGTGTATGAGATGGAGATAATCCTTGAGAATACATCTCCATCCATTTAGCCACCTTGATAGCAAGATTAATGAGAAAACCTGGTTTCGCTTGATTTTAGCCTCTTTGATCCATCTCTTGATCCAAGGGTTTTTGGCTGGGATTCTTCGGTGCTCTAGCTTGCCATGACATGTGGGAATACATCTAGCGCCATCTTGGCCATTATCTACCCACGAGTAAGTTGTATTCACTATTTGGGGTTTTGGCTCAGTTTTAGTGTAACCTTTCAACAAACTAAAAAGGTCACAACTTTGATCATGATTTTCATGATTGTTTGTTGGAATAGGTTCTTGATACCTTAGAGTAGATATTTGCAAAGTTTCATATTATTTGAATCTACAGATCAAAAGTTTCCTCAATTTTTGTTTTTGAAACCATGCTGAAAACACTATTTATTTACCTGATTTTACTGTAGCAGCAGTCAAACTGCCCTTATACTAGCGGTCAGACCTCCAGAATGGTCAGATCGCCGTTCGGAGACCGGTCAGGCCACCGGGAAGGATTAGGTTCAAAGTTTTGATGTCTTGAGCTAGTTGTTTTGAGTTTTCAGCTAAGGATTCTATGTTTTACGTCTCTATAGGTGTTTGATGATAGAATGTTGAATACCTTGAGAAAAATTTGAAATGACACCATTCTCCTCCCTCTGTTTCCATATTCAGTCTTTCAATTAGTATCAGAACCCGGTTAGCTCTTTTTACAGATCTTAACTGGTTTTAGAGAAATGACTGCAAACAAGTATTCCACTGAGCCACCTCTCTTCGATGGGGTCAACTATCCCTTTTGTAAAAGTAGGATGGAGATTTATAGTCGGGGTCAAGGCTATGCGATCCGGAAAAAGGTTAAGACTCGGTTTGTTGTTTCTGCCGATGATCACATCACAGCGATAAATACGCCAGATGTAAAGGTAAATGCTAAGGCAAGAAACATCATCATCCAAGATCTTAGCCAGAGTGAGTTCGATCATATCTCTCATCTCACATCGGCATACGATGTCTGGGTGACCCTCAATGCATACCATTAGGGCACCACCCAGATCAAGACTGTCCGATAGGACCAATATAAGCCAGAATACAATAAATTCAAGATGCTTGTTGGTGAGTCCTTGTAAGACTGCTTTGGCAGATTTTATAAGATTCTGAGCAATATCTGAGTAGTTAGTCTCACATACTCAGACTCGGATAATGCTCGTCAGATGCTTTTGCCTTGGACCTCATGGTTTGGGAGATAAAAGTGACCACCATTAAGGATACGACTGATTTGTCAACCTTGACTCTTGATGTGTTGTACTCACGCCTCAATAATCATGAGATCGACATCGTCTCTTGCAATATGATGTCACAGGCGATGGCTTTAGTAACTGATCACACTTCTATCTCTGGAGCATCATCTGATGATGCTTCAGGCTTCTCTTTGGCTACTTTGTGCAAGATGAGCGATGACTAGTTTGAGTAGTTTCAAGAGAGTGACATAGCTCTCTTAGCCAGAAAATTCTCACATGCATACAAGAGGATTAGAGAGAGGAAGAGAGGAGGTCCACTGATTTGCTTCGGTTGTGGTGGCCCCAACCATATTTGAGCGAACTACCCCAAGCTGGAGAAGGGTAAGAACGACTATGGTGGAGTGAGCAAGAATGACCACATCAGCAGGAACCGCAATAAGGAGCCCCAGCTCGTGATCAAGGTAAGGAGAAAAAGTACCGCAATCTTGGCAAGGCCAAGAAGCTCTTCCACCACATTCACACTGCCTTCAACAATTTTGACTTCAGCAATATTGAGGGCTGGAGTGATGATGACGTCGAGGATGCTCCGCACAAGGACACCAAGGATGACGACACTTCACTGGGATGTGCTTCATGGATGATGAGAATGACATCAGTGATGACGATCTCTATAACGACTCAGATGAGGCATGCCCTTCCTATGACCAGCTTAATGATACTTTTCTCGAGTTAGGAAAGTTTTATGCTAGGTTTATGACTAGGTGTGGTAAGTTAGAGACGGAGGTAGAGAGCTTGTCACGGGAGATTACTTCACTTAGATCTGCTTCCTTTTGTAATGATTGTGATGTATGTGTTTCCTTGCTTGGCGATATGGAGAAACTAAGAATGTATGTGCTTCCTTGCTTGGCGATATGGAGAAACTAAGGACTTCGCATGATAGTGTGATTTCTGAGCTGGATTTAATTAAAGTGGAGAATTTTAGTCACTAGCTAAGTTAGAGTTCTATAGAATTGCTCCTTTACATTCTGATCCCGTTGAGACTACACACTACACCTCATGTGAAGATAAGGATAATGCTTTTAGAGGATTATATACCATACTTCTTGATTTACCTGAAACCTATGATAGTTGTAACAACTTGAAGATTAATTTTAAAAAGACAGATGATAAGATTGTTGAAATGTGTGCTTCTTTGGTTGAGCCTATTATTTCTTATTCCAACTGTCCTAAATTGACTACTGAACTTAAATATATTTCTAAGCAATTTCAGGACATGTGCGATCAAAATAAGAAAATAGCTCAATATGCTTGTAAGGTCCCTGTTACCTCACCATGCAATAATTATGAAAAATTAAAATCTAAATTGATTGTATTAGCTAAAAATATGAAGCTAACTAAAGATCTACTAGAGAAGCCCACATCTGATTGCTTGTTCTATACTAAGGTTGAGGAGAAAATGTGGGATATGCAAGAGACTTTTAGGAAGAGCTACGAGGCCCAAATGTCTAGGATCAGGTCTGCCTCATGTGTGTCTTACGAAGCCCTCAAAGTTAAGGCGGCTGTGCATAAGGAGAGATATACACATGCTATTCGGTCTTCTTCTGGCTCTTCATCCTGTCCCTCTGGTTCCTAATCCTCTTCTTCTCCTTGTGCTTCCTATGCATTTTTTTGGGAGTGTGAGTACCTCATGAACACTCTCAAAAAATTTGTTAAAGGCAAGAAAAGACTTAATCTTATTCTATATAAATCCAAGATTTGCAAGTTTAATCAGGGTCTAGAGTATGATTTCTTAGAGTTTGTGAGGAAACATCCACCACAGTAGTTAGAGCTATAGTTAGAGGTGTGATTGAGGTAGTGCCCAAGGCTAAAATGATAGAATTTTAGTTTACGGGTTTTATCTAGGGGATTTCTAATAACAAGGTTGGGCCACCTGTTGCTTCGATCTCTCAGAAGGCGAAACATCATTCTGCTGCTTCGACCTCTCAGAAGGCAAAGTACCTCGCACCTTCTGTCAAAAGGATGGACATGTGATTAAGTTTTGCTTCAGGCATGCCAAGATCGTGCGAAGAGGTTGTGTTTGCGCTCTTAGGAGTATTCAGAGTCAGTCCTAGACTTGCAGTGCTCCTAAGACCAACACGAGGTCTAGAGTCATAGGTAGCTTTGCTGACTTGGAGGGTTTTAGGCAGTGTTGATGACTTGGCTTTCAGGCTTCTTCTAGTTTTGGTCCTCGAGTTGCTTTTAGTCAGGGTTTCTACCATCCCAAGGATAGACCTCGCTTTCCAAGTCAAGGTAGATATCTGCGGTGTAATTAGCAAGCTGTTGTAAGCCAGACCCGCTCTTCCATAGCGGTTGGACCTAGCAGAGGCTTGAGGTCTGCTCTTAGACCTTTTGATTCTGTGAGAGGCGAGGCGCATAGAGTTGGGAGAGGTTAGTCTTTTGTTTTTGTGACTGCATTTTCTGCTCGTCGTGTGACTCATTACTGGGTACCTAGATCTGCTCTTATTTACCCCAGTACTGAGCCACCAATGTTGTCTTCTCACTAATTTAGGTTCGCCGAGCTGGGAAGGGATATGTGTGGCTTGTGGACTCCAGCTGTTGTTGCCACATGACCAGAGACTCTTGTTGGATCTCTTCCCTAGTCCGAGCTCCAGGTGATGAGACGATCACCTTTAGAGATGCTTCGTCAGGTCGAGTCATCACTAAAGGTATTGTGTGCATTAATGATTCTTTCATTCTTAAAAAATGTTATCTTAGTGAGTAAGCTATGTTATTCTTAAAAAATGTTATCTTAGTGAGTAAGCTATGTTATAATTTGCTATTTGTCTCAGCTTATTGATGACGATTTTGTAGGCATGGCAATGATCTTCTACTCATCCAGATTTATGTGGATAACATTATCTTTGGTGGCTCTTCTCATACTCTTGTTTTCTAGTTTTCTGATGTCATGAGCACAGAGTTTGAGATGAGCATGATGGGTGAGTTGAGCTTCTTCCTCAGCTTCCAGATCAAGCAAACGCGAGAGCGTACCTTCTTGCATCAAGGCAAATACACTCGAGACCTCCTGAGACACTTTGACATGAGTGATGCCAAGCTGGTGTCAACTCCGATGGTGACCTCGACTTCACTTGATCCTGATGAAGACAACAAGCTGGTAGATTAGAAAGAGTACCAAAGCATGATTGGCTCTCTCGTATACTTCACTACTTCAAGGCCGGACATACATTTCGCCTTGAGTCTGTGCACTTGATTTTAGGCTTCTCCTCGCGTCTTTTCAGGCAGTGAAGCGCATCTTCACGTTCTTTCAAGCTACTCTAGACTATGGTATTTGCTATTCTTCTACTTCCTATCTTTCCTTTAGAGTCTACTCCGATGCAAACTTTGCTAGCAGTAGGATAGATAGGAAGAGCACCTTTGGCACTTGCCAATTCATTGGCACTTCTTTTATTTCTTGGTCTTCTAGGAAGCAGTCCAATATTGCATGGTCCACCGCAGAGGCCAAATATGTTACAATCGCTAGTTGTTGTAGTCAGGTGCTTTGGTTGGTTTCAACCTTGCACGACTTTGGGTTAGCCATAGATAGTGTTTCTCTGTTCTGTGATAACACTTCTGCCATGAACATTACCAAGAACCCAATACAACACTCCAAGACCAAGCACATAGATATCAGATATCATTTCCTTGGAGACCATGTGGAGAACGGTAACGTAGTGCTTCAGTTTGTAGAGAGTGACTACCAGTTGGCTGACGTTTTCACCCGGCCTTTAGATAGCTCGATGTTCATGACCTTGCGGGGAGAGTTTGGGGCGATTTATTCTTATGGCTTAATTTGAGGGGAGCATCATGTACTTTCTGTACTATATTGTTCATATGCTTCTTCTTCATTCTGTTGCACTTGTTTGCTGGGTGCATTTGGGTTATTCTTTCTAGCATAGACTAGAGTGGTTCTCATTATCAGTTATTTAGACTTCTTTCTCTCATATTGTGATCCTGTGATGTTGCTTATTAGTTGTTTCTCTTTTCAATAGGTTGAGTTCACTCACTTCTTTTAGGTCTAGCGAGGGTTGGCCCCCCTTGGGTAAACAGAGAACATGTTTACTTCCTAGTGTATTAGATGACCAACTGATAGTGCTAGAGTCATATGGGGTAGATAAGAGCAAGTTTGAACTATAGTATTCTTTCTATCTTGTCTATACTATAAGGACTACCATTTTTTCTTTCTGTTCAAGCTTTTTCCCTCTTGCTTATTGCTTTGGTTTAGCAGGACTTCATTTGAGATTTTCTAAAACTTAATGATGACATAACTCAACTTGAATCAAAATGCTTCTAAAATTTACTCACTTGCTGAGGGGGAGCTAGGATTTCTTTTTATTGCATCATATTGCATTTAAATTCAGCAATGTGCATTGTAATATAAATACATGGAGCTCTGATTATTATCCTTGTGTTACATGATAAAACTTCTTTACATCTTACCATGACTTGTGCTAGATTGTTAGATTTATCATGATTTTCTCTGTGCAGCTTAGCTCTTGTCATGCTAGTTTCTTTAAATGTGAAAATTTTAAATTAAATCATGACTTGCTCTATTGAGTTCTCTTTTGATTAATGCCATGTCAAATAAGCTAAATTGAGTTTTTAATTTGCATTGAGCTTTTGATTGAGCTATGCTAGTTCATTAGTAAAGCATGAGTTAGTATTAACTCTTTGTTCTTGAACTAAGTCAAAAAATACAAAAAAAATCTCTTTTGTGCAAAAAACTGATTTCACGAATCCTTCCTTATGAGACGACTTGCCATTTCACTAGACATGAACTCAGAGAGAGTTTTAGATAACCAAGATCACTTCTTTAAGCTTCTTGCTTGGAATGGTCATATAAGGCTTGAGATCTAGCACATGCCTAAAGAAACTAAATTTTGTGAAAAATGGTTGAAGCTCAGCCAAAACCAAAAAGGAATTCAAAATTTGCCAAATTTGCTCAACTGCAAGTAATATCAAGTGCTTCAACAAAATGTTTCATTTTCGAACTTATAGTACTTTAAATTGACTCAATAGCAGCCTCTTGGTTCCATTTAGCATATTGATGTGGCCTAACTCATTTTTGGATACTTTTTTCAAAATTGTGAACTTGAGCACCTAGACATGTTGACAATCCATTTAATTTCAGATTAATGCTTATTTGGCTTCAGCTTGGCTATATATGGCTTGTCATGATCAAGATAATACTTTCACTTTTTATGGCTTGGTGTAATATTTAATAAGTCACTTTGGATAATTTTCATAGCTCCTAATGGTAAAAATGAATAAAGTACAACCACTTCATTTCATTTATGCGCTATCTTCTTCCACCTATCTTGATGACGCCATTGTCAAAGGGGGAGAACATTGGTAAAAAAGCATATCTAGAACATGATTTGGGCGTTGTGTAAAATTTTGCTAATTTAGGAGTTTTTGATCTCATCTCACTACGACTAAGGTTAAATCGAGCAATTGTTCTTTCATTTGGATCTAGAGTGAAATTTCTCAACACTTTTGGGTGGATATGAAGTTTTTATGCAAAACTGTCATTTTCAGCAACTTCTATCCATTTCTGTTTAAATGATCATTTTCAGTTCTTCGCAATCTTCATTTGACCATTTGGAGATCTTTTTGTAAAATTTCTTTTTCTCTTTCTAAAACCACCTTCAATTTGTATTTTAAAGAATTGCCAATGGGTTCATTGAGGGGGAGATTGAAAGACCATGTGAGAAAGTTTAGGATACTATTGCGATGAACTATTACCAATTTTGTGGAGTGGTGAAATGGTTTTGCAAAAATTGCATTTGATTTTGGTTGTGTAACATCCCAAATTTTTGCTAAAATAAAAATAAATAAATAAAAACTAATTAAATTAAAAATTTAAATTAAAATAAGTATTTTTGTGCCTAGTTTTTAAATTTGGATTTGCCCTGAATTTCTGTTTTTGAAAAAGCTGGATTTGAAAAGCATTTTAAGAAAAACCTAAAATTATTATTAAATAAAATGATATTTTGATTTTATATAAAAAAATTCTATGTCAAATTAAAAATTTGGAGTTATTTGGATTTTATTTGGTTTCCTGGATTTTCCGGAGTTTAAAAATCTATTTTTGAAAATAAAAAGTATTTTAAATATGAAAATTAAATACCAACATTAGTTGGAAATATTTTTATTAGTCCAAAAAGTATCCAGGAGGTTCTCTGAATTTTTCTGGAATTGTTGGAGTTTATTTTGTATTTTTCTGAGGCTTAATGGAATTTTCAAGCTTTTCTGAAAATTAGAAATCAGAAAAATAAAATCAATTTCCCCTTCCCTCTCCTTCGGCCGCCACGTGGACGGCCGGATTGCGCCCACGTCACCCCGCCGGATCCCGCCTTCCCCCTCCACCCAGCTGTCACGCGTGCGGCCCAGATCCCCCTTCCCTGTGCGCCCGGCCCATATGGCCGTCCGCCCGCGCTTCTCCCTCCGCCATCCGATCCCGCCGACCGCATCTCGGCCGCACCCCTCCACTTAAACCCCCGCGCCCATCCACCGCCGTTCGATCACCCGCCCCGTGATCTCACCCGTCCGCGCCTCACTCTTCCCCTCCTCTCGCCGACGGCCGACCCACCCGTCGAGCCCGTCCCTACCTCGCGCCGCCGCCATGGCCGTTGGCCGGCTCCGCCCTAACCGGCCCTTCCCCCTTTCTTCGCCCGCACGCCGCCCCTCCCTTCGTGCGCCGCAAGCCCGCGCCCACCTCTTCCCCGTTTTCCGCGCAAGACGCCCACTTCCCCCACTCGCCTGGACTCTATCCGCAGCTAACCGCCGCCCACCTCCCCGCTTTCTCTGGCGAGGAATCCCGCCACGCCTCCACCCCTGAGCACCGCCCTCTCCCACTCCACCTCGCTCCACCTCCCATTTGCATTCCCGAGCGCCCGAGAGCTCCCCCACCGTGCGCCTTCGCTCCGCCGCGCCGCCTTCTCCTCCGGCGAGGAATCGCCGACGAAGGAGAGCCGCCCGAGTCCCGCCGAGGCCACCCCGAGCTCCGCCGCATCACGCCGAGTCTCCTCCGCCTCTTCCCCGTGCCCAAGCGCCATCGGAGAGCCCCGTCCGCCGGTACCCGAACGCCTCCGTCGCCTCCACCTCGTCGCCGGCCACCTCCGTCCACCGCCGAGCTTCGCCGGAGGTACAGGCATGCTCCTCGCGTGCCCCACTTTCCATTCCCGCCCTCGCCGCTGTAAGATCGAGGAGGCCGACTAGAGGGGGGTGAATAGGCGGTTTTAAAATCTTTGTCTAATTCTGATTAGCAGTTTTAAACTTAATGGATATACTAGAGCAAGATAACAATAATACCACTAATCAACCTAGTAAGGCTCAAATAATCACTAGCACAAGTAATCGACTAAGAGCAGTATCAAATAGTAGAGATCAACAAGTGCGACTCTAACTAAGCAAGGAATCAAGTAATATGAATGAAGAGCGTTGCTTGAAAGAAAATGATCACAAGAGAGCAAACCACAATTGACACGATTACTTTTTACCGTGGTGATCGGAGACTTGCCGGTCTCCCCTAGTCCACGTTGAGGTAACCCCGAACAAATCGGACCGGCTCCACGAATGAGCCTAATCACCTCGGTCACTAGCGGTAGCCCTTTCCCTCTCCGGGTAGGCGAGCTCCGAGCCTTCACAATCTTCCGGGCCTTCTCACAATCTTCTTGAGAAGATCACCGGACCTTCGCCAAGCCGTCTAGGTGCCGGCAAACACCAAGAGAATGAACCACGATGGCTTGATCACACTCAAGTGCCTAATGGATCAACTAGAATGCAATGCACTTGAATTTTGTCTCAACTACCTCAATTGAATGCACAAGTGTGTGAATGAGGTGTGAGAGGTTGCACTAGGCTCAAATGCGTTCAATAGAAGGTCAACCACAGTACAAGTTCTGGTGGGGATGTATTTATACCCCCACCAACCTCAAATAGCCGTTACAATAAACAATCCTGAAAAATTAGGAAATCCGGAACTACCGCAGGTATAACCGCGGTACTTCCGGATTTTCGCTGACCGGTCAGAACGGCTATGTCAGTGAGTCAGAAGTGACCGTTGGTCAATGAGTGCGGAACTACCGCCGTTGAAATCGCGGTACTTCCGGAAGTCCGGAAGTTCCGCTCCATGACCCGGTACTTCCGATCTCAGCGAGTTTAAGTTTTAATCCCGGCGCTCTCTGGAAATAAAGTCCCGCACAGGTATCCGGAACTTCCGCACATGCGGTAGTTCCGCAGGTCAATCCGCGGTACTTCCGTTTTCCGAGAGGCTAAGTTAAACTTCGGGCGCTCTCGAAATAAAGTTCCGCTCGGTGCGGTACTACGCCATCCGGTAGTTCCAGATTCAACCCGCGGTACTTCCGTTTCCGAGAGACTAAGTCCGAGTCCGGCGCTCTGGAAAAACGTTCGCCGGCGCCGTATTTCCGCCGTCGCGGTAGTTCCGCCCAATTAACTCTGGAACTACCGGATTTTCTGACAATGCACAGATTTGATTTGATTTTAATTTCTAAGTGCATGCATGATCCTAAATTGATCCATAGGGCACATTTGAACATGATCAAGCAATCACCATGATTCCTCTTAATAGTACGGCGTCTATCCTATAATCCGGTCTTCCAACCTATCTCCAAGACCGGTAAAAATAAAATAGATACCTAAACTATTTACCTTGTCGCCCTAGAGATCTTTGAATCTTCATGGGATATTTTGTGAGCCTCTTTCTTTGCCATTTGAACTTATCCTTTCAAACACTTAATGCACACGTTAGTCCCATATTCACATAAATTCATTAATTACCAAAACCAATATTTTTAGGGGCCTAGATGCTTTCAATCTCCCCCTTTTTGGTAATTGATGACAACAAGAGCAAATTTTGAGAAGAATTTAAGATTTGGATATACTCCTAGTTTGCAAGTTGTATATCACAAGGTCTTTGAAATTTTAGCAGTTTAGAACATGGGGAATTTTTGCAAATTAGAAACTAATAAGAAAGAGCTCCCCCTAAACATGTGCATCAAATTTTATAAGAATTTGTATGAATTCTAAAAATAAAATCAGGCATGATCACACCATAGCATTACAGCACATTCACCAAAATTCAAAGATACGCAATAGACAAGTAAATAAGCATTGCATTAAGGGCATAACATAATTCATTACAATGCATCAGAAATTAAAATAAAATACTAAACATCCATAGAGTCTAAGCAACACATACGCATCACATGGTTCATTTCACCATATTTTATTACATAGCCAAATAGATAGATAAAAGTCTTAAACTTCTCCTTGCTTCATTCTCCCCCTTTGGCATCGAAGTACCAAAAAGAGGAGCTAGTCCTGAGCTGCACTGGGAGAAGGAGAGCCACGGCGACGAGTACGACGACGATAGGGAATTGGAGAAGGCGGACGAACTGCACTCTCCAAGGATGAGACACGATCACCAAGAGAAGACACAGTGGTGATCAAGACATCCTGGCGCTCCTCAAGCCTGAGAATGGCGGAATAGATCTGAGACAAAGAGACATCATCCTCGCCCTGGGGATGAGGAGCAGCGGCTGCCTGAGGCTGAGGTTGTGGCTGTGGCTGAGGCTGAGCACGGGAACGAGCAGGAGCAGGAACAGGAGCCTCTGCGCGAGGCTTATACGGCTTGTGCGGGGTGCAGAGTGCTCCTCGGTATCCAGTCTTGCGTATGATCAAAGCCATAATGAATGGTGCAAAGTTAATCCTTTTCTGTTTGTCATTCTTATTGGCGTCGATCCCCCTAATGATGAGATCCACCACATCAAACTTTTGGCCGCGCATAATGTAGTCAGTCACATTCCACGCATGGCCACGAATAGCATCATAATTTCCACTCTTGGGAAAAATGGTGTGGTTGATGATCCTGTTGACAAGGCTGGGAATAGGAAGAAGTCCAATTGTCGTCCCTAGCGTTTGTTCAGCTGCTTGGTCATAATACTCTGAATATGCAGCAATGGGAAGAGCACGCTTGCTGTACACCTTCTCATAGGCACTTGTTTCCGTCCCAAGTGCCAACTCAAACTCGTGCCTGGTGCACTCAATGAGCTGCGTTCCAGTCATCCAACACAAGTGCTCAAAGTTGGGAGAGATATACAAGGTAGCATAAAATTGCCGAATCATATTGTCCATGTAGTTGCACTTGAACGCAACAAGTTGATAGATCTCGGCTTGCTGAAAAAGCCGATATGCACTGTTAAACTTGTCAATCTGTGACAAATGATCCCAGTCCACATACTTGTGTGCAGCAAACTTGCGAGCAGGACCATACATCTCTTGGTACACTTGCTCCTGAAACTTGGAATGAAATTGGGGGTTCTTAGAGTTGCGAGGGCGGACATACTGACTGCGACGACGAAGGATGGCATAGTCCTCATTGGTGATCTTGGCGAAATCCACTTCTTCATCTGCAGTTGCCGTAGGCATCTCCTCATTAGAAACTGCATACTCCTCGGTCTCATGCGAGGCCTCGGAGCCGCTCTCATGTGTGCCCTCTGAGTCACTCTCTGGGTCGGAGGCGGGACCCTTGCCCCTATCCTCATGCTCCGCCGTCTGAGAGGCAGGAATCGAGGAGGAGGATTGGCCAGCAGTGCCCCCATAGGTCTTGTGGGAAACATTCTTCATCCTCGGCATCTTCAATTACAGATCAGGATAAACAAGGAGTGAGAAGAGATACGCAAGAAATAGGTTTGAATTTGAAAGTGATAATTTGCAAAGTCCCAACCTGAGTCAAGTTGTAGGTTGAAAGTGAGCGTGGTTGGTGCCATGTGAAGTCTCACTTGGCGCGAGCGTGGTTAAGCCATGAGAAGTCTCGTCTAGGCTCAAGAGGGGTCCTGTCGGTGGATTCCTCATGGGTGAAACCTTAGAGTTGGCTCGACCAGGTTGAAGGCTTTGCATTGTAAAGGCCTTGTCACGACTCCCCACCGCACACCTAAGGAAGTGTGTAATCTAGTGGTATAATGGGATGATCGTGTCTTGTGGGTAAAGCTGTACAACCTCTGCAGAGTGTATAATCTATCCTTGATAGTCGTGCCCACGGTCATGGGCATGCTGAGTAAAAGTTTTTCATGGATTAGATTTTGTTTTTCAAAATGTTTTTGAAAACCTTGTGGATGGATGGAATCCATGAGAAATGAAAACCTTACGGATGGATGGAATCCGTGAGAGATTGGAACCTGGTGGATGGATGGAATCCATCAGAGTTGCGCAGTGAAAGCGTGTGGATGGATGGAATCCATACGTGAGCTTTTGGAAAAGATGGTCCGGGTGGGATGCCCGTGGATAGGTTGGTGTTTGGTCGGAGCCGGCACTGACGGTATTATTTTTGACTACAAGTATTGTTTTATCTACTGTATTAAATTCAGCAATTTCAATCTATTATTATATTTCTTAAATGCTGTTTTATGCAAACTAACCCTATAAGCCTTCAATTGAAGCCTTTATCATTATGTTGCATTTTCCCGGGTGATTTGCGGAGTACAAGTTTGTACTCACGTTGCTTTTTCCACACAGAGAAGGAAGACGTCGACTACGGTGAAGATCTGGATGAGTAGGTCGCGTCTTATTGTCGTTTGCCTATGGGCAGGCTTGGGCTTCGCTTTTATCAGTTTGCTTCCGCAGTTATTTCCTTTGTTTATCTTTGCCAATGGGCGTTGATGTAAGACTTGGCCAAAAGGCCGTATCTTTTATTTAATATAATCAGTCATTTGTGCTTGGTATTATGTTTGTTGTACTGTGTGCACTAGCTGATCCTGGACTAGTGCGATTTACACAGAGGATCCAGGAGTCGTTACTCCGGGTTCCGACAGGTTGTCTTCTGGAAGTCTTAGGATAACCGAAAGTACCTTATGGATAAGTGCGGAAGTTCCGTTTGGCGAAAGTACCGGGTTGTCAGCACCCAGATTTTATAATCCGGATTCTACTGTGTTTAGCTGCACTATTCCTTGGATCAGTAGATAGTGCACACAGTTACAGTAATGAATATCAAATTACATATCATGCGAAAGCGTAAATATAATAGTAAACTTACTCATGGGCCGATGAGGCCAAAATCATTAAATTGCAGCAGCGGAAGAACGAAGCACACAGGCGGGACCTTCAGGACATGCCCACAGGCAGCCAACTGGAGGTTCGCGACCTAGCCCTTGACATCTTCATCTTCTCTGCCAGCTTGTCCAATCTTGTTGCTGCGGCGCAGTGATTTGATTCCTGATTCTGAATTTTGTCGCAAAAGCGAGCGTGAGCACTCCAACCCCGTGCTCCGCGAGCCAATACACAGAATGCAAATAATTGGTATGCACGGCTTAACAAATAAGAGGCTCGGGTTATTTTATTTTGCGTAGAGTGCTTTTGAATACAATTAATTAAAAAGCCCTATGACTTAGCAAGTTTGGAACAAATCATAATGTACAAGGAAATGCATTATTAATATCGATTCAGATTCCATCCACCGTTACATGGCATCTGCACCATATAGCAATTTCTTCAGCGTTATAGCCGCTTAACTTACCACTGGGACGACACCCAGGACAACTCAAATCAGGGCCTTTCACTGTCCTTCCACTTTTTCATTCCCATTCATAAAGCATTTTGAAATAGAACTATATCTGGTTAAGTTCCCATGTCCGCCCTTGACCGTGGGCACGGCTATTCGAATAGTTTTGACTCTGCAGAGTTTGTACACTTTCACCACAAGAGACAATCAACTCGTTGCCCCACACGATTCCTTAGACGTGTGGTTGAGCAGACCATCACAGTGACTTTTCAAAGTATCTAGTCCCTTTTGTCATCTCACCCTATGGGCCATTCCCACTTACGGTGGGTCCCATACGTTGCACGGGATGTTCCCCACGGCATACGGGCTCCACTCCCCTCTGCACTAGTACGACTGGGAAACTTCATCCTCCACTTGGTGTCCCTTTAGGCCTCCCCTTGCCCTTGCATATCCACTCCTGTCCACTACCGGTGAGATGAGTCCGGGGGTTTCGATAAATTTACTTAGCCAAGTTGTATTTTACAGACTTGTGGTTGTACTGTTTTACACGGGTTGACATGACAAGATTCGGTCCTTAGTGGTATCTGGACGGTTCTACCACATTCCATAATTTGTGCTTCCACTGCACCACATTCCAGCCCCCATTCAATCCGTCCAGATATTTAAGCAACTTGGGGTTTTTGGGAGCATAAAATAACCATGTCAAAATATACCAGTCATTCCCACCATGACTGCCCGAATCAATTTCTCTTGATTAAAAGTGATGCTTAGGGCAATTTCTTGCCCCGGGTTCCTAAACAATGCTAAGCATGGCATATAATTAAGGACTTATTTTTGAAAACTAACCATTATAAAGTTTTCCACTAGGCGACAAGGTTCACATGTGCAATATTCCAAAGAGGGGTGTAATGCTATTCAAGGTAAACAATAGGCATATAACTAGAATCTTAAATTATCATGTATTTGCATATAAAATAACAGCATGCAATTTGATAATTTAAACAAAAGTAATTTGCAGAAAACGTAGGTTCAACATGATCAAAGTATTGACTCGCCTGGCGCGGTTTACTGCGGTCTTGAGCTCACACAATGCTTTATCTTGATCTTTTAGTCTCTATCTTCACTTTGAGTTTGATCTCGCTTGATCCGTTGAATCTTCACGACTTCCAATTTCTAATTATGCTACAAACGACTGAATCCAAATAAAAGCAAATAACTCAAGAGATCCAAATAAATCCAAATAACTCAGTTTAGTTTTACTTTGAGCTGAGGGGTGATTCGGGTGATTTGAGGCAAGATCAATGGTATAATACGATAACTTGATCTTTTTATTTAATAACTTCTTTTTATTATTTTTATATTTATCAAGGAAGTTCCATGAGTTAGGTAGACCTATGTATCGATGTACAAGTCTGGCTGGGTATGTATTCCTTCCAACTTAGGTTATGGTGGAGGCAAACCGACGGATGGATGAGATCTCACTTATTCTATAAATATTTTAATCAAAAGTATTCTAACACTTGTCCAAAAAGCTAGGTCTAGGAATTTCTTATATTAGAACTTAAGTCCTTTTAAATCATAATTTCCGACGAATCAATATAACCCACTTTATTTCCTTAACTTTAACTTGGATATCTTTATTAAGTTTTGGAATAATCTCTTATATATGCCTTTTCTTATTAATTAGATTAAGACAAATAGTAAAGGCTCATTATTTATTCATATATGGTAATTTAATTAAAATTTCAAGCTTTAATAATCCCATTATCATATCTTACGCATTTTCATTTATCGCTAGCCTAAGTTTTAATTCGAATTATGATCCATTGGCACGGGTCCCAGCTTGCTCTATATACAATTGTGCTTACTTTTATTATGCACTAAAGCTAGTGTTAGGAATAAGATTTAATTAATGGCACTATTATTAGCTTGCTCATACTTTAGCTATTATTAGGCTTATCTTTATCCCTAATTTTAGCTTAAACTTAGTTATCTGGCAAAACTTGGTATGTAGCATTTTATGCGACCCTGTTTACTCGTGTCATTGGTTACACGTTCAATTTAGAGTATTTATATGTCCGTGTTATGATTTTGAATCATGATGACCTAGGGCTATTATATTAGGATATGGCACTGGGGTTTGTTTAATGGTGGCATGACAATTATTGGGCCTCTATGTTTACATGTTAATTAAGGGCCACCATTATTAGGTATAGACATTTATCCAAAGCCTTTATTAAATAATTAGATTTACAATTTGAATGCTTAAGTCATACTTATTATTTATCATGGCATCTATTCCGAATTTAAATCATACATAAACTCCCTAATGCCTTATTTAAATTTTATTAGCTTCACCAGTTTTTCTCAAGTTCTCCCTTTAATCTTGGGAAAATATATGCTATTGGCTTACTAATCATACAGATATGATAATAATAACTAATTCATGATTAAACATTTATTAAGTTCATGTATATATACTAATAAATTTTGTACCTCCTATGGATGTATTTTTAATTAGAATTCTTATTACTTTTGGACTATACACTAAACCACAATTTATTAATGCCTATAATTGGTAATTAGACAAATAATATTTGAGCTATATTAATTGTTCATACAACAAATAATCAAGTATTAATTTTTAAGCAACCTTATTTTATATCCTAATTAAACTTATTAGTTACACTAAGTTAGTCTCTAATTTTATACAATTTTTCTTACCTAAAACGGACTACAAAAATCAAATCAAAAAGAAATGGCAAAACGAGCCATCTCTGGAATCGATCTCGAGACCTTCTATCTGATCCCGCAGCTTGACTGGGCTGGCCAACCAGGCGGTGGGTGTGTTGTGATAAACATGGGATTTCAATTTAGAAGAACTGAGCAGCAGCTGGGGGAGAAACAGGGGACGCTGCCAGCCGAGAACAGGGGATGGTGAGGGGTGGGGCAGGCGGCGGCGTCACCGGCGAAGGGCGGCCGGGAAGACGCCGGCGACCAGAAAAATGGGTCCCCACGAGAATGAGGAAGCTCCCGGCAATGTCTACGCGGGTAGTGGTGGTGTCGGAAGTGGTCGGCGGCGGCTTGAACGGCCAGAGGCGGGGATGAAACGGAGCGCCAGCGCCGGCGAGGTGAAGGGGAAAATTTAACGTGCGCACGAGCATTAAGAGGCACTAGGGATGCTCACCTTGCAGTTGTTCGGATAGGAGAGAGCCTGAGGCGGGCCGGCGGCGGAGGTCATGGGCGGCGCGGGGAGGTCGCCGTGGGGGAAAGATCTCGGGCGACGAGGAGCTTCTCCGTCGCTTGGAGGAGGTTCAGGGCACCGAGTAGTCACTCCCACAGCGCGGAATTGGGAGGTGGTGCTCCGTGGAAGGGATGGCGTCGGTGGAGGCGCATTCGGCCGGGGGCGGGGAGGATCAGCCGTGCGGTGATCTTCAAGGCATGGAAGTCCAATTAGTTTGGAGGAGAGGTAGCTGGGGAGCAATGACCCACCGTGACGCGGTCAGAATGGCAAGGCGTCGTCGGAGTGGCCGGGGCGGCGTGGAGGTGGCAACGGCGGCTCACGGGCGTGGAAGCGCTCGGCCTGGGATGGGGAAAAGATGGAGCAAGGGGGCGATAGGGTTGTGCAGGGGGTGAGGGAGGGCCAAGGCCTCTTATAGCCGGAGGAGGGAAGGCGTTGTTGGCAGAGGACCGGGCGGAGCGGGGGAAGGACCGCCGGGCAAGGCGCCGCGCGGACGGGGCTCAGAGGCGCGTGGCTCGACGCGATGCGACCGAGCGAGTGGCGCGTGCAGAGCAGGGTGGGGGCAGCGCGGCAAAGATTTGGCGAGATTCGGCGCAACGCTGAGAGAGGGAAGGGCGACGTGGAAGCAGCCTGTCCATGGAAGAAGGGAGGAGGAGGGAAAGAGGGAGGAAGAAGGGGCGCCTGCGTGGGGGGTCTGGACGGTGCGGTCGGCAAGGAAAAAGGGTCGGGCCCGCTGGCAGGGTAGAGAGAAAAGAGAAGGAGAGAGAGAGGAATAGGAAGTGGGGTCCACATGTAATAAGGAGAAAAGAGTAAAAGAAAGGGAGGAAAAAGGCTTTGCAATTTGAATGCTTTTGAGTTTACATTTCTTTTTCATATTTAAAATTATTGATTTTAATTTTTGACTTTTAACTCAATTTTTGGTTCAATATCCAGATACAAAATTTTATAGTCTTCCATTTTCGATTTTATTTAATTTGCCCTTGGATTTTGGTTTACTAATTGAATTAAAAGAAGAGATTTTTGATTTAAATATTTATGGGTATATTCTAATATTCTTTATGGATTCATTTTACTGACCTGAATCAAAATTCAGGATGTTGGTATTTTGAATTCATGGTCTGTAATGACATTTTTCATTTTTATAATTTACAAGATTATTATTTGCATTTGGGAGTATTCTTGATTATTAATTTGTATGGCACAAAACTCAAAAGATTTCAAATAACTATTCAGAAGAAATTTGAGTGCTAGCAAAATGCAAGGAAAAATTTTAAAACTCCACATTTTTTTAACATTCAAATTTTGGGATGTTACACGGGTTGAGTTGCGGTAGGTGTTTTCTAGAGAGGTCCAGGTGAGGTTTTCAACATGCAAAAGTACTGCTTTGGGGAGCGGTAGTACTGCAGAGCGGATGTATCGGTATAGTAAGTGTGGTACTTTTGATCTTTCCAGAAAAATAAGGGTTTGGGGAATTGAATCATGGATCAAGTTTGGATGATCTGGGTCATTGGATTAAGGGTGCATGATGCATGTCTTCTATAATGTATGTCAAGTTGTGAAGAACTTGTGCTTGGAAACGATTTTTTTGTCTTTGGATATGCAGGGTCAATTGGAGTCAAGCGTGGTCAATAGCGAGGATCGGGGCTAGGGTCATAGAGGAGTCAGAGATGGAGATAATCCTTCGAAATACTTCTCCACCCATTTAGGCACTTTGATAGCAAGATTCACTAGAAAACCTGGTTTTGTTTGATTTGGCATCAAGATGTGATTTCTTGATCTTTGTGTTCTTATTTGTTGGGACATGCGGGAACATATTTAAAGCCATCTTATCCATCATTTACCCATGAGCAAATTGTATTCACCGTTTGGGGTTTTAACTCGGTTCTGGTGCGCATTTCCAACAAACTGAAAAAAGTCTCAACTTCGGTTATGATTTTTGTGATTATTTATTGGAATAGGTTCATAACATTTTAGAGTAGATCCCTGCAAATTTTCACGTCATTTGGATCTACGGATCAAAAGTTCTTTCAATTTTGGTTTTTGAAATTGTCCTGAAAATACTGTTCACCCAGATTTTACTGTAGCTACAAAAGTACCACGATTACTGTAGCAATGAAAGTACCGCAATTTCAACAACGATAGTTCTATTTTTGCTGATTTTTCATGGTTTTCAGTGTCTTGATTTGCTAGTTTTATGGTGACTTTTCACCTTTATCTTTATAGTTATGTAGCTACTGAAGTGAAGGGGTAGTGAATATTTAAGAAAATTTTGAGACACCATATACCCCTCTGTTATCATATTTGGTCTTTCACTGTGGTACGATTAAATAACTATTTCCACTCCTTTTCAAATCCACTTTGAGCACCCCAATTCCAAGCCAAGTTGAGATACACTAGGAGTTTGTTCCTCCTCATGGTAGCAAGCCATATGCCAAGTCTCTACAATACACACTTCACAATGCCAGGCATGCACGCATGCATGGCCCCATTGGCCTCACAAAACAATTTGGGCACAACCAAAGATGAATGAGAGAGAGATAGAGGGGAGTGATTAACCAGAGGTGAAAGTACTGAAACACATTCCAAGTGTGCGTATGTGCGTGTGCACGGTTGTTTGTCCGTGTTCCCACCTTTTGTATTCTTGCTTCTGTGCTTACCTAGGCTAGGAGGAATCTTTTTCTTGAGAGAGAGAGAGAGAGAGAGAGAGAGAGAGAGAGAGGAAGGTTGATTGGCTAGTGTTGCCTTGATTTGAGGTTTTAGCGAGAGGGTGAAGGCCCTTTGATTCGAAGTATTTTAAAAACGCAGGAATGTAAAATACGTAGGATTAGAATATCATGACATGTTAAATTCTGTAGGAAACAAAACTAGATGAATTCCTTTAAAGATGTGCTTGGTTGTCTCACGAAAAACTATAGGAATTTCGAGATTAAGTGTTAATTGGTTAGAGAGAATACAAAGAGAAAGAGAGAAGTTGTATTGGAACTCTCAAATAAATTCCTAACATAAGGTTAGACCTCATGCTAGAATTTCTTAAAAATTTATAGAAAATTTTCTATCATATAAAAAAATTCCTTTGAAGCAATCATACAAATCAAATACCTCTCATAGAATATTTTTTTCCTTGAATTGAGGTCCTCCATTTTTTCTTTGAAATTTCTTTGACCCAAAGAGACACTAAACTATTGAGACGGGGCAGATGGATAGGAATAGGGGATAGGCCCTAGAAAGAATTCTTTTGTACACCAAGTGCTAGAGACAAGGGCAGTGAAGCTAGTCAATTACAAGCAGCAGCTGTGGCCAAACAACACCAATGCAGCAGTCAATTGCTAGCACAAGCATCCATCTTATCTTTTGCAGACCATTCCTACCGTCCATGCACACACTGAAATGACAGTGGAAGTCTCACGACCATGGATCGCATCGCCGTCACTGAATTTATCAATCGGTTGTTCCGTTCCAAATTCTTCGTTCCAACGCATGTGCTTGGACTCCGTTTCAAAGCTTGCATCTCTCTCACTCGTTCGTCGATCCATGCCTGCGTGTAAGCTATATGGCTGCCGCAGCCGGTCGTAGACTCGTGGTTGGTTGCTACGGTTTAGCATGGAGATAATGACCGGGTTTTTGAACTTAAACTTAGCTTATGTTTATACTGTTTATAGTAACTAATTTTTAAACAGCGTATTTTTAAAAGCGGGGTTAATAGAAAAATTATAGTAAAAATTGTACTGAGTTCAGCTGTACTGGCTAAAATCGCATGTAACTATTTCCCTCTGCGTACTGCCTCTCGCGGACAGCAAGAATTCAAATATTTAAACTATAAGACATAAGTCATCAGCTCAAAAGAATTCACCCAATGTTGGACGAAGATTCCTGACATAGATTACCTCAAATTGATCATTGTTACGGAGGTATGTCGTTGCATTTGGTCTCTGCAGTCTGCAATGGTTTCCAGATGCTTGTGTGTCACGGTACCAAAGACTATTCCCGGTCCAACAAGAGAGCATAGAGGCGACCTGGCTGGCAAGAGGGAGAAGCGGCCCAACCGAAAGTACTCCAGAGAGAAATAGGTCATGTAACTTGAGCTCAGTCCACTTGTGAAGCCAGCATGGGGGCTACTCATTAGGCGGTGAAACTGAAGCCAACTTACGGTGTAGCTGGGAGTTGCCTTGGCATCGAACTTGTAATGTTCAATCGGCTCTCTAAACTTTCGCTACCTTGTTCTTCCTGACTTTCCAGTCTACTTCTCCCTTCCCAGTCTCTAATTTCTGCTCAATTCCGCTACTGAAGCCTGTAATAGCCACTGAAATCTTGTGATATCTACTGAATTCTGGAAGGGAAACACAGTGCAACTACCACAAACAGACTATGTAAAAGTTCAAAGATGCTTTTAATGTTTGACTGTACATAACCCAAGATTTTGGCTTCTGGCTTATTTTTCACTATTCATAAATTTCGTTTTTTTTTTAATTTTTGGCTTTTTTAAAGTTTTTTTGCCGGTTCTTATTTGTTTGCATTGTCTGTGATAAGCTAGCATATTTTCAATTTTTAAAATTTTTAAATTTAATTACGCCAAATAAGTCACCTTCAGCTACAGTGAAATTTCAACCGCTACAATACAATTTCAGCCATAAGCCATAATCTTTCAGCCCAACCGAGCGGGGCCTTAAGTTTCTTGATACTGCTCCTTTTTGTCACAAAATGAAGCCATCTTGGGTTATGTACAGTCAAACATTATAAGTTTTAGCTATTAATATTTTTTGAATATTTAGTTTGGCAGCATGAGAATGATACGTGTTGTTTTGTCTAGAAAAAGCTTTCATAATATTATAATTTTAAATATATTATAATAAAACTAAGTAATTAAAGTTATATTTATAAGACCTCTAAAATAACTTCCTCTGTGAGTATTACGCAACGCTGTAAGTTAGCTTAGTTTGTTAAGTTGAAACAAGTCGCTGAAGGCCGTGGGAAAAGAGCTTTCTGGAAAAGAAATGAACCGAATTTGACCAACTTTTGGAGCTCGGACGTAAAAACAAGTTGAGTTCGAGCTTAAGCTAGCTCGTTCGATTTTAACTTGATACAAGTCATATTATTATACATATCATGTATTAGTTATTATATATATAAACTTGATACAAGTATATTTCTTGGAACTAACACTAGTTCACGACGCAGTTGGACACCATTTTCATTGTTCATCACCCTAATTATCATGTGCGGTTGCACACCATTTTCATTGTTTATGTTTGGTTTGTGTATCGCTCAAGATTGACTCGAGTTTGTTACGAGCCGACTATTATGGCACTGATCAATTCGGCTTTGGCTTCTGACTTATTTTTCACTATTCATAAATTTCGTCTTTTTCTGAACTTTTGGCTTTTTGTTGAGCTTTTTTGCCGGTTCTTTTTTTCCCGTATTTGTTTGTATTATACGTAATGGGCTAACATATTTTTTTATATTTTTAAAATTTTTAAATTTAATTATGCTAAATAAGCATCTGTCAGCTACAGTGTTTTTTTCAGCCAGCTACAGTGTTTTCAGCCATAAGCCATGAGCTTTTCAGCCGAACCGATCACCACCTATGACTCCATTCTCGAGCTTGACATCTGGCTCAACTGAAAATCGAGCTCGCTCATTTTTCTAAGATGAGCATAGCTGAGCTTAGTCTAGCTTTGCTTGAACACGATTCCTTTGCAGCCCTAGTCGGCTCTAATGAGGATTCAATCGACCCAACAAAATCCATTCAACCCTTACATGCTTGTTTGGAGCTTATGAATCTTGCAGAAAAAAATTTAGGCCCTATTGAAACTCCGGAATTTCATGAATTATCCCAGAGTTTCATAGGAAACAGTTCGTTTTATACCAGAATTTTTAACAAACAGAGCTCAATTCGTTTGGAACCTAGAAAAAATCCCATGTTTCAATAGGGATTAAACTTACCCCCCCCCCCCCATTCCAACATATGTTAACAACATATATTACCTAAAAACTACCTCTTATAGGGCTGGTGAACTTATGGATGCACGACTCTACTCTGATTTAAATCATGATGTCTACCTATGATGTATACACAAGTGAGCTTTAGTAGGAGTTTTATGAGAACATGAATTTATTTGTTGACTCCATCTAACTAGGTATGTGCTAAGGAACGCACTCGTGTGCGCGCGCATGAATGTGTGTGTCCTTGTGTGTCTTTTTTATAATTAAGAAAACATATATTAACCAGCTCGACACGATGCTTCATGGGCCCACTCCCACTCCTGAGTCCTTGCATGAGTGGGGAATAACGTCACGTGCTCGCCGTAGTCCTCTTCTCCTGACAGCACGGCACGATCCGAACCGTACGATCGAGATCCGACCGTCCACAGCTGCGCAGCCACGTCACTGGCGCCACTTCAATTTTCCTCTCCCATCTCGCCGCACGCCGTCGCCGTCTCGCCGATACAGCAACAACGCGAAGGCGGGCAAGAGACGCCGCTCCGCTCCGAGCAGCGCCTTCTCAGTGGAGGGAGGCCGAGAGGTCGGCAGCAATGGCAGCGAGGAGGGGGTGCGCGCTCGGGGCGACGGTACGGGTGGGACGGGGAGGCGGCGGTGGCGGCGTTCTAGCGAGAGCGGGGAACGCTGGGGGCCTTGGGCAGCACCCGCCTACGTGGCCGCGCACGCGCTCGGCCCGCCCTACGCCATCTTCTTCGAGGGCGGCGCCGCGCTCGTCTTCGGGTTCCTCCCCGACGTCGCCTGCGTCTTCTCCGCCAAGGTCCTTGGCGCCTCGCTCTCCTTCTGGATCGGCAGGTCGAGACGCATCTCCCCCTTCCCTACTCTCTTTGTTTGCTGCGTTCTTGGATCACTTCTTTTTGGCTGGGCATAGGCGAAGAGATCTACAGGTGTTGTTATCTTTGTGCGCGCGGTCTCGAAATTTCGAGGAAAAGTGTGTGTGTGTGGCACCGATCATGGCGTTCAGGACAAGAACAGTGAGAAGCAATCAGATTGGAGATGCCTTTTGGAGAAAAAAAAGCTGACATTTCTGGTCTATTTTTGCTGGCTCGCTTGCGCCCTTGGAGTTGGAACGTTGTAGGCTTGTAGCATGTAGAATTGTTGCAACTTTGATTCACATGGGTCACATGGATAGGGTTAGGTTGGTTCATACGGATAGCAATGGGAGGGAATTAGTGCGTTATAGGGTAACTTGGTGCATTTCTTGCTGATATTTGTGGGTGAGAGGTGTTTTCTTAGGTGTTTGTGGGTTTCTAGAGTCGAAAAGATTCAAACAAAATTAGATGGAAATCTCATTCTTTTGCTGTGCTTCTGTGCTTGTTCGGAATTGCGTATGATAATATTTATATGAATTCAGGAGTTGCTGAGATCTGAAAGGGTATCCGATAATCATAGGAGGAATGGTGTGCTTTTCTGCACCAGCAATAGGTGACCACACCGGAGTGGGGTTAAGGGAGTGTGACTATATACCAAACAGTAAAAAGAGAGACTAGAAGACGGTATGTGGGAAATGAGTCGTCCCCACTCCTCATGCCCCTCTTGGGGTTTATATACATAAGTGGGGTAGGATAGAAATTTCCCATCCTACCCCTTAATAATTACAAAAGGTAGGGGTATATTGGTACATTACTCTATATTATTGAGCCTATTACATATTGGGCCAGTTGTAAGGCCCAGTCACTCGGGGGGTTGGGCCACCCCTACAACAGGACTCCCTCGACAGCAAGTGCAGAGGTCCCGATGGGTGAGCTGATATGACAAACTATCTTAGCCCTCCATCCCCCGACAGCAAGCGCAAGGGTGCCAACTGGTGAGCCGATGCAACTAGTAGCTCCCAGCACTTGGAAGAGGATTCTTCTTTCACTGATCATAATGCAACTGTAGAGTCCACCAACAAATCATGGAAGGGGAGTAGGGATGGTATCGTCCCTTCGAGACAACGCCTACGAGGAGGTCGGCGAAGTCCCAGCCGAAGCTAGTTCGTCCCACCGAGGCAATGTGTACGAGGCAGTCGGCAAAGTCATTCCGCCCCGCCAAGGCGATGCCTCTAAGGCAGGCGGCGAAGTCTCGACCACGAGTCAGTCGAACGAAACGTCTATGACCATGAAGTGGCCGGACGAAGTCACGACCGCGAGGCGGCCGGACGAGATCCCGACCACGATGTGGTCAGACAAAGTCACGACCGTGAGACAGCCGAACAAAGTGTCGGCCACGAGGCGGTCAAACGAAGGCACGACCACCAAGTGGCCGAGCCAAGTCACGACCACGAGGTGGTCAGAGGAAGTCGCGAGCAGGATGTGGTCGGGCGGGGTCACGACCACGAGATGGTCGGATGAAGCATCTAGGACCACAAGGCGGCCGGACGATGTCACGACCGCTAGGCAGCCGGATAAAGTGTCGGCCGCGAGGCGGTCAGACGAAGGCACGATCGCAATGTGGCCGGGCCAAGCCACAACCACAAGGTAGTCGAACGAAACCACGACCACGAGGTAGTCGGACAAAGTCATGACTAGGATGTGGTTGGATGACATCATGACCGCGAGGCAGTCGGACGAAATCATGACCACGGACGTGGTCAGACGAAGTCACGACTACGGGGTGGTTGGACGGTTGTCGACGAAGCCAACGGCTAGACGAAGTCCATGAATCGCACACTCTATCTCCATCCCCCACCCTTCGAATTGGCGTCAACAAAGCCAGTGGCGGGATGAAGTCTTGAAGCGCACGCTCCGTCCCCTACCCTTTGGACTCACGTCAACAAAGCCGACGGCTGGATGAAGTCTTGAAGCGTACTCTACTACTCTCCCCATGACCGCGAGGCGGTAGGACGAACTCTCGGCTACGAGGCGGTCAGACAAGGTCTTGGCCACGATGTGGTCGGACGAAGACACGACCGCGAGACGACTGGACAGCTGCGAGGCGGTTGGGCAAGGTCTCGACCATGATGTGGTCGGACGAAGAACGACCGCGAGACGACTTGACGAAACGTTTGCGACCACGAGGTGGTCGGACGGGTGCCGATGGAGTTGACGAAGTCACGACCACTAGGTAGTTGGACAAAGTCACGACTAGGACGTGGTCAAATGCTGCCGACGAAGCCAACGACTGGATGAAGTCCTCCGTCCCCCACCTTTCAGATTGACGTCGACGAAGCTAGCGGCGGAACGAAGTCTTGAAGCGTGCGCTTCATCCCCCACCCTCGGACTAGCATTGACGAAGCCAACGGCAGGACAAAGTCTTGAAGCGCGCGGTCCATCCCCCACCCTTCGGACTGGCATTGACGAAGCTGAGTGCAGGACGAAGGCTTTGGAGCACGCGTGCTCTATGCGGATTCCTCGCCGGAGAGACTCGACATTCGCCGGTGTTGTTCGGAGGCCGACTCACTGCTGTCGAGATGACGGCGCAGGCATCGTGGGCGATGGTTGTACCAGTGTGGACGTTGCGGTCGACGGTCGTACCAGCGTAGGTGTTGCGGTCGACGGTCATACCAGTGCGGCACGGTCGTTGCCATGGAGTACCACCGGTGCCGTGTGCTGGGCTCAGCAGCCGCTACTGCCACACCTCTCTTTCGCTTGGTTACCATCGCTTTCTAGTGTCTTCTCTTGCGCAGCTTCTTGCGCGTCCCCACGGATGGCGCCAACTGTTGTGGTTACAGACAAAACAGTATCTCGACTAGAAAAAGAGGGCCAACAGAGAGAGACGGTATGTGGGAAATGAGTTGTTCCCACTCCTTATGCCCCTCTTGGGAGTTTATATATATATGAGTGGGGTGCTCTTAATAATTACAAAAGGTAAGAGTGCATTGGTATCTTCCTCTATATTATTGGGCCTATCACATATTGGGTCAGTTGCAAGGTCCAGTTACAGAGGTTGGGCCACCCCTACAATAGAGAGTAAGTTGGTCTCCAGTCCAGACTAAAAAAAGAGGACAATTGGGTGAATGTTGGAACCAAGAGTGAGAGAGTAGGCTGGAACTAGCAAAAAGCACCATTCATTGAATGTAGTTGAGCACTTATGCTTATTACAACTGATGAATTTAGATGTCATACATTCCTAGAACTCACTTTAGTAATCACCACACTGTATTACTCTGGTTTATTTCATCATGGCAAGTGTTTCAGTAAGGTGTTGCACAGATTATTCTTTAGTAATGTGCTGACCATTGCGGTTTCTAAAAGGCTTTAGCTGTATTCTATACATTGTTCATGCCTTAGGCTTCTCAATGTAAATACATAATGCTACTAACATATGATATAAACATGACAATGGCTCAATTTTCCAGAAAGATTGGCACAACTATGTAGAATAAAGAACAATATATTTATTTTAAGTGCCATGTACATAGAGCCTAGGAGGTTAAAAGTTAATTTAAACTTAGCAATTGGTTTTATAGATAAACCATGGGCTAGGCTACTTTATGCTCAGGCTTTCAGATGGTTGGTGATGCAACGCTGGTGTGGTGTTGAAGCCATGTTGGACACTGGTATAGTATCCAGTATAAGCATCTGCAACCTCTTCACTATACCTACCTGGTCCTGGATTAATTTTCCTGTTTTCAAGCAAAAGAATTGAGCAATTTCGTTGATGATTATGCAGTGAAAATTGAAAACAAATTATTAAACTTGAGGTTTGCGGCCTGTACGGCCGTACTCCTCAATCTACACATCACATGCAATGCACCAATGCATGCAAAACAAACTTATAGCTGAAAACGTCTTGACACAAGCCACAATAAATTTTCTAAGCTTACACGCAACTCCTTAAGGGTGTGTTTGGTTTGCTGAATATGGACGGCCGGATCCCAGCTGCACCGTATATTGCGAAAAAAAATCAGGTGTTTGGTTGGATGAATTCACTGTAGCAGCCTGTATCCGCGCGTCCCGCATACGGTCTGGATCCGGGACCGGCAGTGAAGGGCATTTCGGCCGAAGCTAGCAGTCCAGGACCGAGGGATTCCAGAAGGGCGGGCTAGGGTTACCTCTCGCGCGCTCTCCTCCGCGTCCTCAGCGTCAGCAGTAGGTGATCTCCCTCTCCCTCTCCTCCCTCCTCCGAATCCGGCGAAGGCCTTCGGGAGGCGGCGCGCGGCGGCACCGGCGGCAAGTGGCGGACGCGGGCGAGGCGCGTGGAGGTGCCACGCGGGGGTTCCCCCTCGGCCGGATCCGGGCGCGGTGGCCTCGGCCGGTGGAGTCGCCGCCGCTCCCGCGGGTGGAGTCACCGCCGCTCTCGCGGTGCCTCCTCTCCCGCGCCGCCGCCGCCACCAGCGATGCCTCCTCTCCCGCGCCGCCGCTGTGACCGGAGGACCGGAGGAGAGAAGAGAGAGTGCCGAGTGAAATGGGGAAGGGGAGGAGATGAAGTAGGCGTCGCCGGTAGTGAGGGGAAAGAAATGAGGAGGCGTCAGCCGAAGTTAGGAGAAGGGGGATCGGGTGGAAGAAAAGAAAAAGAAAGAAAAAGAGAAAGAAGGAAGAGAAAGAAAAAGGGGAAAGAAAATTTAGAAATGTGAAAGAGTAGAATTGTTAAGGTTAAAAATATTCATAATTAAAAAAAATTAATATGTCATTAGGTAAAGAAATTACTATTAGGAATAACTTAGTTTGTGCAAAAAAAAAATGAAAAAACATGTGAAGGGGGTAATCACACCACCTCTCACATTCGGGGGTCACTATACCCCATTATACAGCCAACCAAACACCTTCTCAGCCTACTGTATCCGCTCATACAGCCTCATATACAGCCTACCAATCACAGACTCATTCAGCCTGTATCCACAGATACATCGAACCAAACACTCTTCTTTTTCAAAATACGGCTCTCCTCATCCAGCTTCCCCTCATCCAGGATATACGATTCCACTACCCAAAAGCAACCAAACACACCCTAAGTTATTAGAGGAGATTCACCAGCAGCTAAACTGCGTCACTGTTCCTCTGTTTGTATCTCTTATGGCAACATGTCATACACTGGTTGCTATAGTGGTTGGCCACCACCACTTTGATTTCCTGGGCAACAAACTCAATCATGCTCATACTATGCAAAATACCGAAATACTTTCTGGCTAACTCCTCTGCTATTGTTCATTAAGTGAGATAGGCCTGTAGAGCTCTAGAGAACAGCAAAGCAGATCTAATTCCAGATGCGCATATGCCCTTAGGATAATTGAAAAACGATGATTATTTCATAGAATATCATTACAATGAATTCAGTCTTGGATTATTCTACATCCTTCTGTTTTCTTTATTCTTGGACAGGATGAAGTTTCTGTGAAGAAGCAACTATAACCTCCTTAGACTATGTGGGGATCTAGTGGTAATTGCCCACATGGCCTACTCTATAGCAATGTTCATCTGCTAACATTGGCAGATTGATGTCCTGAAACACAAAATTTTCTAACAGCTTCCGTAGCTAGCCAGGGATGTTGTAACAAATGATTACCAGTTGTAATCATTTGTGGATCTTAGTTTCTGTATTGCTTGTTTACACACACTATTGATTCTTGATTTCTTAATTCTATTCTGGCCCTCTTTTGTAATGTATCTTTTCTGAATTTCCTCAGGGCAATTTTCACATGCTTTCACTTCAGCAATGGAATGGTTACAGAGAAATAAGTACTTCCATGTTGTGGTTAAAGGAGTTGAGCGGGATGTCTGGAAATTTGTGCTACTTGCTAGATCCTCACCTTTGCCTTCCTACATCATTAACTATGCTCTATCTGCCACCGTTGTTGGTTTTTTCAGGGATTTTCTCCTTCCTACAATTGTTGGCTGCTTACCAATGATCCTACAGAATGTTTCCATTGTAAGCCTTGCTGGTGCAGCGGTGGCCTTCACAACAGGATCTAAGAAATCCCATATATACTCTTACTCGTTTGCAATGCTAGGAATTGTGTCCAGCATTCTCATTTCTTGGAGGATTAAGCAATATTCTTCCGCCCTTGTTATTCCTGAGGAGCTTAAAAATTCACCTACTAATGGAAAGGCCAAGGGGGATGCTAAGCTGGCTTCGTCGCCATCTGAAAATACCACCTCCGGGAAAACTAGGAAAAGAAGGTGATTGTCGTAGTATCTCAGTATATTTACATTGTGATGAGCTACCACGAAGTGTCAGGAGTCAGATGCAACTCAAGATTCCACTTTGGTCGATGACTACAGCAAACTATGTTCTCTGTTTCATGCCATGATTTTTGGGGCATTTAACAGATGCTCAGTCAGCTACCCTCTTGTTTCTGCGTTTTGAGTTTTTCTTTCTTTTTTCTGACAGATGCTATTGTAAGGTGAAACTTGATGGAAGCTCAGATGATGTACACCTAAGTAGAGAGTAATCTGGTGGTTTAGGCTTGTCTCGCTGAATTGTATCCAAGGAAACCAATATTGGTTTTCTTCCCTATTTGTAGTTGTACTGAACTCGATATATGCACAATATCGTAAAAATCAGAAATGTTCTTTTGGATGAGAACTTTGTTTGCTGTTATAATGTAGAACAGCTGTTGGGGCATTCTTTATAAGAAACTGTATATATACTCTTCTTTGGCCACAATCCAAAGCAAATTCTGCAGTGAACTCCAAGAATCTCATACAAGAGATACACAGACTTTTGACTTTGGTTGCACTCCTTTCTCGCCACATTATTTAACCCATGTTCCACTCCTCCCACCTTTGTGTCCAACAATTCCAAGATATGAAGCTCTTCACTGTCCTGAGTTCTTACATTGTTCTCCTTGGCCTCTATATGCCAAAAGGCCTATCAGATAGTCCACCTCTGCAGGATGTATGCCCTATGGCACCCCAGAGTGAAAGGAAGCTGTTCATGAATGGTTTCCTCTGCAAGCACCCTAGCACCATAATGGCATCTGATTTCAAGACATTGCTTCTAAACCATGCTGGAGATCTCGACAACATGGTCCGGTCATCAGTGAACATCGTCACCGCCACAGAGTTCCCTGGCCTGAACACCCTTGGCCTGTCGATGGCGCGGACCGACATTGCTCCCGGCGGCGCAGTGCTTCCCCACTCTCACCCAAGAGCGTCGGAGATGATGTTCGTGCACGGTGGCGGCGTGGTGGCTGGCTTCTTTGACACCAAGGGCAGGCTGTTTCAGAAGACTCTTGGTGAGGGGGATGTGTTCATCTTCCCCCGTGGTTTGGTTCACTACATCATGAACTATGGTTTCAGCCTCGCCACAACGTTTTCGGTTCTCAACAGCCAAAACCCTGGTGTGGCTGGCATCACCCATGCTATGTTCGCACAAGATTCAGATGCAGTTGAGGGGCTAATGGCCAGAATGTTGAGATCTAGAGAGATGGGAATGAGTGACAACAATACTGTCAGTTTGCCATTGTCTTACTGATTATGGGATCAAGACAGTGGATACAATTTTAATGAAATTGATCGATGGACGATGATTTTCTGGTTTCTATCTGGTAGTGTATATGCACACAATTTCAGTCCAGTGGTGGTGTAGTGTATATAAGTGATGCGGTTGATTAATTTCTGTAGAAATTGTGGTCCTGAATCTGGAAGATAAGCATTGCACCACACAAAGATTAAGACCAGAAACTTCTATTTTTTTTCCCTTACAGGTGGCTGATCATAGATCTTATGCCTTCTCTCTGTATGATGTTGCTATCTCTGCTATCTCATTTGTGTTGCACAAGCCCATTCCATTATGCAATCTTATGTCAACTGTGACGCGAAAAGTGCGTCAAGCAACAGCCATCCTCTGCTTCAGCATCACCAAGTTTGGCATTCTCTGGACTGTAGCCTTCCTTTGCCTTTTGCTTTACTCAGTGGAACTCTATACCATTTGTTTGGTATTGCCTTTTGCTCCTTGAAAGTGAGGATATCTCTTTCCTTTTCCTGCCTTCTTTTTCACTCTGAAAGCTCCTCTCCCTGATTAAGGTATGATACTTGGCCAATGTATCAGACACTAACTTTGTGAGATGCTTTTGTAACTGGTGTTGTTAATCATTGAGGGTCACTGTGCTATATTGCTGCCCACAGGACTAACTGGATAACTTGTTAGGCGATCAGTTGTCTTGCGCGATAGAAGATAACATCAATTTGAATCCCTCGTGTTCTTGTCAAGTGTTTTCCCATCTGTTCCTCAATTACAGTACAAGTGGGTCCTGTGAATGGTGACCACTTAAAAAGAAACTCGTGGAGTTTATGCATTTGCTTATCGTTTTAGCTGACTTGGTTCCTCCATCTTTCAGGATGAATTTTGCATCATTAACATCTTGCGATGCAAAATTTTGGAGGATTTTGAAACGTCGTTTTTTCTTCAGCGACATATTTCCTCATTGATAATGATGATTCATGAAAATGGCTTTTCTTTTTTACAGGCAAACAAATGAGGAGGACTGATGGCAAGACTGGTAGTATTAAGGAATACATACATTGATCAAGAATTGATCATCAGAAGACCAGATTATTCAAGAACTTACCATGGTGGTTGAGAAGGATTTCTTGGCTTGACGAACTACTCCATGGGGCCAAACAAAGGTATACTCACAAATTTTTTTTTTTGAAACTGTATGAAATACCATGTACGTACAAGTACTGCAAATATATGCTAAATATACAATATTGACCTCAATAGACAACAGTACTGTTATTTTTTAAAAGGTTCAGCGGCCGTTATTCTTGATGAAAATATTTTATAAATAAAAGATCGTTGGATGTTCAGGAACAAATAATCTCCAAGATGATCCTGGAAACGAAAATGTTGTCAATTTGTATGTCATTTTGAATGACCATATGAGAAGGTCCAGGGTAGTATTGTGATGAACCATTACAAGTTATGTGGGAGTGGATATTTAATATTGCAAAGATTGTATTTTGTCTAGATCGATTTCAGGATTTTTCAGGCAAATCAGCATGATCACAGCGGTTATACCGCTGACTGGTAGTACTGCAATGGTCAAACCGTAGAGCGGTAGTACCGCATTTTACTTGCTGGTGGATTTATTGATTTAGGTCAACCAGTGCATATGTGTTGCATAAGGCATGTTTTGACTAATGTGAGTCGAGTTATGAAGAATTTGTGGTCAAAAATAATTTCTTAGTCTTTGGATGTGTAGAGTCGTTTGGAGTTAACCATGGTCAACAGTGAGGATCAAGGCTACACTTATGGAGGAGCTGAGGCCCAGAACAATTAAAGATACCGGGAGAGATGGATGAACTCAAGCATGGCACAAGAAATGCGGAAAATATTGAAGGGAAGTTCGAGAGGCTGGCTTGATCGGTTCAAGTGGGGTGTGGTCCAGTGAAACCACAATGGGGAGACTTACCGACACATGGCAAGCTATTGGTGCATCTACACGTGGCAAGCATAGTAATTGCTTGCATGGAAAGATGAACATCGGGCCGAGACATAATATTTTGATAAGTTGACACAAATACCAGAAACTATCTTGGATCAAAACTGCGACGATTGAGTAGCGCTTGAAAAAGCATTTGGGTCGAGGAGAAGTTGAGAAGATTAAGTTGGATTAAAGGCTAAGAACTTAGTGAATTAGGGTTTATGCACTTTGAAAAGCATGCATAAGTATAGTGCGTGAGTAAAACCTATGCTGTGTGGGATTAATAGATTTTTCCATGTGTGCTAAGTGGATAGCATCCATTAGGGTTAGATGAGACTAGTTGTGTTGTCTATTTAACGGGCTGAGATGGAGACTTGCTAGTTAACCGTCCAACCATCCTAACTTTATTCATTTAAGTCAAGTGTTTTAGGGTTAGGATTTGAGAAGTATGAGTGCTGTGGCGTGTTCTGTTGTCTTTCAGGTGGAATAGCTATAAAATCTTTATCATCAAGTAGAAATATATCAACTTTGTTCATGTTTTGGTTGATTTGCTTTTAATTTGGTTGATTTTAATTTTCTCTCTCCCCTTCTTAATCTTGCTGGATGCCAATAATGTGTACTGATAGAGATGTCCTATGGAAATCAATCCCAATCTATCTAGGCATTAGATTTGGTAACCTCTTGAAGTTGCCTGATTTTACTTGATTTGGGTTTTTTTGAGTGATTTCTTAATCCAATTGTTTTTACTTTGATGCATTAGGTGTTCTAGCTTGATGTGACATGTTGAAATACATCTACAATCATCTTGACCATTATTTACCCACGAGCAAGTCATATTCACTATTTTTGGTTTTCGCCTAGTTTTGATGCAACCTTCTTTCAAACAGAAAAAAGTCACAATGGTTTTCTTAGTCATTGATTAGAATAGGTTCCTCGTGCCTCTCATTATCAAATAGTTCGTCGTGTCTTCTGGTACCTTAAGAACACTTGATTTTAGATTCTATTATTCTTCTGATTCTGCACTCTCCCTTCGCGCTTTTTTATGCTGATTTTTTGGGGTGTGCGATAGATAGGAAGAGTAGTACTTTTAGAACCTATCGCTTGTTAGGCACATCATTTTCCTCGTCGAGGAAGCAAACGTCTGTTGTCAGAGTTATACAATCCACTGCTAAGACAAAGCATGCAACAACTGCTAGTATTTGCTCTCAGGTTCCTAGATCTTATCTATTTTACAAGACTATGGGTTGGCCTTAGCAGTATCCTCTCCTCTATGACAACTCTAGTGTCATAAATATTACCAAAAACCCGATGAAATACTGTAAGACTAAGCACATTGATATTAGATACTATTTTCTTAGAGACCATGTAGAGAAGGGTGATGATGTGCTTTACTTTGTATAGTCAGAGTACCAGATTGTAGATATTTTCACTAAGCCTCTTGATTCTTCGTGTTTTGCTTCTTTGCAAGGAAAGTTGGAGGTTATTAGTCTTTATAGCCTGTTTTGAGGGGGAGTTTGACTCTTTTGCATCCATTGTAATATAATGTATATTTAATTTTAATAACTTGTATTGTAAAATAATTACATAGAGTTTTGACTATTATTCTTGTGTAATATGATATCTTTACATCTTTTCATGTCTTATACTAGCTTACTAGATTTATCATGTCTTTCTATCTGTAGCTTACCACTTGCCATGCTAGCTTTATTAAATATGAGAAACTTAAACTTAATCATATCTTGTTAAATCTTGTGACTAGTTTTGCTTTAGTGTTCTTCTTCTAATTAATGTCATGTCAAATAAGTTTTAAGTCTTGAATCTAAATTGAGTTTTAGATTGAGTTATGCTAGTTCTTTATTGAAGCATAATTTTACTTCTCCTAGGCTCTTGCAGCTCGGGTCGGATATAGCTTACAGACATAGGAGTAGCTCATTATTCTTGAACTAAAAATAAAAAAGATCACTTTTTTGTGCGAAAAAATTGGTCTTATCAATTCTTTCTCATGAGATAGCTTGCCATTGGACTAGGTATGAACTCAGAGGGGAGTTTTAGTTGATAAAGACCACTCTTTTAAGTTTCTTGTTGGGATAGTCGTAATAAGGCTTGAGATCTAGTGCATGGCTAACAGAGCAAAAATATAAAAAAATAGTTAAAACTTAGGACGGTTGTAGATGACTTCTAGTCCATGGCTTACTTTACTAAGATAAGACTAAGAAGTATTTCAACAATTATCAAATGTGCTAATTATGCTCAATTCTAAGTGCTTAAAGTAAATAATTCAACATCAAACTAGTAGCACTCTAAATAGACTCAATTGTAGTTTATTTATTCCATTTAGTTTATTGAAATGACTTGGCTTATTTTTTATATCTTTGGCTAAACTATGATCATGTGCAACTTGACATGCTGAAAATCCATTTAATATCATATTATTGCTCTTTCGGTTTTACCTTTGCTATATATAGTTTGCCATGATATAGATAGCTCATTCACATAATATGTTTTAGTGTAATACTTGTAGAGTCAATTTAGATAATTTTTATGACTCCTTAAGCTAAAATGAAATAAAATCTAACCACTTTATTTCATTCATGCTCTATATTCTTCCATGCATCTTGATGATTCTATTGTCAAAGGGAGAGTAAGATTGGTAAAAATGTATATCTAAAGCATGATTTAGAGTTTTTGTGTGAATTAATTTTTTGTGTGAATTAATGCTAAGTTACAGCTTATATGTTTTGCTGCGATTTTCTTGATCTCCTCTCACCATGACTATGGTCAATAGAATAATTATTCTTTCATATGGATCTAGAGTGAAATTCCCGATTTATTTGATTGATTTGAAGCTTTTTGTGAAAAACTTGCCATTTTCAATAGATTCACTCTATTTTTGCCTCATGTGGTCATTTTCAATTACTGCATTCCTCTTGTGACCATTTTGAACTTCTCTTTGCAAAATTCTCTCTCTATATCTAAAATCACCTCTTATTTATATTTTTGAAGAATCGCAAATGGATTGATTAAGGGGGAGATCAAAAGACCATTTGAGAAGATCCAGGATAGTGTTGTGATGAAGCATTGCAAGTTGTGTGGGGTGGATATTTGATTCTGCAAAGATTGTATTTTGTCTGGATCGGTTTCAATATTTTTCAAGCAAATCAGCATGACTGCAGTGATCATACCGCTGACCAGTAGTCCCGCAGCGGTCAAACCGTAGAGTGGTAATGTCGCAGTTTACTTGCTAACAACTTTTTTCCAGGGAGATCCCGTTGCGAGGTGTGGTAATATTGGCATGTGGTGGACAATAGTATCGGCCTAGGTGAAATTCTTGCATTTTAGGAAATTGAGTCATGGATTGATTTGGGTCGATCTAGGTCAATGCATATGTGTTGTATAAAGTATGTTTTGACTAACGTGAGTCAAGTTATGAAGAACTTATATTTAGAAATGATTTCTTAGCCTTTGGATGTGCAGAGTCGCTTGAAGTCAACCAGGGTCAATAACAAAGATCGAGGCTACTCTCATGGAGGAGACAAGGCCTGATCAAGGATGCTGGGTGAGATGGCTGAGTTCAACCATGGCACGAGAAATGTGAAAATGTTGAATTGAAGTTCAAGCGACGGGTTGCACATGTGGCTTGGTAGATCCAAGTGAGGTGTGGTCCAGTAGAACTGAAATGGGAGAGACTTGCTAATACATTGCAAGCATGACGATTGCTTGCATGGGAAGTTATAGACCGGGTCAAGAAAGGATATTTTGGTAAGTTGACAAAAATATCAGAAACTATCTTGGATCAAAACCATAACTCTTGAAAAAGCGGTTTAGGTCAAGAGGAAGTTGAGAAAATCAAGTTGGATAAAGAACTAAGGACTTAGCGGATTCAGACTTACGTGCTTTGAAAAATATGTGTAATTATAGTGTGTGAGTAAAACCCGTCTTTTGTGGGGTTAACAGGTAGGGCTGTGCAAAAAAACCGAACTGAAAAAACCGTACCAAAAAAACTGAATCGAACCGGTCAACTCGGTTTGACTGGTTTTCGGTATTCAGTTCGGTAGCTAGAAAAGGGGTATTTGAATGATTCGGTTTTTCGGTAAAAACCGAGGAAAAACCAAAAAAACCGAAAAGCGCACAGCACCTCTCCGGTCTCGGCGGCCCACCAGCAGTCCAGCACCACGCACCGACGGCCCGGCCCGACGCACGCGCGCGGCAGAGTGCAGACTGCAGACGGCATCTAACCTAACCCTAGTGGCGACGCCCCTCGCCAGATCCACTTCGGCGCTTCCTCTCGACCTGAGCTCCTTGTCGCCTCGTCGGTCGGCTCGCCGCCTTGTCGGTCGGCTCGCCGCTCGTCAGATCCGCTGCCGGTGCTCCCCCCGCCCCCCAAGTGCTCCGCGCCTCCGCCTCCTTCGCCCTTCGGTGCTCGGCTGACGGCTGCCCTGCCTCCACGCCTCCGCGGCTCCGTCTCCCTCTCCCAAGACGCTGGCGCGGCAGCGCCAAGCCCCCGCGGCCTCGCGTGGAGCTCTCCCTCTCCCAAGACGGCGACGCCACTGCTATTCTGACTCCACTCTAGTCCGCCGGTATATGAACCAATACGCCACACCCACACTCTTGATTATTGCGGTATACCATCTGTATTGAATCAAAACCACTTTGTGAGTCCTGAGAATTGGATATGGTAGTTTGCCATTACTATAGATGACCAACAGCTTGCATTTTTCCCCATGAAATCGCCTATTACCAATTTCCTGGCATGTGTTGTGTTCTGGGTGAAAGATCCACTATAGGTTGTTACTGTGAAACTGTATACTTATGGCCCTAAGCTCTTGTCAAGACTCAAGATGATCAATCAAATCTTATTTCTTTAAATTGGTGTTATTAATTCGTTTGTAAGCATATCTGGCCTTTGTTGTTCTGAATTAATAAAGAGCATGTTTTGTTTGATGTAAATTATGGACTTGAACCCCACGTTGCTATATGCTTTCTCGTTTTTAGCAAGGGATAACTTAACGTGATTCAGTTTGCTCATTGCTCACTCTTGTGGTTCATCAGACATTATATTCTGTACATTTTTCACCTTTGTATCTTGCAAGAATATAAACAACTAACCTAATAGTTAGAGCAAAAAGTAATTGTACAAAATGGCCTGGTATGTTTTACTAAGACCTTTTTTATATTTTTGTCTTGCATAGTGGCATACTTATGTGTGTGCTGTCACTGCTGTGTGCTGTGAATTTCTGAATGTAGAATGGAGTATTGCCGTATTGGAGTCTTGGAGTTGGAGATGATATTATTTAACTTTTAGCAATTCGCGCAAACTTTGGTAAAATTGGTATTAACCGATACCGTACCGAAATAAAATGGTATTTACCGATCCCATACTGTATTCTGGAAAATACCGTATTTACCGAAATACTAAAACCGTATTTACCGATTAAACCGTATTTACCGAACCGTATAAACCGAAAAAACTGAACGAACAGTCCTATTAACAGGTTTCCCCCATATGTGCTAAGTAGATATTATCCATTAGGGTTAGATGAGACTAACTGCTTTGTCTATTTAATAGGTGGGGATGGAGACTTGCTAGTTAACCATCTAATCATTCAAACTTTACTTATTGAAGTCAATTGTTCTAGGGTTAGGGTTTGAGGAGTATGAGTGCTATGATGTGCTCTTTTGTCTTCCAGGTGGAGTGGCTGTAAAACCTTCATCCTCAAGTAGCAATATATCAACTTTGTTCATCTATCATGGATCTCTTTTATTTTGGTTGATTTACTCTTGATTTGATTGTTTTGATTTTCTCTCTCCCCTTCTTAATCTTACTAGATGCTAAGGACGTGTAAGTAATAGAGATGTCCTATGAAAATAAATCCCCATCCATCTAGGCATTAGGTTTGGTAAATTCTTGAAGTTGCCCGGTTTTGCTTGATTTGGCTTCTTCGAGTAATTTCTTAATCCAGTTATTTTTGCTTTGATTTCTTAGGTGTTCTAACTTGTTGTGACATGTTGGAATATATGTAGAGCCATCTTGGCCATCATTCACCTACGAGCAAATTGTATTCACCATTTTGGTTTTTTGCCCAATTTTAGTGCAACCTACCTTTAAATAAAAAATGTTAAAATTTTGACAATGATTTTCTTGATCGTTGATTGAAATAGGTTTCTCACATTCTAGAGAAGTTACATGTCAAGTTTTAAGTCATTTAGATCTACGGATCAAAAGTTACATTGATTCTTGGTTTTAAAATAACACTATTTTTACTATTCCTAAGCTAATTTTGCTGTAACAGTACTACCGATGAACTGTAGCAGTACTATCATTTTTACGGTTCATTTCTTGAATTTTTAGCTTCATGGTTTGCTATTTTTTTGTATTGGCTTTTTATCCTAAACCTTTATAACTCTGTAGTTATAGGAGTAAAGGATTGATGTGTACTAAGAAAAATTTTGAAGGCACTATTCGTCTCCTTTTGTTGCTATACCGATCCTACACATTTTAATATAAGTGATGATAGAATCTGGCAAATTGTTGTTAATACAATCCATCATAGTGTTGGTCAAAGTTATTATTCTTTATACAATCATTACTCAATTATTGAAGTGATAGCAAGAAAGAATTGATCACGTAAGTATTTGGGTTTGCCGCTAAGTCAAACTGCAAATTTAATTGGGACATCTTTATCTTGAGTTTTAGATGGCTACATGACAGTATGATACTATATAATCTTGACCAAGAGAATTGTGTATGACAAATCCATTCACCTTATTTCGGGTATAAATCTTCCATGTAGAATGGAAATTCTAACATCAAGTCTGGATTTGCTGCCTTATGTTGCAAAATTTGATAACCAGGGTTGACAATTCTGGGGCATGCTATCAGCAATGGAACAGGGTCAAATCTCTACTAATATAAAAGGAAAGATTTGTCCATTCACCCCTCCCCTCCACGCATCTATGAAACAATTGAACCCTCTCACCATCGTCCTCTCTTACTGTCCTTTCACAAAAAAAAATAGCTAAAAACCCCAAAAAAAATGTAGAAAAACCCTCCATAAACCACTCACTAACTCTCTGCAGACTGCAACCGATGGCAGCTACCCCCACGATCCTCTCTTATCCTTCCTCCCGCTATTCTCTCCTTCTCGGATCGGGTGACCCTTCCCCAAATCTCTCTCATTCTCTATTTCTCTCCTTACACCCCGTAGTATTCCCCAACCGAGAGTCGCCACTGCATAACTCGTCGTGCCAGTAGCTGACCTCGCCGCTTCCATCTCTCCACCTCTCTTAGCCTCAGGCAATAGTGGCGATGACCTTAGGCTAGTGCGGCGCAACAATCGCCAACACCATCCGCGCAGTGGACCCACGAAGCTCCACCTGGAAGTTAAGGTAAAGGCAAGCACCGTGCGAGGCTGCGATGGCGGATTTGGTGGAGGCTGGCGATGCTGGTGTCGAGGTGTGCGGAGACGGTAGCTGTGTCCCTCTCGCTAGTTAGCGTACAGCGACGACGGCAAGGGTGAGCATGAGGAGGTCATGAGGCAGGGTCCAAATCATGAGCACAAACCATTGAACCAACCAAGCTCAATGTGTGCGATGTCAGAGGTGGCAACGTAAATGCCGCAGACAAGGAAGCGCGGGGCGACGCATGTCCGTGCAGGCATGGCGAGGGCACAGAGCTGTGGACAATGCCAAGGCATGAGGTGCGGCCCAATAGGTGTTCGACCGCCTGAGGAGTAGGAGTTTGCCGCTTCCACCCAACGCCTAGGTCAAGTCATCCGTATGATCATCATGTCATGCTCTTTACTGAAATGCTATTGTGTGTCATCTAGGGAGTTGATGTTGGGGGCCAAACATTGGACGAGATGCAATTTTTAATATTTATTTGAACTATAAGATCTCGTTTGAAACGCGAGAATTTCATAGGAAGTAATATAAATCCTATGATATTCCCTTAGAATTCCTCTGTTCTAAACAAGGCCTGATGCTAAAATTTTCTAAAGTAAACCCCATTCCAAACAAACCCGAAAAGATTCTATTGCATGAGAATGGGATGTGGTCCATCGCAGATAGTGTAAGCTAAGCATGTCAACTATTTTTTGAGTAAAACTTTTTAAAGCCTACATGGAATATAGGAGTGCCGTAAGAAATAGTTCAAATATTATTGTAGAAATTAGAAAATTCAAAAGAAGCATTTGTTTCAATTTGTTGATTAAATCACTTAACATAAGGTAAATTGTCTTGAGTTTCACAAAACACCATATCAAAAAATACTTTCATATAGCTTGAGGCCGAAGATAAATCCACAACCTTATGTTTAGTTATATCTATCACATTTTTTTGAGACACTGCTGTAACGAACGAGTACTTTACTAGTAAACTCTAAACAGACACTAGAAGCAAAGAAAGACAAAAACCTCATTTATATTACTGAACAATTTGGACGTATGCTTCACAGCCTTGCACAAACATTATTTTGTCATATGCTGCACTCTGCCTTTTCGCAATGTACTTCAAAAAAAACAATGGAATAAAACAATATTCCAAAAAGGAAAACGAAGACAACTACTCTAGTTGCTCTGTGGGCCAGGACATAATCATGTTCATCACTCTCTAGAACCCTAATCTGTTAGTAGGACTCATTGGTTGAGGACCTGAGGTTGCACATGGTTGTTGCCCACCAAATGGTTCTCCAATATCAAATGTGGCTTGCAGCTCCTCAACTGGTTGCAGCCACAAAAGCTGTACCTTTTTCTTGCAATGGCCCAACTTTCTTGTGCAGTTGTGTTTGCCAACATGCTGATACTTTTGACCTGATTAGGTCAAGCATGCTATTAGATATGTATAATTGATCAAACTGTCTACTCTTAAGTAACACGAAGTAATCTGAGATGATCTGTACAAGGGGCATTGGATTATTCTTCTAGAGCAAAAAACTGATGAAATTCTGGCCCAACTGGTTACAATCAAGCAATACCTACTTTGATCTAGTCCCTCTACTTCCATATGCATACGCTATACGTATAGAACTTTGGTGGTATGTACTAAATTAACACGGTCCTGCGAAAACTTCTCTGCAACTGTTTGATCGCAGAAACTAGAAATTCTCCTTGTGGAATTCGAATTTTGTGCTGGTCTTTCTCGAGAAATCTTGGGCGAGCTCTCGCAGCTCCTTCGTCAGCACCGGCGCACCACAGTAGAACACTCCTGTGATATCCAAGAAACGTAGAGTTCAGTGTCAATTCACAAAAGAAATACTACGTGCACAAGCTAGGATGCTGATAGATCCTGCAGTTCTTATCTCTAATAGGTAAAGATCGAGCTGAAAAGATCATGCCTGATATGACACAGTTAGGTTAGGGAGCACCTCTTGAAAATACCTCATCCATGTATTGTTAATGTGTATCTAGAGTTGTAGACTGACTCTATGCTCACTATTTCTTTAGTGGTTGTAACTATCAGCAAGTAACAATGATTGGTTGATCTCTAATCTACAATATATTTCCTGTTCAATCTTACATGCTACTCCCAATATTCAGTTTTGTGATATAGTATACCATTTCCTAATGGACCAGTTCTGTGCTCATAATTTACTATTGGTTGTAGCTATCAGCAAGTAACAGTGATTGGTTGGTCCCTAATCTAGCAGGTGCCTGTTCAATCTTAGTTAGCTACTGCTCCCAGTCCATGACTCGTTTTCAAACTGAACACGTACACCTCAAACCCTGATACTGATCATGCATGTCCTTGTCAACTAGGTTCTCGGAAGAAGGTTAGGCCAGCTCGAGTACACTTCAAGCTCAGCCTACCATCAAGTTTGGTAGGGTGCATCTCTCACTGTGTAAGATGCGTGGAGGTATAAACCACTCGGCTTTTTATGGTCTCTTAAGATGCAACTTTCGATCACACCATGTTACGGGGAAAGTATGGAACTACGATATGCTGTCGGTTGAAGTTACTAATGCCTTGTGATATTATGAAATGGAGGGAACAGTAGTTTTGAGTACTGACCGATGCGCTGGTCGCGGTGGTTGAGGGCGATGCGCTTGTAGACGGCGCGCCAGTTGGGGCGGGCGAAGTGGGTCTTGACGCGGGTGCCGGAGACGACGTCGACGCCGTTCTTAGCGTGGTTGAGCGACTGGAGCATGGCGATGAGCGCGGAGCGCGCGTCGCCCTCCTCGTAGACGCTGGTGCAGTAGTTGTGCAGCTCGATGACGCCCTTCTTGTCCGTCTCCGCCACCTCGTCCATGACGCCGCGGAACCACTCGAACGAGCCTTGCTCCCGGGTCACCCAGTAGAAGTAGGCGCGCCGCGTCCGGAACGACTGCGAGTTGCCGCTCGCGTCGCCGGCGCCGGCGCCGGGGTTGCCGGACTCCACATCGCCGTCGGGCTGCCTCATGTTGTTGATGATGTCCTTGATGATGGAGATCATCGGCGTCGCGCCGATGCCGAGGCCGACCAGCAGGACGACGTCGTACTGCTTGTAGTCCTGCGCCGGCGCGCCGTACGGCCCGTCGATCAGCACCTTCGGGAAGCTGCAACGCAGAAAACATTTTGTTAATTTCTTTCTCTTTTTTTTGGCGCCAAAAACATTTTACTAGTATCGCATTTACTTTTACTAATTATCTAGCTACTTTACCAAGATAGATTCACATGATTATCTACAGACAGAAATAAGACCTTTTTTTTGCAACGTGAAAAAAACACGGTAGTCAAACATGGAGGGCTACCCAGTAGAAAATTGGGAAACCGACACATACGACACTTTTTCAAGGATGCTCATGGAACAGGAAAAGAGAATGTTCTTTCGCAAATATAGCTTTCTTTTTTCAAAAGAAGTGGTTGAATACATGGGCGGCTTAACCTTATCCTCAACTAATGGCCGTCTTCCAGAAATACACAGACAATATTATCTCCTCTTCTACCCGGCCGGAATATCAATCACTAGCCAGTAGCCACTCGTCAGTTGCAACTTAACCTTACCAATTATCATGTGCAATTATGCACCGACTAAAATTACTATTGGCAAAGATCCTGCAGAGCTAGGTAAAGTCCTACATGCATGGGAATGGAATCCACTAGTACTGTCAGACTTTGCCATGTGAAAATGTGTATGTATGTATAAACATGCACATCTGGTAATTGTACTCCACGGCTGGGTTTTTAGGCTTCATGATTGTATCTTTTGATTTTTACTATAATGAATAGCTTTAAAACGGTGTGTTTTTAGTTAAAATCTATAAATCGATTATAGTAGATATTATATTAACTTCAACTATATCGGTCAAAATCACGTACGACTATCTCTTTCGTACTCTCTTTTATGAACAACATATATGGGTGAGTGTCATGTATGTGGGACATGTACCAACACAAGGGGACACGCCATGTGAACGATAGCAACAGGCAATATGGGCATGCCTGATGCAAAAATGATCTCATATTCTTATTTTAGTGCAAATTTCCATCCTCGATCTGTCATGCACAGAAAAATCTTTGGAGTTTGAAGGTCAGAGAAGGTGGCTACCGACTCTAGCATACTACTACTTTGGCACGTGTGGAATCAGAAGCAGCAGCAGTAGTAAGTAGTACCTAATTTGTGCGACGGCCACTACCACCCACCCCCATCACATGATCGAGCCACACACACCTGACCCTGACCGGAGACCTGGTCCGGTCCGACCCAACCCAAACCCAGCTCAGCACGTCCCCATCCGTCCACGCGCCGCAAGGCTTGGCCGGATTTGGAGCACGGCGATGGCAGAATTGCCAAATGCCGCCGCTCCTGCGTCACAACTTGCTCGATTTGTTTTCGAGCCCAGAGTTACAGGCAATCTAGCCGCACAAATATGAGGAATTTTCATCGTGAAAAGGCAAAAATGTTAGCAATCCGCTTATTTTAGCTAAAAAATAGTTTATGATTGAAATTACATTGTAACTGATGACGTCTTATTTGACGTAATTAAATTTAAAAAAATAAAATAAAAAATATTAGCCATCACAGATAATACAAACAAATACGGAGAAAAAAACCAGCAAAAAACTAAATGACCAAAAAGTCAGAAAAATAAAATTTAAAAATAGTAAAAACTAAACCAAAATAAGTGGAGCCTAGATTTAAGTTTCGTTGACCGTGTTCTCACCTCGGGTTGGACATGGCGCCGTCGCGGTCGTACTCCGCCCGGAGCAGCCCGCTCTTCCCCTCCGCCGGCGGCCGGCACACCTGCACGTCGCGCGCGCACACACAGTTAACCACACGCGCTAATTGTTGATTAGCTTAACACGGCTTCCAGTGATTAGTCAGGGATGAGCATGGATAAGATTTGAAGTTTCATGAATTGGCGGCGAGATGTGATTTAGCGCAGTACCCTTGAGAAGACGTTCTTGAGCTCCCTGGTCCAGTCACCAAGCGTCCTGATGTGGACGCTGACGTAGTCGTCCCTCGGGGCCGACGTGATGGAGAACGGGTGCCTGGTTCGTTGCACGTCGTTAGCGAATGATTAACCAAACCAATTGAACGAATTAAGCATCTCAACTTTATTTTTCCTCATCCCTTAAAGATGCCTAAAGCATCTCTATTCGACTATTGCCACATTTTTTGCGAATTCGTTTTAAGAATCTATCCCATTTATTTTGATTGTTGAAGAAGCAAAAGACTACAAGAGCAGGGTCTAACTTTGCCTAACCAATTGATTAGAATATGCAATGTCCTACTCATTCGGGTGTGCGAGATGGTTGATCAGACGGCTCGGATGTGATTCTAAAAAGAGTGTGAAATGGCTTGCTTACCACTGGAACGGCGAGACGGCGGCGCAGTTGACGAAGATGTACTGGCCGCTCTTGTACCGGAAGCCCGGCGGCTTGGAGAAGTGCAGCGAGAGCACGTTGCCGGGGTACACCGCCACCTTGAGTATCTTCACCGGCCGCACGCTCGAGCGCAGCGCCCGCGTCAGCCGCTCGCACGCGTACAGGAACATCGGGACAGCCAGGTACATCCACGTCTGCGTGCGTCCACGTCACCCGGTCAGTCACACGTGTGCACGTACGAAAGGTGCGCGTGCAACGCGAATGCACTAGTGGTGTTGTGTTGTACGTACCGACTTCTTGTACCATTTCTTGGTGAGGTAGAGGTAGTGGCCGTGGACGATGAGCAGCGCGTAGACGACGACGAAGAGGTGGTGCGAGTACCAGAAGGCGTTGAAGCCGGTGAGCCGGTTGAGCGGCCGCGGGAGGCGGAGCCTGCCGCGGCGGAACCACGGCGTGGCGAGCGTGAAGGCGATGGCCATGAGCACGACCATCACCAGCCCCGTCCACCCCTCGGTGCCCTTGACGAACCACCAGTAGTTGGGCGGCCGCTTGGCGCCGAAGAAGGGTATCATGGGGACGTACTGGGCGTCGGTGGCGTGGAGCAGCCGCGGGAAGTCGCAGGTGAGGTGGGAGATGACGTGCAGCCCCGCGCCGACGGTGATCCCCACGGCGATGACCTTGTGGAAGTTGAGGTTGTCGTCGAAGGGCACGACGCGGGCGACGGCGGTGCGGTTGCGGACCCAGGTGATGGTGTTGCGGCAGACGGGGAGGAGGATGAGCGCCATGTTGAACTTGAGCGTCTCGGCGCCGCCCTTGGCGACGCAGACGCAGTAGCCCATGACGTCGAACACGGCGCGGCGGCGGTACTGCAGGAACTTCCAGGTGAAGAGCCCCGCGCAGATGGAGAGCCAGAGGAGCATCACCCACACGCGGCGCCAGTTGTCCTCGAGGAAGTAGCTGGCCCGCCGGTACCACCGCCGGAGCGGGTTGGGCTCCGCCGTGGGGCGCAGGCTCTGGCTCAGCATCTGGCTCAGGTTCCGGCTGTTGGTCGTCCCGATCCTCACCGACTGGCTCGGCGCCTGCAGCAGCAGCATCTCTAGGTTGTACAGCTCGATGTAGCCCAGGTTGCTGGGGTCCAGCTCCTCCATGATCAGCCGCGCGTACTCCTCCGACTGCTCCTGCACCTTGGACAGCTTGTTCGCCGACGCGCTCAGCGTGATGATCTGCACAAGAAAAAGGTCAAATCTTTCCGTCGAATTTCGATCCACGAAGCCCTACTCCATGCACGGTTCATTGATTGGTTTGGTTTGGTGAGTGGGAAGAACTTGACGGAGAAGACACATCGAAGTCAGCGGAACGTGCTGGGCTGGTGGGTGACACTGACGTGCAATGGCAATCAGGTAGAGCACTGTACTACTAGTACATTTGATTCCAAGAAGAGGAAGAAGAAGAAGATCAGAGGAGAACGCCGGGCATTGCTGTTCTTGGAGGGACACCACATCGAACCAACCAGAGATTAGCGGGGGATTTACCTCCTTGACCTCCTCCTCGGTGATCCTCCCGTCCGCGTTCTTGTCCACCCTGAAAATTAATTAAGGCGTCATTAGTAACTGGCTGATTAATTAAAAGGGTTGTTAATTGATTAAGGTTTGTTAATTAAGTGTTAGTGAAGGGATTAATGGGGGGGTTAAGTAAGTATGGCTTACATGTCGAAGAAGGTCTGGAGGCGGCTGTCAAAGCTGTTGTCGGAGATTTGGTCCCAGAACTCGAGCAGCTCCGCCTTGCTGATGCTGTCGCCGGAGATGTTCCGCCGCCTCGCCAGCGCGTCGAACAGCTCGCCGGCGAACTCAAGCTCCTTCATCCCTGCAGTGATGTTCGTAATTCACCACGAGTTAAAATCGTGTAGTACTAGCTAGATGAGCAATCGTAGATAGATAGCTAGAGGATTGCAACTTACCGATGCACTGGCCGAACTTGGAGCGGTGGAGGAGGCCATTCTGGGAGAGATCGTCGAAGCGCTTCTCGACGGCGGGCCAGCCGGAGGCGCCGTCGGTGCGGCTGATGAACTTGAGCCCCTTGAGCGCGTGCGCGGCGGCGGACTTGGAGCGGTCGATGCGGCCGGGGCCGGCGCCGCGGCGGTTGATGGACGCGAGCCGGCGGAGCTCCTGCGAGACCTGCTTGATCCGCGACGAGGCGTTGCGGATGACGGCGTGGCCGAAGGACGAGGACCGCTTCTCCAGGGTGCGCGCCAGCAGCGTCACGTCCGAATCGTCGGCCCCCGCCGCCGGCTTCACGCTGTGCACCGCCACGGAGTCGTCGCGCACGTCGAGGGTGATCTCGACGTAGTCGTCGTCGTCGTTGCCGCCCCCGGCGCGATGAGGGACCGGCGCCCCGGACGGCGCGGAGAGCGGCGCGGACACGGACTCAGCGAACCGCGCGCTCTTCCGCGCCGCGGACCGCTTGCTCAGCGGCCCGCTGTGCGGCACGACCCTCTCGTGCCCACCGCCATCACCGGCCTCAGCGATGTCCCCGCCTGCGCCGCCGCCGGCGTCCGCCCTGTTATGCATGGCTTCCGGCGCGCCGGTTCCTGCCCTCAGCCTCCACGAAACAACGTGACACGGGCGTAGGATCTGGAGCTAGCTAGCGGAGGTTACTACTCGACCGATCTTGTTAATGGCGGTTTCGTCTGTCTGTCTCGGTGGCGGGAGGAGGTGGTCGCCGGGGGGGTGGATGGACGGATGCGTTTGGCAAGGAGGGGGGGGGGACGGGTATTTATAGCGCGGTGAGGTGTGGAGCGGGTGGGGTGTTTCGCTGCCCGTCGCCGCCGTCTTCATCCTGGCCGCGTGGTGGGGTGGGCGTGTAGTCGCATGGTAAGGTGTGTGGGTTTGGAGGGGCGAAAAAATCCGCGGTCAAGAGGCGGCTGACGCGGATTCGCCCGTTCCTGCGGCAATTTGGGCTCCTTTCTTCTCCTCGTCCTTTCGTTTCTCTTCTTTCGAGTTTTTTTTGCTTTTTGCTTTTTTACTTTTGGCTCCTCTCAAAATTAAAATAAACAGGACTTTTTAAAGTAGATTCTATTAATAGTTTGTTGAACTTAAAACCATATATACCATCTATATCAGTATCTTCATCATCCGTTATTATCTCGAAAAATACAAATAAAATATATCAGTCATAACAAAAAGCTATCGATTATAGTAAAATAAGAGGCCTTCATTTCGTTTTTTTTCCCTTTCCTTTCCTCTTTATGTTCGGTTCGTAAGATCCATATAGCTCGAGCAGTGGCATTTTAGTTTTAGGCGACGCTCTATCCCGCTTCAGACTTCAGCCGTGTACTTCGGCTTGTGACTTCTGATTGAAATTGCATTGTAGCAGTTGTTAGCTTTTTCTAAAGAAAAAAAATAAAAACCATTGTATCATCATGCAAAATGCAAAGAAATAAAAAGGAAAGGAAATGGCAAAAAAAAGTCAAAAAATCCAAAAAAAACTAAAATAAATCGATATTACAAATTGATGTTTTCTGGCTCTGCTCATTTCGTCTTCAGCTTCTAGCTTCTGGCTTATTTTTCACTATTCATAAATTTCATCTTTTTCTTTTCTTTTCTTTTCTTTTTTTTTTTGCTTTTTTGAGCTTGTTTGCTGGTTTTTTCGTATTCGTTTGCATTGTCCATGATAGGTGAACTCGTATTTTCTATTTTTAAATTTTTTAAATTTAATTATGTCAAATAAGTTACTACCATCAGTTATAATGTAACTTTAGTCCTAAACTAATTTATTTTAGCCTAATCTAGTTGTACCTAAGTATCTTTTGATTTAAATAAATTAAAAATAAAAAATATGGTGGTGCTGCTGCACATGTATGCTTCTGTGGAGAATGTGCAGCTTTGTGGCAGTCAGCTTACGTCCTCTCGTGTCAGGTGATCCATCTTTTCCTCTCGTGTCAGGTGGTCGATCTTTTGCGTGACAAGGAGAGGTTTTAACCGCTGAGCTATCCGTGTATGTTACCGTGCACCGCGTCCCGTTTCCCCACGCGCACATTTGCCAAACGCAGAAACCTGCGTCTACTAATCGTACCGGCTGCCTAGGGAGCATTCAAGACACTACTAGAGATTTCGTGTTCTACTCTCTTTGCATCGAAGTCCGCTTGCTTATCGTAAGTTGTACTTTTTACTTAACGTATTTAGAATCGCTGCTATCAAATATTCAAAAGTTTGATGTTAATATATTTAAAACTATTTAAATTAGTTATATAAAAAGCATATCATTAAATTTGTTGTTAAAAATACATTTATAATATTATAATTTTAAGTTATATCTTACTATAAAAATATAATAAAAGTAACAGTTAAACTTACATTTATGAGACTGTAAAAAATAAAAACATGGAGATAGTATCTTTTATGCTTTGCCACTTTGACCATTTTGCCCCTTTTCTTCCTCCCCTTTTTCCTCCACCCCTCACTAGTCATGGCAAGCTTCTTGTCCACCACCATTTCTTCTATGAAAGACATCATGGACCGCGGATTATGATCTCCTGGAGAATGCTGGCATAGGAGAGAGTGCTCAACAGGGTGGAGACTGGAGAGGCCTTGAACGGGGAGGTCTGTGGCGGCGGAAGCAAGGAGGCTATGGGATGAGAGGAATAGCCAGAGGCGGCAGAAGAGAAGGATTCGACGGTGAGACCAGGGAGAAGGATCTGGTGGTGCGTGGAGGAGACGGTGGCGGGGTAGGAGGTCAAAAATATTATTAGTATACTCCTTTTGTCCATAAATATAGATTATTTTTTATTTTTTACAGTTTTCAATGTAAGACTTTAACTATAATTTACTATTACAATATACTAGCAAAATTATAAAAAATATATATTATGAAAATATTTTACAAAATAAACACAATAATATTATTTTATATAGTCAATATATATACTTTAACATATATATTAATAGCTAAAGCTAAAAAAATTGACCGTATAAAATCTAAGACGACCTATATTTATATAGAGAGAATAGTATATATACATATATACGATACTGCAATGAGTACCATCTACCACCAGTCTCCAAAAAGAAAGTACGATCTACGGTACCGCGCCTGCCTGCAATTCTATACGTACACGCACGTAAGTATGTGCACGTACAATACGGGCATGTGTCGCCGTACCGACATGCTGCCCATACACGGCGCAAGGAGCTACTAGCCTACTACCACTCTACCAGTATGGTCAGACGCATGCAGAGAACACTGTACCACGTATGTCATGACTCTTGACAGCCTTCCCCGGACGTTTCTGCTTCGCCTTACTGCCTGCGCCGTCTACTCTTGCAGGTTTCGTTACCGTTCTCTAGAGGAGGCTTCAGTTCAAAGGGAAATTTAACTATTTGTCACTCTTAAAAATACCACTTATTCAAATGACACTCTCTTCATTGCAATTAATATTTTACCACTCTCGAGCTTACGTGGCACATAGTCACCGCCATGTCAGCGCCCGACCTCCCCGCGCCCGCGCCTGCTCGCCTACCGCAAGATTTCGCTGAGCGCGTGGCGAGCGGGAGTCGCGCGGCGCAGCGCGGGCGCGGGAGGCGCGGGCGGCGCGCAGCGAAGGGAGGCGCGGCGCGGCGAAGGGGGACGGAGGCGCAGCACGGGCGCGCACGGCGAAGGGGAGGCGCGGGAGGCCGGGCGGCGCAGCGTGGCGCGGGAGCGCGGGGAGTCGCGGGAGGCCGGGTGGCGGCGCGGCGGTGGCGCTGGGAGGCCGGCGCCGACATGGCGGTGACCAGCGCCACGTAGGCTCGAGAGTGGCAAAATATTAATTGCAATGAAGAGCGTGGTATTTGGATAAGTGGCATTCTTAAGAGTGGCAAATAGTTAAATTTCCCCAGTTCAAATGGAATCAGGCCCCCGGCCGACGTTGCCCGCCGGCTGCGGCGCGTGCCGCCGCGTTGCGTCGGCCCTGGCAACTGGCCGAGATCGATCGAGCCCGGACATCTTCTTACAAAAATAGCCCCTCACCGAGTTTGACTATCGTAGCAGACAATATCTATTACTTATCGTGTCAACAGATCTCGGCAGGGCATGATGTCTGTGCGAGACGAAGGCATCTCGACAGGCGAGTAGACCGTGCGGTAGCTGATGGAGTCTACGGTGTTACTGAGCTCAGTGGCGGAGGACGGGAAAAAAATGAGGTGAGGCGGATCGCCCGCCTCCCGTCGCCCGCCGGCCGACCGGCCGCCTCCCGCCTCCCACCGGCCGCCCGCCTCCCGCCGCCTGCATCAAGGTCTGGCGCATGCCAAGGCTTGCCCTATCGGGTCCTCCGCCACTGACTGAGCTCCACTAGCTAGGCAACGTCTAGCCTCCGCGTGGGTGTTAGTTCTTTTCTAATTAGATGAACACACGTTCTTTTGTACACAAGGAAAGAATTATATTATTCAGATGCATCGCTCGACATTATCAGGGTTTAGCTGCCCGATCCACGTTATTGGCATTACTCGCATGTGAATGAAGCATATTTTTTTCTTGAAGGTCTTCACCTGCTCTACAATCCTTCTAACTATGAAATCTCCTAAATCACAGCAAAATCACTCCAAAAAACTATTACAAACTCCCCTTTTAATCTCTCTCTTTCTTTTCCCATGTCGCTCTCTCGCTCGGCAGGAAAGAATCCAAGCGGCACATCTTCGGATGGGAGGGCAAAGAGCAAGGTCACCCATTTTATGCACGCGGGAGGGCATTCACGACTGATATGCCCATGCGGGTGCACGCGGGCATGGAAGGCCACAAAATCCCTGCCGAATGTGATGAGAATCAAGTGTCGCGTCGCGTCGACGTGTCGTCATCGTCGGCCCCTCAAAGATTCCCCCTACTCTATCGGTTCCCTCTACCCCTAACTCTTACTGAACCCAACCACCTACTGAGCTCCCATTACTCAGTAGGAGCTACGCCCCTATGAGCCAGGGGACTCGGCAGCACCATGGGCCCAACCGCTGTCGTGCTACCGCGTTGCCTGCTGCACTCGTGAGCTCTTACCGAACTCTGGTGACGCGGCAGGTGACACATGTCACCTATCAAGCTCGGAAACGGAGCTATTCTTCAAAAAAATAAACATCCAAAGCTAAATTCGAAAAAAGAAATAGCCTATTTATATGAATAGTTCAATCGATTGTGTGCATGGTAAATGGTAAATTCAGGTGTACTAGTAGTACTAGTTTCCACAGGGACGGGGATGTGTGGGCACGGCGCAGATTCTCTGACGTAGAGGAGCTAAGTCACAGCGTGACTTAGCTCCTCTACGCCGTTCAATCTGAGATGAGTGGTTCAAATTTTTTTGAGTTTTGATTTTTTTACTTTTAGTTTTTAGTTTTTTAGTTTTATTTTTTCTAGTTTTTTTATTTTTTATATTATCTGTGTTAAAATAACCTATTTTTTATTTATAAAAAATATGTTATTTTAACACATATAATATAAAAAATAAAAAAAGATAAAAACTAGGAAAAGATAAAACTAAAAAACTAAAAACTAAAAGTAAAAAAAAATCAAAACTCAAAAAAATCTGGATCACCCATCACAAAATGAACGGCGTAGCTCCTCTACGTCAGAGAATCTCGCTCGGTGTGGGCATGGCTGCACCGCTTCCAATGGTCGAGGATATGATTGCTAGTTTCCACGGGGATGGGGATGTGTGGGCATGGCTGCACCGCTTCCCATGGTTGAGGATATGATTGCCGATTTTGGTTCGTTGCAAGAGAGACCGGCGAACGCAGGGGCGGAGAGAAGGGGGGCGGGCAGGGGCCTGGCCCCCCCCAATGGTCCACCAGACCCCCTAATCCCAATGCCCAATGGTCCACCAGACGTCCAGATCCATGCAAAAAGAAAACGAAGTTGAAGAGTCACATACTCACATTTTACATTTATTCCGTGAATGATGAATCGGTGAATGTTGAATGCGAATCGACTACTACTACTAGTCTACTACTACTCGTCTCCCATCTCGCCGTACAGAGGCAAGCGGCAAGCTGGCAAAGGTGAGCAGAGGCAGAGCGCGAGCGCCGAGCGGCGGCGGGCGGTGAGCTCGAGAGAGAAAGATCCAAAGCGTTTTGCACCTTTGTTCGAACAAATTGCAAAGTTAGATGAAGCGCTTTACAACATTCGGTTTGAGCAAGACGGCTAGAAGCCCAAACCGACCGTCAAGCAATATGTAAGGCCTCTCTGTTTCCTTTTGTCTTGAAATACTATTTAAATTTCTCGCAACACCGAGTTAGGAGCTCTTTCTAATTTCTGCAAATTCAATGATTAGTAATATGTTTTCTTGATGAATAGGTTCAAAATTGTCCAGATCGCTTTAGTTATCTAGTACTCGAGATAACTTGTTATAACTCTGGGACTTGGCTCTGCTTAGCCTAGTCCCATCCTTTGTCGAGAAATATGGGAACTAGCGATCAGTTGTTTCGGTTGTCTTCTTCCTTGCTTGCTATGTTATTTTTATATATAATCGTAAGTCAGTAACTTCGTGTATGATCTCATGATTGCTGCCGAAGCGACTTCTAGGGCCAGGGCGGCAAAATTTAATACTATTTTGCCGACACACGCGCCAGTGGCCCATGACGCTGGCGCCTTGGCGGGTCGGCCCCCCCTTGTCTGGATCCTGGCTCCGCCCCTGGGCGAACGCCTCTCTCTCACACACTCGTTTTTTCAGATCATACATTTTGTTTAGATCATATTGCACAGGTAACCGTGTTACAACTTACAAAAAGACTGTTCTATTTTATTTTAGCTTATAGCTTTTAACTGTGATTTATGACTTTTGAGCTGTTCGTAAGACAGAATACGCAGTAATAGGAATTCGCGTGCGGTTTTAGCCGATATAAATAAAGTTGCTAAATTATGTACTACAATCAACTTGTAGACCCCGCCCTAAAAAGATATTCCATTTAAAAGTTAATTACTGGAAAAGTCAAAAAAACAGCTTTTAAAAACTGAAAAGAAGAGACCCACATATATGTCTTCTTTCTTCCCCTGGCAAGCACGTAATATGTTTTGGGTGGGTTCTTTTTTGCTACGGCTGATAGTTTATAGACCTAACATAATTTTCTGTGCTAATAAATTAAATACCAATAAGTTGTTTTAAAAAGACTGTCCTGATAAACTATTTAAAAATTATGGTGAATAAACAGTCCGATTTGATTGTTGAGAGAAGTCATTAGCTGGAAAGAAGGGGCTCTTTGTTAGAGATACATGTCTCTGAGTAGCTGATCATATTTTATTTAGATCATACAGTATGTTTCGTACTATACTACATACACCATGTCAATGCAAATGCAAGTTTAGTAAGTGCAGGTATACATCACTATGAATGCCAGTAGCTAGAGTTTGGTAAAATCAAAAGTGTGCCCACATGCTCTCGTCGTTGCCTACGGAGGTGCTTGTGCAACAGAAAGTGAGCAGAGCATCTGACCAGTCACTTTCTTCGACCACAGAAGCACCAGGCTGCAGCGAAAACGGCTTCCCTGTCCTCGTATGCGGTGTTCCCTTCCGGTCTCTCGATCTGAACCGCTTGCTATTGATCCAACGGCCCACCGGTACAACTTTTTATATTTTCATCATTTACCTATTTTCACCTGAAATTTTAAAAATAAAAATATGTTAATCCATCATAAATAAAAAAATACAGAAAAATAGGTTTTTTTTGTTTTGGTCTCAACTCCTCAGGGTAGATTTGATGAAATCGTTTTCCTAATCTATTTTTTAAATCTAAAATTATATATTTTATCTATATCGATATTTTTAACATCTAATATTATCTAAAAACTATAACTAAAAATCATCGGTTACAGCTTAAAAACTATCGCCAGAAAAAAAAAAGAGCCGAAACCACCACGCTTTTCCTCGGCTCTAACTTGGGTTTTGCCTAAAGTATATGCTTCGGTTCAGGCGATATGCGCGGTCGATCTGGTTGTCGCCTCTTTTGCTTTTCCTGTGATATTATTCTGTTCGAAAGGCAATAAGGGTACGTGTCAGCGCGAAGAGGTGTGTACACGGTGCTTTCTACGCCTCCTGGACGGATCGTAAATCACGTGTGGTTACTCGTGGCACCGGCGCACGCATAGTTGCTTCGAGATTTTTTCGTCGTGGAAAATTCATATGGACACTTTTAAAGAGTTTATTTTTTTTTCTCCCTTTCATATCTAGGATTTTCTTTTGAAACAATATCGTTCGTTCGTATCTAGGATTGACTAACCTAGAAAAATGTCGATTCTAGGCTGTGATCATTTTGCCTTCAGCTTTTAACTTCTGGCTTATTTCTCACTATTCATAAATTTCGTCTTTTTCTAAACTTTTAACTTTTTATTGAGCTTTTTTGTCGGTTCTTTTTTTTCCGTATTTGGTTGTATTATACGTAATGGGCTAACATATTATATATATTTTTTAAATTTTTAAATTTAATTATGCTAAATAAGAATCTGTCAGCTACAATATTTTTTCAGCTAGCTACAGTGCTTTTCAGCTATAAGCCACCAAAAAAGCCCAAATGAATAGAAGCGATCTGACCTTTTCTTTCTTCAATTAAATCGCACAGGGAATTTCGTTTTGTTTGACTGCGTGCGTGCATGCATGCATATTGCCATCGCCCTCTCTTGGAAAACTTGAAAAATTCAACGGTTTGTTTCTTCCCGATGGAAGGAAAAAAAGACATGAATTCGTATATTTCTCCCACTAGTTGATGATAAGATGTCAAAGTTGTTTAAAATTGCATAGTCTTTTATACGTGGATAGTACACCATCTCCATCATAGCTTTGTTAACTGCCTTAAAAAGACATAATTTTGCTAATGAAACCGCATTTTCTGCTCTTCTGGGTAAATTCATGGTACAAGTCACATACATGGAAATGCAAGAAGGACGTCAGAATCGCATGGCGTGCTAATGGGAGACTTGAAAGTTGGAACTATTCGTACATGTTAAACCAGTAATTGGTTTTAGTTATTTGTTGCCCAGATCAGACAACTCCGAGACCTCCTTCTATTCAGAAATTGTAAGTACTGAGTAAAGGTTGATGTCAGCCAAATGTTGTTTATTATTTCAGATCAAACAAATCCTAATCCCAGGTCAAAAAGCTGCAGGGTTTCCTCAGAGATTGTAAGCATGGATAGCTTAGCTTTGTATACATTTCTTTTGACTCATTAATTGCTTGCTCCTGATCATCTTCCACTCTGCTTTTGCTGTCACAGTCTCACTCTTCCAACTATACACCCTGCTTGTGCAACAACTGCCTGGGTCAAATATCTGACAAGGTCTTTGCCTCTTAGCTAGGACAGTTTCAGATGTATGCATTAACAGCTGAACAAGAACGTTCATGGAAATGCCGCTGTGGTACAGCACTTCCACTGCCTGCGTTCATGCATTCTTCCCTTGGCTGCTTCGGATTTCCTATTTTTCGGGTCGTTTTCCAGCTCATTTTTTTTCTAACTGCATTCAGGTATGCATGCATGGATGGACTTTTCCACATGCTTTAATTTAGACTGAGCACTGAAGCTTCTTAATTTGCACGAGCATGAATGTAATTAAGCTGTTCAAGGTCCATACAAGTGGCATGCATGCACGCGAAAGAAGTTTCTTGAGAAAATACTTTTGAAAGTTCGTAGTATTGTTGGTAAAAGAGCGAAAGGGTCTCTAGCCCAATGGTTAGAGGTCTGAGTAGCACCTCTCAGGTCCTGGGTTCGACTCCCAGTGGAAGCGAATTTTAGGCTTGGAGGAAAAAATCTCCTCGTCTGCTACCACATCAAAGCACAGGTCTAAGGCCCCGCCAAGGCGTTGATCCAAAGGATCCGCCGGTAGTCTCACAAGGTCGGGCGATGGTGCCGCTGTGTAAGGGTGGAGCAGGGGTTCGGGGGTTTTCTCGGTCTGCGTGAGAAGACCTTCTTCTTAAAGTAATGCCCGGGGGATTCTTCTCCGCGCAGGTCGAGTTTTTTTTTGGTTGGTAAAAGAAAGTTGGTAGTGCCGAGTAGTATTATTTTTGGCAACTGGTCCTTGTTTTTGTTCTCGATTTCCAGATGAAACTACTGCCGTATATAGGCAAATATTAGTGGAGGCAATCCTTCGGAAAAAATCTGTATTTTTTTTCAGGAGCCCATCCCTGGTTTCTGAGTGCATTCTTATCGGCTGCAGCTGATGTCATGTAGTTGTGACTGATGACTTTTGATTCTAGTGTGAGCGTTTGTACGAACGAACTAAATGCCGATAAACCACTTCGAAAAGGTTGTACCGATAAGCCGTTTTAAAAAGATGATGAAAAAACTATCCTGTTTATTTGTTCGAAAGAAATCATAAATCATAAACTATAAGCTAAAAGAAATGAGACCTCCAACGACTCTTTTGGAAGCTCCATGGAAATGGTTCACCTACCATGCATTTAGGCCAATTTTTTTTGTCACAATTTGAAGATGGTTAATTAGTTGATCGTACACGCTAATATAATCTAATCCATTTTAGTTGCAGAGAAAGTTGGAAATTAACAAGATGTTAACTACGCTTCTTAATTATTGGTTGAATGGGTCTATGATATTCAAGGACCAACACTACCTTCATTTGATTCTCTATTGGGAGTTGGTACAATTCCAACTGGGACTTCTTAAAGGAGACAGTATTACTAGTGATAATACATCTCAATATCTACTCCAAAGAGTAGGAAATGGGGAACGGACATTGGCTATACTAGGGGCCTGTTCTTTTGGCTAAAGCTTATAGTTTCTGGTTGCGGCTTGTAGCTTTTAGGTTGTTCGTATGAGAGATTACAGAGTAACATAAATTCACATGCGGTTTTTGCCGATATAAATAAAGTCGGTATAGTATGTACTACAATTAACTAGTAGGCTCTATCTTGAAAAGATACTCCGTTTAAAAACTAGTTACTGTAGAAAAGCCGAAAAGCAGTTTTTAGAAGCTGAAAAGAACAGGACCCTATATGTCACACCACTTGAACTACCAGAAACCTAGATTCTGTTTGGCCTCGCCCCCGCTGCCGCTCCCGATCTTGGCTTCTATGTTGAAGCTGGAGCTAGTAGCAAACCAAGCTTCTTCCTATTTAAGGTTGTGCTCAAAGTAATTTTTGGTTTCTGGCTTTTGGCAAAAAAAAAAAACACTGTAACGACTGGAAATGCATTGTAACGTCTGTTAGTTTTTTCTGAGTAATTAAATTTAAAAAGTTAAAAAAAATGAAAAATGTTATGTAATCACTGACAATACAAAGGAATGAGGGAAAAACAAAAAAACCTAAAAAACAAAAAGACAAAACTAAGATGCTGATGTATTTCAGAAGTTAGAAATAGAAGACGTTTAGTGCGAGATCTAAATTCTTCTATGTACATCTATGCAGATTAATGGAGCACCACACAAGCAGTCATGCCAAGAATTGACTAGCGATTGCATTCTGATGGATCGATCACTCCCTATCAAGTAACAGTTCAAATTGACAAACTAGATTACGTGCCTGTTTTAAATAGTGGCCTTGTTCTTTTTAGTCCCTCTCTTATGAGTTTATAATTTAATTTTTTATAGTATCTAACTTTTATATAGATTATTTTTTAAGATAAGATTTATAAATCGATTGTAGCAGATACTGTCCTAACTTTATCTATATTGATCAAAACCATATGTGAATATTTCTCTCTATACTCTCTCGCGAACAGTCAAAATTAAAAAAATTAAGTAAAAAAGCGTAAACAACAGCTCAAAAAAACATATTCTTTAACTTTTAAACGGTATTGGATTTCGGCTTCTATTAGTAATTATATTTATTAAATTAATAAGATATAGTAAAAAAAAGGTCCAGCAAATCGATATGCAACCCGAAAGGCTGCCGAAGAGTCGGGCAGCGCCAAATGGATAAATTAAGTAATTAACTTATCCGACATATGCATGTTAGACTGTAGATTAGCGAGACGGACGGATTCTGACATGACGAGACATGTCTACGCATTTAGGCTCAGCTCGATCATGTTCAGCTGATATGACCGTGACCGTGAGTACAAAGGTATTGTGCAGCCTTATTATTATAATACTATAATGTAAACTAGTTTTTATAAAGATCATATTTGTATTTCGGTTTAAGTTCCTGATTTCTGATTTATTCTTTATTATTTATAAATTTTGTATTTTTCTAAATTTTTAGTTTTTTTTAGCTTTTTGGCCGATTCTTTTTTCCGTATTCGTTTGTGTTATCCATGATAAGCTAATATATTTTTTCTATTTTTAAAAACTTTTAAATTTAATTACGCCGAATAAGTCATATTTAGTTACAATGTAATTTTAGTCAGTTACAATGCAATTTTAGCCATAAGCCACTATTTTTCAGTCCAACCGAGCGAGGCTTATTCTTATTGTATGTTTCAAAACTGTCCTACAAGGTGGGTTTGTATATCATCGCTATATTAGAGATGGGGAGTTCTCGGTCTCTCCCTATGCCACGTCATCGTTTTTACAAAAAGGCCTTCGCGACTTGCAAAATAGCGTAAGGGTCTTCGGTTTTTACAAAAAGGTCTTTGCCACGTCATCAGTTTTCATGAAAAAACCCTCTATTTTTCAGAAATTATGTATGGACCCTTAGATTTTTTAGGGAAGCCCTCCTTTTGCTTGTTAGCTCCCGTTATTTTTCTAAAATTACATACGGGTTTTTGTTTTTTAGCGAAACAATCCTGAGATTTTCTAGAATTACATATAGACTCTTTTACTTTGATCTACACAGTAATTAGCGTGACGTAACGCTATGCTTCTGCTACTGGTTATTAAGACTTGAGCACTGAGTCCCGTTACATCCATGTAGAGGGCATTATTGCGTGGTCAATCAATATAGTATGTGTGGCAGCAATCCCATTGATTTTTTAAAAAAACCCACATGCCACGCCAACTATCCAGACGGTAGCGCCTCACGTCCATGTAAAGGGGTTACACACTGGAGTTCTCACAACATATAGCTACGGTTCTTTGAAACGATTTACAATAATAAGTGTAGTTTTAAAAATATAGTTTTATAAAAATAAGTGTGGTTCTATAAAATTTACTAAACTTAATAAGGTATTAAAGTCTAGAGATTCTAAGTTTAAAATCTAACTAACGCAATATTTTAAAATAATTACGTCCCACTTCGAATCCACTGTCGTAGACGTGGAGAAGCCTAGATATGAGGGGGTGAATTGGTTTTAACTTAAGAAATATAAAACAAAAAAGAATAAAGCATATATAGCAAGAAGCCAAGAACTATGGGAAACATTACAAAAGCATGACCCATTTGGTTTGACCTTGCACTTGATAATCCCAATAGCGCTCCTTGACGCCTTTTAGTTGCGTCTGAGTACGCACCAACCATATAGCGAGCCACGTAGGCTATGTATACATCCACATCACAATTGCTAGGAAATTTTGTTCACATGGCGACGAAATATCCATCTTATTAAAAATATGCCGATCGATCGATCGATCGATCAACATTTCAACAGGTGTAGGCTTGGACTGATCGATCTTGCTCCCAATCTTCAACGAACGAAAAGCACGATGGTTGAATATCGTATCGATCATCATCCTCTAGTTAGCTAATCATGCTTAATTATTGGTTGAATAGGTACAATTCCAACTGGGACTTCTTAAAGGAGACATTACTACTAGTGATAATACATCTCTAGTATCTCGAGACAACATGAAACTTTTTTTAAAAAGGATGAATTTCGATTAAATTTGAATCTTTACCCAATTCAGAAGTTTCTGGTCAAATTGTGCTTTCCTCTTATGGACACCTGCTTTCTCTAGCCAGTGGCGCCTTCCTAGAAACCGCCTTCTCCCTTGTTACCGATGCCACTCGGCTCAATCCTGTTCATCGCCGCCGTTCACACTGCCGCCACTCGTGTTGTCAAACACCGTACCATGCATCGTTGAGCCCCTGACATCGCCATTACGAACCGCCAATTCACCCGGCCACATGCCTAGCCACTCGAGCACGTCCCGCCGCTGCCGCCAACGGGAACCACCACAACCCAACACACGCGCCCACCTTGACCACGGTCGCTTGCAAGTTTGCTAGCTCCGAGAGGACGCTGAGGCCGAGAAGCCACCGCAGCGGACGACCATGCCACCACAACCACCGAAGGCTCCCTTTTGCCACCTCATCAGCCACGCACCACGGCCGTAGCAAGGGTACCACTATTCCCACTGCCTCCTCTGCCTTATAAAGCCAAATCAATCTCGCCATTAGCCTCCACAACTACGCCACTACTCGCCCACACCTTTCTTCTTCATCTTCGGCCAATTCGTCGCCAATGCCATCGAAGGTAAGCCCAACTTTCCAATTCACTTTATACCTGCACCAAATCTCAATTGCTTTCACCCTTAGCACATATGAGACCTCACAAGCACAACCCTCACGCCTGTAGAGCCCCTAGAGTCCCAGCGATGAGCCCTACTGTCGACCGCCCCAGAGCACCGTAGATAGCCCAACATAGGTCACTTGAACTGCAAACCCTACTGCCATTAGCTTCCCTACTGAAGAATCTAGACCTGTCATTATGAGTTAATGACATGTTTTGGTAATTAATGACAATCAAATTATGGGACTAATTGTTTCATTGAGATGAATGAACAGGATATGTCTCACGATGATGGATGACTTAAGATGAGTTCATGTGGTTGGTTATTCTCAAGCAAATGTAAAGACTTCACACGTGTTGAAAAGTTATGATCCAAACTTAGAGTTGAAATATACGTTGTCAAGCTTCAAGTGGATGCGTAAGGCAAATGTATGACTAGCTAGGGTTAAGGATATGTTCCTAATTTTTTACCGGTCTTGGTATTTGGTTGAAAGATTGGTTTCTAGTATAGGATGCCATACTATTAAGAGGGGTCGCGACTAGTAGCTTGAACGTAACAATTGTTGATAGCTCACTTGATTGCTCTAGCTCTCTCCGTAGCATAATGCTAATAATTTTGAATGTGATTTGAAAATGTTGTAGCTCATGCATAAGTCTTTTGTGACATGTGACTTAATGTTTGTGAATGTGTTTTGTAACATGTCGAAGTCCATGCTATTTCCCCCTCCTGGAGGCATGATGCTAATATTTGACATGTGTCTCTCAAATGATTGTAGCTCATGCAAATGTTGTTGCTACATGTGACTTAAGTTTGAAAAGGCAAATTTGAATTTGATTAAGTCCATGTCGTCTTCCGGTAATGTGATTCCAAAAGCTTGCGGATATGTTCTATGATCTATTGGAAGTCACTTATTAATCTTAAATGTGTATTTCTATAATTTGCAAAGATTTTGTGCAAAGTGGCTAAGAAATATGCATTGTCTTGTAATCTCTAGAGACTGTCCTCATGGTCGCGGCCTGATCGACTTTGTATATGCAGTCAGACCGGCCTAATTAGTTTCACCCGGGCCAAAAGGGCAGTCTGACCGTGGAGCGGTTAGACCAAAGTATACTAGGCGGTCTGACCGATATGTACACGGCGGTCAGACCGACATACGGGTTGCGGTCTGACCGGTCCACAGAACTACCATTCCTTCTCACGGTACATTTTTTCTAGAGAGTGACTTTGCCGATTTCTCTGAAAGCGGTCTGACTAGTGCAATTGCGGTCTGATCGGACCTAGTGGTTAGACCTGTCCCTGTTTGGGCGGTCTGACCGACTTTTCAGTCTAACATCTAGTTTTGTAGCCGTTGAGAGGGCGACAGTATCAACCATATGTTGGCGGTAGTTCCAGCCCTCGGGCTGATTCCTACCTTTTCTTCTCTCAAACGGCTAGTTTTTGAGCCGCCAATTCACTCGGCCACATGCCTAGCCACTCGAGCATGTCCCACCATCGCCGCCAATAGGAACCACTACAACCTGATATACGTGCCCACCTTAACCACGGCCGCTTGCAAGTTTGCTAGCTCCGAGAGGATGCTGATGCCAAGAAGCCACTGCAACGGCCGACCATGCCACCGCAATCATTGAAGGCTCCCGTTTGCCACCTCATCAGCCATGCACCACGACCGTAGCAAGGGTACCACTGCTCCCACTGCCTCCTCCACCCTATAAAGGCAAATCAACCTCGCTATTAGCCTCCACAACTACGCCACTGCTCGCACACACCTTTCTTCTTCATCTCCAGCCAATTCGTCACCAACATCACCGAAGGTAAGCCTACTTTCCAATTTACTTTATACCTCCACCAAATCTCAGTTGCTTTCATCCTTAGCACCTATGAGACCTCACGAACACAATCCCGACCACGCCATAGCACTTCCAAGCTCCTAGAGTCCCAGCGATGAGCCCCATTATCGACCGCCCCATAGCACCATGGATAGCCCAACATAGGTCACTTGAACTGCAAACCCTACTGCCATTAGCTTCCCTACACTCCAGGAAAAATTAAACGTCCATGCTCTTCACTGGAGAACCCCCCAAGCCGCAGCTGTGCCATAGAAGTAGCTCGCAAAGCTTCTACTGCCGCTAGCCCACACCACCACCTCTTGAGCCCTGCCAACCTCAAAAATGGATTCTCGTGACTCCCCTGATCCCAGCGGTAAGCTTGCCTGCCAACAGTAACCTTCATCGGTACATAATCAGCTCACCGGTGCATCTCTCCTGCTTGGGTGCACTGTAGCACGCTTAGCAGGTTGTGGCCCAGGCTGTTCTGGCCCAAAGGCCAAAACCTACTAAGCCAAACCATCAAGCTGAGCCCAGATTGTAGCGACTACTGTTCACAAATTATTGTTCCGAGCCCGATGCTATTCTTGACTCTGACCCACCATGAATAGTGATAACCTGTTACCGTTCATTGAAACCCAATAAACATGTGTAACCATTTTGATCATTTAATTTTGAGCCCATTTAAACCACTTCCAGTTCCGTTTCACCAACCTAGACTCTGACAAAATGCAAACTCAATACTATTCGGACCTGTTACTATTCACAGAAACCCATTTAACACAAATATACCCATTTTGATCGTCTCAAACCCATTTTCAACTCCGTTTAGCTAAACCAAGGACCGCTTAAACCCTATCTGCCTAACCTACTTTATTTGTCTCTTTAGTTATTTTGTTGTATGTTGTTTTCAGTTTGCATTCTGCAAAGTAAGAACTCGTTTGAATCCATTCTTCTAGTTAGCATCTGACTTCGGCTAGCCGGTCAACGGAGGAGCTATAGGAGCAATTAAAGCAGTTGGTGTCCAACTTGAAGCCTAGAGTAAAATAATAAGAGACTATAGATAAAGAGTCAAGTCACATATTTTTAATCATGTTGAACCCATACTATTTAATATATTTATTTGTAGTACTTTCATTATTGTTATGTACACATTGTTATTTATTTATTATAACTATTTACAATGACATGATAATTAGCTATAACCTACTACTGGAAAGCCCTATTTTATTTGAGGGTCATATTCACTTTGACAAACCTTAGTAATAATAAATTACTATAAGATATATCATAGTATAATAAAAATTTCAAATGTTTTACAGTACTAAGAGATTCGATATCTTGCTGGTAGAATTACAAAATGATACTAGGGTGAAGGACAAAGCGTGGAAAGCTACGAGATGGTCGAAATCCATGACCTTACCCTAGGAAAAAGGCTTGGATTGGAGTGGTAGCAGTACCACGATGCACTAGGTCATTGGTTTGTGGATGGCAACCTCATCGATGAAAAGTAAGGACTAGAACCTTATATTGAGTAAAGAACATAGTAACTGCTCAATCACAAGTTTTGATTTTTTTTAAATATGGTCTAGTCAAGTTTTGATGTTTCAAATCTAGTCTAGTAGCTACTCGAATCAATTAAATACCTACAGGGTGTTGGCGTTCCAGATGTGAAAAGGTCCACGTATAAAGGGGTGGTATGGAAGCGGTAAAACCATACTTAACAACGGTAGTAACACATAGAGTTGAAAAGCGCTTTCCACATTGGCCAGTGGAATACCGATTGTGTGGGGCCCCAGCCCTATTAGGTAGAGGCTATAGAAAGATGAGAGCAGTGAAAAACGTTGTTTTCTCAACTCAGTCGCTCACTAACTGTTGTGTGTCTATTGCATGACATTGAGATATCGAGAAATTTTGTGGGTAAAACCGGGCAACTCTACCGTGTTTCATGGGTGTTTCCAATAACATGGTATAAATAGCTCTGGCAAGATTCCAAATTGATAATTGAGATCATTGAACCCCTTTTTTCTTTAAAAAGTTATCTTTTCCTTTTGTGTTCTAAATTATTTACAAATAAAACCATATCCACAAGTACCTTAAAAAAACTATTATATTCCCATCTCTTGATAATCCTAGCAAGTAGTTAAATAGCATTTTTCATATGGCTTGTTGAATACAGTTGGTTGTATTCAATCTTACTTTATTTCCATCAGAACAGATACCAGAAGAAGAATGTGTGTTTCAAGTTTTCGTGTTAGGGTTACGACCGCACTCAAGTGTTCGTGTGGAAATTTCTTCGGTTTTTTTGAATGTAACTTAAGTTTTGGGCCTGCACGCTCGTTAAATTTCTAAAGTTGACCGTTAGATCATATTTTAATTAAGTTAACTATTTTTAAATATTTGTGATCAGATATGATATTTCTTCTATCTGCAACTGAACTTCTAGCCTATTGCGGGATGTACGACGGCTTTGTTTGCAAAAATTAGGCTGGTACATATGCTCAACAGAGTAGAATGGGGAAAGACATTGGCTATACTAGGCCACCCCACTTGAACTACCGGAAACCTAGATTGTCTGTTTGGCCTGGCTCCCGCTTCCACTCCCGCTCCCATTCTTGGTTTCTATGTTGAAGATGGAGCTCGTAGCAAAGCAAGTTTGTTCTTGTTTAAATTCTCCTATGTACATCTGTGTAGATAAATGGATCACCACACAAGCAGTTATGCCTAGAATTGACTAGCACTTGCCATTCCGATGGGTCGATCACTCCCTATCAAGGAACAATTCGAATTGGCACAATAGATTACAGTAAATAGCTTTCAAACAGAGTGTCTTTTTAACACGGAGTTTATATGTCGATTATAGTAGATACTGTCCTGACTTAATCTATATTGGCCAAAATCGTATGCGAGTATCTCTCTCATGAATAGGCAGAATTAAAAAATTAAGGAAAAACCATAAGTCATAGCCTAAAAGAACTCACCCTTTAGCTTTTAAACGGATTTTGGTTTCTCTCGGTAATTATATTTATTAAACTAATAAGACACGGTCAGAAAATAGGTCCAGTAAATAGATGGGCAACCCAAAAGGCTACCGAAGAGCCAGGCAGGACCAAAAGAATAAATTAGCTTGTACTTGTTAGACAATATATTACTGAGTAGGGGTGAGAAACGGTAACAGATAATCCATTTTATCTAATATTTATATCCGAGAAAACGCGAATATGGTAAGCAAAATCCGTATTAAAAAATATTCGTATTTGTATTCAAGAATATTTGTATCTGTATTTGAGAATATTTGTATTCGCATTCGTATTTAAGAATATTTGTATTCGTATTCGATATTATTTGATCCATTTTTGGAACATGGGAAAAAGATGAACGAATCTTGTGATTCGAAATTTAAATTTGGGCAGTATGAAACAAGTAACTATTTCAGTAACCGATCAAAAACCAGTGAAAAATCGGCAAAACCGCTAGGAATTTATTCTATCGAGATATTCGTATTCGACCGAATTAAGTACATATTTGATTCGAATTCGTATCCATTACAACATTTAATTTGTATCCGTATTAAAAAATATTCAAATTTATATTTATTTTAAAAATATAAATTTATATTTATATTTAAGACCATTCGATTTTATCCGATCGGTTTCATCTCTATTACTGGGACGGACGGGATTCTGAAATGGACAAGCCATGCTAATGCATGTAGGCCCAGCTCGATCGTATTCGGCCGATATGACCGTGAGTACAAAACCATTGTGCAAACTAATTATTACAAAACTATCATAAAATTATATTTTTATAAAGTAGTTTTATAAAACTGCACCTATTCTTACCTAACATTTCAAAGAACGTAAATACTTCCATGTACTGTCCTGACCAGATGGGTCAGCGTGTCAAAGTGGGTCTGCATATTGTTAAGATTTCAGCACTGAATCCCGTTACGTCGATGTGGAGAACATTATTACGTGGCCAACTGCCTCAGCATGTGTGGCAACCAGATAGCATTGTGGGCGTGGCAACAATCCCATTGATATATTTAAACCCACATGCCACGTCAACTGGCCACATGATAGCGCCTCCACGTCGATTTAAAGAGGTTCCATGCTAGAGTTTCAATGATATGCAGGTCTACTTGGTCTACTTTATCATAACGGCAGCAGATGATAGCTAGCAGTATGATTCTTTGAAATGATTAATAATAATAAGTGTAGTTTTATAAAATTTATTAAACTTAATATGGTATCAAAGCTTAGAGATCATTAGTTCAAAACCTGGCTAACATAATATTTTTAAATACAATTCCGGCCCACTTCGAATCTACAGACCTGGAGAAGCCTAAATGCGAAGGGATGAGCTGGTTTAAACTTAAGAAATATAAAACAAAAGGAATAATAGCATATATAGCAAGAATCCAAGAACTACGGGAAACATTACGAAAGCATGACCCATATATAATTAAAATCGTCAAATTAAATCCGCAGCACATTAGGTTTGACCATGCACTTGATAATCCCAATAGCGATCCTCGACGCCTTTTCGTTGCGTGCGAGTACGCACCAACCATATGGCGAGCCACGTAGGCTATGTATACATATCCACATCACAATTGCTAGGAAATTTTGTCCACACGGCGACGAAACATCCACCTCATAAAATATGCCGATCGATCGATCGACATTTCAACAGGTCTAGGTTTGGACTGATCGATCTTGCTCCCAATCTTCAACGAACGAAAAGCACGATGGTTGATCGGAACGATCATCATCCTCTAGTTAGCTAATCATGCTTAATTTACTGGTTAGGTTAAGCATGATATGATGAAGCTAAACCTGTGGGCTAGTCGATCAGCGAATATGTTGACTCTTAACTTGTTAATCTATCTATCTGCCTACCGGAAACCGATCGAATATGTTGAATTGTTGACCCCTAACAGAAGAGAAAATCGAAAAGGAGACGGTTGACGATTAGTAGTTGGTACTTTCTTTTAGATTTTTGGTTTGTTTGAAAGTCAAAAAAGTTAAATGTAAAAAATAAGATGGTCTCTTAAAGTAGATTCTTTAAATAGATTCTGAGTATAAAATTTTATACGTTATCCATATTGATGTTATTCACGTCGATGTCTCTATCATTTATTACCATCAGTCACAACCAAAAGACTTCAGCTTCAGCTGAAAAAAAAACCCCGTTAACTAGCTAGTCAAGCAAGAATTGTTCACGTTGCTGACGTGAAACTAAGCATCAATAAAAAAAAGTAATTATTGATGGAATATTTGTACTGTTAATTAGGAGCTATGGTATATATGATTCATGCATGTGTTGTCCTTCAGTGTACTTTATTTTAAAACAATGAGTTGTCCTTCAGGTAATTCACACAAACGCATGGTCGTTGCGTGTAGAAATTAACGCAATGATATGATGCTATGTTCTTTTATGATGAGCTATTGGCCATATTTTTCTAGATTATGGCTGACGGTTTTTAACTGTGATTGATATATTTATCTATAATTTTTGAGATTGTAGCGGATAGTGTATATGATTTTAGATTCAGAAAACTGTTAAAAGAATTCATTTCACAAAAATCCATTCGAAGAAACAAAAACCCAAAAGAAATAGCCATTCATACATGTAAATTAGGAGATCATGCTTTACTTTCTGAAATACAGTTCGTTTCTAATCAAGAATCAAAGCTTGTAACTAAACCACCAGGGGTCAATAGATCGAAATGACTGGATGGGACACAGCATCATCAGCATGCACACATGCCTGCCGCCATTGCAAGGCCTACGAGGATCGTACCGCTACCTGCGTGCAGAGAAACTTAATTACGATCTAGTTTAATTACCCAATTAGGAATGGCTAATGACGACGCTTGCTGTACGAGCACGCGACGTCAGTATCGTACGGTTGCAGGATCGACGATTCCCTCTGATCAATCGGTCAATCGGTCGCTTCCAGAAGAAGCCGCCACGCCACTTGCTTGGATATTTATACATTTTTTCACAAGCCAAGACTCCGCTGAGGAAATCAGTAAAGAAACAACGTGATTACCTATCTCTATAACTAAGCATCTGCTCATATTAATTTTTAATTTTTAGTTTTAACTTATAAACAGTAATAGCTTATAGTAAGATATATATACGATTTTGATCGATATAAATAAAATCATTATAATATGTACTATAATCGACTAGTAGATCTATCTTAAAAAATATTTTATTTAATAATTAGATCCTATAGAAAACAATTTACTATTAAATACAGTTTTTAAAAACTAACATAGCTCATGGCTTAAGGGGGTGTTCTTTTGGACTTTTAAAAGTGGCTTTTGGCTTCTGCTACAGTACCTAACTTTTAAACGGAGTATTTTCTCAAGACGGGGTTTACAAGTTAAACGATCTACACGTTAAAAGCCTAACATCTGTACCAGCCAAAATCGCAAATGAGTATCTGTCTCTCCGTAATCTGTACCGTAAACAGCCAAAATTCAAAAATTTCAGCCAAAAGCCATAAGCCGCAGCCGAAAAGAACAGACCCTAAAAGCCATGGCTTATGGCTGAAAACACTGTAGCTGGCTGAAAAAAGCACTGTAGCTGACAGAGACTTATTTAGCATAATTAAATTTAAAAAATTTTAAAATATAAAAAATATGTTAGCCCATTACGTATAATACAAACAAATACGGGAAAAAAAAGAACCGGCAAAAAAGCTCAACAAAAAGCCAAAAGTTTAGAAAAAGATGGAATTTATGAATAGTGAAAAATAAGCTGTAAGCCAGAAGCCGAAGTCGAATTGATCAGGGCAGGCTAAACTTCCTCACTTCGCACAGTATACATGCTCTGGTTTGACTCACGTTTTGCACGTGCCGTCCACGGCCTCTTCTGGGTTACTACGTGTGTACTACTCTAGATGTTCATACTTTTGTCACACTTATTTGTTTAGACTTTTTCTTCAGTTTAAAAGCAAAAAACCAAAGATTAAACAAAAGATTAGCTTTTAACCAAGCTTTTGAAAAGTCATAAGCTACTCTACAACTATAAGCCAAAAGCCAAAAAAAAAGGTGTGTTTATTTTGGCTTTTACGGGTTGAGAATATGCCTTGCCACTCAACTTCATAGAAATTACCTACCAATACTATTGTTTATAATTTTCTTTCTTTTCTGGATTGAACCGTGATTACCAAGTTTATGGTCATAAATTGAATTACCCTGATTATTATGTGTTTTACCAATTGTTGTGATTCAATTTATTTTTTGAGTGATTCATACAGTTGTTAGTCGAATCTCATGAGACCACGATGAACTTCAGAATTATTAGATCGTAATAGAATTTATATTCAACACTAGAACAAAAATATTTTAAACATTTCAACACTAAACTATTGCTCAAAAGCCAAAAAAGTTATAATACCGAAAGCCTAGCTTGGCCTAAAGTGAACTACTTTTAAAATCCCTAAACAAATAAGGCCTAGATAGATAGGCGCTTACTTGCTGGTATAACCGTCCGTTAGTTTTTTTTTTTTGAGGTCAATGGGAGGCGTGATCTCCTCCGTCGATTTTGCAATCAGATGTTATGGCCCAACGTGTAACCGGTAGCCATATTTTAGTGCAGTTTTGATTAATTGGTTAGTATAACTATCTTAGGACACAAACAACCCAGAGGTTCCCGTACAATCCCAATAATTCCTCCTCTTCCATAATTAACCTAACTAACACGTAACCGATGGGTCAAACTATGGCCTTTAGCCATATAAACATACATGGCCTGCATGTAGCTCCATTGCTGGATGAGTGATGCTAGTCTTAATTTTCTTCTCTACCAACTTTATATTCTTATCGTGTCCTACAAATTGATCAATTCGGGATTATGTCACTGTCATTAGTCAAATCATGGTACAGTGCATGGGACAAATCATGCATATGTATGATGACATTATCATTGCCAAATTTACAATAATCTAGTGGGTTTTATGTTAATTGGGAGGAATCCAACGACAGGTTTGACTTGTAAGCAGCTTCTTTGTCTTGTATGTGCAAACGTTGTACAAGGCGTGGGTAGGGTCCTAGGGATGCGCATCAATAATGCCCCTTTGCTAGCTCAATGTTCATAGTTCGCTTTCATCCCAATACATGTCGTCACTACCAAATGACTAAACGATATGCTTAATTTACATGTCAGAGTGGAACCGAAGAAAACTAGTAGTACTCTGCTTCATGATCTAACGAATCATTTTTTTTCATTCCAACTTCCAACAACCGATCAAACAGCTCAGAGCACGAGTATAGATTTTTTTTTTAAAAAAATAACCTATTTTTTATTCTGAATTACAATATTATACCTATATTTTATTTTTATTTTTTTTTATAGTTTTAATTATCTATCGTTTCACGGTTGGGCAACTTAGGCTAGTCACCTAACCGTTAAGCGACACGTGGTCAAGTCGCCCAACCGTTGGACGACTAGGGGGCTATACCCCCATGCGCTTGCGACTCGCTGAGCGCCATGCGCTCATTTCAGCCGAGAGGAAAGATAGTAAAGGGAGAAGGGGAGAAGAGGAGAGGAGGATGAGCGGAGGAAAGGAAAGGGGGAGGAAGAGGAGAAGAGAGGAGGAGAGGACGAAAGGAGAGGAGAGAAGCAGAGGAGAGGGAGGGGAAGAGAGGAGAAGAGATCTGCGTATCGACGACGGTGAGTTCTTTATATTTTTATCGAGCACCTCGATTGCCTCGATCACCTCACCATTGACGATGTGCCCTGGGAGCTGTACTTTAGTCAGGAGATGGTGGACTGCGCCCCCGTCGGGCTGTCGCGCTATGCTAGTGCAACTAGGCGTACTGGCTCATGCGGAAGAAGCTCGTCTTTGGTGTGTTCATCGAGTACTATGCAGCGCACAGGGTGATGCACCAGTTCGGCCTCCACCAGGTTGTTCTAGTCCCCATCGGGGCGTCAGGTGCCTAACTCGGTCCATGCGTGAGTTACACATAACTCATGTCCTTATATTTTTCAGTTCTGTTACGATGCCTTCTAATTGTAGTTGTACATTTCGCACGCACAATAAGAGGGGTGGTAGTGGGATGAGCTGGGCCAGGAAGATGGCGCTGTGGCTGGCGGAGTAGGTGGAGGCACTCGAGGACTTCGTGCAGGAGGGCGCCGTGTATGACCCTAGTGCGTACGACTAGTACCTATGTTGGTATGCTCTGCAGACACACACACCAGGCTGGTGCATGTCGTTGACCCTCGCCCTGTTCACGTACTAGCATTGACCGATGCGTACCCCGTGCACTTAGTGTGGAACTTTTCCCTCGTGGTAGGTACACTTGTGTTTCAAAATGTTTGAGTATGGTTACCACAATTTCTAGTTTGATGCTTTCATGTACTTCTTACAGATGAACATCGCTGTTGGGATTGCGAGGGACATTGGGTTGATCGTGGGCAGGGTCGCCCGTGGTTTGGAGGTGACACGCGATGAGCTGCTGCAGGTTGTCCATCGGGTCTGTATTGCGTCAAGGCTAGGGATGGCAATTGTGCCTGTTTACCCATGTGCCCACGGGTACAGAGCCTAATGGAGCTGGGTATGTGATGTTTTCTTTACTCATGGGCATGAAAATGGGGGGACACTCTACCCGTCGGGTAAACAGGCACAGGCATGGGTAAGCTTCACCTGTACCTATCTCGTGCATTTACCCACGATATAGATTAACAGGTGGCACAGTTATTGTTGTTGCTTTCTGATCAAACATTTAGTTTGCTAGTATTTTCCCTTGATTCATTAGAAGCACTCCTTGTTTGCAATTATCTGGTGCATGCTTGCTTGTACATGCATATTTTTAATACTTCAATTAAGGGGGATCTTCTTCAATTGTGCAATTCCCTACTCTATTGCTGTTACTTAGAACTGATCCTAGACTCTTTAGCTCCTGACCTAGGGGATAATTGAATTTTATAATAAGTTTGGAAAGGACCCTAGAAGGAATCTACTAGTTTGAAACTGAATTTAAACAAAACTAAAAAGATAGCTATTATATTTCCTAGTAACAGCTGCTGCTTATATGTATCTGTCATTAGTTCAACTCTTAGATGGTGACTCAGTTCGTGGGTAAACGAGTATACCCGCGGACGATGGGTATGGGCGATGTTCTTCACCCATCGTTCTTCGTGGGCATGCCCGTGGGCATAAATTGGGGGTCGTGGGTATGGGTATGGGCGAGCACTACCCATGCCCGCTACACCTGATTGCCATCCCTAGTCGAGGCGTGCCATCGCCCTCTCGTCATGCAGGATGCTCCTGGAGGTAGCCACATTGACGCGTACGCCGAGGCCACCATATCTTGTAGCTCAGGTAGGAGGCTCGTAAGGGCCACATGCACGTACCTCACCAGCGCCTGACCAGGCCAGAGGGTTAGGGTGGGGACATGCCTACCCCCAGACACCACCGTCGTCGCCACTGGGCTAGGCCAGAGGGTTAGGGTAGGCACGTGCCTACACACTAGCACCACTATCATTCGTGGACCCCTACCCGGCAGTGTTAGGGCAGTACACATTGTTCAACTAGGGCCAGTACGATAGTTGGCTACAGGCCAAGGCCCACGTGGAAGGTACATTTTGTCTCTTGAGATTTTTTTGCATCAATATATTGCAGGAATAAACTATACCTGTCCTCAGCCTGCACCCATCGATGTTCTTTCTAGGTCATAGCTAAGCAGTGCCCTAGTAGCCACGCAGCCACAGGTGGAGTCGACCCCTGAGGTGTTGGGAGCATGGGTCAACAGGGCTCTTGACCATATCACCCTGTGGGGTGTCGACACCTCATGCTGAGGAAGGCCAAGTAGGGTCGTACGGGCAAGCACTGACCGAGGGTGGGACGTGGCAACAATGGAGAAGGTGTTGCGGATGGTATAGCTGGTGGCGAGTAGTGGGTCATCCTTTCGCTTTGTGTACTTTTTTCGTTGTGTATGTATTTTACTTCGTAGGTACTATGACATAGTTATGTATGAATTCTCTCGTGCATTGTAATATAACTTACCGTAGTACTTACCAATCGTTCATACCTCTATCGCTAAACCATTGGATGACTTGGCAACACGTGTTGCTTAACCGTTGGACGACTATTTGCCGGCAAGTCGCTCAATCGTAATGAAGGGGAAGCTGGAGCGGCGGGTAGAAGTTGCGGCCACTGTGGCCAGGAAGACCACACCGTGAGAAGTTGCAAGGCACCTACCAATGAGTAGAAACACCAGTGTGAAGTGCAGAACACCGAGCTAGGCCACAAGGTCAAATGGCTAAGTTCTACGCGGTAGTTTGACCCTCTCCGTCCATATGCTCCATGTATTTCTAATTCCCTAAAGGCACACTTGTCCCATCCTTGGTTCGTTTGCCTGTGTGCCATGTAACTCCCTTGTCGGATTAATTGCCATGTTGTTATCGTTACACTATTTATCCAAAGTTCTCCTCCGTGTATGAATTCCCTATTGCATTGTAATATTACTTACCTTCCTATTTATGAATCGTTGCTACCTCAATCATCCTCACAAAATTCAGAAATTTATTGCACTACAACAATATACGACGATCACAAAATGTTATTGTAAGTCTAACAAATTTCATAACCTTCAGAATCTACGAAAATCATAAATGAACCAACCGACATTGTCTGCCCTTTTCTTTAAGAAAAACAACTTACAAATAATATTTGTTAAATGTATTACATACAAAAATTGTCATTTACTCCCCCACAATTATTTCCATTGGATTAATAAAATAATTATATTATTATTTTAAATCGCCCAACCGTTGGACGACTAGGACTAGTCACTCAACCAGGTTGGGCGACTAGGGGCTTGTTGCCCAACAGTTGGGTGACTTGGCCATGTGTCACCCAACAGTTGGGCGACCAGCTCAAGTTGCCCAACCGGAGCGACAGATGGTCAAAACAGCAAAAAAAAAATAAAAATAAAACACATGTACAATATTGTAATTCAAAATAAAAAATAGATTTTTTTTAAAAAATTCCACGAGTATATATAATAAATTTCTGGTACTTTTGAGTTCTCATCTGATAGGATGACATATTATATATTCGAAATAAAAAATAGATTATTAAAAAAATTCCATGAGTATATATAATAAATTTCTGGTACTTTTGAGTTCTCATCTGATAGGATGATATATTGTATTGTAGTAACACATTTTTTTTAAAAAGAAACTTTCTACTCCCTCGAATTATAAAAACATGTCATTCTACTTTTCAAATTTTGTTATAGTAATACTGATTTGTCATGCCATTAGCTACAGACTAAACAAATCACCTCTCAATGCTTCATGTCTATTTGTGTAATTCCAAAAAGTTTGTAGAGATGTCGTATATATATCGTTGGATGTGTGGAAAGCAGAACTTCATGCAGACCCAATGCTTTGCACAAGGGTGGGGCTAAAAGATGAAGTACACCAAAGCTTCATCGATGATATTGCATCATGGGACAACAAACTTAAGTTGATTGAATGTATAGCACTTGGAGGACCATGTGAGAAGGTCCAAGTTATTTCTTGGATGAACCATTATAAGTTTTGTGGAGTGGCCGAGCGATTTTGCAAAGATCGCACTTTGTCTGGACTGGTTTTGGGCAAAAATTGAGGATTCCAGGATTTAAGTCATGGATTGAGTTGGGGTGACCTGGGTCATTGCATTAATGTTGCATGATGCATGTTTTGATTAATGTGGATCAAGTTGTGAAGAACTTATGTCCGGAAATGATTTCTTTATCTTTGGATGTGCAGGGTCGCTTGGAGTCAACTTTGGTCAACGGCGATGATCGGGGCTATGCTTAGAGAGGAGCTGAAACCCAGAATTATCAAGAATGCCGCATGAGATAGTGAGCTCAAGCATGGCACGAGAAAGGCGGGAAATATTGAAGGCGAGTTCAAACGACGGGATTGCACCATGTGGTTTGGATGGTCTAAGTGAGCCGTGGTTCGGTGGAATCAGGATGAAAGAGGCTTGGCAACATGTGGCAAGCTAGTAGTGCACCTACACGTGATAAGTATGGAGATTGCTTGTAAAGGATGGTGATGAATGGGTCAACGAGGGGTATTTTGGTAGTTTCGCAAAAATACCAAAAACTACCTTGGATTGAAACTGCAGCGCATGAGTGGTGCATGAATAGGTCAATGGATTCGGACTTATGCGCTTTGAAAAGCATGTATAAGTGAACATATGTGAATAAAACCCGTGTGTGGGGGTTAATGGGTTTCTCTATTGTACTAAGTGGATAGTATCCACTAAGGGGTGGATGTGGCTGGCTAACCCATTTATAAAATAGGGTTGAGATGGAGACATGTGGTTAACCATCCAACCCATCTCTTTTGTGCTTTCATGTTTGGGGTTATGGTTTGAGAGAAGAGTGCTTGGTGTGCTTTTTGTCCTCCAAGCTGGAGAGACTATAAAACTTCCCTTCTCAAGTAGCAATATAATCAATTTTTGATTATCTTCATAGCTATTTCTTGTCTTGATTCATTTGCTTTTGATTTGGTTGGTTTTTCTCTCCTCTTATCCCCCTTTTTGATCTTGCTATGCCAAGGACGTATAAGATATGAAGATAATATCAGAAAATCTATCTCCACCAATCTAGGCACTTTGGTAGCAAGTTCATCAAAAAACTCGATTTTTGCATGTTTTTTATCATTAAAGTGATTTCTTGATCTGGGGTTTTTGGCTTGATTTTGTCGATGTTCTAATTTACTATGACATGTGGTAATACATCTTAGAGCCATCTTGGCTATCATCTACCCACAAGTAAGTCGTATTCACCGTTTTAGGTATTTGATCGGTATTGGTGCAATTTGTCTTAAAACTGAAAAAGGTCTCAACTTTGGTAATATTTTTCATGATCGTTTATTGGAATAGGTTTGTGATATCATAGGGAAGATTTTTACAAATTTTTGTATTATTTGGATCTACGAATCAAAAGTTACATGTATTTTTATTCGTGAAATAGTGCTGAAATTTCTGTTCAGCCCTTGATTTCACAAGTCTTGTTTCGACCACGTTATTTGGCTCGACCACACAGGTCTTATTTCAACCACATTGTTTGATTCAACTACACAGGTCTTATTTTGACTACATTGTCTGGTTCGACCACACAGGTCTTATTTTGACCATATTGTTTGATTCGACCACACAGGTCTTATTTCGACCACAATGTCTGGTTTGACCACATTAGTTTTTGACCACATTAGTTTTTGACCACATTAGTTTTCAACCATTTGTTGGTATTCATCCACACATTGATCTTTGACCATTCTGATCTAATTTTGACCACATTGGTTTTTTGAACCCTCATTGGTCTTCGACCACTTTATTCTTCTTTCGACCACATTAGTTTTTAACCACTCATTGGTCTTCGATCACACTGGTTTTTCTTTATTAATTGTGCCAATTGATTTATTTTTTACTCTTGATCTTCATAGCTTCTCGTAGTTTTTGGAGTAAAGATTAGGGAATACTTGGTAGAAATTTGAGGCACCATTGACCCCCTGTTCCATCTTCGGTCCTACAAGAAGGTCAAAGACTTAGTTTGTACTCCATACCGGCATGGCAAGATGGTTGCTACTTCTCATCCTCCAGTTATTGTGACTATGACCAACACACCAGGACAGCTTTTTCATATGGACACTGTTGGTCCAGCTAGAGTGCAATCAGCTGGTATAAAGTGGTATATTCTTGTTAGGATTGATGACTTCTCGAGATTTTCTTAGGTGTTTTTCTTAGCCTTGAAGGAGGAAACCTTCAGTCATTTTCAGGGTTTGTTCAGTAGGTTGTCTGTTCAGCTCTTTGGTGCCTTACAAGTGATTCGCAGTGACAATGACACGGAGTTCAAGAGCTCCTATTTTGAAACGTTCTATGATGGGGCAGGTGTATAACATTAGTTCTCTTCTCCTTACGTCCCTCACCAAAATGGCATTGTGGAGAGGAAGAATCGTACCTTGGTCGAGATGGCCAGTATGATGCTTGATGAGTATGGTACACCTAGAAAGTTTTGGGCAAGGGTTATAGCTAACGCTTGCCATACTTCGAACAGAGATTTTCTTAGGGTACACTTGCATCGCACTTCTTATGAGTTGAGATAGGGGTGAAAACCTAGTGTCTCATATTTTCATGTCTTTGGTTGTAAGTGTTTCATTTTGAAGTCTGGGAACCTAGATAAGTTCGAGTCACGCTCATCTGATGGTATCTTTCTGGGTTACTTAATGCAGTTCGAGACCATCTTTGTAGATGATGAAGATGAAGGTTCCTTACCTGATCCAGTCCCATCTATTCCTGAGGTGTCTGTTTCTACCATTGCACCTTAGGGAGATCAACCCTTACCTTCTAGCTCTTCTGGAGCGTGTGGTTTTGCTCCTACCTCCACAGCTCATGAGGTAGATACCACTTCTTCATCATATTTAGGACCTTCTCGGCATATTCAGCATCATCATCCTTTTGAGCAGATCATAGGTGATCTCTTTGAGCACGTCACGTGCTTGAAATCTAGCTTATCTCACTTTTGTTTGCACTCTGCCTTTGACATCACATCTGAGCCCAAAGATATGTTAATCATGCTCTGTATGATGAGTCTTCGGTTAATGCAATGCATAAGGAGTTAGAGAATATTGAGAAGAACAAGGTCTGGTCGCTCGTTAAGCCCCCTAGTGGTCATAATATCATAGAAACAAAGTGGGTTTTTAAGAACAAGCAAAATGGGGATGTGGTAGTCATTCGAAACAAGGCTAGACTGGTACCACATGTTTTTCCCAGGTTGAGGGTTTAGACTTTGAGGAGACCTTCGCCCCTATAGTTAGGCTAGGGGCCATTAGAATTTTGCTTGCATTCGCAGTGTCTAAGAACATTAAGCTATACCAAATAGATGTCAAGAGTGTCTTTCTCAATGGGTATATTACCCTAAATACCCAACCATGTCGTCAAGCTCTCGAAAGCCTTGTATGGACTTAAATAAGCCCCTAGAATTTGGTATGAGAGGCTTAAGTCATATCTTTTGAGTCATAGGTTTGAGATGGGTAAGGTAGGTAAACCTTGTTCATTCGTAGGTATGGAAATGACTTTCTACTCGTTCAGATATATCTTGATGACGTTATCTTTGGTGACTTCTCTCATGCTATTGTTTCCCTATTTTCTGATGTCATGAGCATAGAGTTTGAGATGAATATGATGGGCGAGTTGAGCTTTTTTCTCGATTTTTAGATCAAGCAGATTTGGGATGGTACCTTCTTGTATCAAGGCAAGTACACTCGAGATCTCCTGAGATGATTTGACATGAGTGGTAGCTAGCCAGTGTATGGCCGTTTGGAGTCAACCTTTGTCAATAGCGAGGATCAGGGCTATGCCCAAGGAGGAGTTGAAGCCCAGAATGATCAAAGATACCGGGTGAGACGGTGAGCTCATACATGTCACGAGAAAGGCGAAAAATGTTGAAGGCGAGTTCGAACAACGGGATTGCACCATATGATTTGAACGGTCCAACTGAGCCGTGGTTCGGTGAAACCAGGATGAGAGTAACTTGGCGACATATAGCAAGCTAGTGGTGCACCGACACGTGGTAAGCATGGCGATTGCTTGCAATGGATTATGGTAACCGGGTCAGCAAGAGGTATTTTGGTAGTTTCGCCAAAATACCGAAAACTATCTTGGATCAAAATTGTGGCACATGAGTGGCAGTTGGGAGAGCGGTTTAACTTAAGGTGGAGCTAGTTTGATCAAGACGGACCAAGGCTAAGAATTTAGTGGATTCGGGCTTATGTGATTTGAAAAGCGTGCATAAGTAAGCATGTGTGAGTAAAACCCATATGTATGGGGTTAATGGATTTCCACCATTGTGCTAAGTGAATAGTATCTATTAAGGGGTGGATATGGCTGGCTATCTATCCATAAAAGGGGTTAGGATAAAGACATGTGGTTAACCATCCAACCCATCTCTCTTGTGCTTTCATATTTAGGGTTAAAGTTTAAGAGAAGAGTGTTGGTGTGCTCTCTATCCTCCAAGGTAGAGTGGCTATAAAACTTTTCTTCTTAAGTAAGAATAGAATCAATCTTTGATCATCTCCATGGCTATTTTTTGTCTTGATTGATTTGGTTGGTTTTTCCTCTCCTCTCATCTCTCTTCTTGATCTTACTGTGCCAATGACGTATAAGAAATGAAGATGATATCAGAAAATCTATCTTCTCCCATCTAGGCACTTTGGTGGCAAGTACATCAGGAAACTTGGTTTTTGCATGTTTTTTATCTTTAAAGTGATTTCTTGATTTGGGGGTTTTTTGGTTGTATTTCATTGGTGTTCTAACTTGCTGTGACATATAGAAATACATCTAGAGTCATCTTGGCCATTATCCACCCACGAGCAAATCATATTCACCGTTTTAGGTTTTTGATCAGTATTGATACAATTTATTTTAAAACTGAAAAAGGTCTTAACTTTAATAATATTTTTATGATCATTTGTTGGAATATGTTTGTGATATAATAGAGAAGATTTCTGCAAATTTTTATATCATTGGATCTACGAATCAAAAGTTACATGGATTTTTCGTTCGTGAAACTGTGCTGAAATTTCTATTCATCTCCCTGATTTCGCAGGTCTTATTTTGACTACATTGTTTGGTTCCATCATACAAGTTTTATTTCGACCACACAGGTCTTATTTTGACCATATTGCTAGTTTGACCACACAGGTCTTATTTCGACCACCTTGTCTGGTCCGACCATATTGGTTTTCGACTACTCATTAGTCTTCGACCAGTCTGGTCTTGTTTCGATCGTATTGGTTTTTGATCACACATTGGTCTTCAATCACTTTGGTCTGATTTCGATCATATTGGTTTTCGACCACTCATTGGTCTTCGATCACTCTAGTCTTTTCGACCACACTGGTTTTTCTTTGTCAATCGAGTCTGTTGATTTATTCTTTACTCTTGATATTCATAGTTTCTCATAGTTATTGGAGTAAAGATTAGGTTAGGGAAAATTTGAGGTAGCATTTAACCTCTGTGTTGCTATCTTCGGTCCTACAACACTGCAATAGAATGTATGGATTGATTACTGAAAAATAGAATTTGGTATCAACTTACTTGTTTAACTACATATTTCGTAGTCCAGCTATCGACAGAAACCTTCATTTGTACAAGAAGTTCGTGAAAGGGCGAAACCTTGTGGAAAATGTGGGTGCTCATTTCCAGCCATACATATGTAATCAACCAATGAACGACCTGGATTATCATATCGTTAGCTACTAAGCAAATCACATTCCCATGCTCCCTTCGATATATATGAGGCTCTTACAATGTTGCCATATCATTGAATTTAATGCGTGTTGGAAAAGGGTTAGACAAAAAATGATGGAACTATAGAAGTACAGAAGCTTCACTGATATCGCACCATAGGACGACAAAGTGAAGTGGTTATCCCTTGTTTCCTCCCATTTTTTTGTGTGTATACTCCGTATATTAAAATGGGGACTCTTTGGTCGGGGAAGCGTGCCATGTCAGCGTTTATCCGAAAAAACATTTGTGTTTTGCAAAATGGCGTAGAGGTCCTCTGTTCTCGCAAACAGATCCTGCCAGGTTTTTTAAAGCACCCTCCACTTCACCGATAGCACCCCGCAGTTTCCAAAATTACGTATAGGTCCTTGTAGTCCTCGGTTTTTTTGCGAAAAAGCCCTTTAGTTTTTTCGAAATTACGCATGTATTCTCGATTTTTTTTACGAAACTCCCCACGAATTACCGTCTCTTTTACTTCGGTTCACACAGTACGTAGCAAGTTGTAAACAAAGCTGGCTAAAAGGAGCAAACATGAGCAAATACCCCAGAGAGTCGTGAAATGTATGCCTCAGCGTGATGACTATCATTAATCCTTCGGGTAAAGAGAGCAACCATGGACGGAGGAAATAGACGGCTCTGATTAGCCCATCATCCAGTCTCAGGTTGATCCAGGCCGTCCATCGATTGATTAGATGGCCGGAGACGAGCGTCGGCGTTTTCTTCGAAGTATCGCCTTTTGATGAATTCCCCCTAAAACTTTATCAATTGGACTACAGCCGGCATGCAATGCGCGTCAATTGCGATCATTCAAACGTCTCAGATTTCCACGGGTTTCCCATTTCGACGCGCCTCAACAAATGGATTGCTCATGTGGTATATCTAGCTCTTGCTGAGAAAAAATGCCAGTGAAAATGACGTCAATAGTAGCAAGTCCACATCAGATTCATCAGAGCCAGCATGGGGTTCGATGCATGGACGGTTTACATACGAAACAGATTGAAAGCTCTGAACGGCGGCAACTGCCAACCGCTCCAAAGTCAGCAGCCGGACGGCCTCTTGGCCTGTTTGTTTTAGCTGCGACTTATGACTTTTGGCTGAAATTTTTGAATTTTGGCTGTTTACGGTACAGATTACGGAGAGACCGATACTCATTTACAATTTTGGCTGGTACAGATGTTGGGCTTTTAACGTGTACAACGTTTAATTTGTAGACCCCGTTTTGAAAAAATACTCCGTTTGAAAGTTAGGTACTGTAGCAAAAGCCAAAAGCCAGCCGGCTTGTTGCTTGCCAAACAGGCCCTCTGTCTTCTGCATTCCTCCCCGTGCGTCTCCGCCTCCTACTCCGTCGTCGTCTGGCTCGATTTCATGTTCGCCTCTCCCTTTTTTTTTTAACGCGGTTCCTTGAATGAAAGAATGGTATAACGCTGGGCCTGTCGACTTGCAAGAATTATGGGCTAGTTTTTAGCTACGACTGATGATTTTAGGTTAAAAATTGATAACAGTGATTTGAAAGAAGTGACTTTTAAAAGGAAAGATAAGCGGTGAGGAAAGTGACGGAGAGATGCGTGCGGAAGAAGAGAGCGTAAAGAGTATGATGCATGGTACGTTCGTAATCCTCTACTTTACCTCCAGAGTAGACAAAATGAAAAAAAAATTGATTTAAAAAATCAAGTGTTCGTATTAGTTTATTAACAGAGCTATTCACCAACCTCCTGTCAAATGCATGCGTGGGCATCCTGAAGCCTGTCCATCGTCACCCACTTGCACTTGCTCCCTTGCTTTGGTGCAAGCAAATCGTCACGAGATTCTTCATGGTTAACGTGATGATCAATCCCAAAAAAAAAAAAAAGAGTCTGAAGTTTCCTAGTACATCTCGAACGAAAGCAGGCGTGGAATGCGGTTCCTGGGGCCAGCTGCAGGGTTTCCACTGTGCACCAGTGCGGTTTCTTGCTCAGTCTCAACGAATCGATCTCTCCATCTCAACCAGCTGGAAGTCACAGCTCCTTGCTCGGACTCAAATCTCACGTGTTCACTTTACGCGCTCTGATCCGCTTCTGCTACATACATGGGTACTGCTTCAAACCGCTTAAAAAGCTGTACCTTCTAGTTTTCGCTATATTATTTTAGTTGTAATTGTACTTCAGCGGATGATAACTTTTCTAAGCTAAAAAAATAAAAAATAAGGAATTTTTTTTAAAATACCATTATATATTTTGGGACTATGAAAAGTAATAAGGGAAAATAATAAAAACAAAAAAAAGCCTAAAATGTCAGAAAAATCGAAATTAAGAAGGTAACACGTTCTAAGTGATTTCTGGCTTGTAGAAATCAAAAGCTGAAGCTGTTTGAAGCGGAGTCATAGGGTAGATTCTTTTGGGCTATGGTTTATTGTTTATTGCTGTGTTTTTTAAATTCTGGGCTATTCGCGAAAGCCAGTACGCAGAGAGAAATAGCCACATGTAATTTTAGCTAATATAATTGAACTCGATATAGTTTGTATTATAATCTTCATATAAATTCTATCTTAAAAAACACACTGTTTAACAGTAAATTACTGTATAACCCTAAACCTAACCTAACTCACGTTTAAACGCGCCCATATAGTGCAGTCGCTTGCAGCGGATGCTCGCCCTCCGAAGTCCTATCTAGCTAGGAAAGGGACGCGAGACAAGCAATGTCAACACGGCGACCGGCGAGGCCAACACATGTAACCATCACCACTTGGCCAATTGCGCCGGCCGGCCTTGCCCGAAAGCGAAACCGCTCACCTGCAGGGCTGGCTGCAGCGCTGCCCATGGGCGCATGCATGCGTACATCAATCCAGCTGGGCGGCAGAGGAGCTGTGTGACGTGAACGCGGCCGAGAGAACGTAGTCGTCGTCGCCGTCGAGGAGGGGCCCCGAGAGATTCAACTTTGGCTGCTGCTTTCGTATCCGTTTTTCCTTGCACGGCGAGCTAAGTTGCTGCCAGTTCGATCGAGTTCGTTCATGGCTCCAGGGGTTGGTAAAGGCGCACTGTATCTCTGTTGTCACTAGATTTTGGCAAACAAAATAATTGCCAAAAGTGTTTTTGGTATTTGACGTGAATATAAGGAAAACAAATCAGGATTTGATAGAAAGAAACCTCTCGAAAATACCGACTAAGGAAAGGTGGATGTAAATAAAGAAATCATCAACATAAGATTAAAGACAAAAATATTTCAAGACAAACAGTGATTCTATCTAAGAAAAGGTTGAGTCGACACGAAGAGGGAGACTTAAAGCATAATTCAAAATTGAGTCGGCTATTTTAGCCTATAAATACCCTGTACCGGTTGACGGAAAAACATGCACAAGCTAACATTTACTATATTTTTGTATCTACTTTTTCTGTACCTTAAGAATAGGTTGTAGCTAGTAAAATCTTATTTTCGTTATTCAATTTTGATCAATATTATTTCGCATCGATGTGTTAATATGTGAGTTGCACATATCCTTTATTTCGAGATTCGTTTCTGTTCGTTATTGTTTCGCATTGACATTTCATTCAGGATCGACTTTGGTTCAGATTTATCTATTATCGATTTTGCCGATTTGCTAGAAAATCGATTGTCACATCTCATACGTTGTTAAAGGGCACCTTCCATAGGGACGGGTGTTGTTGACAGGAATTTTTCGATGGCAACAATCTCCATCTACCGTACGTGACAGCGTGCAAGACCCAATCTTGTCTCTTACAATTGATGTAAACTGTTAATCCTTGTGATATTCTGTTGGATCGTAAGGGTCTTCTCACTCCAAAAGTTAGCTACTGAGGTGAGGGATTCCCCCATTTTTAAGTTAGGTCCCTTGCCCTTTCATAACCAATGTGGGACTATTCCAACAATCTCCCCCTTTACATATTGATGTCTCTCAGCCATTCACCACTCCTTCACCGTACACCGACGGTCCCTTAGGATCACAATTAATCAGACATTCACATACTAGTGTCCACTGGGCCAGAGATGTTAGAACCGGGCTCTGATACCACTAGTAGGATTGTCGTTGGTAATCAGAGGGGGTGAATGATTGTAATTACCAGCGAAAGTTTTTCTCAAATTTTCTGTCTTCTAATCATTCGATCTGAAAATAGAAATAACAAAAAAATAGAACGAAAATTTTTTCTATCGTACTGTAGCAGTACTGATCGGCACTGCAACGATTACTATTTGGTACTGTAGTAACGTATTGTAGCGATGTACTGTAACACCGAAAAAACCTTCCCTAGATAACAGCAGACGGAAACGATACGCTTGACACTCAAGCACGCAATCAATTTTTTAATTAAGACGAACTCATGTACGTAAGTAAAAAAAACATAGATAGATATTAATGCATGGAGAAGCTTTAGAAATCACCAAACAAAGAAAAAGAATAATATATGCGAATTAAAAAACTCATAAACTTTTATTAGAAAACATAGAAACTATTCATGTCTATTTTTCCTTGCTTCAATAAACACGGTCACCGATCTCATCCACCAGACTCTGCATGCAAGCAACTTTTTTTCACGCCGGCCGCCACTCGCGTATCCGATCAAAACGAGTCGTCTGCCGCTCGCCGTTTTTGATCAAAACAAGTCATGGCCGATCACTTCCATCAATGAAGAAATCTCAGCTGCAGCACATAATTTTTTTTCAAAATAGATCTAGATTTTATTTCTGAATCACAGTGGCTACAAAGTGCCCTTCTAGCACCCCTAAACTCTAGCACGCTATTAGTATCTTCGAAAACCACACGGTTAGCCCTTAATCCCATCTCTATTTATAGTCTAGGGCCTAAAACTTGGACTTATCTAAAGCCCACGAGTTCTAATCTAAATCCAACGACAAAGGGACCCGAAACCCTTCATAACATGGGTTTTTCAAAATTCCAACTTTTCCAACTCATCACGTATCGAAGCCTCCAGGACCGCACCTCCCGTAACTTCTCCACGCATCATCCACCACGTGTCGCAGCCTCTGGACCGCACCTCTGTAGTTGCAACACGTATCATCCATCTTTAATCTCGATGCACCTCAATCATGAGCCCGACCATCTCGTGACCTCCTTGACCGTCTAAACCTCTGATTCCCATCCTAGTCCTAGTCCACCTCATCACCGACCATGATCGCCTCCATACTCAATCCGCACAGGCAAAGACCAAAGAATATTTTTTCGGCACAAGTTCGTCCCAACTTGACCGACATCAGTCCACACACGCCACACGTCTCGCATAACATCGATAAACAATATTATCAAATATTCATCATAAATTAACCACTGTCAATTATTTATCACCAAAATAACCTAGACCTAGCCACATGGTCTAACAAATTCTAATAAGTAAAGTCATGTTCTAATTGGTTTCTGCTTCTGCTTTCTGCTTAGCAAATAAAAAACCAATATAAATATCTGGCTTCTTTAAACGGTTTCTCCAATTCTCTCGCTACTATCTCACTCCAGGGATAAGACAGGGGGTCACGGTACATCTCACACCCACTCCTCTCGTTCCTGCCACGCGCACGTATCTCTCCCTTTTTTTACCAATCGTTCTCTCCTTTTAAAAACCACTTATTCTAGCTATTACTACTTATTTCCAGCCACTTCTAAAAGTTACAGGCAAAAATCATCAGTAAAATTAATACGAACGCTCTCTAAATGTCGTGACCATGAAAAAAAATACTACTATTTGCTAGTGTATGATAACTAGTGGACATTGGGTTTATTTGGCTGTCTGTCAGCGAGACAATGAGCGCTATTTTTCGTAACCATAAGAGTTTTAGGGTCGGTTGTACATGTATCCGAAGGAGCTTGGACAATATATTGGGACTAGATAGCACTGGTTCAGAGCAGGTAGCCGGAGCCGTCGTTCCGTCGTGAAAACATGATCTTTCGGCGCAACCTCCGACTAGCTAGCCGACTTGAGTTGTCTGGGCCTCTGGGGGTGGGTGGGGTGTAGTCAACCTAGAATCAACCAAGTAGCTAGTACTACCACCAACATTTACATATATCACTCTGGAAAAATTACCGGCTAAATTGATATTACTCCAAGAAAAACCTATAGGACATGTCATATATAAGACTAGTTCCTTTCTTGGAAAAAGTAAGTGTTTTTTGAAGACTGAAAAAGAAAAGTTTTGAAGAATAGCTTTCCAATTCTTGTTTCACCTGGTCTTATTTTCACATGAGGTCCTGCTCCAACAAGCTTAAGCTTTCGGCTCCAGTTGTGGCTGTTGATTTTTAACTGAAATTATATTATAACGGTTATTAACCTTTTCTGAGCCATTTAATTTAAAAATAAAATAAAATAAGAAAAAACAAAAAAACATCGTTATATGTTTACAAACAATGTAAAGAAATAAGGGGAAAAGAAAAGGCAAAAAAGACAAAAAAAAACCAAAAAACCTGAAATAAGAAGCCGTCATATTTCAAATAGTTTCTGACTTTTGAAAGCCAGAAGCGAGAAGCCAAAATCACTTAGAGCGGCCCGCAAAAATAAGAAGTTGGAAGAATCTTAGGTGGCGACCAGAGAAAGAGAGCTGAAAAGTTGTTCGTTTGTGAAACCTTGAACTGGGTCCAAGTCCAACCCAGCCAGGCCCAGCTGGCTGCAAATTAAGGCGTGTGGCACTGCCCTGGAAAGGCAAACAACTTAGTGTTTTGGGCCGTGTTATTTGTCCGATGGCTGCTCCATGTATGCAGCGAATCGTTGACCAAATCTGCTGCTTGTGCACGAAGAGAGGTTTGACTCAACTTTGATTTGCATGCGCCGCGGCGATTGGGGGTTGGTGAGGACAAAGAGGAGAAAATTGTTCTCATGCATGGACTCTGCTTTCATTTGTCTTCCTCCTAGTTTGAAGTAGTGTTAATGATTCAGCATCTGGTCAATTAGATTGTTCTTTTTCATCTGATTTGGAGCATTTGCTCTGCAAGCATGTTCAACCTAGGATTTTAGTAGTTTCTAGGGTGAGTTGGATGGCAATGTTGATTGTTGAGCACCCCAGGGGCGTAGGTAGGTTGGAGCAACGCCTCGAGCTGAACAGTGCATTATGGATGACTTTCACTATATACGAGATACTTTTTTAAATTTTACAATGGAGTTTTGATTTTAGGCCAGGGCCAAAGCCCAGGCAGCCCTGGGTCTAGATCCGCCACTGCCCCTCCGAATGACTGGTTTATTTTTTGTTCCTTTTCCCGGTTTATTTTTTGTTCTTTTCCCCTTTTTGATCCTATAATACTCATGATTAACTAGGACATACTTAGGTGATTTTTTTTTCCAGCTACGGTAGAAGAGTATGGTATTGAGTATATCGGAGTAGGTGCATAATGGATCTGCGATGGCTAAAATAATTGCCAAGTCAATTCCAATGTTGATCAAACCAGTTAGGCAGGGTGACTCGTGCATTTATGCATGGATAAATCTACGCTACAACTGAAGCAGAGCTGACCGAGAATGTTGAAGTACAAGTTGGATTTCTATAGCATTAGTGACAGAATCGCCTGAAAATGAGACTTGAACAAATTAATTAATTAGAGGCCCGTGACAGAAGTTGGTTCTCTTGACTGAGAGAGAACACAACTTATTACAGGTTCCGGCTAACCTTTGTACAATTGAACATGTTTTGCCACGCACGGCACTCACACGATTAGAGCATGTACAATGCAAGATGCTTATATATGAATGCTTAAAGAGAGAGAATATAGCCACATCATCAAGCACCCATGCAAAAGTTTTTTCCTCCAATGCAAGCACCTCTTCCATAGGTGCTTAGATGCTATATTATCTATTAATAGACATAGTTATACACATAAGCGCCTCCTAAGCATCGATGCTTATTTAAGCATCGATGCTTCAAAATAAGCACCTTCTCTATCCTATGTGGCAAGAAAAATCAGTTTTTCATTGCTAAGCATCTCTCTAAGTGCCTGCATTGGACATGCTCTTAGGATGCTTAGACCTCCTACCATTAATAGGCTTCTTTTCTGAATCTGAGGAACAAACAGTTCTAGGGCCTGTTCGGTAAGTCAAAAGCCGGTTGGGTTTTGGCTTTTGCTACAGTACCTAACTTTTTAAACGGAGTATTTTCTTAAGACGGGATCTACAAGTTAAATGATCTATACGTTAAAAGCCCAATATCTGTACTAGCCAAAATCACAAGTAAGTATCTGTCTCTCCGTAATCTGTACCGTAAACAGCCAAAATTCAAAAATTTTAACCAAAAGTCACAAGCCGCAGCTAAAAAGAACAGGCCAGTAGGTAGGCAAGCAAGGGTTCACATGCCTGCAAGGCTGCAACTGCAAGGAGAGAGTATGTGTCAGTTGGGCCTGGATGGGCCATGAAATTGGCTTAACAATGAGAAGATATTGGGCCGAGAAAAAAGCCCTAGACCTTCTTAGTCGGTGCAGATTGCGCCTTACTGTAACAGCACGGAACTGATGAACAAGAGAGGTCCCCTGAAACGTCAGATAAGCACATCCATATGATGCATCTCCTCCTCCTCCTCCTCATTCTGCAGGCAAGGAGGCGAAAGCTGACCAGGCGTGCACGCATGGATACAGGTGGACGGACAGCAGACGAGCAGAAGAGGTGTTGCAGGAAAACGTCATGACTCATGAGCTAGGAATGTCTCGCCGTCAGAGGAGGCCAAAGGTTTCAGCTGTAGCAGCTTGGCTTTTGTAGTTGTCTCAGCTTTCCTTTCCTTACACGAGTTCACTTGCCGACAAGTGACAGTTAATCCAGACTCTCCAGAGGTTGGCAAAGTTCGACTGGTTTGTTCATCTTTTGTGTTGTGCGAAGTCAAGAAAGGATCATGATCATCTCCTAGCTTGCTAGCTAGCGAGGATCTTTGTCGATTTCCATCCCCACATGACAGCATTGCTTCTGTTCGATGAGGTTGGAAGAATGTTCTTATTAGAATAGAGCGTGAAGAGTCTAAAGCTGCAACTTCCAACTCATGTTTTGGTCTGAGGAATTGATGAACTAGACAATTACTTGCATCAGATAATATACATACATACATACATACACACACACATATATATAGGACGAGTGTTTCGTGCACCTTGGTGCCTAGGCACCCATATCAATACCCGTTGATTTGCTTTGAGATTCGCAACGTTTGATGTGGGTATCAATATGTATATATATACACACATATGTATATATGTGTGTGTGTATATATATAAAGACGATACTCCTACGTTACTAACTAATCTTGCATTTAAAAAATCGAACTAAGGGGCCCAAAGAAAATCCCTACAAGCTACACAAGAACCCTCTTCATCTCTTGCCAACTGAAGTTTGGATAACATTTTCCCTCTCTAGCTAGTTCAGGCGCAGTCGCATTGTCAAACGAAATCAGAAGGAAGTTCATTGGAAGAATCTTAGGTGTCGACCAGAGGCAGCTTAATTAAACTATTATACTATACTAGTGGTGGTAACTTGTTGTGAAGCCATTGCTTACGGAACCTACCAAGAAAACGGAAAACACACGAACCCCACTAACTCAAATGATAGAGAAAACGGAAAACGCACAGACCCCAGCTGGGAGTTAGGCCGTACTTTTTTGGGCTAGTCCGAAGCACGACCAGCATGGCACGGCCCAAGCACGGTCCGGCCCGACACATGGCGGGACGTGCTGGCACGGCACGAATGGTGGGCCATGCTGGGCTTGGAAAACTAGCCCATTGGGCGGCACGGCACGGGGAGCACGACGGGTTAGAAACTATTTAAAATTGATTTCTTAACTATAGTAAACTGCACTCATAACTCTTTTTGAGCTTTTCTATTTGACTAATTGGACAGTCCTATGCTAGATTGTCGAGCGATGAGCTAGATGTCCACGTACGTCACAATCTAATTTGCACCAAGATATGCATATCATTGGACTAGATGACCAAGTTCAGAGGTGGAATGGCATGAGACAATAGAATCGAATTTTAAGTATGTTTTTAATAAGACAGGTACAAGAGAAAGGAAGATAGCGGCCACCGCTACTATTGTCGTCGTCGCTTTCATCGTGTATAGTTACTTTGGGCTGGGCTGGCACGGCACGGCGGACTTTGGGCTGTGCTTGGGCCTGGCTGAAGGTGAGGTGGGCCAGTACGGCACGGCACGAAATAGCCCGAAGCACGGTGGGCCTGGGCCGTGCCGGCACGGCACGACCCAATTCCCACCTCTACCACTAACTCAAACCACAGGACTTTAGGTGGATTCTTTTATATTATGGTTTATAATTTTTGAATTTTTTTGTACAAATAATATATTTTTATTTGAAATTACAAAAATATACCCGCGGGAATTTTTTTTACAAAAATAGGCTTCAGTCGCCTAATGGTTGAGCGTCTGGAACCTTTTGCCCAACCAAAGGCCGACACAATACATGTCGCCGCACCCTGGAGCGACTGCATCCAGTCGCCCTCCTGTTGGGCGACTTTCATGCAGTCGCCCTCCCATTAGGCGACTGCACTCACTCCCCCGTGATTGTTTTAAATTTTATGAATTTTGTAGTTTTAAACTGGTAAAAAATGTGCTGAAGTCGTAATAAAAGTTTATATTCATTGTATGTTGTAGGTGCGTATAAAATTTGAGAAACTTTTTTTTACGAACGATTGACCGTAGAACGATTCAAACATTCGCTGGTAAGTGACATACGCTGAGAATTCGTGTGCGGAGAAAACCGATATATTAATATTTGTTAGATGATTTGATATGTGAATGATTGAATACGAAAAGACGAGATAATAGGCTTGTATGAATTTAAATAAACTTCATAATACAGTTGGGACTAACATGCCGCGTACTTTTTCATTACATGTATAACATCAGCACCACCCCTCAATCGCCACCCTGGCCTGCCTCGTCACCGCACCCGCGTCCTCCCGTACGGCCCCGCTTGGCCGTCCTCCGGTGCAACAGGTGAAGACGCTTGGAGAACGTAAAATGATCAGGAGCGTGTCGCACCCGCCTCTGAGCTGGTGGAGTCAGCTGCACCTCTGGCTATGTGTCCTCCAGTGCACCGAGGAGGGCACTGCCGGAAAGAACCTCCGGTGGTGTGCCCTGAAAAGCTGTGTCGGAGGACGGCCCCGACCAGTCCGCAAAAAATTGGTCTACATCGTCGTGGCCCATGGAGATGCCATGTGTGTGCTGGTGGGCGTGAAGACCTGCAATAGTAATATCGTTAGTTCATTACATATCGCCTTGGGATAAAAACAAGATCCGACGATGCGTACCTGCAGTTGGCGCCATCACGCTAGGATGAGGGGCGTACGGCTCAGAGGACACCCCCTGCATGTGGAAACCGGGGATGTGCGGAGGAGGCGTGAAGAGCTGCTAAGGTTGTATAGGAGGCTGTCCCCATGCAGAACCCCCTGGCTGCTCCGGGTGAGGTGGTGTAGGAGGTCGTCCCCAGGCGAGCCCCCTGGCTGCTCCGAGTGAGGTGGTGTAGAACGTGTCCACGTACTACCTCTGGAGTAGTGCCACGTTGGTCGGGGTGGCACTGGTGGACGACCCGTCTGTGCGCTGGGCGTGGGTGTGGAGGCCGTCGGTAGCCTCGTGCAGGACAGCAGGCTAACGATACGTCTACACCCGGCCTCCACCCGACGCAGAAAGCTGACGTTCTCCTCGTGGGTCAACTCTGCACCTGTGGCGACCATCTTCTTCTTGTCATGCAAGTCACCATGCACACCACATGTAAGTTGACCAATGATTTCTCTTCTATCGGCAAGTCTCTCCCGTTTTTTACTCCCACTGGCCTACAATATACCTTTGTCTTGCTATGTCTTAATCCATGTCAATCTGTGGTCACCTTGGCATGCCTTTTCTATAACGTCACCATACTCTGGGATTAAACCTTTTAATCATTTTAATAAAACACGTTAGTCCCTTTAAAAATTGTTGTTATTAATTACCAAAATTATTTTTAGGGGTCTAGATGGTTCAAGAGGTTAGACATATGCAGTTATGTTAGGGAGATAAAGGCACACATTGTTTTAACTACTGCACATAGCTAAGTGCGGTGTATTTAACATCCAGTCCAGTCGGAGGATTAAACCTCCCCGGCCAGGGGGTGTCGATGCTTGGCTGAGGCCGAGCATGTTCTTCCCGCCCCGAGTAATTGTAAGGACTGTGAGAATAATTCTTTTGTTCTGCCAGTCACTGTAGACATAAATCTATTTGTTAAGATTATCTAATCCTCGGGACTAGTAGGATATTCTGTTTTGTAGTTGATGGGTGAGATAGGCTTTAGGCCATCCTCATTTCAGTTTCAGCTTCTGACTTATTTTTTACTATTTATAAATTTCGTCTTTTTCTGAACTTTTGGTTTTTTTATGTTTTTTGCCGGTTCTTTTTTCCGTATTCGTTTGCGTTGTCTGTGTTGAGCTAGAATATTTTTTTCCTATTTTTAATTTTTTTAGATTTAATTACACTAAATAAGCCACCTTTAGCTACAATGAAATTTTAGCCGCTACAATGCAATTTCAGCCATAAGACACGGTTTTTCAGCCCAACCGAGCGGACCTTAATTTTCTTAAATGAAATGGACTTTTCCTCTTTTTTTTTCTATTTCTAAAAGGTTGTAACTTGCAAGTGAAATACATTTTCGTTTCCTTCTTGTCAGCATGCCCTTATTTGCTTGTCCCTGCCTATCTGAAACCGAAACAGCTGCGCGACTGTGCGGAATCAGGCAGAAAAAAACGCTAGGCTCCCAACAGGGCGGTGCCCATGAGCCCATCCGGGTTTATGTCGGACTGATGGATGGAAATGGAACCGTCCATATGGCTCACAAGCCATTTGCCGACTGGTCTTTTCTTCCTCCTAGCTTGATTTAACTCAAAAATCACACGCAATCCTTTCACGGATTACACGTCCCGGAGGTGATTGCTCACTGTTTTATCATTCTTGCCACCATACATCATTGGGCGTTTGGTTCAGGTTCAAAGTTTCAGGCATGTTCCGGAACCATTTTTGGTGACGTGATGAAGTTGTGGATACACCACTCTAACAATCAAGATTCAAATTCTGTTACTCACATTTATACACACACGAGTGTACTTTCAATAGTAATTTTATGAGGTTGCGGATTTCTCCTCGTACTCTGTTTTTCTATGTATGTGTTAAGAGAGCAGACTCGCGTGTACGTGCGTGAGGAAAAACGATATCGGTTTGCACATTTTATCGGAGTATAGTGATAGAACCAATAAATGGTGGTTATCAAATTTTTTGGACGAAATTTTTTATTTGACATTTCAATTTTCAGATATAAAAAAACTTGAAAAATTGCTGATTTCCTTTATATTTGATGAAACTTAGATAAATCTAATTTTTTTTTTGCTCGGTTTGAATTTTTATAGAACCCCATTGATAACACCAATAACCTGCGGTTTTTGGCAAAATTTCAGCGATAAGTTTTTCCCTGGCGAGCGTGTGCATCTTCCGTGTAATCGTAAAAAGTATATACGGTGGAGGTGGGGAAATAGAAACATGTTTTTATTGAATATAAACCTTTTTAATAGTATTTTCAAGAATAAACCCTGCCTTAACTTATTTCTAAAAATGAAACATCCTTACCACACCATCCTTAATTTTCGGCACCATCACATTGGGCACCGGCACAATCTACGGTTATAGATGATGGCGGTGGAGAAACAGAAACAATTTTTATCAAATAAACATTTTATAACAGTGTTTTGAAGAATAAACCCTGTCTTACCTTATTTATAAGAATGAAACATGCTCGCCATACCATCCTTGGTGGCGTCGCCGTGGGTCAGCGGCGAGGCGAAAAAGAGTAAAAGGTGTCACACTGCCACAACGGTGTGGCACCTTTCCCAGTCCCAGATCACCAAATATGGCATAGCAATGGTGAACTGGTCGTTTTTGAAAATAAGTTAAGAGGAGGCCATTGAATGGGTCAGTGATTTTAGTAAATAGGTGAAGAGAGTGACTATTGCACAAACGACTTTTTTTTTCTTTTCATCTTCAGTCACTTTTTTACATTGTAATTTTAGGTGACTGATAGAGCAACTTCAGAAAGGGTGAATTAGTACACTGTAAATTTAACCGACTAAGAGTGCAACTTTAAATGACTGAGAGATAAAAAAAATTTAGTCGACTGTGTAATAGCAAAACCGATAGCAAAAGTACATACAAAATGCGGAGACGAGGGTTACAAACGAAATGCTATGGCACAGGGACGCTGCACCTCAGGTAGGGCTGGATAACGAGCTGGCTCGGCTCGGCTCGGTCTGGCTCGGTAGGATAACGAGCTGGCTCGTTATAACTAACGAGCTAAAAAGCTAACTCGGCTCGGCTCGTAAAAAGCTCGAGTTAGCTCATTTGGCTCGTGAGTCAGGGCCAAAAAATGTCTCCATCATATATTCATCCATGGAAGTATGGCTCGTTTGACTCGTTTAGCTCGTTTGGCTCGTTTGGGTACAATAGAGTACAAATTAACACATGCATGGCTCGTTTGGGTACAATAGAGTACAAATTTACACATTAACACATGCAATAGAGTACAAATTAGGTCCATGGAAGCAGCATATGCATATCTAAATTCCTGGAAGTATGGCTCGTTTGGCTCGTGAGCGGCTCGTGAGCTGGCTCGTTATAGCTAACGAGCTAAAATTTTGGCTCAGCTCGGCTCGTTATCCTAACGAGCCGAGCCGAGTCAGCCACGAGCCGAGCGAGCTAACGAGCTTCGAGTTTTTCGTCCAGCCCTAACCTCAGGCCTTTCCAGCTCCCGTGATAACAGCGCATGCATGAGCAGTGTCCGGCGATCGACCCTGCCGGCTGGACGACCGGTGGACGGATGGGGATCGATGGCGTGCGTGGCACCGTCATCACGAGATCAAAAAACAAGCTGTCCACCATGGATGATCGATGATGATATATATCACTCGCTAATGTTATTCATGAACATGAAGCTGCTGCATATATGGTATGGGTGTGCCCCATGGGGTGCATGGACGCAGATGGGAGAGGGGGCCGTCACTGGTCAGGGTCACGCCCACACTGACGCTGCTGATCTGCCTGCCTGATAGAGTTGTGCATTGTGGTGTGTTTTGTGCTTTGCTAGCTGCCTTTCCTCGTGGTTGCCTGCCTGTCCTGTCCATGACGCAACTGATTTGGATGCCTCAGTACGTGCGTGCACATGGGCGCTAGCTAGCCTTGCTGCTTGGGAGCATCCAATTCAGGTTCCAAACTGTCCGGTTTAAAGATTAAGCGGTGCTCTAACTGGTTTTTAGTTTAAATTTTTAGCCATAGCTTTTGTCTTTTATCTAAAATTATACTGCAGTGACTGTTAGTTTTTTTAAAAAAGAAAAAATTGAAAAAAAAACCCGTTATATCGTTATGAACAATGCAAAAGAATAAAGACAAAAAAAGTCGAAGAAAAGAAAAGAAAAAGTCAAAATAAACCGAAAGTGGAAGTCGATGCATTCCAAGTGGCTTTTGATTTAAATAAGAACCAGAAATTATATTACAGTATCTGTTAGTTTTTTTTAAAAAAGAAAAAATTGAAAAAAGACTTGTTATATCGTTATAGACAATGCAAAAGAACAAAGGCAAAAAAGCCAAAGAAAAGCAAAAAAAAAGTCAAAATAAACCAAAAATAGAAGTCGATGCGTTCCAAGTGGCTTCTAATTTAAATAAGCTGAAAACCAAAAAAAGTAAGAACCAGAAGCCCTTTGGAGTGGAACCTAGACTTATGAAGTGAAGCTTCCGCCGATGGATACCCTCGAGGGTGTTTCAAATGGTATCAGAGCTGATCAGTTTATATGTGACAGCGTATGCAATCGTCAATGTATTACGAGAAATCTCCTCACAAAAGAAGAAACTAACGAATTGTCAGAGTTCCCCAGCTCGGCTTGAGATTGGTTGATTTATGAAGCTTCTGAATGTATTCATTGGTACATTGTGGTTTGCAAGGGTGTTTGAGATGGTGCCAACCCCTAGTGTATCCAGGACAAATGTGTCATGTATGAGATCCTGCAGGATTTTGCATGATTAATTTGGTAGGATATATCACCTGATTCTAAGCGAGTGGGTGTTGCAGTCCAGTAAAGGTAGCTGGAGACGCGACCCTTTTTTCAGGTGAGATTGCGTTGCTCTGCCTTTTTTGACTGTCGCGTGGGGTCCTTGACCTTGCGATGCACGAGCCTCAGCAGGAGCCTGTCAGTCACAGTCAACGCTGTCGGGGACATGCAAATCAAGGTGCACAGCTTGGGGCTTTGCTGAGCTGATCAATTAATTGATCGAAAATTAATTGAAGGCTGTTAATTAGACCCGGTTTGCAACGCGTGAGTTTTATATAAACCATTCAAATCTCTCAGAATCCCTTCTGGAATAGTTAAGTATAGACGGCTGTTGACTATGGTAAGATGGTAAGTGATACCTTTCGTACCACTTATAGATAAAATTAAAGAAAACTCATACAACGAGTTATCACATATTCATATAGGAATCCCACAATTTCTACTACCGTCTACAAAATAGGCTATGAAATATGTGGGATACAAACAGCATGAATACAACACTAAAAAAAACTCAGTTCCTAATAAGACTTCAAGCATGCATGTTCTTCCTTCCAGCTGTGGGAGCCTTGCATGCGATGCGTTCTTCTTCCGGTTTGCCCAGCTCGCTAGACCCGGGTTTGTACGTATTCAACCTTAGTGTTACAATCGATTCCTTCTCTCCCCTTCTCCTCCTCCTGCCTTTCGTCTCATGCACATATAGAACAACACATCATTAGTGCACGCGAGCATACATGCACAAAATTAGGAATCTACTATATTATTAAATCAAAGGCAAAATGAGTTATCATATTCGCTCTCAAGGGGTAGAAATTACCACGTTAATTGGAGAAAATAAGACAAATATACACCGTTGATCATGATGGGTCTAGATTATAACGTTCTAGATTAAAAGAAAGAGTTCATATTACTCACAATCCAAATAATAACTGAAATTTGGAATAAAAAATAAATAAAATTAGAAATTTTATTTTCATACAAATTCCTAAGTAAAATGTTTAAATAAAATAATTCAGAATAAAAATTAAATAAAAATTTGCATATGAATTCTAACAAAAAATAACTGAAATTTAAAATAAGAATAAAATAAAATTAGTAATGTGATTTCGATATGAACTCCAAAGTAAAATATTTAAATAATTGTAAATCATAATAAAAATTAAACAAAAATTGGAAATTGGATTTGCATATGAATTCTAACTAAGAATTAAAATAGATAAAAATAAATTTTGTAATTTAATTTCTATACAATTTCAAAGTAAACTTCTTAACTTACTAAAATTAAAAATGAATTATTAAATTAGAAAATTAGATTTTTTTATACAAATTATAACAAAAAAACTGAAATTTAGAGTAAAAACAAAAGAAAATTTCAATTTGATTTCCGTATAATTGCAAAGTAAAATCGATAAATAACTAAAATTCAAAATATTTTAAATAAAATTAGCAATTTGATTTCTCTACAACCTCCAAAAAACAAATGAAATTTTTAATAAAAATAAAAGTTATAACAAGGATAGCACGAATAGCATCGAAGGAGACAACGAAAGAGTACAATGGTATCGATTTATCTAACAATAAGACATTGACCCATCAGGAAGCAAAGAGCAGAGATGATGGCGTGGGAGATGTGGACAATATAGTGTTGCCTACTTAGTCGTTTGACAAGAAAAATATTGTGCTCCTAGCTGAAGTCATTGAAGAGAAATGCCAGAGTCAAAGGAGCCAAGGGTCATGACAACAAGTGGTCAGCATCAGTATTGTTGAAGAAGTCGGTGTTTAAATAAGCTTGATAATAAAAAAGCTTCAATAGAGAAGGGATGAAGCTTTGCATTAAAGATGAGCTATACTGATATGGCACCATCAGGTAGCTAGAAGTGTGTCATCCTTGGTGAGGAGGACGATACATGCATATTTATATCCATACATGCATCTATACAAATAGAAGCACAGACGTACAGAAACAGAGATGACGCAACTATAGATAATAGGTTTAGGGCCACTCTCGAGAGTGTGACCAGTGTCCTTGGTAGGGATTAACGATGGTTGCACATTTACGCATGTTTGATGTTGCAACAGTCAGCATTAAGCAATAATTGGAGAAAACTAGAAGATAACTATATGGTGGAGTATTGTGTTGGAATAATTAGCAGCGAAGAGATTGTATTGGAATTAGTAACAGCTAAGAGGGACCGATCAAGAATTAGGCGTGCTATTGGAAATTGAGGTAGAAAAATTGTAGTGGGGGGAAGTGATAGAAGACATATGGTTCGGTAGGATAGCCAGCGTACGAGAGATTCTAAATTCAATATAGGTCACCTATGGTGTATCGATATATGCGTGAGCCATATACTCTAATACCATGTAAACTAATAAGATAATTTGCCCCATATATAATCAATATATTGCTTTGAGATTAAATAGAGGTACATATACATGCATACATTTTTTGAAAAGAGTAACTAATAGAGGAAGAATAGAGACCTGCAGCTACATGATCTATGCATAATGAAGAGTGCTTATATTTGTAAGAATCTCAACAACTAAGTATACTCTATGATTTTCTTCCATCAAGCTCATACTTCAATTATATTCTTCGAGTTATATTTTTTCAGTTTTCTATTATAATTTACAATATTTATGATGTCTTAAAATTTTAAATAACTTACGAGATGCGTAAACATATTCTCAAACATATAAGTTATATCGTTTAATATTAAAAATTTTAAAATAAATTTAGTCGTATAAATGCGTAGGACACGCTGCTAGCTAGTTAACAATATACAGCGTCGTTTTTTGGATGCAACGAGCTGGCGAGCTGCACGCACATGTAGGTGCACACGTGTAGTTACCCTAGCCGGTTTCGATCCAACGGCCGGCTTTCATGCACACGTGTAGTTACTCTACTGGGAACAGTATCACATACGTACATGCATGGGTAACATGGGACCAAGCCGACAACATGTGCGGGTCATCGTCGATTGACTCTCTCTCTCTCTCTCTCTCTCTCTCTCTCTCTCTCTCTCTCTCTCTAAATCGCCCAATCGGGATCATGCGTTACATCCGCTTCACAGACCGGAGTCCACAGCAACCATATGTGGCACATGGTATTGTTTTTGTTTATACTTATGTGGAGTTCTAACGGGCTGCACAAAGAGTGATATCAGTTAGGATGCAAACTAAGTAGATACTTTTCATCCAATTAATTGATCGAAGTCTTGCAGAGTGAATATAAAAGGGGTAATAAGTATCTGGTATTATCTGTGTCCGAATTCAACCCTGGGGAAAAAAACATAATAGGATATAGGATGAATGATATACATTCGTATATATCCGTATGTCAAGTGAAACAATAAAATCTATTGTGACTTCACTTAGGAATAAGATAATAGATAGGTGGATTGCCGTATCTAAACAGACGGAGAATATTAGTCCTCTTCATTCAACATCTCGACAATTAGTCTCTTCGTGTTCGCTCTGATTGCTGCCCTACTGTTCAATGTCTTGTGTAGGAGTGCAAAAGAAGTGGATAATTCCTGTCCTACCGACCGTCTAAATGCTTATGGAATAAATAAGGAATGAAGAAATTGGTATCCGGCACTATCCGTATTCAACTTCGATTCCAAAAAAATAATATGAATAGGATATAGGATGAGCAATATCTGTCCATATCCACTCCAATTGTACTCCTAATACCAGTCATCTATAAGCTTTATCATGTAAGATTTTTTATGATATGGATAAGGCAAAATAGGAAGAGAGAAAGAAGCCTTGCATACAACAGACGATAAATAAGGCTCTTATAGACAACACATAATACAATTATATGAGTTGATGTCTACAACAAATATTTTGTATATATGCATAAATGAGGAAACCAAATCTATTATATAATACAAGTTGATGATAGGTGATTTACAGTCGCTAAGAAAAAAAAGATAATATGCTAAAAATTCTCATAGAAAAGAAAACATTTTGACTCTATATTTGGTGGACCTTCATGGGATGGAGGGGTTGAGAGAGGCTGACACATGGATGAGTGTTCATTTGGTTATACTGATATAAACTATGTGATGTGTATTATGAGCATATAGTATATAAACACATTGTAATAATGAAAGAAAGAGATGGTGATGATATAAATGAAAATTATTATATTATGCTATATTTATTGTTTTGCTATGCAAATATTGGGGAAAAAGTTCTGTTCATAGATGGCAAGTATTAAAAAACAACGTGAGTTTTTTTTTCTATCTTATAATATTTAATATTAAATATCATAAATAAGGTTCTGTAATGATTTATTTTTAAAAAGCAAAAGTATATATAGATCATCAAATCATATGAACTGTCTTTGGTGATGTTTGTAAATGACACGGAGAACTACTATATACAACAGACTCGCCAATGTATATTCCACTAGCTTGTAGCAGTAGCACGTGGCATAGGTTAATCAGATGAGCCGTTCTTGTTTAACCCAGTAAAGCTAATGTGCCCCCGACATTCTCGCTCGTTAGCCGCGCCATCCATGGAAACCAAACCACGGGGCACTTCACCATGACAAACTAGTATTCCAAGACACTTTTCTTTTTCACTGGCCCCAAAACCTTTTAACACATGTCTTCACACGGTAACCTCTGTAGTACTATACTTCAGTAGTTTCTAACTTAGCTACTACGGTCCTGTTCTTTTCAGTTTTTAAAAGTTATTATTTTTTACTTTTTTACAGTAGCTAGCTTTTAAACGAAGTATTTTTTAAGATAACGTCTACTAGTTAATTGTAGTATATGCTTTACCGACTTTAATTTATATCGGTAAAAACTGTACGTGAGTTTCTATTACTCTGTAATCTCTCGTACAAATAACCTAAAAACCACAAGCCGCAGTTAAAAAGAACAGGCTCGATTTAGGTGATGGCTGGTCGGACGTGCATGGCTGGCTGGATCTTAGTCATCATCCCCTACACCTTAATGTGGAGACTTAGACTACGTGAACCTACTGAAATTTGCTCACTGTTAGTACGCTGATCAATCTGGATTTAGTTCCAAATAAGCGAACATATATAGACAAACTAGCCAAAATTGTCCATGGAGAATGCACGCTGTGAGGGCTATAGCTGCAAGACGAATTGGACCGGGACATGGTTCGTGTCGGTAGCGTAGACCCGGACCTTGCCGGAGATTCGGGCTGGCCCTTCTTCGATGGGGACGTGCGGCTCCCGATTGCGATGTGAGTATTGGGACATGCATGCACGGTGCCGCTGCCTGCCTGCCCGCCCGCCCGCCCGCCCATGTGACCTGCATTGACTCCGGCTAGACACTTCACAGTCTCGTGCTTGGACCTGTTGGCGATTTTAGCAACGAATCAGGAGCCGTATCTAAGCGTACAGTGGATTCTTTTCGGTTTTAGCCTATGAGTTTTGGTTTTAGTGTGAACGTTTATACGAATAAATCGAATATAAATAAATTAATAAGTTATTTTCAAAAAACTATCCCGATAAATCTATTCGAAGAAACGATAGGAGTTATCCCATTTATTTATTCAAAAGGAACCATAAATTCAAAAAAAAAATGAGCCATTATCTTGATCCCGATTGGTGCACAAGAATTTGATCCGATTCCTACGAAAATTGAACTAATTTATGTGAAATTTCTATAAAATTTTTTGCGTTACAAGCTCGTGTGCCCATGTGGTGGATGGAGCTACCTTTGAGCTGAGCTAGATCACTGCCACTGCCACTGCCACTTGATCAATCATCAAGTAGCACTATAGAGAACAAATTAACAAGCACCTTTTCCTCTCCCAAATAGATTACTCCATCTCTCTCTAATTTATACACCCGCTCTAGAAGCAGAACAAAGCAAATTTTCAAAAAAAAAAACAGAAAAACCCCTAGCTCTCACTATAAATACTCAACACTCCTCTGCTGTTAGCATCCATCCATCGCCGCCACTAACCATTGTTGCCTAGCCCATAGCTAGCGCCTAGCCAGCCTAGAGGCGCAGTGAAGCAGAGGACGCAGGGCGGTGCTAGGATGGCGACCTTTCGGCGCCTCCTCGCCGTGGTGGCGGCGGTGCTGGCGCTGCGCTGCGCGGCGGCGGCGGCGCCCAGGAAGCCCGTGGACGTGCCGTTCCAGAAGAACTACGTGCCGACGTGGGCGGAGGACCACATCCACTACATCAACGGCGGGCAGGAGGTGCAGCTCTACCTCGACAAGTCCACCGGCACCGGCTTCCAGACCCGGGGCTCCTACCTCTTCGGCCACTTCAGCATGCACATCAAGCTCGTCGCCGGCGACTCCGCCGGCACCGTCACCGCCTTCTACGTACGCATTGCAACCAGTGCATCTCTCTTTCTAGCGCTTGCTTTGTTTTCTCGCTACAGTACGTGTTAATGGATGGATGCCATTGCTGCAGCTGTCGTCGCAGAACTCGGAGCACGACGAGATCGACTTCGAGTTCCTGGGGAACCGGACGGGGCAGCCGTACATCCTGCAGACGAACGTCTTCTCCGGCGGGAAGGGAGACCGGGAGCAGAGGATCTACCTCTGGTTCGACCCGACCAAGGATTACCACTCCTACTCCGTCCTCTGGAACCTCTACATGATCGCGTAATCATACTGCTTAGTGCTTACTATGCACTGACCAACCTCTATGCTTAATTACTAATTAGTGCATGCTAGTTGCAACATCTTTCTAAACTACTTGTCTCTGTGGGTTAACACTGGTTTAAATATCTGCGAATACCATCTGAAGTGGAAACACTCGAACCATGCTAGTACTGGTTGATTTAGCATTAATGTTGAAGCACAATTTTTAGAGCCAATTAAGTTGAAACTCACTGCTCAACTACGACACATACCGGTTTAGATCCGTCCTAAAAAAACGATGGTTTCTACCCACCAGAACCTCAATCAGTTTAGAACACGTTTAACTTCTTAACGTGGTTATTTTTCCTTTTTCATCTTTTCTTTGTATTATCCACAGATATATAATAGTGTTTGTTATTTTTTAAGTAAATACATTTAAGAATCTTAAAAACCGCTATAGTGTCGTCTCAGAAAAAAAAAAGCATAACGTTTTGAAACAGGCCTTAAGCTCACTTTGTGCGAAAAATGTTACTGTAAGAAAAAAAGATAAGAGGGTTGCACTACTGATAAGCTGCTTTGAATCCATCTTAAAGACAAGGGAAGCTGCGAAAGATTATTACTATTGTACATGTGCAATAGATGCAACCAGCGTGTACATATCCGAAACCAAGCGTAAGAACATGACGAACGCAGAAGGGTCGGCCGGGGTGGGGTCCACTGCTCCATGCACGACACGTAGACTCGTGGTGCGTGCGCTGTGCAAAGGGGAGCATAACTGAGGCACCCAGTGTTATGGAAGAATTGAGATCCTCGTGGGGTCACTGACGCGTGGGCCCCACGCGCAGTGACCCATCGTCACCCTGACGTTAAGTCAGAGGAAATGTTATGGAACGCTATCTTGTACTTTCTCAGCTTTATCTTCTCTCTAGGATGCCAGCAATGGTCTTTTTGACCTTAACCCACAGTACTAGTAGGTACTAATAAGGCCAGTCTCAGTGGAGGTTTCATGTCCTAGTTTTCAATATACCCATATTTTGGAAACAATGCAGAAGAGTTTCATCCCCATGAAACTCTCTCTACTCCCATAAAACTTTTATCATCTCTCTCTTCATCCATACAGTGTCATGTCAGCGTATTTAATGCCCATAAAACTCAATGAAACCCCACTGAGACTGGCCTAATAACCGTACTCAATTACTGCATCAAATTAAGTACATGAGTGCGAAGTTACGCCTTGCAAGTTACTTCCTCCTCCGTTCTTTTTAGTTTTTGATTTTTTTCCCGACCATCGATATATGATTTTAACTGCTATTTCTTTTATAATTTTATACTAAAATATACTAATAAAATTATAATACTATGAAAATATTTTTAACGGTAAATCTAATTATATAATATTTATATAACTAATCTAGATAGTTTGAAGTTTGGCGGTATGAATTTAGCAAGTTAAATAAAAAAAGAAAGATGGAGTAAATTCCAGGGAAATGCAAATCTATGCCCCGCAAAAATTCCCGTGAAATTGAGCACGGACGAGTTTGATCCTGCATACGTTGTTTCCTGTCCTACGAAGTTCACGTGGAATAACCATGGATTGAGCACGGCAAACAGGTTCCTGGTGGACGACACGCCGATCCGGGTGTTCAAGAACAGCAAGGACCTCGGGGTGCGCTACCCGTTCAACCAGCCGATGAAGCTCTACTCGAGCCTCTGGAACGCCGACGACTGGGCCACCCGCGGCGGCCTGGAGAAGACGGACTGGTCGCGGGCGCCGTTCGTGGCGTCGTACCGCGGCTTCCACGTGGACGGGTGCGAGGCGTCGGCGGAGGCACGGTACTGCGCCACCCAGGGCGCGCGGTGGTGGGACCAGCCGGAGTTCCAGGACCTCGACGGCGAGCAGTACCGCCGGCTGGCGTGGGTGCGCAGGGAGCACACCATCTACAACTACTGCGCCGACCGCGACCGCTACCCGGCCGTGCCGCCCGAGTGCCACCGCGACCGCGACCTCTGAGCCGTCCGATCGCGCCTCGACGTCCGTGCACCGCGCGCGTGTGCCACGGCTACGGCTGCTCTGATTATGCACGTATTGATATAGATGAGGTTTGCTTGGCTTTGCCACGGCTACGACTGCTTGTTTGTGTTGTACTTCGGTGTGATTAGCGTGGACGAACCTGTATGGAATTGGAACCTGTGTGATTCTGTCAGATGGGCCATGGGCATGTATTTGAGTGTATCGCGATGTATGGTCGTCTCACTGCAGATTGATGATATTGGCATTGCATTGATCTTTTACTAGCTGCTCGTGTTTCGCTTACTTCATATTATTGGAGGCGTTCATTCGTCTGGTTTTTTTTTCTCTCTCTACTGGGGATGGTGAAGTGTACTGCTAAACTGCTGAGTAGTGAGTACGCATGTAGATTCAGCTTGACATCGATGGGTGGGTTCAGGACAGCCCTCCTTCGGTTTATTGTTTTCTGTTACAGTAAATACTTTTTAAACGTTATGTTTTTTAAAATAGAGTTTATAAATAGATTATAGTAGACACTATATTAAATATAATTATACTGATTAAAATTATGTATAACTATTTCTCTTACATCGAACAGATAGAATTTAAAAATCATAAATCACAAACTAAAACTATAACCCAAAAGAAACATGTAACAGATTGACTACTAGCAGGCAAGACTTGACCGGCCCCATTGCACCCTCACTAGGAAACCGTGTACTGGTGCTACATGCAGCCTATGGCGTAACAGAAACAAAGACTGGCCGGCCTCTCTATAACGTCATATTGCGCCAAAGAACTTTAATTACAACGGATGATGATGAGGATGATGGACGTTATGCATATAGAGGGCGATTTTGTAATGCACGTCTATCCAATGCTATACTAGATGTAGTACACGTCTATACAATGGGTAATCGATTGATATGATACAACATCAACAAACTTGTACCCGCTCCTCTGCTCCAACCAGCTTTTGCTTCTAGTTTCTGGCTTCTCAATTTTTTTAGCTTTTTAGGTTTTTATTTTTATTCTTTTGTATTATCTATAATAATATATTTTTTATTTTTAAAAATTTAATTACACTAAAACAACTAACATCATATTTTTACCGCTACAGTGTGAAGTCTAGACTTGTAAACCTAAATAAACACTACACTCATTCTCGTCACCGTGCTGATCCAGCTCCTGACTACCATGGCGGCCGCGAATCACTGCAACAATCTCCACGGCGTCGGCTTCCCGTACGTGCAACGCCGTGCAGCAGCAGCAGCAGCAGCAGCAGCTGGCGCCTCCCTGAACGTCATCACCCTACAGAAGGGCAGCCGGTGACTGCGCCGATGGACAACCGTGAATTTCTGGGTTGAAACAAGCAGCTGATCGATGGCTCACTTTAATGTAACTGAAGGGCTAAGAAGCATGGACTGCTTGATCTGAGACCGGATTAACACATTAGTTATAAACACAAATCACCAGACAACATAGGCACCGTCTAAGCGGCAGTCGATCGAGACACCACGAGGAAAGGCAATAGCAAGGCATTTCAAGCAAGCCTCAGAAGAACTGTACAATCAAGTTCATGGGAAAGAAGCATTCAGTATCATTATCGTTATTTCCATCCTTCACACACTGCTTGGCAGCACGAAATACGTAAAGAATAAAGTGTGATGTTCCCTTGCTGCTATTCACGCTTATTGCAAGTAATGAAATAGTGGGGCAGCCATCCATCTACGCATGGTGTGCCACAAATGATCTGCAGTTCTGCACAACGAGGACGAATGACAGCAACCGCTAACCCTTGTGCCATGGAACCATGAAGAACAGGCTTAATTGGAAACAGTAATGGGTTCAGTGGCTTTCCTCAGCCATTCCTTCTCCTGTTCATTCAGATGAGGATCCAAGATTTTATGGCAATCCGAGTGATACGTGTTTACCCATTCGATCTCTGCAGGGGTCAGCAAGGTGGTGTCTATCAGTTTCTTCTGGTACGGAGCCTGCACAACATAAGGCATTCGTCAGTAGATGAGCAAACAAATGATGCTAAGTCTGTTCTATTAATTCGCTATGAATGAGAAGTGAGCTTCACTCGAAGGCCTTGATCCCTATGCATAGAAATCAAGACAGATGATGCTGCTCTTATGCGAAAGGCTTACGCAGGAACGCATGATTGGGATTCCTTGTTAGAAAACCTTTTACCCATCTGCTGAGTGCAATGGTCCTCGTGCATAAGATCATTGCTTATGCATTAAATTTTACTTGTAGAATGGTAGTAAATAAGAAGCACAGCAGTAAGCTAAGAAAATATACAGGGCCCCTATAGATTGAAATTGAAGACCAGAATACCAGATTATCAAAAGCTGAACCTTAGAAAAGCAGCTGTTTTTCCACAAATGTATCAACTTCACCAAGTTACTGACTTAAAGAGCTAGTCCAAAATGACCGGAATGAAAAAGGAGACTATTTGAAGAGGAAATGAGAATCACAGTTAACATGATGGAGACTGAACCACAAAGTACAGGGAAGAGAGCTGTCTATTGTACAACGAAGAGAATGATGAAAAAAAAGTTATGGATAATGACATGAACAGATGATAATAGAAACAGCCATTTATAACCCGAACAGGCAGATATTATTGCAGCACCGAGAAACAAGCAATACTTACCCATGTTATATGTTCGAATGTCAAATAACCCTTCTCTCCAAAATTAAATTTAGTATTGGCCTCTTTGACTATAAGAACATTCTCCAACCTTATGCCAAAGCTTCCATCTTCATAGTAACCAGGCTCTGCAAGGAAAGATTATGCACTTTTTAAGTTCCTAAAATCCTTGAAACAAGAGAATGTTGAAGTACCAATGTAATTTCATAACTGTTAAATAGTCTTGATAAAAAGATTAGCAGTCAAGCTTTGATCTGTACTGACCATCTGTTACAGTCATCGATGCTTGCAGTGGTACATTTCGCGCAGAAGGTCTGAAGCTAATTAGATGAGGACCTGGTTTGAAAGGGGAAAAAAACAGATTTGTTATTTCAAGGTGTACATACAATCTGATAAATTAAGAGAAGATAAGAGGATGAACCGGGTCATCTAACCTTCATGAACATTCAAATAAGATCCAATTCCATGGCCTGTACCATGCCGATAGTCAAGACCATCTTTCCACAGTGGGGTTCGTGCGAGAATATCAAGAGCATGCCCTGCAAGTATTATTGAGGTTTAGAATGAAATTAGTTAAAGCATTCCATCACAATTCTAAATAGAAGGTTATTGTTTTTCTTAAAATATAACCAGCAAAAAGAATACAATGCACGGGCATTGTTGTTGGGAGTATAACTATTAACTTCATCACATGCAGCCACTTCCTATAGTCCATTTTTCCTTTGGAAATGTATTGCTAGGGAAATACAGCGGTTTGTTTCTCAAGCGTCCAGTTTTTACCAATCACAACACAAATTCAATGGCAGTCTCTGCGTGCGTGTGCGCGTGTGTAGGTCAGTAGGTGTGTGGGTGTCTCTCTCTCTCTCTCTCTCTCTCTATATATATATATATATATATATATATATATATATAGTATAAATAACAGGGGCACCTAGGTGTCTGGACACCTAGTCTCTCTACCTTTGGATTGCTTTTAGATGTGTGCTAGTGTGATTGAGACTTTCCATCCATGATTAAGACTTTCCTTCCATGATTGATTTAGCATGCCTAATATATTACATACCATACATACCATTGCTCTAGCACGTATCTAAAAGCAATCTAACGGCAGAGAGCCTAGGTGTCTGGGCACCTAGGTGTCCCATTTCAGCGTCCTATATATATATATATATATATATATACTCCTAGAAAAGAACAAATGATCATCAATTATTTGGTGCTCTTTCTTGTCCCATATTTATCAAATCTGTTGTATCTCTTGTTAAGGATAGGATAGATTTATTTGTTTCTTTATATGCCTTCGTTTCCTTATTTGTGTATTGCATATTCCTTTGTATATCCTCTTGTATTCCCTATATATATTAACCTTTACGCCTCATGAATATATACACAATATTCATAACATGGTACCAGAGTAACCCTAGTTTTTCCACATCTGCTGCCGCTGCCACCGTTCGGTCACCACATTTGTGCCCTACTACCGCCGCCATCTTCGATTATCGTCGCCTGCTTCATCCGCCACACGTCCGCCCGATTCGGCTGCCCGACGTAGTCTCAGTCCACTGGTCGTCTTCGCCCGCTCGCTGCCTCAAGTTTTGGGCAGATCCGGCCGCTCGATCCGGCCTCCGCTCGCCGACGCCCACCCGTCGACCGCCAGATCCGACCTTCGCTCGCCGGTGCCCACCTGTTCGGGCGCCCAATACGACCACCGCTCGCCGGCGCCCACTCGTCTGGCCGTCGCCCGACCAACCCGATCCGTCCGACCAGCGCGTGACTATCTCGGTGTCGCTCGGGCCAAACAGTTGCCACTCAGTCAGGCTCGGCCCCTTTTATCTTTTGTATTAGTCTCTCAAAAAAAGAAAAAAGAAAAGAAAAAACAAAAAACAAAACGTTGATCTAACCGTCATGCCGTCCAGCGCTGCCTATTAGACTTCGTTGCCTTGGTCGCCGCATCATCCAGCGTCGCCTACCGATGGCTTCCGTTGCATCAGCTATGATCCCATTCTCGGGAACAATGCTCCACGGGACGAACTACAGGCTGTGATCTTTTCTCATGGAGATCACGCTCAATGGTCTCCGCCTCAGGGGACACGTCACTAGTGCATGACCTTCTCCGCCACCACCGATTCAGCTTCCTCCCAGGCAGTCTACTTCTGCACCTCCGGTAGAAGATAACGCTACCAAGGAGGTAGCGGCTAACGCTGCTGATGAGGCTTTTTAGTATGCTATCGACGCTTTCGATCGCTGGTGTGTTGATGAGGCCCACGTTCGCGCCATCCTGGTGGTTAGCGTCAAAGACTCCATCCAACTAGACATTGTTGGTCTGCAGTCTAATCGACAGATCTGGGAGTACTTACGTGAGCGATACCAACAGAGTAGTGATGCTCAGTTCTTTTCGCTTCAGCGTGAGTTGGAGACACTTCGCCAGGGAGACTCTTCCATCGACGACTTCTTCCGAGCCCTGGACAGTCTCTGGCGTCAGCTCAACGAACTAGCCTCTACTTTGTCAGGAGTGTCATAAAATGCAGAAGGCGGATCATGATCTTCACCTTTATGATTTTGTCTGCCATCTCTGCCAACCTGTCAGGGCTCAAATACTAAGCCACTCGCCGCGACCGACCGTCACCGAGGCCCTTTTGACGCTTCGGGCTGAGGAGCTTCGCCTCGAGTTAGCAGCACGGTCCGTTCCGACTATGCTTACTGCTTCTTCTTCGACTACACCGATGTTTTCTGCAAGGACGATGGCAGCAAGGTCATCGACAAGGATACGTGCAAATATTGCAAGAAAACTGGGCATTGGGCCTGGGAGTGCCGGAAGAAGAGAGACGAGGCGGCGGCTGCAGCGCTGCTAGCCAAGGTGGACGATGACCTCGAGCCGTCCCTCTTGGTGGCCCAGGTGGTCTCTCTTTCACCGAAGCCCGCGCGGCTTGCTGCACCTGTGCACGTGGGCGGACGGTTCTTCCTCAATGAAGAACACGCGATGGTGCAGTTGGGTGACACCGACAACCACACCGACGACAAGGACGACCGCGTGTGGTACCTTGACACAGGCGCGTCGAACCATATGACGGGAAACGGCGCGGTTTTCTCCGAGCTGAACCGCGACATCGCGGGCACGGTAAAGTTCGGCGATGGATCAATGGTGGACATCCTTGGGCACGGCACAATCATGTTTGCTGCACAGGGTGAACAACATTGTCTGCTGTCGGACGTGTACTTCATCCCACGTCTGCGCAGCAACATCATTAGCTTGGGACAACTCGACGAGGTCGGGTGCCAAGTGTTGATCGAGGATGGTGTACTGCGAGTGCGCGATCCGAGGAGGAAGCTTCTCGCCAAGGTACAGCGATCGGCGAATCGTCTGTACGAGATCTCCCTCACGCTCGCTCGACCGATCTCGCCCTGGCGCGTGCAAACAACGATGTGTGGCGCTGGCATGAGCGGTTTGGCTCGAGCGCGGCGGGCCGCGCTGGCCGAGCGGTGCGCAGTCGACTCAAGCGCGGCGACGCGCGACGCGGCGTAGCTACCGGGTGGTGGCCGAGCGGGATCGAGTGGAGGTGGCCGCGCGCGGCGGCGAGCGGAGAGTTCGAGGCGACGCGCGTGGCGACGCGCGCGCGGCCGCGGCCGGCGCGGCGGCCGAGAGCGAGGCCGACTGTGGGACTGCGAGGCAGCGCGCAAAGACATCGGGCTAGTGGCGCACGACGGCCGAGCGGCATGCGCATGCGGGCAGAAGCCGAGGCAGTCGGCGTGTGCAGTGGCACCATGCAGGGCGGCCGGTGAAGCAACGGCTTCGGGGTGCCGGGCTCAATTTCGAGCAAGTTACGACAGCAACTGGGTGTAGTAGAAGTGGCACGAGATTAGGGGGAAATGATAGAATAAATCCCGTGCATGGCACTGTTCACGTATACGGTTACTGTTCATGTATGCGTACGTACGCGCCGATTGCCGAAAAGCCGCAGCGCTTCCGCTGCAAGTCAGGCGTCGTGATGTTTCTCGCGTAGGGCTGAAGAACTGCCAGGTAACCGAAGTGTAATGTGTGTATATATATTTCAAAGGAATCAGTAAAGAAGATGTTGCAGAACAACCATTCAGTTGCAGAACAAGCAGACTCCATTTTTCTTCTCTCGCGTGCGTGAGTTTGTGTGTTTCACAGAAGTCTACATTTCGTGGCGGACGAGAAGAAGCGCGTGAGGGGCGCGTCGCCCAGGAAGCGAGGCTCGTCCGGCGCAGGCGGTGACCAAGGGCATCAAGACCCTCGACCGCGCGGGCGGCACCGCCGGAGAGGACCTGCGAGTCTGCAGCACCGAGCGTTGTTTTTCTAGCCAAAATCAACTTTCGGTTTCTACAGTGCCGAGGCCTGTGGGTCTCCTCGTCTAGTGCCGATGGGCGATGGTGCCTTACTCTTCATGACAACCGCCTTTCACAACAGCAGGTACCGTGAATTAATAATTGTCTCGAAATTTTATGTATTTTCAGTGCCTTGCAGTGTGGGTTAGAATGGTTTGAACCCATGGATTGGAAACCACCTGTGGGAGTTGGTTTGGGTTGATTTTGCTTTTGGGTTGGTCTGGCTCGGGTTGTAGCGGCATAGAAGTAGGTTGGGTTGGGTTGGCTGGTCTGCTCATTGAGGAAATGGGCTTTGGTGGTTGTGGGTTCCGTTCCAGTCCATTAGGAGGCCTAGGCATGTCTCGTGAGGTTAAAGTACTTACAGAGAATCAACATATTTGAAAGGGAAAATGAATTCAACCAAAGGTAATTTTTAAACTAAGGCAAATACCGTGGCAGCTTGAGGCATGCTTCAAAATGATGAAGGCACACACGACCAAACAGCCAGAAATAAGCATCTTTTCGCAATATTTTGATCATTTTATCTGTAACAACTTTGCTACACAGTTCTATATATATGTATATATTTCTCAAGAAGGCATGAGAGTTCATATGTAAGAACACCCAAAAAAACCCACTTACCTGTGGTCCCATTAGGAAATACAGCAGCATCTAGCGCGATGTGGCCTTTCAAGACCTATTTTCAAGGTTCAATACCACTTTACTATTAGAAATGGATCAAATATAAGTAGTCAAATAAATCAAAACTAATGTGGAGATTATTCTAGATATGAATTGTGATAAAATCAAGCATTCAAGACAAGGTTCATTCTACGTAAGGGAAATAATATAACATGCTTAGCAACATGCCTAGTTTTTTTTAAAAAAAAATTAACCTGTCACTTTAGCATATTACTAACATGACTGGTTCAACACCAGAATAATAGGACAGACATTCAGGTAAAATAAGTATCCATTATCCAATAAGAAATGCAATACAGAAAAACCACAAACATTTCAACATGTGTCAGAACCGAACTTTGAACATGTAGCATATCAGTATTCAGTTTCTAACTTGTAACTACAGAACTATAAATGCTGTATTGAGAGTTTAATGAAAAAGTATTATAATATCAGAGCTATGGTTGCTTCTTGCATGCTGATCAAGTTTAGGTTGTTTAGTAAAACGCAACAGTCTTATTGATCAAGCCACTAATGTGGAAAAAACAAGATTAAGCTGCAATCTCAAGCCAAAATTGACTGTTTGACACTCATGTGTCAGGTGCTTTACAAAAAAGGAAAACACATGAAAGCAATACAAGGACTGATGTGGTGCTTCAACAAATAATTTTGCCAAATAACTTACAGGATGATACCACAGCAACTGTCATCCTAAATTTCTAGATAAAAACAATAATTTTATTGTGACAAAATAGAACTTACAGCTGTGTAGCATGACTTCTCGTGGTCTGAGGGTTTACCAAAATGTACAGTTCTTGTAATGTCTGTAGTACCATCCAGGTACTGCATGTATACCATTATGGAAGTCATTAGATTCTAAGATGTCTTCTAACAGAAATTACCGTTCAAGACTGAAATGTACTCAACCTGTGCCCCAGAGTCACACAGATATATTTTATCAGCATCAAGTTCAGCACATGTACTTGCTTCAGGTGAATAGTGAATTATTGCTGCATTTGGCCCCACAGATGAAATTGTAGGAAAACTCAAACCTTTGAAGTGCTGCAGAAATATATTAATGACTGGTCAAAAGTTGCAGTTTATCAAGAAACTGAATGCAAAATGATCCCATGGAATGCTGTTTAAATAGATATTCATCTAAAACGTCCAAAGAAAAGATGTTCCATTAAAACATGTTTTTCAAGCATTTCAATACATATTAGTTACCAATGTCATCTCAACATAGTAATTGTTTATTTATGCTTTACTAATTAACTCCAAAAAATAGTAAAACATCCCTCTCAAAATTACACAACACAAATAAAGTAGGTCAAAAGTAGATTTTGCACTTTATAGTTAACTTGATCTTAAGACACAATTTACAGGAGTTTCAACTTTCGAACATACATTGCATAATGAGAGTCTGTAGAACTGGGACTGGGTCATAGATAACTAAAATGAAACCGGTTCCTGTTTAGCAAATTGGTAAATTCCAATAATGGTAGAAGTGATACTTGCTGGGCTGACTTCCAAAATCAATGCTAATAACACTGACAATAGCTGTTTATAAATAAAAAATATATAGAAATATACTGCACTTGAGCTTGGAAAGGCTGATGTTGGTGCAGCATACCTGTTTCACCGCACGAAAGCCTTCAAGTTTATCACTAACAGAAACCTCAGTTAGTTTTACTTCCCTACAGGACAGAAAGAAGTGATTAACACAATGAAATGTGCATTGGAGTTTGACAAACAATAAAACAAATCCAGATGGTGATTTTTACGATGCAGAGCTCAAACAAGGTATCACAAAAATGATATATCCTGACATAACCAAAAAGGAAGACTTAGAAATGAAATTCAAATAAATCATTCAATAGGACATTTTAAAACTAGCAAGATACTTGACCAAACTAAAAAAAACTACAGGGGCAGTTGCAGTGCTTCACTATAGCAGACCTACCTCAGCAGCAAGCTTCTTTAGTAAAATACAATACATATGCTACAACATTTTATTTCTTTTTTAAAAAATACAGCAGGCTGGACAAGCATCAATGCAGTGGAAAACAGGCCACATGATCAGTAAAAACAATCAGACAAAGCAAGTAGATAAAGGGTGGGTTCGGTTCCGCATTTGCTTTTGCTTTTCACTTCCTGCTACAGTAACTAACTTTCAAACGGTGTATCTTTTCAAGGCGGGGTCTACAAATCGATTATAGTAGACAATGTACCGAGTTCATCTAAACCGGCCAAAATTGCATGCAACTATTTTCCTCTTCGAATTGTCTCTCGCGAATATCCAGAATTCAAAAGCCACAGCAACAACCCAAAAGATAACTGCACATCTCATGTTTTAAGAATATACAACAGGGTAGGCATACATGTAAAAGCATGATGCTAAATCAGGCAGTCAACACGGTAAGAACAAAAACATCGCAACCTTTGTCATATGCTCTGAAAATACAGATGAAAAATAGATTTTCCTGAAAGTATGTTCAATGTAAGCATGTGTTTACTTTATTTTATAAGTATTTTCTATCTCATTTATGATTGAAGGTGGTAGTACGCAGAACTGAGACGCAAGCGTGAAAATATATTTAGGAACCACATTTTAATTATGATCCAAAAATGATCATCTGTCAGTACCACTACTGATAAAATGGCACTACCACCCCCTAGAATCATCATGAAATAAACAGGTATATTTGGTTAAAATGAAGACTGACTAAATTCTATATCTCAAGTTGATGTTTGCCATGAAGCCACTTACAATCTTATATAAGATGTAGGCACTTTCAAAACAAATTCCTAGTCCACACAATTATGTAACATGGCTAACAGCGCTAATCAAACAACACAGAAAAGCTCCCCCATTCTTAATGATGCATGACTCCGGATTTGTATAGGTTAAAGACAGATCATATGATGTTTAAAACAAACAACAAGGACAACAGTAGGGTACACTCACAAATTTTGCTTTTTCTGTGAACCATTGGCCTCATTGAAGTAACCAGAAGCTCCATAGTTCTCTTGCATCTGTCATTAGATATAACAAAAATAAGAACGCCAGTGCAAGTAGCAAATAGCAGTTATCGCATTGGATAGGATAACTAGTAAGCTTGCCACATCATCAAAGCATATGAGCACCATTGCAGGTGCAATTTAAACATGCAGAACTCTCTAATCATGCCACACCCGTTGCAATGGCATGAGTTCAAAGCCTAGCATTGCAACGATTTTGCAGTAAATTTTTTCACTTTCCCACGAATCATTCGAAACCATCACCACACTTGTCCAATCCCACTCGCCGCTGCTTCTCCCCCATGCAAAACTGAACCTTCCCCCTCTTCTGTGGCATCACTCCCCTGCCCTCCTCACTATTGATGTTCACCTTCATTGTCTCCGCATTCACCTCGCCTAGCCTACACGCTTCCCACTCCCCCTTCATCTCCTCTTCATTCTTTGCCTCCACTTTAGCGCCCTGCTCCTCAGGGAAGTACAGCAGCCACGGAGGAACGTGCCGCAGCGGTGGGTCCCTCCCCATAGTCGTGAAGCTCTCCCACCGCTTGTGGCCCAAACTCCCCCCTTCCTCGGTACCAGCTTCGCAAACGGAAACACCCTCACCGTGCAGACGAACTCGGCGAGCCCCAAGAGCGTGCCAGAGTGGAGTATCAGGCGAGTGGGGTCGGATGTCCCATACATTGTGACAGGGCTTAAAACAGTAGAGGTCAGATCCTGGGAAGTGGTGGTTTTATGCCATGTTTTACCGCATGGGGTACTTGCTAGTGAGAAATATATTTATACTGACCTGGTTATCAAGCCAAGCCAAGTATTGCACAACAGCTGCACCATCTCGAATATGTGCCTTCCTCAAACCATCCAACTCTATGAAATTCTATGACATCATGAAAGAGAAATTAGAAGATCTATGCAAACAAAATGCTAAATGATTAAACTTGCAAGGCAGAGTATGGTTTTTCTTTTTAAGAAAAAGCACAGTATGTAACAGAAAAATACTTGAACAAGATGAATTCCCAGTGCAAAGTATTTTAGTATTGTATTTACATTCTGCTTAAACCGAAAAAGGATGCACTTCCAAACTGTCCTAATATGAAACATTTGCTTAATGTGATAATATCCGTTTTCAACAAAAATGGATCGTTGCTACTGTAACATTCGCCTAAAATGTAATGCTTCCCTTTCTTTAATTTCCACCTCCCTGCTCTCCCCTTAGTCCAACTTAAGCAGAAACTGAAAATTAATTGAGTTCATATGTCTAGGCAGATACAGCTATCAAGTGGTTTTACACTAGCCAGTTGCATGCTTGATTGCAAAGCATAAACTTTCTTAACAATACTAGATTTCGAGAAGTGAACAAATTTATTAGATGGCATTAGTCTATTGGAAAAACTGAAGGTGATTGCTTGAACAAAAATTCCCTGTTGAACACTAGCATAAGAAAAAGGACAAAAAAATTTACCTTGACAGCCTTTGGAAGAGCAATAGGTGATTGCAACATCAAAACTTGGTCGACACTCAGCGTTGAGTAGAGTGCAAGACAACATGAATTTGAATCAATCCAAATTTTGGAGTCCTCCGCCTCGTTGATATCCTTTTCGCCATTCGAACCTTTTAGGTGTCCAGACGCAAGCAAGCTAACATCCGATTGAACCATACTATACTCTCTGGTATCAATACCATTTTTAGACATGTAATTCTCGACCTGGACCAAAAAAAGAGTGATAACATAAGTATATTACGTTATATGCCCTTTAACATGATGACATTAACACCATAATAGGGGAATTGCAAAAAAAAAAAATGTTTAGTTGATTAACTGACCTCAGCTGTTACTTTTCTCTTATCCACATAAAAGAAAGCACTGTGCAAGGTCACAATAGCATAAGAATGAACCACTGGGCTGTAATGCACATCATCTCCTCGAACATTGTACAACCAAGCAACCTAAACAAGCATTAAAAAAGGAAATTAAGACTGCCACAAGTCAAAATTTGAGAAATAAAAAACATACTCAATTGAATAGACTATTGAATAAGAGAAACCTAAACAAGCATTAAAAAAAAGAAATTAAAAACAAGTCAAATTTTGAGAATAAAAACACAATCAATTGAGTAGACTATTGAATTGAGAGAAACCAAGATACAAGTTATACCTCATCAAGAGCAGTAATTATAATGCCACTAGCTTTTTCATGTTGTAGTTTTTCTCTTAACTCCTTTATCTTTTCTGCAACACTACGCCCAGCAAACTCTACAGGGTGCACAATTACAGGTAGAGCTTTATTCGGAGGACGGTCCTTCCATATTTCATCCACCAAGTCAGAAGAAAGCTGAAACAATGTCTGATGCTTCTTTGAAAATGCTTGCTCATATCTCTGAGCTGAGTCAACAGAGATGCACCATGGATCAATTCCAATGACAGCTTCGTCTGGAAGATTCTGATACACAACAACACACATAAATCACAAAGTTAATTAGAAACAGTAATATTCAATACAAATCAACACAAAGTTAATTAGAAACAGTAATATTCAATACAAATCAACAAATAACTATCTCAATCTTTCAAACCATTTCAGAATTGTCATGATAGTTGGTGGTCTTTCCACAACTAAACAAAAACCTCAAATAGCTTTTTTAATTTCAGTACGGAGATGGCGAGATGGCAATGAAAAGGTGTTCACCAGTCTGATATTTTTGACAGCTCTTGAAAAATAACCAGCAGCAATTTAATTTCAGACTACTTCAATTCCCATATATCAAACCATATCATTCTGAGAATTTGAATCTACTGCAGCAGCAAAAAACCACTATGCTTATTGTGTTCCCACAAATCATGAACACTTTTGTGTAACAAATAAATAAATGTTGAGATAAGCTTGCTACGGTGAACAAGAAAACCACATTTATCATTTCACATCACCGAAAATGTGAGAGAATTCAAAACCAAAGGATATAACAGAATAGATTCATTGGCATGTACAAGTTTCTGTGAACTTTGTTTTTATGAGAGAAATTAGAAGTTTGAATCCACACACATGCTCAGGAAAGGAGGCCAATACTTACATCAGCTATCCAAACTTCAACTGGTGGGTCTTCTCCCATGCGCATGAGTTTCCAGCGATCACTGAGTTGCTGTGTTGCCTGCAAGAAGTATCGTCCATCTGTCCATAGTAACGCCTCCTTCATAGTGATAAGAGCCAAACCTGTACAGGAATTCAAGATACACACTAACTGAGAAACTATGCAACCACCAACAACTGAGAGAAAACAGAAGAAATGAACATCTACCTCAATATTTTGGAACACCCACATTTTCTGATATTCAACAGCATACCAACACAAAATACAATCATTTAAGTCCTTTTCAATACAAAGGATGTTATTTCATGCTTTGGTCCAGGGATTCAATCGTAAACACAATTTGTTAAAGAGTTATCTTGCCCTAAAAAGTCATTCCTTTGCTTATTGGCTGCTTGGTTGAAGCAGTGCATATTTTTATTTTCAGTGGCATTCAAATAACCCAGTCCGAAGATGCATGTTAGACAGCTATAATTTTTCAAAAATCCATTGCATTAACATAGTTGGCTTTCAAGTTTCAGCCATTAACCTCACTGATCCAAGCTAGACAATGAAACATAACGAGCAGATCCAAAAGAGATGGGGATCAGACTGCAGAAGATATGCTTCCTCATACAGTAAATATGATGTATTAATATGCTTCCTCATGCAGTAGTCAGTAAATATAATATACTACCGCATGAAGGTACCACTCAAATGGTGGAAACCTGCCTCGCCAATGGCACACCATGCAAAGTGAAAATTTGAAGGTTGGTTCCCTGTGGCTATGGTCAGTGAACAGAAGAGCTTTCTAAATTTATCGTGACATTATTACACGATTATAACACATCATAGGTTGTACAAGTTTGGGTTGCTATACAGATGGATTAGAGTTTATAAATGGACTGGTAGTCAGCAGTCATCCCATTTAGCCCATCTAGCGCACCACGACAAAAATAACAAATCATTCCATGCTGACCCAACAACTGATCAAGAGTCTAAAACTGCCTTGGACCCATCAAATGGCTTCTTTTATAGTATCTACATTTGTTTCTTGGACTTTACCTCACGCAATTCTTTTAGATCAGGCCATTTCAAGATCATGCTGGTTATCATACCATATGTGCCATATTAACCCAGACAGTAGAATACTAGAACTTGCACTTAAAGTTAGCAATTCTTGCTGTGCTAATCATGTCATGTCGCATTACACAATTTAATAATCTCATGGATGCGGCTGAAGTGCTCCCGCCCATTCCTAGCTTGCCGTCGCATAATGGCTAACGAAGCAGAAACAACACGTCGCGCAGCAGAAACTATAGATTTGATCAATTCAATTGTCAACCAAGCCATTTTATCCAAACAACTTTAACAGCCTGTTGCTGCCGCGTGCACGCACCAATTGCTGTTGCACCGCAACTGCCAAAACAGCTAATCTAACAATAACAGAATCGCGCAAAGTATACCAAACAATGATAACGATCGGAACCCATCGCAACGGAGCGATCGGCTGAGAACTAAGACGACAGACGGATGGGTTAAGCCCGGACTTACCAGCGCTCCCGCTGAACCCGGAGATGAACTGCCGCCGCTTGTCCCGCTCCGACACGTACTCGCTCTGCGCGCGCACACGCCAGATCATCAATCCTCAAATCATCGAGCAGAGGAACGAGGAACAAACGAACAAGAGTGGAGACCAAAAAAACCCTAAGCCCAACCCAATCGACCCCGATCGGGTTCCGATCTGCGCGGGCGGGCGGAGGCGGGGGCACCGACCTGGTGGGCATCCTCGGAGGGGACGAGGAGCGCGTGGAGCGGCGGCAAGTGGGCCGCCATGAGCGCCCGGAGCTCATCGAGGTGCTGGTCCCTCGCCGCCGCTGTCGACATTGTGTTCCTCAGCTTTTCCGTTCCTCAAACGTCGGGAGATTGCAGTTTGTTTTTTTCTCTTGCGAGAGGGGAAAAGGTATTTTTATCCTCTCCGGCCGTACCGCGCCTTGGCGTGGATGATATTTTGGCTTGATTTTAGTAATTTGCTTTTAAATAAAACATTTTTTAAAATAAGATTTATAAATTAATTAGAGTAGTATTTTGTCGATTTTATTTATATTGATTAAAATCACATAAATAATTCTTTGTACTTTTTTGTAATAATTAAATTCAAAATTTTAATTTCTAATATAGTTATAGGTGGATGAGCCCTGATCAGGCACGTGTCGACTCCGATTGGCATGGGCATGGCCCAGCCCGATATCAGAATTTGGGCTTAGAAACCTCGAAGCCTAGAGCTTTTAGTCTCTAGAGTATTATTGTCTATGGGCCGAAAATGTCGGGAGATGGTGTTCGGCCCAACTAGTAAATGAGATGGTACATGTTATAATTAACAAAAAAAAAAAACTGACCCCTCAAAAAAAACACTGGCCTAAATGACATTTTAAGTGTGTGAATGCATCTTTGGCTTAATCTGTGCAGGTTTTTTTATCAATCCCAGATTTCCCAATTTGTTCAACCTGAAATGTCCCGATTCTCAGTGTTCTGTTCTTGGTCCTCACTTTAAGGTTTATTTCAAAAAAGAACTTCAAATAAAAATTTTTAGTAATAATGTCACATATCATTATCATTACTATTATAAAAGAATGAGTTAGTGGTTGTACGTCCATTCTCCTCCAACCACTCTATTCCCTCAACTTCTCACCATTCTCTACTTTTCAATCAATCAGTGCAACTCTCTTTTATAACATGATTCTCTATACATTTAATAAGTTCTATTGCAACGTGCGGGTACGTTATACATAAAATCTTTAACTTCATGCACACCTACTTGAGGAATCCTAGGTGTTCATCTCCTTCGTCACCGCCGCCATCCCGCTCCTCGCCACATTTCTGCAGATAGTCGACTACTCTGTCATGCCATTCTACCGGAACTCAGCGGCCAAAATGTTATGCATATGTTTAGTTCCTTCTTCATGTAATCTTCTCAAAGTTGATACCTGGACTGTCCAGGCCGGTTTGTTGATTTAACTAGTGGATACCCCGCGCGTTGCAGCAAGTATTCCTAGTGACCATCAGTAGCGGATCCAGGATTTTTGAGATGGGGGTACGAAGTTAAGAATTTACGGAGTATATATATAAGATAGAGAATTTTGATACACATAATATGTATATCTCATATAGTTAACCAAATAAACAATCACACATAAGCAATAAATGCAATTTCCAATATAAGTTTGATTGACTTAATTTCTAGTGAACACTGAACAGAGTACATGAAACAACATCAATGCAAAACTGACCTGGATGGCAATGGAATAGGGGAGGAGCTGCCGCCGTTGACGCTGGCCATTGGGTGTGCCAGTGTGGGCGCCCGGCGCCGCGCCGCCGCCGGTAGCCGTTTGCCGTTCGCGCGTCGCCGAGACGAGGAGGGGCTGGCGGCGCGCGGCGCGTGAGTGGCGCGCGGTTGTGCAAGAGAGATGGAGAGGAGGCGGCGTGAGAGCAAGACAAGAGCGGCGCGCGCGCCGCCGGTAGCCGTCGCCGGCCGCCGCGTCGCCGGAGCGAGGCGCCGGCGTGGTGGCGCGCTGTGAGCTGTGGCGCGGCGGCTATGCAAGAGAAATGGAGAGGAGGCGGCGTGAGAGCAAGGCAGGAGGCGGCGTGACTCGTGAGAAGCAGCCAGGCAGCAGGAGTTAGGTTAGGAAATCAGGAAATGCCAATTGGGCCATTGGCTAGTGGGCTGAATTTGCTACATTACCTTCATTTCTAGTTTTTTTTCCTATATATATGAAATATATATTATATATAGTTGATTTTTTACAAAAAATTTTGGGGGTACAACTGTACCCCCATGTCCCATTATGGGTCCGCCCCGGTGACCATAGTATTTGAGAAATAAGTGGAAAAAAATTAAGGTCAATAAAGGACATGATATGCAGTGTATAATTGAAAACATAATAGACTTGATCATGTGGGCTTAAGAAGAATGCTGCATGTGCAACATTATACCAGTTAGTAGGATGACAATAAACATGAAAAAATAAGGATAAAACAATTGGAAGTAACTATCGACATGTAAATATGTAAATTTAGACTCTCTGTATATTCTGGACTAATAAATGATCACGCTAGTACACACAATGAAAATATAAATGAAATATCAACCATTATCACGATTAACTAGAAAAGACTCAAATATTGTTATTTATCAGAGTAGCGGCCTTATGATCAAACTTACAAATAATAGTCTGAAGGGTCTAACAAAAACTAACAACAAATAATAGAGATAAACGTAGCAGTCATTCGACATGCATTAGGCAATCGACTGGGAAACGAAGTCTTAATCCGAAAAATCGTTGAAGAATCCTCCTTCAAGTACCTCTGCCTGATACGATTTTTCCTCAGCAACTAAGAAACAAAGTATATAGTTGTGAATACATAGAGTACTTAGCAAATCATTTGTAACAACATATAATATATAATGATATAAGACTTATCTAATGATGGCTAAATGGTTATTTTGTAGAAAGCATAATTTAGAGTAAATACAATAAATAGATTAAAAGCGCACTTTAAAAACAAGTAAGTATATAAATAAATCAAAGGAATTAAGTAAACCACAAGTGAACTGACCATTCACTTTTCAACTAAACCTAACCAAGTTTTTCTGAAATTCTATCCCTTGTGTAAAATCACCGAGTATTATCCACAACCGGAGATACAACTATTTGAATAGTTTTATACTCTGCATTGGTTGCATAACTTTACCTATAAGACATGACCACCTCATATTGCCACATGATTAGTACACTTCCTTGCATGTATGATGGAGAGATCACGACAATACCTTTATAATGTTCAATCTTAAACTGATCTCATCCACTAAGGTTTCGCTACCAAATAGGCTAACAACCTAATTGGAAAAGCCCCCTCTTGCGCTATATGAAAAATTAATAAAAAATAAATTAACTATCCACATCATCTCAATGACCAAAACAAGATTCAAACATCATAAATTAATTAGCTAGGTCTATCCCCATACTAGATATATGGTTGTACGATAAAATTCAGATCAATAGTGCACAAAGTTAAGTCCTTATTTGTTACTCAATCGAGGTATCCACATTCTAAAGTGCTTACCACACTTTTGTTTTACTATACGATCACTCGTCTAAGTGAAACTATTTTGTTTAACTAACACCAATGACATTGCCCATGTCATAGCATACAAATTTTATAATTGTGCCTAACCACCACGATTCAATATCTCATTAAGTCAAAATTAATTAACTGATCGATATGTGGTGATGAGCCTAACATAATAGTAAGCATAGCTTAGCATATTAGATGTACAACCAACGTGGAAACTGGTATTCTATTACTAGATAATTAACCATCTTATGATGATAATGTACTCATAGCATTTAAATTATCAAGGAGGGATTAATCAAGATTGGTTGATAACTATCAAGTACAAGGGCTTGTAATAAATTAGCATGTATGATAATTTAAAACAAAATAATAATACTTAGATTTGAAACAATAAGTTCAACATAATCAAAGGTCACGATTTGTCTTGGCTTTTCTTAGTTACCACTTTCTTTAAATTCTGCTTCTGCCCTTTCGAGGATGTTATCTAACGAGGGAGAAAGCGAATGAAACACAAATAAAATTAAATAAAAATTCAAATAAAATACAAAAATAACAAAACCAAAACCAATAGGTAGAGCTTAATTTTAAATAAATTTAGGAGAAAAATTATATCAATTAGAGTTCGTACGGAGAAGAACGGACTCTCGGAAGATTTACTGTGAAGGGAAATGTTGAAATTGAGAAAAAAGAAAATATTTCAGGAAATATTCCATTTGGGTGGACAAAGAAAGACAGGAAATGCTGACTTGTGGGCCACCTTTGTAAGTGAGAAAGCAAGGAGTATGAAGGCAATGCTTCAGGAAAATAGAGGAGCTCTGGAGGCACAGGAGGTGCATGGTGATGGTGGCGGTGCCGACGAGGGAAAAGGCTAAAGGTGCGAGGATGGGCAAAATAGATTGCTAGGGACCAGAGAAACATATGGGAGGTGGCAGCGCAGCCGAAGACGCAACATGATGGTGGCGACGGCTGGTGGTGGGCTAGCGCACTTGTATCGCTCTGGGGAAAACACGGGGAGAACGCGTGAGCACAGGCATGCCCTCAGCATGGGGAATGTGTTGGTGAGGTCAGTTTGGCTAGAGAGTGACCAGACTAGGCTAGCGATGGTGATGTATGGCCGACATGGTGATGGTGACGGTGGCAGACTTCCACAGCAATGCATTGAGCGAATTTTCCAATAGCAAGGAATTGGATTTTGGCTCACCAGATGCAACGAATCAATGATGGTAGACGATTTCGGCTAGTTTTGGGGAAAACTAGATTCACAGCGCAGAGAGGCAATTCTGGTGGGGGGATTGGATCATATACCCTCCCTTTAGTTGGGAAATTCAGGATTTACCCTCCTTATCTCAAAGACACGTGGGGTCATCATAAGTCACTGACACATGGGATAGGAGGGTAAATCCTGAATTTACATCTAAATGGAGGGTATATGATCAATAAATCCATTCCGGGGGGGATTGGATCATATACCCTCTCTTTAGTTGGGAAATTCAGGATTTACCCTCCTCATCTCAAAGACACGTGGGGTCATCATAAGTCACTGACACATGGGATAGGAGGGTAAATCCTAAATTTACATCTAAATGGAGGGTATATGATCAATAAATCCATTCCGGGGGGGATTGGATCATATACCCTCCCTTTAGTTGGGAAATTCAGGATTTACCCTCCTCATCTCAAAGACACGTGACCCGCCATGTTCGTCTTCTTCACATAGCGACATATCACAGGGTGCACAACATCACACTAGATCTCTCTAGGCCCTCCTCTGCTCGCCCCTATACCTACAGATAGCCGCCTGCCGAGCTCCTCCTTCTTGCCATGCCCACCGCCGACGCCGGCGTCCTTAGCGCCCCATCCGCTCCCTTAGACCCCCAAAACGGGATTCCCATGTTTGGAAACATGAGGTGCGCATGCCATTACCGCCCCTCACCATCGGAGTCCGTCGCCGCAATGCCGGCCATCTCTGCGCTCAACCGCCTCGCTTTCGCCCCGTTCCGGCCACCTTGATCTACCTTCGCACCATCCGTCGCCTTACTCGAGTGTGCGGCGTCCAGGAACGCGTCACGCACTCGTCACCGTCGCCGATTCGTTTCCATAGCGCCGCCACCACCCGTGGCCTAACTCCTCTCCTCTGCTCATGGTAGAGCCAGATTTTTAACAAAGTCAAGGTGTAGTCAAGGTTCTCAGGTTCGCCGTCCTACGCAGGATCATTTTTTGGTTGACAGGATTGGATGGTAGAATTGATTCTATCAGATTTTTTAAATTATATATATTTTATATAAAAATTAAATTATATTTTTAAATATGCAAGTTTATAGTGAACTATTTGGTTTTTAAATTTAATTTTGTAAATTAGGGTAAACTTATCCATGTTAAATTCGATAAAACTTGATTTTTGACAGTTAATTAATTTTTTTTGCAAACTAAAATCTAAAAGTCCGATTTGTTAATGATAATATTTTTTACCCTAGAATAACATGTAAATAAAAATAAAGCAAAATAAACTATTGCAACTTAAATTAGAAATAAATAATATCAAATTTTATCTACTGATATAGTTTATTGTCAGAATCATGATTCTATTCAATCATGAGCACCATCTTACCAAATTTTATATGATCCTACCTTTGAGATCACCATTCTATGAAATTTATCTACATGCTAATCTGTGTCATTTTGGCATTGTAGGATCGTATTGCAATCCTGACAACCTTAGATGTACAATTGTGCATAGTTGGTTGAATCGAGCCGCCGAATCGAGTCCAATCCGAACCACACGCCCTCCACCCAAGTCCAAAGCCATCTGACTGAGCACAACCCATTCAACACAGTCTAACTGAGTCCAACAATGCGCACTCTTAGAGTTCAAAAAAAAAAAAAAAAAACAATGCGCACTCGAGCCAGACCTGAGTCGGTCCCAAACCAGAACCCAGTTTGGACGGTTCCAAGCATTTTGGCCGATTCGGTTGGTTTATGGCCAGTTTTTCACTAGTTCTCAACATTACACGAACCCTAGACCCTAGTGGACAATGCAAATATCACTGTTCATATTTGTACGTCAATTCCAAGTATTCTAAAGCCAATCAATCACCAATTTTCTCTCTGAAGAGCCCACGATCGTGTTTCCACTCCAGTTCCCTACATTGCACCATTCATCATCAGTTTCAAGTATTTTGGAGCAATCCATTCATTGATTTCCCTCTCCCTTGATTACTCCGGTTCCATTTTCTTTTGTTCTTTATGTGGTATCTATTTGGACTGAGTTTTTTGCTATGTCATTAGGCTTGTTTGGTGTTCTTTGCCGTGCGTATACATTATATTACGGAAGACAAGTCAAAGCCAGAGCCGAAATGAATCCCAAAGGTTATAATGGAACTGGAATTGAGATGGATCCAGAAGGGTAGTATGGAAAGGATGGAGTAAGTCCTGAGGATCCCAGAGAAGTGGATCCATAAGATTATGTCTGAGTAAGCAACGGTTACAAACTACAAAGCAACCCATGATCTTTGATCATATTGAATTCCTATTAGTTAGGTATATCGTATATGGGTTATTTTCTTGCATTACTTTATTTGTTAGTGCTATTTATTATCAAGTACTTTTGAATAATCCCGCTTAAGTAGTTAATGCCTTAATTATATTGTTTACGTGCCATCCTTGATAATAATCTAATTTGGTTTTTCTGGACAAACTTAGATCCAGAGTAGTATACTTTAGATTAGGATAGTAGTGGAAGAATAACCTCCAACACTCATTACATTGTTGTCCACTGTCATGAGTTGATTGATGTGTCGGATTTATGAATTGTGATTTAATGCCAATCTCTTGCCGAGAGTGATGATTTAGAAATATTGGCCAACATGGGAATTTATCATGTGGTTGGTCGGGTACCTCACATGGAATATCATTGCCTTGGCCAAAGCCCTTTACAGAGTTGGAACTTTATGCCAAGTAACAACATAATCATTCGCCATGCCTCGGTTAGCAATGCAGCAGCATTGTTTCGCACTGTAGCTCACTGTTTACATATTAATTAGCGCTTAGTTAGCGCTAAGCATAATTAATTAGTATAAATAATAATTAATTAGTGCTAATTAAAGCACTAAATTAATAGTATTTTGTTTTTTTTTGCTCAGTGGAGGCAGTGATGGCCGTGCAGGGTTTGCAAAAATAATAAAAGTCAACACATATGCTTTTTCTTACGCCATTCGTCTCTGTCAACCATACAAGCGGGCATTTGTTGTCTAAATGAGTAAAAATTTCACACAAGACTTTTACTTGAACCACTTGTGTGCCATAGAAATTTAGCACTAGAATTCATTTTGTATTGCGCAATAAAAATAATAAAAGTCAACACACGTGTTTTCCCCTACACCGTCTTCGGTAACCATACAAGTGAGCATTTGCTGTTTAAATAAGCAAAAAAATTCACACCAAACTTTCACTAGAACTACTAACGTGCCATAGAAATTCGCTACTAGAATTCATTATGTACTACGCATAAAAAATAATAGAAGTCAACATACGTATTTTCCCTACGCTGTTCATCTCCGCCAACCATACAAACGATCATTTGTTGTCTGAATGAGTTAAAAATGTTAAACAAGACTTTCACTTGAATTGCTAATGTGCCATATAAATTCACCACTAGAATTCATTTTGTACTACGCAACAAAAATCATAAAAGGGAGGACATGCACTTTCGTCTACCCTATCTGGCCATTTCAACATATACAAGCGAGCGGTTGTTATCCGAATGAGCTAATAATTTCATGTTGTAATCCTACTTGCACCGTTAACGTGACATAGAAATTCACCACCGGAATTCAATACATACTATGCAACAAAAATAATAAAAGTCAATACATGTGTTTTTCCTTATGCCATTTATCTCCACCAACCATACAAGCGAGCATTTGTTGTTCGAATTAGCTAAAAATTTTACACAAGACTTTTGCTTGAACCGCTAATGTGCCATATAAATTCGCCATTGTATTTCATTCCACACTGCACATAAAAAAATAATGAAAGTCAACATACTCATTTTTCCTATACCATCCGTCTTTGTCAACCATACAAGTGAGCATTTATTATCCCAATGAGCTAAAACTTTCACATAAGACTTTCACTTGAACTGCTTACGTGTTATAGAAATTCGCCACTGGAGTTTATTTTGCACTACGTAACAAAAATTATGGAAGGCAGTGCATGCACTTTTGCCTATACCATCTGGCTATTTCAATCTCTACAAGCGAGCAATTGTGAGAAATAGATGCGTGTGCATGACGGAAACGAGAGGAGTGGGGTGCTTGATGCACTTGTGACCCATGCCTTATCCTCAAAGTGAGACGGCAGTAAGAGGGGTAAATCCTAAATGTTATCCTACAAAAGAATTTTAATTTTAATTAGCACTATTTAAATGCAATTAGTACTATCAATTGTGAGTGCAATAAATTATCGTACACGCTAATTAAATGCATGTACGTGCTTAGCGCTAATTAAATATGATTAGTACTAAATAAAAAACTATTAATTTAATGCTTTAATTATCACTAATTAATTATCATTTGTACTATGTAATTGCTATTAGTACTAATTAATTGCACTTAGCTCTAATTAAAATGCTAATTAATGGGTGAACGTGGCTAAACAGGCTACGGCATGGCGGCTCGGCAGGAGCCGGCTGCTGAACCCGCTCGCCTAGCTGCATGCCACTAGGCCTGCTGAGTTAGGGGAATACAGTAGGTGACACGTGTTACTTGTCACGCCTTTCGAGCTCGGGGAGATGTCTATTTTTGAAAAAAATGGTAGGAGACTAAAGTTGAAAAAATATTACGTGTGAACGGTTCTCGGTTGGCAACAAAACATGAAGGAGCGTAAGAGAGTAGGGGCCTGTTTGGTTCATGATCAGAAGTTGCCTAGCCACAAGTTAGGCGTGTCACAGTTTTTAAGTAGCTGTTTGGTTCACTGACGTAACTGTGGCATGCCACACTTTCTTAGCACCCGGCCCCACACGTCATAGACTCAGTTTCTTGCCAAACTTTGCCACAAGTGTGGCTTCGATTTTATTAGCCACACTTTCTGTGGCAGCCACATATTGCCTAAGCTTAGGCATGGCAAGCTTAGACACCAACCAAACAGGCCCTAGTTCTTTTTCCTTTTTAGCTTCGGTCCAAGTAGGGTTGTTTATTTTGAAACCAAACCAAAAAAATTGTATCGTACTGGTCAACTCAGTTTGACTAGTATTTAATATTCGGTACAGTTTCCGGAAATGAGGTTTTTAGGGATTTTGGTTTTTTGGTAAAAACCGAACAAACCGATCTCCTCAATCCCACTCAGGTGCAGCTGGACTCGACCGCTTGGCTGCTCTTGGCTCTCGGTCGCCCATGATAGTAGTACTAGCGTGCGTAGCGGGAGCGCCCAGTGGACCGAGTGCAGGCACGCGGCCTATGAGGCCAGCCATCCCAATCGGGCCGTGCGTAACTGCATGTGTGTATGTAGCCCGCAAGCACAATGTCATCTGAGAACTGAGAAGTGTAATTAGCCTTCAACTCTTCATGCAACTTTGCAAGCTACTCTGTGTGTATGCTTCGTTGCTTCCTCCGTAACTTTGCTTAATTAATTTGTGTGCGCAATCCTATACGATAATATCGGTTTAAAATTTGTACATAAAATTTAATCATCATTCCAATTGTTGCTTCCTCCATAACTTTGCTTTTAAAGTTCTAATTCTAATGTCAGTAGCATATATATTATCGCCTATTTGCCCGCTAGTCGCTATATGGTTCGCAATTTGCATCAACTCTGGTAAATATGACATTTATCGATACCGTACTGAAAATTATTGGAATTTACTGAAACTGAACCGTATTTTTAAAAACATCGTATCTACCAAACTAATAATACCATATTTCCGTATTTATCGAACCACAAAAACGAAAAAAACCGAACGAACACCCAGGTCCAAGCATCGGCAACAGCTCGTGACCCTTGCGGTCGCGGCAGGAGAGAAAAGATAGTCTTTTCGTGCGCCAGACAGAGAAAGCAGCACAAAGCAGATACTCTTTTCTTGAGCAGAAGCAGCACAAAACGTCAGGAGAGAGGAAGGTGGCACGAAATTGCTACGTGCACCCGAAGAAAGCTACAGCAAATTTTGAAGGACATGCACTATTTATATGTACACAGCAGTGTACTAAGATTTAACTTCAACTTGATGATTTTGACTCATTTCAGCCCCGTTCAATAACTTGACTCTATACTGAGTATCTATCTGTGCCATACCTCGATGACTGCTCTAACGCCAAATTCACCAACATCATTATTAGCGATTTTTTTGACGATCTATTGTCTACTACATGTTACTATGGCAAGATTCGCACATGTAAAGTTTAAGGAGGAGTTACAGGCTTTTAACACAATTTGGGTTATGCTTGATTGAGGAGATTTTAAAGGAAAAAAAAGAAAAAAAATCGATGTCAATTGTGAGGACAACCGAATTTGGTGTTTTATTCACTATTTGATGATACCCTGATAGTAGATAACATAATACATTCTAGAATTTTACTATTTGAAAGTGAAGGTTTTGCTCCAATTTTAGCTTTGAAATAAATGATTTAAGAAAGAGTTTGTTTTTGCGTGGATGCTACAACGTATTCTACTTGTCGTAGCTCGATACGAGGGGTCTACTTTATTTTATATTTCATTAGCAGCACAAAAATTGCTTTCATCTGGACAATTTTAGAGGAGCAGTTCCAACCATATTATGAAATTTAATTATCTTTTCAATTGGTAGTTTGATGTACGTGATACTACACGTACAAGTTACTTTTTCAATGAGCATTGTTTGCCAAGTTTTATGTTTTAGGTGGGCATGTTAGAATCCATGATATGAGTTCTTTAGTATCTATCCAACGCTACATGTGATGTGTTGGCTTATGTCATTCAAAGATTGATCATTTGTTTCAGGAAGTCAATTGCATAGACTCAAATTTTGCTAAGGTTATGAGTTGTCGAAGACCAGATATTTTTGTCTACTGTTGATAGATGTGTGGTTGAACTGTTGGTGATTTGTTTAATTTTGATTCGCACAAAAGTTTGGATAAGATTATTCTAGTCTTTCTTGTTGAAGATTAGTCTAATGGACTTTGAAGGCATAAGGTCTGACAATGAAGACTTACTTTGAGAAGTTTTGATTTTTGACTACATGAACGAATTCGTCTTAAGTGGAGATTATTTAAGTGTGATCCGCATTTTTCATCTTATCCATGTTATTAGACACTGTGCTAGACGTGGTGCCAAGCGGTGTATGTGACAAGCCGAGCCAGACGTGGTGATAGCTAGCGTATCCAATTTTGATTCGTTTCTGCACCCTGTGAAAAATATAAAAACAAATATAATGGAGCCATTAACCACCCAATAGAGCCATTAACCACTCATACTCAATCCGTTTTCACTGTTCACGTGGTCGGGCCTTTCCGCGGCCGTACGTACACAGTGTGGCTGCAAGCTGCCTGCCAGGTTAGAGAGAGACTGTGTGTGTGTAAAGTGCTGAAAGTAACGCAGAGATGGCAATAGATCAGGTAATGTAGGCCCCTAACGACTTGAGCAGGTGAACGGGAGCTACCGTATCCTCCACATCCAAAGCTTGACACTTTGCTAGCCAGTAATTAAGTACGTACGCACGTACGTAATTAGCAGCGGATTGAATGGAGGAACCAGCTGCAGGAGCTGCTGATCATGGCACCGAGGTGGAGGCGGCGGCCAGATCTAGCTGGGTGGTGGACATGGAGAAGATGCTGGGAGACACCGACCCCTCGGAGGAGAGGGAGCGATGGAACAAGAACTCCATCTACCGGGTGCCGCAGTGGATCAAGGACATGAACAATGGCGACGCCTACAAACCATCTATGGTCTCGTTGGGTCCCTTGCACCACGGCGACCCTGACCTGCGGCCCATGGAGGAGCACAAGCGACGGGCACTGCGGTGCCTGGTTAAGCGATCCGGGAAGCCGCTGCGAGAGTTCTTCGCCGCCGTGAAGGAGGTGGCGGAGCAGCTGCAGAACGCGTACGAGGAACGGCGCGAAGAGAACGACTTCGTGGAGCTGATGATCACGGACGGCTGCTTCTTGCTGGAGGAGATGACGATGTATTTACTGTTTTCGAGAAAGGAGGAGGATGACGATCCGACAGTGGAGATGGGTTACGATCCCAACGACCCCATCTTCAGCGAGCACGGCCATATGTACATGTGGTCACCCATCAGGTCCGACTTGCTCAAGATGGAGAACCAGCTGCCTCTGCTCCTTCTACAAAGGCTTCGAGCTGTTGAGAAAGGCACATCTCCGGTAAATAATTACCGTTCCTTCCACTACGTTTCGCTTTCGGAGTTAGAAATTATCAAGTTAATCAGTGAAAAAAGAGAAAGATATAACTCTTAAGGGCTAAAAATTATCACATTAATGCACAGAAAAAAGACACCATCAATTATGATGGATGTAAATTATAATTATATAGATCAAATAAATGGAACTTTGTAACTAATACAACTATCAAAATAAGTTAGGAGAATACTACATCATATACGTTAAAAGAATAAAACATGAGAAACCAAATCTTATATCATTATTCGATCTTCTTCTGGAGATTTTTGTTTCGATCTTACTACCAGATATCACACGCCATCGGGTTTCAAACAACCCCCGGCAATTTTTTTGTTTTGTGTTTTGAGCCTTAATCGCTTATGTAAGTGATGCGGGGTATCCAATCTTTACGACGTAAGATCGATAATGATAATTTGGATCCACGTAATCTGACGAACCGATGGTGCCAATCACTGTTAGAACAATAACCTGCGATAAAAGAATTCGTCCAACCACACGCTTGTGATCCCGTCTATCTGACCATAAAGCAGACACGTCGCAGCTCCTAAGAATCACAAGGAATCATAAGAACAATGATGTAGAGAAACATCCAATTCCCTTATAGGTTGCAATCAGATAACACACTCTACAAAGAACAAACGTATAGATCTTTCTTGAAAATAATAGATTCAAACGTGGCCTGCCAGAAAGTTACATATTAAAAGGCTTATATAACACTTGGGAGGCTGCAGGGTCTCCTACACAATTCCTAAGTATTTTAGACTCAGACTCTCACAAAAAGGAAATAAAAAATAAAAATTCATGATGCATTTGAAGACAAATCCTCCTCCATTACATAACCCTTGGAATAAGCTTTCAAACGAATCCAAGATCACCTCAATCGGACCTCGTATGTGAAAGTTATTGCCTTTATATGCCAACTATACGGTCAAAGATACGGTCATACTGTTCTGAACACCTCTAAGTCAATCGAACGGCTGCAAGCATCTCTAGCCAATCAAACGGTGAGATCGTTTGGCCTAGTCTGAACATTCCCATCAATATCGACTGTCCAAAACTGATAGAATGTCGCGGAGCGGTCCAAACGTTCAAAGCGGTCCGAACATCTCCAAGGCGGTCGAGTGATCTGTTGAATATCAGACGGTACGACTCATTTGAAGTGGCCCAAATGTGTTCAAGGTGATTGGGCGGTCCGTGGAAGATCAGACAGCGTGATCGTTCAGAGCGGCCCGAATGTCTCCGAAGCATCTGAGCGTCCAACGCTGATTGGATGATTCAAATAGTCGAAACCATTCAAACTGGTTCAAATATTTCAAAGGTCTTGCAATCACCCGATGTAGATTGGACGGTCCTGAACACATCTGAGGTTGATCAGACCGATTTGAAGGTAGTTTTTGATACCAGTTGATGATTTGGAAGTGACGCACCGGGAACTAGATCAATTTGATGCTTTATTTGACGCAATGGTGGAAGTCCCGCTGGGATCTCCTCAGGAAACCCTTCCTCAAAGCCCTACAAAAGAGAGGAAACACCACTAGGAACAGAGGTCAAGCCATTAATAGAAAGCAACACAGTTGCATCTTTGTACACAAGCACAAAGTGCATCTTTGATGGGTCATTGCTCACATTTTTCAATTCTGATTTTGTAGCTAATCTAACCTTCGCTCCCTCACATTTACTTTTCCCTCTCACATTTGGCTTGTGGCTCTTACTCACCGATGTGTGGTAGTCTCTCTTTTATTTCTTTTTACCCTTATTTTTAGCAAGCTTCTTTAGTTGTAATTCAGTATTTATCTGACTAGGAGTCATTGGATTAAACTCTTTTGTCTTTCCCTTCCACTTAAAAGCATATCAGTTGGAATGGCTATCATGTTGCACACTTCTATCATATTGCCATGGCCTTCCTAATAGCAAATGACACACGGTCATAGGAATCACATCACACTCAACAGTGTTCTCATAATCACCAATCTTGAAGGTAATATGCACCGCAAACTAAACCTTCACATCCCCACATCCGCTAAACCATTTTATATGATATGGACATGGATGTTTCATCATCTTTAAACCAAGTTTCTCACATAATTCAACACTACCCAAGTTATGACAACTGCCTTGTGTTTGATTACCTTATTGTTTACCTTAGCTTGTGTTTGAAACAATTTGAATCGTTGCAGATGTGCATCTCCTTCTTGTGCAAAAATACTTAAATTTTTGGTGATCACTAGTGCCTTTCCCATTTCATAATTCAACACATCAACCTCTTCATTGTCATTCGATGCATCTTCATATCTCTCCTTTACACGACTAGGCTCAACCTCATCTTCACTTGCTGATTCATATTCTCCATCTTCCATCACAAGCATAACTCAATTGTTGGGACACTCTCTAGAAATATGGCCACGTCCTAAACACTTGAAGAATTGATTTTTCCTCTTTTTGTTGTAGCGCCAATTGAGGGTGTAGGGGATGCAGTAGCCTTCTTCTCACTTGATGTCGGTGAAGTTTTTGCAATTGAAGAAGGACGAGCATTAGCGTTGGAAGTAGTACTAGCTGCAAATGTACCTCGTCCCGAATTGAATTGTGCTTTGGTGGTAATAGTGGAGGATGATGGCACTTCAAGTTAAAAGAAGTTGTCCTTGGTGCTGGTTTTTCATCCTCTAGTGGTTGTTTTTTTTGCCTTTGTCACTTGATGTACCAACTCGATGACAGTGTTGTAGGGCTGATATTGCAAAATACGCTTGATGTTTTTATTCATACCAAACAGAAAACGCGCAAGTGTTTGCCCTTCATCTTTATGTACAGTGCCCTAATCATAGCTTGCTCCATATTCTTGTAGTATTCCTCTACCGAACGGCTTCCCTGTCTCAAATTCTGTAGTTTATCAAAAAGATCACATTTTTAAGTGTTAGAAATAAAATGTGCTATCAGCTCTTGCTTCATTTCAGCCCATGTCACAATTGGAGGTTCCCTATTATCTTCTCTTTGGTTCAACACTTGCTCCCACCAAATCAACGCATACCCATCAAACTCAAGTGACACCATGTGTAACTTCTTCTCCTCCGAATAATTGTACATTCGAAAGATCTTATCTACTTTGAGCTCCCATGTGAGATACATATCTGGATCAGAAGTACCTTCAAATTTAAGAATAGTGAATGTGAGTTTCCCAAATTTCTCCTCCACGTACAGGTCATCATAACGACGACCATGATGTTGATAATTGTCATTGCGGTATAGCCAAAAGTCATCACCGATGTCCTTAAATGTGGGCAGCATCGCCTCACCCACTGCCACATCCATGCCATGGTGTCTCCCTTGGCCATGGTCAGTGCCAAAAACACCTCCTCCACGCCCTGGAAGGGGTGGTTGAACCGTGTTGGCAGCAGCTCGATCTGCTTGAGCTTCTCTAGTGAACCGTACAACCCTCTCCTCATCGGTCTCGTCAAGCTCAACATCTTCTTCATGGACGCCAATGGGGACACACTCTTTACGAAGCTCCTCTGGTATCTCCCTCTTTAAGATGCTCAAGTTGCCATTCAACTGAGTGTTGAAATCATTCGTGAGTTTCTCAAGGTTAGCTTGTGTAAAATATACTTGTTCTCCTTCTTTCCCTGCCATAGTTAGTGCAAACAATAAGAAAAACTATGTATGTGAAAGATTTTATTTATGGAATTCACTCAACCTCACCTTCTCTTACCAACCGAAGTTCTTATGTATCCTTGATGGAAGTGAGAACCTGCACGCACTTTGATGATGGTAGATAACGCAAGGTGATAGATTAATCAAATTCAATTGCACAAGCACCGTTATAACAATGGCTTATTTGTGGAGCTTAGCTGGATAGTGTTTACCTATGTAATCTGAAATCCTGGATATTGTAAAATTAAGTAATAATTTAAACTAGAATACTTTGCCTAAGTGTTGATCCAAAAGATTTAAGTGAAGTGTATGAACGCACACGTAAAAATCAATGTGACTCAATGCAAACAAAGGAATGAGCTAAATAGAGGTAATCTGTTATTTGAGGAATAGATAGCTTGTTTGCACCAAGTACTAGGAGAGACGCTAGCCAATTGCAATATTAAGGATATAAGGGCACGAGATTGCTCAAAAAGGATCTTATCACACAATCTGATTTTTTTACGTAGACTTCGGCCACAAAGTTCTTTCTCTCTCTTTTTTCACTTCTTTTCTGTATATATATTTTTGTTTAAACCGTGGCTTTTTCTATCATCGACTACCTTCTTGATGCAAAAAACTCAGATTTCAATAAGTGTGATTACTACCAAGAGCAGCCCTTAATGCAATGTCAACAGCTTGTCTTAAAGATGAAAGGAAATACTATAAGCGAGGGTCACTGTGATTACTACTTTTGGATGAAAAAAATGAAAATGACAAAATGATTAAGCGATGCGAAGGAAACACAATGATCAACATCTAAACAAAAATTCTAATGGACGAAAACTTAACAAAACTCACGAGAATAACAGAGGCAAAAACTAGAGTTTGGAATTTTTTTGTTACAATTTTCGGTTGTGGACTCTAGGTAATAAACAGTAAGAATTTGATCTAAAAACTAGGGTAAATAATCCTACAATATCAACTGCGTATTCTGATACCAAGATGATGCAGGGTGCCTGATCTTCACGACATAGGATCGATAATGATAACTTGAATCCGTGCAACCTGACGAACCGATGGCTCCAACCACTGTCAGAATAGCAACCTGTGACAAAAGAATTTGCCCAACCACACGGGGTGATCAAGTCTACCTAAACACAAAGCAGACGTGTCGCAGCTCCTGAGAATCACAAGGAATCACAAGAACAACGATATAGAAAAACGTCCAATTCCCCTCTAGGTTGCAATCAGATGGCAAACTCTAGGAAGAACAAGCGTATAGCTCCTTCTTAAAAATAATAGATTCAATTATGGTTCGCCAAAAAATTATGTATTACAAGGATTATATAACCCTTGGGAGGCCACAAGGTCTCCTATACAATTCCAAGTGTTTTAGACTTGGACTCTCATAAAAAGGAAATAAAAAATAAAAATCTATAATGCTTTTGAAGATAAATCCTCCTTCATTATGTAGCCCTTGAAATAAGCTTTCAAACGAATCTAAGATCACCTCAATAGGATCTCGTATGTGAAAGTTATTGCCTTTATATGCCTGAATCATATTGTTCCGAACACCTCCAAGTCAATCGAATGGTTGCAAGCATCTCCAGCCAATCCAACGGTGGGATCGTTCGGCCTAGTCTGAATTTACCATCAATATCAACCATCCAAAACAGATCAAACATCATGGAATGAACGAACGTTCATAGCGGTCTGAACGTCTCCAAGGCGATCGGATGGTCTATTGAAGATTGAACAGTACGAGTCATTCGGAGTGGCTCAAACGTATCCAAGGCGATTGGGCGGTCTATGGAAGATTGGACGGCCCGATCGTTTGGAGTGGTCCGAACATCTTTGAAGCAGCTGAGCGTCTAATGCTGATCGAACGGTTCAAACAGTCAAAACCATTCAAACTGGTCTGAACGTTCTGAAGATCTTGTGAGCACCCAATTTGGATCGGACGGTCTTGAACACATCTGAGGTCAATTAGATCAATTCGGAGGTAGTTTTTGATACCAGTTGAAATCATTTGAATGTCTGGAGCATCTTTGTGAGTTTGATTGAACTTGTGGACGATCCGACATGGTAATGAGAACTTGAACGTGTCTTCCCTTGCTTGTCTCTATGTACTTCTTCTTCGTTAGCTTCTCCTCCATGTTTTCAACTCTAAAGGTTTCATATCGTTCAAACCTGAGCATGCACACAACATTTGCATGAGGTAATATCCAGTTTTCTCGCAAATTAAAATCAGATTCAATTAGGTGCAAGTTCGCCTGTTGATTAATCCCTTTAGCTCATGCTCATGTTATCGTTCCAGTTGGTGTCTTTGGGATGTCTTCATCAGTAAGGTTTAGAAATTGCCATGCAAATTAATGGTGGAGATTGAAACCGCTCTTTATAGCTTAACGGTACTAGTGTAGTGCACATTTTCTTCAGCTTAAGGGTGGAGATTGAAACCACATCTCCCGGAATTGACCATGGCATCAGCATTTCACTTCCCTGCAGCTCTTGGCTTGCCTCCGTTTTGTTCACGTTGAACCATGGGTGGGATATGCTAGCACAATCTTAAAAATCTACTGTGTAAACAAGGAACCTCTGCTAGCAATAAATCATGGGATTACCACTAGACACACGGACTCATAGCAGAATTAGAGTTGATGTAGCGTGTTGATGCAGTAGTAGTCGTACTAGCTGCACGTCTCCTCCCCTAGCTCCTTGTGGTCGTCACAAGTTATGGATCATCCTAGTGCTGAAGCTTCGCATCAACACCTTCAAGGTATCCACATGTACGGGGTAGGAACACCACGCGCTAGAGTGGCACCAGCTGTGTGGTATTGGATGAGGAAGGTGGCAACTAGGGTTTCGGGAATTCTGAATTCACTTTAAGAAACCATATGCCATTGCCCCTCTACATATTGGCATCCATGATGGGCCTCAAACTTGAGGCTCATTAGGAACTCGTGGCCCACATGAATTCATATCACCATCCGAATTATATCTCAGCCCTTTAAGCGCACGACCCTATAGATTCACATACACTTGGACATGGCTCGAGTACTCCTACTTGTCCACTAATTGGTAGATGCCCCTGCAAGACATGTTGACTCCAAAGTATACATAAAGATTATATTGCACAAAGCTCAACAAAACTTATATGAATTTTCCTTTGCCTCATGATATCGGTCAAGCTCAAGACGAGTACGTGCTATCCTTGTTGGTTAGCTTAACCACTCTTTCTCGATCACGTGACTCGAATCCCCCAACTACGGTTAACTCTTTAACGTGAGTAGCATGGCCATGTATTTATAGAATCCAATCACTCAAGAGGCTTAGAGATATCTCTCCTATTGTATGGAGGGGCAAATGCTATCTTGATCGATCGTGCCTCGATGCATGCATCACGACAAAACCCGAAAGCTACCTTTATAATTACTTAGTTAAGGAGTAGTGTTTGGTAGCCCCTAAGTCCGTCGTTATGCATCTTGAGTACGTGCGATGATCTCAAGTCTAAGGACATAGCATACGCATTGTAAATGAGATCAGCTGATGACATATAAGAATGCAACGTTCTAGTAGTGTCATATGGTAGGTCGATCCAACCCTATGTTCGCCAACATGTATCCATATTATTGGTTTGATGTATGACTCATAAAACATGATCATCAACCAATATATATACTAGTCTATTCATATGTGTGTTCACATATTTCTGACTAGGGATCGTTTAAGAACAATCGTCACAGAAATATTGAGTTTTATAATCAAGTCACATACTTGCTAATAAATATTGATGATATTATTCAAGGAATAAGATAACATATTGTCTAATAAATCATGAACATAACGAAATATAATAATCTCTATAATAATCCCTAGGGTATATTTCCAACGGTTCAACCAAGTCAATGTGCACGTCAGCTTTTGAAGACGGCAGTAATATTGCTCAGGATGCCACATCGAGGTGCGGCAGTGCGGATCCCCTTGTTCTTCAGCCGTGCCACAAAGTGCCGGTCTTTCCTCGAGAGATGAACACAAGATTGCTTTGAATCAAGACCCTTTTTCTTAAAAAAAAAATCCATTTTTCGTCGAAACATTGGCCCAATTTTTTTTTGTCAAAACATCGGCGGAGTTCTTTTTTAACTTATAGTTTATGATTTTTTTTGTAAACAAACAAACGAGACGACGCCATTTCAAAATGGCTTATAGGATAGTTTTTTTAATGGCTTATCAGGTTATCAACATTAGGGCATGGTCGACTTATCTTAGAAGCCCAGGAGCGTGCAGCAGGTTATAAGGAATGATCTATGGAAAAAATTTTATACTAGTGTCCAACTCATGCATTTGCACAGCTAGTTTCTTACATAATATATTTAGTCCTCATTTGAAAAGATAAAATAATTAAATAAGACGTTTTAGAGTATGAAAAAAGCACTTAGTATAAAAGATTAAAATGAAATCTTATTTTGATTTTAACTTTAATCACTAATGATTAAGAACATACCTAGATTGTATAAAGGACGAAAAGTGCTCTCTAATTGAAAATTAATATACACCAAATCAATAACACTTGTGTAATAGGGATCATCATTGGGAGAGATGGTACAAAAGCTGGCTACGTTGCTTGCATGACTACTTAAGAAAAAGTTGGTGACTTAATGTGACATACAAATAATTGTCATAGTAATTCCCAAACCTAATTTAATTCCTTGGGTGCGTTTTTGGATTGTACTTGGCGTGGATTAGCTTATTTGGTTTTAGGCTAGAATTTATGTAAAATTCCAATTTCTATTTTTCATTCAAATACTATTCCAAAATTTAGTTTTCTAGGAATCTTACTTTGGAATTTGTATCAAAATTAAATTGCTAATTTTCTTTTATTTTAGTTAATTTGGATTTGTATGTGACATAGACTCTTTCTTTTAATTTGATAATTTTATTTAATTATTATTTTGGATTATAATTATTTTTTAATTTTACTTTGGAAGTAGTATGGAAACCATAATCAAAGTTGTTAATATTGTACCAGAGGTCATACCGGTTTGGTTCTTGGAATGGTACGTTTTGGTACCAGCCTATATCGGCATACCATATCAGATTTAATATAATAATGTGGGTATATATATATTTATAAGTATATATTTGTTTACTTATATGCACAAATGTCACTTGTAATATTATTTCAAATAAATAGTACTACTATCAAATATAACATATAGTTCAATAGACAATATTATCAATTCTGCAGGTACCAGCCGGTATTTCACCGATATCAAAGCCGGTATGGCCAGTATTGGCTAGTATCGAACGGGTGTGATCGGTATGGGCCGGTATAGTATTAGGCTTGCTTTGTATCGGTTCACGTGGCGGTATGGTACGTACCGGCCGGTATGACCGATACCAAAACGGTATTGACAAGTCTAATCATAGTGCTAATTTCCTTTATTTTTATTCTAAATTTTAATTAATTTGGATTATACTTGATGTTGACTCTTTTGTTTCACCTGAGCCATATAACTTGGGTCTGCCTGATAGATAGCTAGATCATTTTGGTTAACGTGGGGAGTTTTCTCGAAGTGACTAATTAGTATAGATATAGATAGATTCTATTAAAAAGTTCTTGTATTCCTGAGATGCCTTGGACCTTCCTATGGCATTGCTTCAGAAAAGATTACCCTTGTACCTCACTGTTGACCTATTTGTGGCAATCAAACCGAATTGAGCTATGCAAAGACCATTTACCCCAATTGTATAATTTACTCTTCTATTTACTTCAGTTGGCCCCCACTTGATAGGGTCACAAATCTCCTTCTCAATCGGGGAGAGATAAGATAGGGGGTGGCACGGCATGGCCTGCTAGTTGTAGAATAAGGGTGGGGAAGGTTGAGCAAAAACAAATCAGGACGATGAGAGGAGCATGATGGTCTTGGTGGTTTGTTTAGGTAGTGTAGAGGAAAAAATGGTAGGGGAGGAAGGAAGAAGGAGGTGATGGGAAGCTTTTGTCGTGGTTAATTTAAGTATGGCCCACCGGAAGAAAGGAATTGGGGGGTAGCGGTGTGTAAATAGCCAATGATGGGTAATCGACATAGAGGAAGACAAGCCCGATCTGGTGAATCTGGGAGGACAACAGCCAAATTGTATGAGGAGCAATGCTTAGGGGAAGAAGGGACACGAAATGATGCAAAGGGATTGTCCAGGAGCTCGCCGGGGTGACAGGGATATGGTGGCAGCCGAGTGCCAATGATGGGGACAATGACACATTCCTTGTTTGTGTCCTCATTTTCCGGTTTGGGCAGGGTAAGACCTTAGGAGCACAATGTCCTCATTGAGTCGTCGCATGGCATAGTTTTGAGAACTCGCTAGCCGACCTAACGAGGTGGGGCTAGCGTCGGCCACAACAAGTCATGCAGGTGTGGATCTACAGTGTAATCACTAGTGTCGGGTGACCCCAGTGACATGTGGCCAACCTACATGTAGTGTTTACAATTTGGCTCATGTTATGCTCTTATTTAAGCCTACGCTCTACATGGGTATATTTATAACGAGTGCATAGGAGACTCCACAGAGGAGTAGAACTCTGAGTTGGAGAATTTATAAGGGGTACATAGGAGACTCCACGGAGGAGTAGAACTTTAAGTTGGAGAAGGAAATAAATCCTAAATTCGAATTCAGAACACATGTTATAAAATGCAAGGGCAAATAGTAGAGGATCAAAGGAACAAAAGACACAGACTTAACGTGGAAAACACTTGTAGAAAAAACCACGAGCGCACGGAAGGAAAATCACTATATGAGGAATATTACAAGCACAAGATGATAAGACGTCTAAAACATGCGACTACAGGGGTATATATGGCTAGAGATCGGAGTCCCGAAGGGAGAAGAAAATCGAGTCAGAGTGGGTTCTGCCAGCAGCCGTCACGTCTGACGCAACTTGGCACAATGTCCAGCACGGACATGATAATGAATTCGATCGTAAATCAACAAGCTGTGATGTGGCAGGCACAATGGCAAACACTAGATGACATGGCTGCCATAGTGACAAAACCACTTTCAAAACGTGGTATTAGATGTTCAATGGAATAAGTGGAGTAAAAAAATTTAAGGGTTAAATGAATATATACATGATACTTCGGGGCAGTAAAATAGACTTTTTCCTTTTTCCCCCCCCTAAACATCGCCAAGCTAGTATTTTTGGGTTTCAAACGCGGTCTTGATACATTTTATATATTCATTTCAAACATAGTGCGGTATCTTATATTCTCATTAGCTCTTACCCCATATCACTTGATGGCTACAGGATGATGAAGAGATCAACAAAATGGTGCTTGGTTTTCTGGGCGTCGACGCCAAGGTTGACCTCAACCAGCTGGGGCTCCACCCCCTCGACATTTTTCACAGGAACTTCACCAATGGCGCTCGTCAGGACATTCCAAGGTCGGTGACGGAGCTCTACACCATGCCCTCCGCCGCGAAGCTCTACGAGTGGGGCATCCATTTCAGGAGCGCTGCTGACAGCTTCCTCAACGTCCATTTCGAACGCGGCGTGCTGAGCATGTCAGAAATCTTGGTCCACGATCACACCGAGACAGAGTTCCTCAACCTGATGGCGTTCGAGCGGCTACACGTCGGAGCCGGCAACGACGTGACGGTCTACGCTGTCTTCATGGACGACATCATCAACACGGCCAGGGACGTGGAGCTGCTGAGCTCCGAAGGGGTTATCAAGAATTTCTTGGGGAGCGAAGAGGAGGTGGCGAAGCTGTTCAACACTCTACACAAGGGAGCGATGATTAACGAATGCAGAGTGCTCCACGACGTGAAGCGGCAGGTGAACGACTACTGCAGGAAGTCCTGGAACAGGTGGCGGGCCGATTTCATACAGACCTACTTCAGTAGCCCCTGGGTGTTCATCTCCCTCGTCGCCGCCGCCATCCTACTCGTCGCGACGCTCCTGCAAACCGTCTACACTATCATAAAGAAATGAAATAGCCAGAACTCTAGGGTACGTACCATCTGTGATGCAATACGATCACGCAGCGGCCAAAAGTGTGTTATGCGTACGTAGTAGTTTCTAATCTGCATGTAATCTTCTCATATCGATCTGGCCGGTACGTAGACTTCCCTTGTCCTGTAAACTCCGTAAGGGACCAATATTGTTTCGATCCATGCAATGATCGAGTATGTATGTGTCCAGTTCCATCTACCGTCTGCCAGCGTGAATCAAGAACATGAACAGCAGCATTTTTTTTAGAGGAATGAACAGCACCAGTTAATGGCTTAACGCCTCAAGGTTGAGTCGGGACCCGGATTTATGTCTGGACCCTCGCTACTACTGAGCTCCTATGATCATGATCAGTACACTACTACAGAAAGCCTAATACTAGATGGCTAATCACAGACGGTTTGACAAAACCATCTGTGACCGACACTAACACAGACGATTTTAATTTGGACACCGTCTGTGTTGGTGGCGTTGGAGAAAACGAGTATCACAGACGGTTCTTACCGATGAACCGTCTGTGATACTTTAGTATCACAGACGGTTTTTATTAAAAACCGTCTGTGATAATCTGGAATTATCACAGACGGTTTTTATATTAAAAACCGTCTGTGATAAGCTGATTTTCACAGATGATTTTTAATAAAAAAACCGTCTATGATAATGGCGATAGACATTTATTGCGCTGCTCAGAACCGCATCTGTCTTCATTTCGATCCAGATCTAGCCGGTGCTGCACTCTTTCGCTCAGGACGCAAGCTAGGCGATTTCAGGCCAATTAATTTGGTGAGAGGAGGCAGAGATTGAGCTTTGAAGATTTATACTTTCCTGGCTGCTCTAGATATGGTTAGTAATGAAATTTATTTTTCTTTGCATTACAATTTAGATCTAAGTAATTGGTGAGTGTTATTAAAGATGGTTTGCAAAATTGTTGGTTATATAATAGCTGTGGTGTTTATAATATGAATTAAGCTAGCAAAGCCTAAATGCATATGGTATATATGTAGTAATAATTAATTAATTTAATTTTTAATACTAAGGAGCTGATTATCACAGACGGTTTTTAATAAAAAACCGTCTCTGATGACGTTTCTGAACCGTCTGTAATATATTTTTCTGTAGTAGTGGTAGCTAGCCCACAGAATACAACATTGATGAATATCACATCTATATATGTAAATAAATATAAAAAAACATTAATAATAAAAATAATAAATGAGTCTAGCTTATGGCCAAGTCTTACATCACTGGCCAAAGGTCAAATACTGACGAAGCCATGCAGTGAAAAAGGTAAATAGCAATAGAAACCATCTAGATATGCCTAATCAACTGGGGAGCGCAATTTAGTACTTGGCATCATCTTCAACTCGTAATGGGTATCTTTAAGAAATGATTTCACATGTATTAGCATGAATGAGTACAAAAATACTTAGCAAGTCCTTATACCAATACAAGTATATATAAATATATTTGGCTTATCAAGGGAAGGTCTTAGGATCATTTTAGCACAAACAAGCTTTACTTTCAAATATACTATTATAGTATTTTTCACACCTATGAGCTAGTTATTTTAACTTAAAACCAAACTGTCATTTGTGACCGAGTAAGATTCATCATATAGGGGATTCCCTCATAAAATCAATATTGTTAGTTTTATTTGTTTTCATGCAGATTAGATGTGTCTATTTACTCCCAAGGTTGAAGAACAATGAAAAGAGTTAAGCTTGGTAGAAACCGAAGAAATAACGAGTGCTGGAATTGCTGTCTAGACATTTGGATGTAGTTTTACGAACCTAGATGGCCTCAAATAAAAATATCCATAACTAGAATGTTGTAGATCTTGTCAAGAGTTTCGATCTCGACTATTGAATCATCTCTATCGAACTTTGCATGAAGAAGTTATAACCTCCGAAAGACACACTACGTGCAGCGGCAGTAGAGCATATTTCGAGAAGTAATATGATCATGACCTACCGTATCGGACGACCGTACCATCTGCAGGTGTGCACGGGAATGGCCCTAAGAGGTCCATTTCAAAGCCGATTTGAATGCGATTATTTTGGAATGTTCCTTATGACCTAAGGAAGATTTCTAGAGAATGAAAACCACCCAAACAACCTTAGAGTCAGATTGGGATGAGATTTGGAAGGAATCAAAAGAACCCATGTCGCTATATATATGTCCATCCAAGGGGGAGGATGCCCAAGCCATCACCACGCACGCCCCATCATCCATAGCTGGACCTAGCACATCCAAAAACACATCTACATCACCTCCACATGTGATCCAAGCAAGAAAAAGGAGGAGCGCCGCTGCTACCTAGCGCGTCCCTAAGCCGGTGCCTCCAACATGTTGTCTCCATCAATGACGACCTTCCTTCTTTTTTTTATGTTGTTGTATGTTTGTTCTCATACTCCAAGAACATCATGTTTACTTCAATGCATTATTTCGCTTTATTATCGAGGGATCATGTTAGAAGGCTCAGGATTTTTTTTGGGTGATGAATCATTGTCAATGTATGTGAAGTTAAAATTCAAATTTGTGAAAGATTTGAATTTTTAGTCTGCCGGTTTTAGTCCATGGCAGCCTGACTGGCTCTGCTGAGCGGTCAGCCTAGTGCAACTAGTCAAATTGACCATGCACAGCAGTGACCGGTATGTCAGTGCATTCATGTTGTATGAAGCATGCTCAAGCTAATGTGGGTCAAGTTGTAAAGAGCTTGTTTCCAAAAATGATTTCTTGGTTTTTGAATGTGCAGGAATGCTTAGAGTCAACTATGGTCAACAGTGAGGATTAGGACTATGCCCGTAGAGGAGTCGAGGTCTAGAATGGTCAAGGAGGCTAGGTGAGATAGTTGAGCTCAAGCCTAGCACAAGCAAGGCAAGGGATGTTGAAGGGAAGGTTCGAGCGGCGGGTTGCACAAAATGGCTTGGTCAGTCCAAGTGAGGCGTGATTCAGTGGAACCGAAGCAAAAGAAACTTGCTAATGAATGACAAGCCATTGGTACACATACACATAACAAGCATGACAATTGCTTGCAAGGGAATGTGAAGATAGGGTTAAGGTGAGCGTATTTTGGTAGTTTACCAAATATTGGAAACTTCGTTGGATCAAACTTGCAGTGCTTGAGCCGCATCTAGGAAAGTGGTTTAGGTCAAAGATATGTTGAGAAGATCAAGTGGATTGATGGCTAAAGACTTAGTAGGCTCAGGCTCATGTGCTTTGAAAAAAGTGCATGAGTTAAGCGTGAGTGTAAAACCCGTGTTGTGTGGGGTTAACGGGTTTTCCGAATTGTACTAGTGGATAGTATCCACTAGAGTTAGATGTGGGCTGATTACTCTATCCATTTAGTGAGATAAGGATAGAGGCTTGCAAGACAACCACTCTTGAGTTAGGGTTAGGGTTTGAAAGAGAAGTGAGTGTTTGGGTTCTCCTAGGGTTTGGGTCTCCTCCCCCCACCCCCCACAATCCCTTTTATCACGGCACAAGTTCTAAGCCATTCCCAACTCCTCCCGTATGACTCATTCTAGGAAACGACTTCACCTCTAAAAATTCGAGTATCCCATTTTCACATATCCCCTTTTTGCTATTTGCGCACAAGTTCTCAAAAGTGTTATTTTAATAATATTACATTTCTATTAAAAACTAAGTGTATTTGTACACTGAAGTGTTTAGGATGGCAAAATGATGTTTTATAACATATCATAGCTTTTGGAGTGCAAGTTTGGTACTTCAGAAGACCGAGACATCAAAGTTAGTAAATCGAGGAGAGCGGCATCGTCAAGCGTAGGATCAATTGTGTTACTTCTTTTGTATATTCTGGTTGTGCATTGAGCTATTGTACCATGATTATTATTAGGTCCTAGTGTCTAACTTCAGTGGTTGATCGTCAACCGCCAACTTCTCCTTCACAGTTAAGGCAAGTAACATTGCGGTGGTCGCAATTTATTATGAAACTCTCATGCTTTATAGACACTTTCTTAATTAAAAGTTGTTTTAGTACAAACATTAAGTTTTACTGAATTTTATTTATGTGAATTATGATGAATTGTGGTGCTTATATATTATGTATGATTGTTGCATGATGATACCTCAATGATTACATGTTGATGTTGGATGTTTATTTGGTGCAAGCGCTATGTGTGCTTAATTGGTGATTATGTTGAGTGGTAAATGTCTATGAGGTGCAAGTACATACATATGCTAAACTGGTGTTACTTATGAAGTATATTGATTGTGGAATATGGTGCATCATGAACTGCATAAATATTGTTGCATATCTATGCATATGGTGTAAAAAAAGTTCTATCGGTACAAAAAAGTGCATTTGAGCCTGGTCAGTGAGAAAGTAATATAACTAGTATGGAGTGCTTAGGGCTAGCAGGTTGGTGAGAAAGTTATATAACTATTTTGGAGTGCTCTTGGAGTTCATGGCATATTTGCATCATTGCACTGTTATCAACATGGAGTACTGAATTTGAATGTGTGAAGTGATTGATGCTGGTTTTGTAATTTTGTTTGAAACCTAATAATCAACTTCATATGAGGTATGTTTGTTTCAAGACCGTTGCTTGCTGAGATTTATATCTCACTCCTCTCTTTCCCCCATTTCAGGTTTGAATGCTTCAAGACGTACATGTGGGAGAGAATAGCTAGAGCCTACACACATTTATATGTTTCTTTAATCTCCTAATTAATTGTCTCCCAGCGTAATTGTTGTAAGGTCCTTTAAAGTATTTAAACCAAGCCCAATTTTTTTTATCAAGATATTATGTGCTAGAATTTAATTATATTTATTATATTAAGCATTATGTAGTGAGTACACTACTACAAAAGAAGCTAAATCGGACGCTTACATCACAGACGGTTCCTAGGAACCGTATGTGATATAAGTATCATAGACGGTTCATACGAATAATCTTATGCGGTAATTTCATAGACGATTATTTATACGAACCATCTGTGATAATAAAAGACATCACAGACGATTCTTACTAATGCCTGTCTGTGATAATTCACAGACAGTTCTTGATAAGAACCTTCTGCAATAATGGCAGATATCACAGATGATTTTTTTATTTAAACCGTCTGTGATATTTCACAGACGGTTTGTATTAAAAACCGTCTGTGATAATGAAGTTATCATAGACAGTTTGTATTAAAAATCATCTGTGATATGTTTCCCACCTTGTAATCTCCCAAAATTTTATAATCTCCCACTTGAGTCCAAGTAGGATTCAGTTTTGAGACACCTTTAGTAAAAGGGCATAACTTTTGTATACGGTGTCCGTTTTCGACATTTTGTACTAGTTGGAAGGCTAACGATGAGCATAATTAAAAAAAGACCGGCCTATGCCAATCACCCTCTATGACCCTCAAAATCGGCCATCTTTAGCCCCAAATTTCATATTTTAAGTTTTCAGTTTATGTTGGTTTCACCTCAACTGCAAAGTTGTAGATCTCATCGAAACCTTTCAAATGAGGATATATAAGCTATATAAAATTTTGATATTTTGTCTTTTCAGACTAGCTATTTATATTGTACTGATATATTGTCTTTGTGACGCCATTATCATCGACTGTTTTTGTTATGAACCGTCTTATGATATCTCCTGTTATCATAGATGGTTTTTGTTATGAACTATCTATGATATCTCTATCATAGACGGTTTGTAATCCGAATCATCTGTGATGTCCCGCCACGTCACTGATCCGCGGCATATCCCCTAGGATCCTGATCTCACCCGTCTATTCTCTCCACATCGAACGGCAGGCACCGTTCTTCTCCCCACCTCTCACCCCTTATTAACCCCCTCTCCCTACTTGAAGAACCAATACCACCAGTACTACTCCAACTCATTTGTGTGTGGCCATGGTGGGAAGGGGTTCGGCAAGGGCGACTGAAATTTCACTTGAAGCAAGATGGAAAGGAATAAAGTAATCGCAAATCTGCACTATTCTAAGTCGTCAGCATAGAAGTTGTTGATTTTGGTATAGAAGCTGAAAATAGTGTTTGTTGCCTTTTTTGTTTCTGCTACTTGAAAATTTTCCTACACCATTTGTTTTATATTGTACTTTAATAAAGGATGTGTTAGTCTAGCTTGCATTAGCGTGAAGTTTCTTGTAGTATAAGTATTTTTCTAAATTTGTAACCATGAAGCTTATCGTTGTAAAATTGTAAGTGTCCTCTTGTATATGCAGTGCTATAGGTAACCTACTCGATATCTTGTGATGTTGTAATGTTGGGTTCTAATCTTAATAGAAACAGAATGTGTTGCTATGTTTGTTGTTGTATTTGTTTGTTTTCAGATGATATAGTCAACATTTCCTGAGGCTAGCCAAAAAATTGAAAAAAATTTTGTATAGAATGAACTATCATAGACGGTTTTGTGGTAGAAACCATCTGTGAAGAGTTATCTTATATGGCTCGAATCAGAAACCGTCTGTGATGGGGAAGTATGTCGAGACCCGAATATGCAAATCCGGACTCTCCTTGTGTATTCTGCACTAGTCCAGGATCACGCTAGTGCACACAGTATAAACAAAGATGAAATATCGAACATATCACGATTTACTAGGAAAAGACTCAAATATTATTAATAATCATCAGAGTACGACCTTATGGTCAAGCTTACAATTATCAGCCTGAAGGGCTTAACAAAACTAGCAATGAATTCCAAAAGAAAGCGCAGACCAATCGACACGCCCACAAAGCTATCGAGTGGAGAACGAAGCCTAATCCGCGAAGACCTCGAAGTACTCTCCTTCTGGAACCTCCTGCTGGTGATTCTCCTCCTCCTCAACTGAGCAACAGGGGCATAAAGCCGTGAGTACATAGAGTACTCAGCAAGTCGTTTGTAACAAAGATGCAATATAGTATGCAAGGCTTACCAATGGATGGCTGAGAGGTTAATTTTGCAGAAAGCAACAATTTAAAGTAAATACAATAAGTAGATTGAAAATCAAGATTTGTAAATGATAATAAATAAGTAACCAAAGGAATTGAGATCAACCACAAGTGAATTGACCATTCACCCAAGGAATCCACCATGAACCAAGATCCATGAAATGAACACCCGTGAACTAACCATTCACTTCCCAACTTAACCCAACCAGGTTTTTATGAAAACTCTACCCCTCGTGTGAGATCACCGAGCATTGTCCATTACCGAGGACACGGCTATTCGAATAGTTTTACACTCTGCAGAGGTTGCACAACTGTACCCACACGATGTGATAATCCTCACGTTAAAGATAATCACAACAAGGCTTTTACAATGATCCATCTCCACCTGATCCCACTCGCTAAGGTTTCGCCGTCGAGTAGGGTAACCCCCTAGTCGATAATTGCCCCCTCTTACGCCACAACAACATCGGTAGCAAAACCAAAGTGGAGACTTCACAAATTATTATGCCAGGTCTATCCCATACTAGACATGTGGTTTGCACGACTTAGCTCAGATCAATGGCGCACAAAGTTAAGTCCTTAAGAATTACCCAGGCGAAGCATCCACATCCCATGTGCATTCAGCACCCCCTTTACTGCACGATCAATCGCCCAAGTAAAAACCAATTTTGTATAACCAACACCAATGACACTACCCATGCCATGGGAACAAGTTTTATAATCGTGGTTAACCACCACATTCAAGTATATCATTAAGTCAAGATTAATTAACCACATGTGATGATGAACCCTTTCGCAAAATAAGCAAGGCTAAGCATTCTAATCGTACCAACTCAATGTGACAAATAACATAGCATCACTAATTAAATTCCCAACCTAAGGTGACAATGGCATCAAGGTATTCCAAAATATCAAGGAGGGAAATAACCAATTGGGACGAGAACTACCAATACAAGGGTTTGAATAAAAATAGCGATGCAAGATAATTTAAAACAAACTAATTAAATAATAGATTACAAACTGGGTTCAACATGATCAAAGGACACGACTTGCCTTGGCCTTACTCAGTTGACGGCTCTTGATCTTCAAATCCAACTTCCGCTCCTTCGAATGCGTGATCTAACGAGAGAGAACGCAAATCGAAACACAAAATAAAATCAAATAAAATTCAAATGAACTCCAAAAATTCTCAAACTTGAACCAAAAGATAGAGCTCAGTTTTAGATGAATTTAGGAAAAAGAATCGGGTCAATCGGAGCTAGGACGAGGGAGAACGGGCTCTGGGAAGTTTTAAATCAGAGAAAACAAGTCATATTCGGGAATCAACATGGTCGAAAAGGGGGATACGACCACGGCTAACGCGATCGGAGGGACTACGACCACGGCAAACGCGATCGGAGGGACTACGACCACGACAAACGTGATCGGAGGGTTACGACCACGGCAAACGCAATCGGAGGGTTACGACCACGGCAAACGCGATCGGAGGGTTACAACCACGTCAAACGCGATCGGAGGGTTACGACCACGGCAAACGCGATCGGAGGGTTACGACCACGGCAAACGCGATCGGAGGGTTACGACCACGACAAACGCGATCGGAGGGTTACAACCACGTGGTCGATTTACGACCACAGCCGAACTTTACGACCACGAAGAACTTTCCGGTGGCTTTACGACTTACGACTAAGGCTCTACAACGTAGTCGTAGAACCTTACGACCACACGGATCTACGACCACGGATGGCGACGGGACTCACCGGCGACGGCGGATCGGCGGCGAACGACGGCGGGACGACACGATCTCGAGCTCGGCACGACCACGGCAGCGGCTACGCGTATGACCACGGCGGCGGGCGACGACTTCGGTTTGCGGCTCAACTCGGAGGCGAGGCTTGACTTGGGACGAGGGAGACACCAGGGGTTCGGCCCTTTTATACCCGGTCGTAGAGGTGTCCTGGTCGGCCACGAGTACGAGTCCGGGTGGGATACGACCTGAGAGTCCCACTCATAACGAGTACGACTTGCTAAAAGCGGGCGGCTGCGATGCGCGCGAGCGCGAGCGGCAGCGGGTGGATGGGTGACACGCGGCACACATCCGAAGGGGCAAGGCCGGCGCGGGGAGCGGCGGATCGGCGACGCGTGGCGTGGGGCGAGGCAGGCGGATCGGCGGCGAGCGAGTGGGCGGTGGTTGGTGGGTTTTGGCCCACTGGCCGGTTTAGGATTTCTTTTCTTTTTCTTTTTCCAGAAATTCAAACAAATACTTTTGAGCTCTAGAAAATAGCAAATAAATCCAGAAAAATCACATAAAATGCCAGAAAAGCTCTTGAGGCTCAGGGAACTCAAATAAAATACTTTTAGCACATTTTAATGTTTAACTTAATCGTATTAAATCTTTTAATTCATAAAATTTCATTTAAGCTTTAATTAATTCCAGAAAAATTCAAATGGTGAATTTTATTTCAAAGCTTAAAAGGCTCAAAATCGGATGTTACAAACCTCCCCTTAAACGGAATCTCGACCCGAGATTCGGCTCTCTAAGGAATAGGTTTGGAAACTCCACTCTAAGATCCTTCTCGCTCTCCCAGTTGCTTCCTCCTCGGAATGGTTGCTCCATTGAACCTTGCAAAGCGAACTGTCCTTCTTACAGTTACACGCTCGCCACTTCCAAAATTTTTATAGGATGTTCTTTATAAGACAGATCCTCTGAAGATCCACCGCCTCTACGGCACCGCTTCCTCGGCACTCTCAAGCACTTCTTTAGTTGAGATACATGGAAAACATCATGGATCCCGCTCAAGGTGTTTGGTAATTCCACTGGTATGCAACCTCTCCTTTGCGCTTTAAAATTTTAAATGGCCCCACATACCTTGGCGCTAGCTTTCCTTCATTTGAAATCTCTTAACACCTTTGAAGGGTGTGATCTGAGATACACATAGTCATTTGGCTCAAAACTTAAATCTCTTCGACGAGTATCAGCATAACTCTTCTGTCTGGCTTGGGCTGCCTTTAGCCTTTCGTGAATCAAACGCACTTTCTCTTCTGCTTCCTGAAGACATTCTGGCCCGAAGATTTGACTCTCCCCCGTCTCTTTCCAATTGAGAGGGTTCTACATTTCTCGCCATACGGGGCTTCAAACGGTGACATTTGTAGACTAGTCTGTAATCGTTATTGTAGGAGAACTCCGCAAAGGTAAACAACTATCCCATTTAGCTCCGTGATCCAATACACAAGCTCTTAACATATCCTCCAGGATTTGATTCACACGCTCCGTCTGACCATCAGTTTGCGGATGATATGCTGTACTGAAGCTCAAGTGAGTACCCATTGCCTTGTGAAAGCTATTCCAAAATCGTGAAGTAAACTGTGACCCACGATCCGATACTATCCTCTTGGGCACCCCATGAAGACTCACAATCCTGGACATGTATAACTCGGCCAATTTATCACCGAATAAGTTGTTTTGATCGGAAGAAAGTGAGCGACCTTCGTTAGTCGATCCACAATTACCCATATTGAGTCGTAGCCCTCTTTAGTCTTGGGTAAGCCTGTAATAAAGTCCATTCCCACATCTTCCCACTTCCATTCAGGAATCTTCAAGGGTTGCAGCAAACCTGCTGGTCTTTGATGTTCAGCCTTCACTCTTTGGCACACATCGCAAAGTGCTACATACTCGGCTATCTCGCGCTTCATACCTGGCCACCAATATTTGTCTTTAATATCCTGGTACATCTTGGTACTGCCGGGATGGATTGAATATAAGGACTCATGCGCTTCCTTAAGTAATAACTTCTTCAGTTCCCCCTTGTTTGGTACACACAAACGCGTCTTATACCACATGATTCCATGATCGCTTTCCACAAAGCCGGGTGCTTTGCCTTCCTTTAAACCTTCTTTGATTCTCTGGATATTTTCATCCCTCGTTGCTCGTGACGAATCGACTATCCAGTGGTCACTGCAAGTCCAAGGTAGCTAACATCCCTTCCTCAACCAACTCCAAACTAAGCTTCAAATTCCTCGTAGAGCTGGTTGGTTTTCCTTGACCATCAACGTATTGCAATACACCTTTTCGCTCAACGCGTGCGCCACTACATTGGCTTTTCTGGATGATAATGGATTCGATGTCATAATCCTTTATTAATTCCAACCATCTTCTTTGTCTTAGGTTGAGCTCCGATTGTGTGAAAATATATTTCAGGCTCTTATGATCCGTGTAGATCTCACTTGGTTACCCATTAAATAGTGACGCCAAATTTTCAGGGCATGCACAATCGCTGCCAACTCCAAGTCATGCGTGGGGTAGTTCTCTTCGTGTGGTCTCGGTGGCGTGATGCATAAGCCACCACCCTCTTGTCTGCATCAACACACACCCCAAACCTTTGCGGGATGCATCACGAGAGATCTCAAAGTCCTTCTTGATGTCGGGTAGAATTAGTACTAGCGCTGTTGTTAGGCTCTCCTTTAATTTCTGAAAACTCCTCTCGCACTCCGCGTCCATTCAAATTTCTTTTCCTTCTTCTTGGTGAGTGAGCGGCGCGCTACTGTGGAGAATCCTTCAATGAAACGGCGGTAATAACCTGCCATTCCCAGGAAGCTTCTGACCTGAGTTACTGACGTTGGTGCCCTCCAAGTGAGTACATCGTTCACTTTCCCGGGGTCAACTTCTACTCCTTCTGCGGTCATCACATGGCCCAAAAACGCAACTTCCTTCATCCAAAATTCACATTTGCTAAACTTGGCATACAACTTATGCTCTCGCAACCTCTGCAATACCATCCTCAAATGCTCTTCATGTTCTTCCTCATTCTTGGAGTAGATCGAATGTCATCGATAAACACGACAACAAACTTATCCAGGTAATCCATGAACACCTTGTTCATCGGTACATGAAGTATGTTGGGGCATTGGTTAGGCCAAAAGACACTACGGAGAATTCGTATAAACCATAACGCGTTGAGAATGTTGTCTTAGGTATATCCTCCGGTCGAATCTTCATTTGATGATAACGACCTCAAATCAATCTTGGAAAACACTCGGCTCCTTTTAGTTGATCGAACAAGTCATCAATTCGGGCAAGGGATACTTGTTCTTGATGGTAACTTCATTGAGAGCTCGGTAATCCACGCACATGCGTGGCTACCATCCTTCTTTTGACAAACAATACCGGTGCTCCCACGGAGAGGTACTAGGCCCGACATAGCCTTTATCCAACAACTCTTGTATTTGTTTCTTCAATTCGCCAATTCATTGGCGGGCATTCGGTAGGGTCTCTTGGAAATAGGCGATGTACTCGGTACTAACTCAATTGCGAACTCTACTTCTCTGTCGGGTGGCATCCCAGGAAGATCATTGGGGAATACATCGGGATATTCTCGTACAATTGGTACTTCCTCTATCATGATCCCTTTGCTTTGGCATACCATCACTTTTTCTGGCTGCTTCATGTTGGCTTCAAATCTAACTTTACTTCCATCTGAACCGACCAAGGTGACGGCTCGACTTCCACATTCCAACACTGCTTGATGCTTTTTGAGCCAATCCATACCCAGAATCACATCCAAAGACTGGATATTTAGCACTACCAAATCAGCGGAGAACTCTATTCCTTGGATGGCTATTTTAACTCTAGGGCATCCTAGATTGGTACTCATCTCAGAGCCCGGGGATTGAACCAGCAAAATAGAACCAAGAGCAACAACTTCCAATTTATGCTTTAGAGCAAAACTCGGGACACAAACGAATCAAGCTCCGAATCGAACAAAGCGTTGCGGAACCGAAGTTTACTTGAAACTTACCGATCACAACATCTGGTGCTGCTTGAGCCTCCTCCATGGTGACATGGTTCACCTACTGGCCACGCAGCACGGTCTGCGATCCTCTGTTGGGTTGACTTGATGTTTGCGGTGCTCCGCGTCTTGACCCGCCGCGGAGTCCGATCCGTGTAGAGCCCAAGTTGAAACGAACTGGTGTCAAGGCTTGATTCTGCGGGCATTTGTTGGCATAATGTCCCGTTTCATGGCATTTGAAACAGGTAACTGCTGTCATGGGCTTGGTGATCCTCTGCTGTTGGCTTCCAACTGGAATTGGCCTTGGTCCGATAAGAATCGCGAGGAGCCGTGCAGTGTTTTGAATCTGGCTCGCTGTGGAACACGAGCGGCTGAAACGCATCAAGCGGGTCCTCCGAGCCTGGTGCATCTGTGATCCTTGCTGCATCATCCTCCGCTATGGATTCCTCTAACTCACAACGACTCTCCTCAATGAGCATCGCTTTGTCCACCACGTTTTGAAAGTCGGGCGTAGTCATTTCCCACCACTTGAACTTTCGACCGGGTTTAGTCCTTTCTTGAACCTCTTTTGACGGGCATCATCAGAGCGACATCCTCCGGGCATAACGGGCTAGTTGGGTGAATTTATGGAGATACTCACCACCGACATGTTCTTCTCTGTAACTCCGAATTCCTCCTTCTTCATCTCAATCACTCCGTCCAAAACATGGGTATGATTTAAAAGTCTGCGGAGAACTCCGCCAAGTGATGCTATCTTGATCTTCATGAGCAAAGACAAGAGTTTTCCCACCATTCACCGCAGCGCCTTCTAGCCGGTGGGCGGCATACAAAACCTTCTCGCGGTCCGTACATCGGGCAAGATTAAGCTTCTTTTCTCGTTGAGCGCATCCGGTCATCGGCTTCCAAAGGCTCCAAGATCGTGAATAAGTGGGTGGCCTTGTCCTCATGAATTCTCGCAAATTTAGACCGTTGACGAACTGGTTGGGGCATTGCCATTTCTTGATTCTCGCTGATTCATCATTGCGTTCATATCTCGCATCATGGTATTCATTAATTGGGTCAGGCAGCCATGAACCGACTCAAGGTCGGATCTAAACCAGCCGGATTCGCATGCTGCTCTGGAGTTGCTTGGTTTCCATTCACGCCTTCCGGATCTTGGTTCATTTGACCGCGTCTGCGAGCTCCGGTGTCAACCATTTCGCTCTGCTCAAGGAAAAGACCATTTGTTGAGAACCGACTCTTCAAGGCTCAATAGGTAAGAGGAAAAGCAAAGGTAAGTGGTAAACTCGTCTAAGGGGTAACTAATGGCAATCCAAAAACTAAGCAAACACTTAGCCGAAAAGGCTAACAAAAGAAGCAATAAACTCCACAAAAAGACTTTTGACATGACTGCATCATAATGCTAGAAGCAAAACTGCAGCTCACATCACACCCAACGGCAAATAAGAAGCAAGACGATCTACACGATACTAAAACTATAACAAGGTTCAAAGCTAATGGCTCCTAATCTTCCCGGACATTCCCAATCTTTTCTTGACATATTGGATGCTTCCTTGATCCAAAATTCACAGCACAGCTTGAAGAATTCCATGCCAACTTTCACTTTGATCGAGGGACACTCGAGACATCTATGGACATTATGGGGATAAGAAGTCAAATTGAAATTCGAAAACACAATGGGGATAAGAATGAGGTACGAATAAAGAATTACTATACAATCATTTGGTTGATTTGATTTAGAAAATAAATTTTGAAATCTTGACTAATTCGACCATTCTAACTAGGGCTCCGTCCTACAGTCGATATAGCTCTGATACCATCTCTGCCGAGACCGAATATGCAAATCCGACTCTCCTTGTGTATTCGCACTAGTCCAGATCACGCTAGTGCACACAAGATAAACAAAGATGAAATATCGAACATATCACGATTTACTAGGAAAAGACTCAAATATTATTAATAATCATCAGAGTACGACCTTATGGTCAAGCTTACAATTATCAGCCTGAAGGGCTTAACAAAAACTAGCAATGAATTCCAAAAGAAAGCACAGCAGCCAATCGACACGCCCACAAAGCTATCGAGTGGAGAACGGCCTAATCCGCGAAGACGTCAAGTACTCTCCTTCGGAACCTCTGCTGGTGATTCTCCTCCTCCTCAACTGAGCAACAGGGGCATAAAGCCGTGAGTACATAGAGTACTCAGCAAGTCGTTTGTAACAAAGATGCAATATAGTATGCAAGGCTTACCAATGGATGGATGAGAGGTTAATTTTGCAGAAAGCAACAATTTAAAGTAAATACAATAAGTAGATTGAAAAGCAAGCTTTGTAAATGATAATAAATAAGTAACCAAAGGAATTGAGATCAACCACAAGTGAATTGACCATTCACCCAAGGAATCCACCATGAACCAAGATCCATGAAATGAACACCCGTGAACTAACCATTCACTTCCCAACATAACCCAACCAGGTTTTTATGAAAACTCTACCCCTCGTGTGAGATCACCGAGCATTGTCCATTACCGAGGACACGGCTATTCGAATAGTTTTACACTCTGCAGAGGTTGCACAACTGTACCCACACGATGTGATAATTCTCACGTTAAAGATAATCACAACAAGGCTTTTACAATGATCCATATCCACCTGATCCCACTCGCTAAGGTTTCGCGTCGAGTAGGGTAACCCCTAGTCGATAATTGCCCCTCTTACGCCACAACAAAGATCGGTAGCAAAACCAAAGTGGAGACTTCACAAATTATTATGCCAGTCTATCCCATACTAGACATGTGGTTTGCACGACTTAGCTCGGATCAATGGCGCACAAAGTTAAGTCCTTAAGAATTACCCAGTGAAGCATCCACATCCCATGTGCATTCAAGACCCCTTTATTGCACGATCAATCACCCAAGTAAAAACCAATTTTATATAACCAACACCAATGACACTACCCATGCCGTGGGAACAAGTTTTATAATCGTGGTTAACCACCACATTCAAGTATATCATTAAGTCAAGATTAATTAACCACATGTGATGATGAACCCTTTCGCAAAATAAGCAAGGCTAAGCATTCTAATCGTACCAACCCAATGTGACAAATAACATAGCATCACTAATTAAATTCCCAACCTAAGGTGACAATGGCATCAAGGTATTCCAAAATATCAAGGAGGGAAATAACCAATTGGGACGAGAACTACCAATACAAGGGTTTGAATTAAAATAGCGATGCAAGATAATTTAAAACAAACTAATTAAATAATAGATTACAAACTGGGTTCAACATGATCAAAGGACACGACTTGCCTTGGCCTTGCTCAGTTGACGGCTCTTGATCTTCAAATCCAACTTCCGTTCCTTCGAACGCGTGATCTAACGAGAGAGAACGCAAATCGAAACACAAAATAAAATCAAATAAAATTCAAATGAACCCCAAAAATTCTCAAACTTGAACCAAAAGATAGAGCTCAGTTTTAGATGAATTTAGGAAAAAGAATCGGGTCAATCGGAGCTAGGACGAGGGAGAACAGGCTCTGGGAAGTTTTAAATCAGAGAAAACAAGTCATATTCTGGAATCAACGTGGTCGAAAAGGGGGATACGACCACGGCTAACGCGATCGGAGGGACTACGACTACGGCAAACGCGATCAGAGGGACTACGACCACGACAAACGCGATCGGAGGGTTACGACCACGGCAAACGCGATCGGAGGGTTACGACCACGGCAAACGCGATCGGAGGGTTACGACCACGGCAAACGCGATCGGAGGGTTACAACCACGTCAAACGCGATCGGAGGGTTACGACCACGGCAAACGCGATCGGAGGGTTACGACCACGGCAAACGCGATCGGAGGGTTACGACCACGGCAAACGCGATCGGAGGGTTACAACCACGTGGTCGATTTACGACCACAGCCGAACTTTACGACCACGAAGAACTTTCCGGTGGCTTTACGACTTACGACTAAGGCTCTACAACGTAGTCGTAGAACCTTACGACCACACGGATCTACGACCACGGATGGCGGCGGACTCACCGCGACGGCGGATCGGCGAAGGCGAAACGGCGGCGAGGACGACACGATCTCGAGCTCCGACACGACCACGCAATGGCTACGCGTATGACCACGGCGGCGGGCGGCACGACTTCGGTTTGCGGCTCAACTCGGAGGCGAGGCTTGACTTGTTTAGGATTTCTTTTCTTTTTCTTTTTCCAGAAATTCAAACAAATACTTTTGAGCTCTAGAAAATAGCAAATAAATCCAGAAAAATCACATAAAATGCCGTAAAAGCTCTTGAGGCTCGGGAACTCAAATAAAATACTTTTAGCACATTTTAATGTTTAACTTAATCGTATTAAATCTTTTTAATTCATAAAATTTCATTTAAGCTTTAATTAATTCCAGAAAAATTCAAATGGTGAATTTTATTTCGAAAGCTTCCAAAAGGCTCTGAAAATCAGGATGTTACAAAGTATCACAGACGGTTTTATATACCAACCGCCTATGATACCCACACATCACAGACGGTTGATAGCTAGAACCGTCTGTGATGTGTGAGTATCATAGACATTTTTGGTTCGAGTAGTGTATGATAGTGTTCTTCACAAACGGTTGTAGTTACAAACCGTCTGTGATGTATTTATCACAGATGGCTCACAAACCATCTATGATAACCTTTGATTATCACTGACGCATAAATTCAGACGGTTCAAAAAACCATCTATGATGACAGTTTGGAACCGTCTGTGATGACCTATTTTGTAGTAGTGGTAATAGTGGCATCCTAGGCCCTGTGGAGGGCTGGAGTGTTACAATTGGTACTAGAGCAGCCATTAGACCCTCAAAAAAGAATTTTTTTAATTGACACAAATGTGCACATCCAGGCTGGGAACGGGAGTTGCATTACATTGCATGCGCCTATTACTGCAATATGTGCTTTGTTCTTTTTCCCTGCTGACGAGGGTTTATGTTTTGCATTGAGTGCTTCATTCGTGGAAGCCCTATTTGTTACAATAAACTAGAAATTCTCCTAATTTTGTGGACCATAGTCATGGTCAGTAAGCATTACCATTAGATGTTACGAGATTAAAAAAAGGATTGTATAGAATCATTGTTCAAGAAAGTACCAATGCCCATGGTTGTTTCCTACGCAATTATGTGAGATCACTCCATAATGTGAGTAGAGTTTAGTCCTATTTAAAAATACCGTGGCTTTTGTTTTTACCTATGACTTTTGGCTAATTACGAGACGAGCGAGATTGAACCAGGGCAAAGCTAGGAAAAACAGTTATTGGGGTCACTAAGTCACTAGAGTATAAACTATAGTACTAGTAAGGTACAATTCACGCTATGTAACGATTCGAATATTTCACACTCAAGGAGTACATGAAAAATTGAAATATGCAGCGACATAATAGTTCTTCTATATTCAAAAAGCAAGACATACGAGTTGGTAGTTTGGGTGAAGTCATGAAACCAGTTCTTGACATCTTTTAGAGGAAAGAAAACCAAGCCCCAAAAGATGACTTCGTAGCTTCAATTCGAGTTTTCTGAAAGCAATGAACAAATATGGCATGTTATAATTCAAAATTGACAATGGTAGTACGAAAATTTTATAGACTAAAGGAATATTTGTCAGCCACCGTTTGCGAATCTCTCAAATCTCTAGCTCTCGCATCAAATGGAATGCATACACAGGATGGAACATAGATGTTTTTGGTGCTGCGTTAACACTCAAACTGCAGCGTTTTCTTCTTCCTTTTATTATGCAAAACAAGACTTACTAACTCCTAATAATGGATGTGGATGTAATGCATGTCGTTACAAGTATACCAAGCAACACTACATGCATGAAACGGATGGGAGTTACAAGGAATTGAATGAAGAATGGCTGCATGGCTCTCACACAGATTGTGGGCTCATTCAAGAAGGAAACATGCATATGCTAATTAAGATACTAGCTAATGTGCACAGTTACCAAAAAAATTGGGCGTAGGATTAAATGATCATACTAACAATTCTCCCCCTAATCCTGCTGCCGTGTGACTACCTCGATGATGCCCGCCTTCTTGCAAAGTTCATGAAACCTGATGCGCCCGAGTGGCGATTAAATGAAGCTCGTCGGAGTCGAGCTTCACCAGCTTCGAAGTGGCGAAGATGTTGGACATGCTTCTGTAGCACCGCGGTGCCCCGTGATCGTCGTCAACGTCGGGTTCAGCAGTTGGGGGTGATACAAACTCGATGGTGGGTTCCAGAGTGCGTGGCGAAGCAGGGTTGTTGGGAGCCGCCGTCTCTAAGTGTTCCGGTGTTGCTGCCTGACCTCCCGGTGCCATGCTGGATGGCACAGAGGAGGAAACCACCACGTAGTGGATGGAGAACGAATCACCCAAGGAGGCCGCAATGGACTCTACTGAAGCCGCCCAATCCCACTTTGTCGCTTCATCGAACACGGCGTCGTGGGTGACACAAACACGCCGGGACGTCGGGTCGTAAGCGCGATATGCCTTGGCTCCCGGTTCATAGCCAAGGAACACCATGGCCTTCCTTCGGTCATCGGGTTTCTTCAAATGCGGTCTCACGTCCTTGACGTAAACAACGCACCCGAACGTCTTGAAGTAATGCACGGTAGGTATTCGACCGTGCCATGCCTCATACGAGGTCTTGTTGCGAACACTCTTCGTCGGCGAACGGTTCAAGATGAAGACGGCAGTGGACACCGCCTCGCCCCAAAACTCCCCTGGCATGCCCTTCGCCTTCATCATGCAGCACGCCATGGCCACAACCGTCTGGTTGCGGCGTTCGACCACGCCGTTCTGCTGAGAGGAGTACGGCACCGTGAGGTGCCACTGGACACCCTCATTGGCACAGTACAAACCAAACTCCACGGAGGAGAATTCCCCTCCGCGGTCCGTGCGAAGTACACGCAGCTTGCAGCCAGTCTCGACCTCGACACCGGCCTTGAAGCACTTGATGGTTACAGGAGCATCACTTTTCACCGCCAGTAGAAAGAGCCACATGTAGCGGGTTAGATCATCGATCAACGACAAGAAGTACCTCTTGCTGCCATGGGTTGCCAGTGTGATGGGCCCGCATATATCGTCGTGGACGAGATCGAGGCGTTCCGACGCGCGGTACGCCGTCTTGGCGGGGAACGGCGTTTGCTTCTGCTTGCCGATCAGGCAGCCGTCGCAAACCTGATTTATGCGCTCAAGCTCCGGTAGGCCTCGCGCTATCCTGCGCCGAGCGAGCATGCGAAGCGAATCGAAGTTGAGGTGGCCGAAACGCGCATGCCATGTCCAAGCTTCCTCCATGCCCCTCGCCGCGAGGCAAACGAGCTGTGCAATGTCGACGTTGAGCACATAGCGACGTCCGGCGCTATGCCATTCTCATAGTGTAAGGATGCCATTCTCGATCGCCATCTTGCAGTGAGATTCGTCCAGTTGGCCGAGGCTGACGATGTTGCTGCGGAGGCACGGGATGTAGTAGACGGCGGTGAGCGCGCAGTGATCGCCGTTCTTGCAGGCGAAGAGCACGGTGCCGCACCCCTTGATGAGGCATCGCCGTACTTGATAGAACCGCGCACGCTGGTGTCGAGTTCGGAGAATGCGTTCTGTGCGCCCGTCATATAATTGAATGCGTCGGTGTCCAGGATCCATTCTGGATCAACTGATTCTCCCTCGTCACGGAGAGTGACAAGGGCGCGCTCCTCGTTTAAAACGAGTTTGGCGCCTGAGAGCTCGAAGTCGACGGCGAGGGAGAGATCGTAGACCTGGGCCATTAACAATGTGGGCTCGTCTTCGCCCTCGGTCTGCTCTAGGTGGGCTTGGAGAAGATTTGCCTGGGCCAACTTCTCACGATCCCGCTTCGCCTTTCGGCACTCCTTAGCCCAGTGGCCCAGTTTGCCGCAATAGCGGCATTTGTCCTTGGAGATGTCGTGGCACGCGGCCTGGGATGGCCCAGACTTTGGTTCCCCGTCTCCCCTGTCACACCCGCGGCTGCGCCGGCCGTGCTGGCGTGAGCGCGACTTGTTCCCGCTATTCGCAGCGGCGTGAGAGGCGGACATGCCGGTCTCCTTGGTGTGTACGATGACCATTCCTTCTCCGTGAGTAGAACCTGGTCTCCTTCCTCATCGTCTGACTCTCCACGGTCCTCGACAACGTGGAGCCGGCCGGTGAGGTCCTCGATGAACAGAGTGCTGAGGTCAACCAAGGTTTCAATTGACAAGGCGATTTGGCGATACCTGCGGGGAACAACACGCAATAGCTTGTGGACCACCTTCTCCTCCGACAACTCCTCCCCAAGGAGGCGAAGGTCGCTGACGACACCCTGGAGCTGGAGACTGAAGTCCTCCACGTGCTCGCCATTTTTGAATCGCATCGACTCAAATGTCTGGCATAGCTTCTGCGCCTTAAGATTCACGCACTCGATCCGCCCCAACCCTCATCGCCTTGAGGGTGTCCCAGACTTCTTTGGCGTTGTCCTTCTCGGCGAGCGGCCGAAGCATTTCTGGTGACACTGCGCGCGGGATTGCCGAAAGGGCCTAGCGATCTTACTGGTATGGCACATCACCAGTGTCGACAACGTCCCACAGGCTTTGAGCCTGCAGGTTGACTCGCATCAACACCGCCCAATCGGAATAATTTGAGCGTGTGAGCATGGGGTAGGAGATGGAGCCACTACTCTCCTTCATGATCCGCTGGACAACGAGTCCACGCTGGCCGCCATCACGTTGATGAGGGCGGTGCGTCGGTGGGGACGGCGAGCGTCCATGGTCTGACATTTTGCTCTGATACCAATTGTCAGCCGCACTTTGCGAAACTCTCAAATCTCTAGCTCTCGCGTCAAATGGAATGCATACACAGGATGGAACACAGATGTTTTTGGTGCTGCATTAACACTCAAACTGCAGCGTTTTCTTCTTCCTTTTATTATGCAAAATAAGACTTACTAACTCCTAGTAATGGATATGGATCTAATGCATGTCGTTACAAGTATACCAAGTGTAACATCCCAAAAATTTGCTTTCTTAAAAACTAATTGCAAAATAATTATTTTAAAGTATTTGAACTTTATTTGGATTTTCTGGAGCTTAGTTGGATCTTTTCTGGATTTTATTTCAAGCTTTAAAGTAAGAAAAGTTAACAATTCTCATTTTATAAAAGCCAAAATAAATTTATTTCATTTTCCAAAGTCAAAAATAAGTTTATTTATTTTTCCTAAGTCAATCTGTATTTTATAAAAATTTCAGGATTTTCTAGAAATTAAAACTCCCTTTTAAAATTAAATTGTGTTTCGAAAAATCTAAATCGAATTTAATCCTCAACCTCTCTACTCGGCCATCACGTGTCGCTCCCGATTCATCCATCCTCGCTGGTTTAATCTCACCACCGCCTTCACTTACCCTTCGTTTTAATCCGATGGCCCGATTTCTCTTTCGCCTCGTGGCATTCATCCGATCGCCCACTCCTTCCTCCTCTCTCTTCCTCTCGCTAATTACCCAACCCCTTGATCGACTTCTTCTTTCTTCTTGCCTTCTTCAACCTTCCACCGCCACCATTTCCCGCTTTAAACCCCGCTTATCTCCTCTTTACTCGTCTTTGCGTCGTCCTTAACTTTGGTGTAACCGATAACCGTTAAATCGCCTCCACCGAGTGAATCCACCGCCAAGAGCCCTGCGCCAACGCCTCACTTCGCCACCTCGCATCCTCGTCGCGGCTACCATCGAGAATTTCCGAGTGTCGTGCCAAGGTGCACTTAACTCCCCGTGCCTTTCCTCCCTCTCACGCACCCCTCACCGACCCTAGCAGCGCCACCATCCGCCGATGCCCTTAGCCCCAGTGCGCCACCTCAGCAACCATGAGCCACACAAGCGCTACGCCAGCCAAGTGTGCCACCTCAGCTTTCTCTTTGGTCCATGAACCCAGTCCACAAAAGCTGGTCCCACCTGTCAGAGAATAAACCCTTGTTCTGTTGAAAAATAATTCTACGGAAAATCAAATCCTCACGACATCACCCTGACATATAAAACCCTTTTACCATAGAAAAATAATTCCTCTGAAAATCATTTCCCTTGATGACATCATAATATGGTTTTTCAGTACAAAAATAATTCCAGAAAATCGGTTTATTCTTTTTCCCTCCTTTCGAACTTCCAAAAGTTCGTATTTCTTCATTTTAATTCCGTTTGAGCCCATTCAAATTTCTAAACTCATCAAAAAAATTCCAGTCTATCCATTTCTATCTTTTTTTCAATTTTTTGGAATTTTTGAATTTATTTGATTTAAATTAAAGCTTAGAAAGTAAAAATATTTTAAATGGCTAAAATTTACCTCAAATAAATCCAAAATTATTTTATTTAGTCTTTTCGTTTTCCAAGGATTTTTGTAGAATTTTCTTGAATTTTTGTCGAATTTATTTTATTTTATTTTGTTTTTGGGAGAAAAATATATTATTTTATTTCCTGTTTTCTCTCTCCTCGCTTCATCTTCCTCACGAACATGCGTTTCGTCCAGAGCATGGCCACCATGAACGTAACTTTGAAGCTCTCATATCTCTTGATTTTCTCAACGGTTTTTAGCAAAATAAATTGCATTCAACTCCTCTCATCAAACTCTTTCATTTCCTTACCGTTTTTCCCTCATTCATGAGCCGTTTCGCGAGAAATTAACCCATGCCATTGATGGACATGGTCTCTTGATCTCCCATCTCGGACCTCCCCCGCCCCTATAAAAGGGAGCACCGTGAGCTCCTCCTCATCCTCACTCAACCCCGAAAATATCAAGTCCTCACTCCTTTTCTCTTGGGCGCAATCAGAGTTTTTCTTTTGTGTTCCAAGCGGCGTTCTTCGGCTTATTGCGCCTCGTCCGGTGGAGCCCCGCCACTTTTGAGCACATCCCCGGATTCGCATCGTCGCGTTCTACGCGGTGCTCACCTCGCCTTCACCGGAACTTCGCCGGAGCACCATCGCCACCGTGGGCCATAGCGCGTCGTCGTTCCTCGCATCGCCACCGACCGTCCGTGCATGCCCGACCAAAACCAAGGTGAGCATCATGTTCCACACGCTCTACTCTTCGTTTCGCCGCAAGTCTTGAATGTTAATTCCTCTCCGTTTGACCGGAATGTTGATGTCAGCCTATCGGCTACATAAAAGTGTGTCCACCGCGTTTCACTAGTCCGTTGGCCGAGCCGTCTGCACCGTTGAGTTGGCCTCGATGCGTTCTACGCCGTGCTCTCTTCCATTTGTCCAAAACCCTTTCCTAAATTTTTGACCCCGACACCTTGCCATGGCCGCAAATGGCACTTCGCATCCCTGCCTGTCCGGGAATGCTTTCAACAATCCGTTCGCGTCAAAACGTGCCAAACTATCCCAGGTGGCTACGTTTCAGACGATTTTGGATTCGCTCTACCAAGCACGAAGATATTGAGTTTTTCGTGTTTCGGTACCGTCGTTGTTCAAACGACGATTGCGTCGCCTCCGGTGAGTTTTCGGCTCACCCGATATTTTTCCTAGCTTTGCCTCACCGCGTTATAGGCCGTGCTCACCTTACTTCTCCTTGTCCCTTTCCTGAAAATTATTCTTCTCTCCACACCTTATGTCGTTGTCGCCGTACACGTCGTCATCGTGCTCCGTTTGACGTGTCGTCACTTCCTACATGTGCCTCGGGTCCTTAGCAACCCATTTTTCTAGTTGGCTTCACCTCCCGTGCTTTTTCTCATTGACGCCACGCCAAAACACCAAGAGTTGTTCTTTCGTTTCTTTTTCCAGAATTTTCTGATCCGCTAATTTTCCAATCACTCGTTCTCCTCCGTCCGAACTCTGAATCAAGTGATTCAACTTTCTAAATTCATCTAAATTCCTGTTCTATCTCCCAGCATATATTTTATAAATTTTGGATTTTATTTGGATTTTATTTGAGTTTAGTTTGTTCTGACTTTTCACGTGTAGACTACGACTAATTCGGAGAGTATTATTTCGGTAAACCTCAGCAAAACTTCAAAGCAAGGCAAGTCTCCTTTGACCATCTTGCTCCTATGTTTTGAAAATAGTTTTTGTAGTTATTTTAAATTATTGCATGGCTATGTTATATAAAGTGATAATTTAAATTTAGAAAATTTAGTTAAATGCCAACCTTGTTATGCCTTCCTTTGGAAATTGTTTACCATGTACCCTTGTCAACTTAGCATGATTTTTGGCTCAATAATGAGTTATTATTATTCTTGTTAAATTTAGAATACTAGCAAATGCTTAGTTTAGTGATAAATGTAAAAATGCTCATTTGAGAAAATGGACAATGAATGTTTTGGATTTCATGATTTGTTTGAAAAGTGGTAATGGATGTTACCACTGTAATTTCAAAATAAAAATGAAGTTGAAAGTAAAAATTGACGAGGGTGGATGGAAGGCTTGGTGAGTGCGGTTTAGTACGAGAATTTTGGGTTTGTGAATGAGCCACCCAGTCGTTTAAGGACCGACGCTTGTGTTTGTCCAAACCGAGCAAAACAGTGCAACCACAAGTCTATATGGGTGCGACCTAGCTAACTAACCTATAAAGGTGTAGTTTAGATATCACCAGTGGTGTATTGAGTGCCAGGGTGTACTGGTTACTCATAGTGAGGGACAGGGTTTACTGTACTCATACGGCGCAAGAGGGGGCTCCAACTCGTGGATTCGAGTTGTGGTGAAACCTTAGCGGGTGGTATCTAGCTATACTGGAGTAGGTGAAAGGCTTTGTGATATTTTATCTGGGTCTCATGCCAAAGGAAGCATGTTGACTATTAAGATAATTTATCTCTTGTGGGTAAAGTGTACAAACTCTGCAGAGTAATAAACTATTCGAATAGCCGTGCCCACGGTCAAGGGCGGGCAAGGAATGCATTCACATGGTAGAAGTTTGATTTTGATTTTAAAATAAAATGATTTGGCAAACTCGGGAGTGGTGTAACTCTCGTGATTTCAATCTGGTGGATGTAACCAGTTCAGGTGGATTTAACCTGCATTTTGAACTTGGCGGATGGAGCCAGTGAGGGTGGATGTAACCCGTAATTTTAAACCTTGGCGGATTAGCCTATGATATTAGTGTTAGTGGTTTAACCTTCACTAAGATTATTTATCTATTTTCAATTATTGAAAACAAGATGTTTAACAAATGGCTTTGAAATAATAGGAAAGTTTGAAATAAAATGCTGATTTTCGCAAAAGAACCATATAGCCTTCCTTTGTTAAGCCCTGCATCTATGCATCTTTCCCAAGACTTATGGAGTACATTCATGTACTCACGTGCTACACTTCAAATTAACTCTCGGAGGAGATCAAGCTCAAGAGGTGGACTACGACTACTTTGTGGATGGATTAGTCGAAGGCTTTCCGGAGAACTAGGTTGCGTTTCCCACCAATTGCACGTGGCGTATTGATGGGTCTTGCTTTAGTTTCTTTTTGCTTCCGCTGTAATTTTCTTTTTGGTGTGAGGTCTTAAAACCTCATTTGTAATAAAGACTTCGAGGTCTGTAATCTCAATTATGATAATAAAGCGTTGTTGGCAATGTATCATCTTTTCTGTTTGAACTGTGTGTACTAGCGTTGATCTGGGACTAGTACTGTAATGCACAGGGAGTCCAGGAGTTTCTACTCCGGGGTCTCACACCAAGCAACACTACGCATGAAACAGATGGGAGTTACAGGGCATTGAATGAAGAATGGTTGCATGGCTCTCACACAGATTGTGGGCTCATTCAAGAAGGAAACATGCATATGCTAATTAAGATACTAGATAACGTGCACAGTTACCAAAAAATTAGGCGCAGGATTAACTGATCATACTAACAATATCATTAAGCAAAACATGTGAAGTGACTCACATTTTAGAGTTGTACTTTGCGAGTTTTCATCTTCATAAAGCAATCAATCACAGTATCATTCTCAATAGTAGAAAACATGTCATTCTCCACATAGCAAATTAGAAAGTCACTCTACATTCCACAATTTCCCTTTCTGCACCGCAGTACTGACTAGTGACTACCATCATTTAATTTGAGGCTTTTCAGGTGTACTGTGCACAACAAATCAATCCAATCAGGGCATCAACAGATCACCAATCCAATCACCATTCACCAATGTCCAATGCCATCAATCATCTTATCATCATCATCATTCATTAGTTCATGACATAATTCGTATTCACATAACTATAGAACAAAACCAATCATGCAAAAACATCAACACATGTTAGATGCTACATATACTGGTATACCTCATTACCTCCATTTGCCCCTTGGTGGCTTGGTCAGTTGGGGCCGACGGTTGGCCTAGTCGGCATGGTCGCCTGGAGGGTAGCTGGAGTTGCCGAGCTAGAGGTGAGGCAAGACTCTACTTGATGCCTTGGCGGCATGGCCAGCGAGCTGGGCCTCCCTGTGGACGTGCAGTGCATTGGTGCAGTGCTTGATGCCTCAGCCAGCTAGATAGGCCTATGCTATCAAAGATTTCTTTGGGCAGGGCTACTGGGGCCTTCGACTAGGATTACTCCATTTTACCCATTGGGTTCACCTGCAAAAATACACATGGTCTACTCCTTGTACTATTGGGCCGCATTGGTGTCACTGAACCACAATACCAGTACATTGGATTTGCCCCTAGATTGAACAAGTAAGAAACACTCGCGTTAAAAGTCACTCAATTTAAAATGGCTCCTGCAATAACTTTATAAATAGTTTATAGAAACTATATTAAGAAATCACTTTATTTAAAAATCAGCTTCTAAAAATTAAAAGCTAAAAACTATTTGATATAGTATCACATAGACATTGGACAATAAAGGCAACCAAGAAAGTCAAATAGACATCGATCAATAAACACAATGAAGAAAGTACGGATAACAGTGAAGATTCCCTTTCTCCAAGGTGACAATTTTATATGATTGAAGGGCGGATATTCTAATAATTTGAGCTGGCTTTGAGTTGGTTTATTTGAAGCTTTTTTAGAATTTGAGGATAACTTTGTAGTCCCGAAACCAAGATTGAATACAAGTCGGACGAAAACACGTCGCCATGTTGATATTTATACAAACACAAATGTGTACGTGTACTAGTTGAGTGTCCGTGTGTTGCTATGGAATAAAAATATTTAACAGACATGGATATGTAGGGGAAACATATGTCTGACAGTTCATGAAATATTAACAAAGGAAAACATTTAATGATGGACCGATTTTTAAGAAACAAAAAAACAGTATTGTAGCCTCCCAATTTTTTTATTAAAAGAAGATAGAGGTAAGTCATATGTTCATCCTAACTCTTTTAACATGTATGCCTTGCTCTGAAAATGCCAGTTCATAGCATACTTCAGAGGAAACAAAACAAATATAGATAGCAACAACAGCAATAAAAGAGTTAATGGAACCAGGGTGCTCAGCATATTATGATACAAATAAACATCATATCATCATTATATGTAGCAATATTCGCTTAACAGGAAGCTGTCATTGCCAATACTGAGATTCTGAGTACTTGAGTATATGTGTATATGCATGCATGTGTGAGAGCAGTATATCGCCTCCCACATAAACCAATGGAGAGAGAGAGGCAGTAGGCAGTCCTTGTAAAAGTACTCAGATTTGATAGAATCATCACAACAGCCTCTAGTTCCTGTCTGTGGCTACGGCCATGGGCTACGACCATAGGGTACGACCACGAGCTACGACAATTGGCCACGACCGCAGTGTTCAACCACAGGCTACGACCACTGACTACGACCACTGTCTTCGATCACTGGCTATGACCACAGTCTTCGACCACTCGCTACGACCACTGGCTACGACCACAGTCTTCAACCACTGGCTACGACAACCGTCTTTAACCACTGGCTACAACCACTATCTTCGACCACTGGCTATGACAACCGTCTTTGACCACTGGCTACAACCACTGTCTTCGACCATTGACTACGACCACAACACCTCGACTGCATCTCCGACCACACAGGTCTTCAAGCACCGAGGTCGACTGTAGCTACGACAATCGACCGTCGACCACTGTAGCTACGACCACAGCGTTCGACCATTGGTTACGACCACGAGTTACGACCACAGGCTATGACCACAGTATTTGACCACTAGCCACGACCACCATCTACGACCACTAACTATGATCACAGGCTACGACCACTATCTTCGACCATTGGCTACGACCATAGTCTTCGACCACTAGCTATGACCACAACACCTCGAGAGCATCTTCGACCACACAAGTTAACAGAATGGTCGCATGTTAACAGAAGGCACACCTCTATTTATCACTACTAACCAAACTTTTCATACGATTATATGGCTAGATACTATAATATATATTAATTATGTGGTTAGATACTATAATACATATACTTATTCCTTTTTAAAATATGTTACACAACTCTAATTGTGATTGAAAATACAATTGTATTTCCTGTACAACTGTAATAGCCCTAATATATATCTGATCAATTTCAATCATTATATTCTAGATCCACTAAAATTGATAGTGTAGATTTTTCTTTTTTTCACCGATTAACGTGGTAATTTATAGCCTTTAAGAGTAAACATAGTGGTTTATTTTGCTTTTGCTTTTGTTTTGATAATATAATAAGTATTGAAACAACGATCCCTATGTCCACTGTTTTTCGCTTTGAAAATTTCTGGATACATAAACCTGGGTTCATGGATGTGGTGCAAACCTGCTGGAACATTCTAGTTAAGGGAAATAATGCGGCTTCCCGCCTTGCTGCAAAATTAAAAAAATCTATGAAAGGGGCTAAAGATATGGAGCAGGAGTCCATCTCAGTTATCAACACTATCAACAACAACAATGCGGTAATTCTACTTCTTGATAAGTTGGAAGAAAAGTGTGCCCTTCTACGACCAGTATAACTTCAGAAAAATCATTAAATCACCTTTTGAGACTCCTACATTATAAGCAGATTTACTGGAAGAAAAGATGCACCATACGTTGGATTAAATTTACGTTGGTACAAAGCATAAATGGTTCTTACCCACAAAAAACTGTCACCAAGCAAGTACAATAGTATACCTAACTAGTGGCTATAACATTTATCCATTTCATCTATAGCCTTCAAAAAAATAGTTCATACAATAAAGTAGCTATTACATAACTATTTGGCCCCATGTGTAAGAGAGTGAAATACATATTTTTACGTGCTATAGCTAGCTGTAATTTAGTAGCCAGCTTCCTTCTCTCTCTTCCTTTCTCTCTCTGCCACTTAAGATTTTGTTGATATTATATTTGCTATAGCCTGCTGACTAAGCCTTATTGTACCTGCTCTTAGTTCCTAAAAAACCCACTCAGTACCATCCTTCAGTTGGTGCACCATAACCAATATGGATGCATAAAAAGTAGAACAATGCAAGACTGCTAGCTTGGGATTTTGAATTCCTTCAGAAGTGTCTTCACAGCAAAAAGGAAATAGTCATTCTGAAACTAGACCTTGAAATAGCCTTTGACACCATTGAACATTCTACTATTTTATCAGTAATGAGGTGCAACAGTTTCCCTGACTATCCTATTATAAAATATGCTGATGACACTGTATTGATCGTGCCGGCTTGTGCTCGACAACTTCTCTGTCTCAATAGCTTACTCAATACTTACACAGCTTCAACATGTCTCAAAGTTAATTATCAAAAAACATCAATGATTCGCATGAACATTACAGAGGACAAATTTAAGCATCTTGCAAACACTTTTGGCTGCTCCAAAGGACAAATGCCTTTTACTTACTTTGGACTCCCCTTGAGGACTACTAAGCCCACGGTAAAGGATTTCTCCCCCCTAGTAGACCGGATTGAGCGATGTTTGTCCAATAATGCTGCCTTTCTTTCTTATGGAGGTCGTCTCACTATGGTTAACTCTGTGGTCTCCTTATTGCCAATTTACTTGTCTTCTCTCGAGCTCCCTAATACTGTAATCAACTATATTGATCGAGCTAGAAAACACTGCCTTTGGAGAGGTTCTCATGATCTTCATGATCGCTAACAAGTCCTTGGTTGCATGGGATTTGGTCTGTCATCCCAAAAATAAAGGAGGAATGGGAGTTCTTAGTCTGGCCACTCAAAATAAAGCCCTTCATCTTAAACACCTTTACACCTACATAAATTCTACAATCTGGAATGCCTACTATTGCTCACAAGTACCTCATTCCGACACTAACTGTGGTTCTTTTTGGTGGGAAGATCTAATGAACTTGGTGACAGTTTTTTGTGGCATAGCCTCCACGGTTGTAGGATCAGGTACCACAGTACTCTTTTGGAAGGATTTATGGAACAATTAGCTCCACACTCTCTTAGCTCTTGCCCCTCTCCAATGGATTTGGCAAAGTAAATATGTAATGAAACTCAAAGCCTTTGCTTGGCTTTTCTTACAGGACAGATTGAATACAAAAAAACATGCTCTGACGACGGCATTGGTACACAGGAAATGATTCAAATTGTGTACTTTGCCAAGCAAGGGAAGAAGAAACGACATTCCACCCTTCTTCGCATGCTCTTTCAGTTCCAACTGCTGGAATAAGTTAGGAATACATTGGTCTTTATCTCAGGACATTATGTGTATGCTTCAACACGCTCGGCAAACCTTTTGCACACCTTACTTCATGGAGAATTTTATTATTGCTTCTTGGCATATTTGGAAACAAAGGAATGAGAAAGTCTTTGAAGACATAGTTCCTTCTATTGCCAACCGGACATGTCTCTTTGGGAAAATTTATGTTTTTGCTCTTTGTACATGATGTCACTCTGCATTTGCACAGGATGAAGCATAATCTTCGATCATTAGTTTCTTCCTAGCTATCGACTTTGTAAATTCTTAACTTACTTTTACATGTTCTCTGATTTTGTAAATTGATGAAGATTGAATAAATTCCTTAATACGGTTTTAATATATAATTAAGGCCAAATAACCCCGTGGTCGTAAACTTCTAGAGGTTGCTCCCCGAGTATTTTAGCCAAAGAGACACTGTGCATGTTGCCCAATCGGATGATTGATCGAAGAGTCTATAAACTAATCCCTGGACCCGATTCTAGGATATTTCTTTTATGTGATATATAAAACACGTGTCTTATCAACTCTAAACAGCACAATGCTTCGGTCTTAAGTCTCTGACAACAACTACCATGCAGTTATCACTACTACAAAAGAGGCTATACTAGACGGCTACATCACAGACGGTTTGACAAAACCGTCTGTGATTGACACTAACACAAACGGTTTTAATTTGGACACCGTCTGTGTTAGTGCTCGAGTATCACAGACGGTCCTTACCAATGAACCGTCTGTGATACTTTAGTATCACAAAGCGGTTTAAAATAAAAACCGCTCGTGATAATCTGAATTATCACGACGGTTTTTATTAAAACCGCTGCGTGTTAATCTGAATTATCACGCACGGTTTTTATTAAAACCGTCGTGTTGTGTAGACTATCACACGGCGATTGTTGTTAAGAACCTGCTCAGGAATGTTCATGACGGTTTTTTACAAGAACCATTTGTGATGTCCCTTTGTCTGTCATATTCTAGATCGAGGTTAATATATAAGTACACATTGCTTCTAATAACTTAACTACGTAACTATCGAGACAAGAGGTCACAAATTAAAGGCAAATTTATTAATTTCAATTAGAGGGAAATTCATTACATAAGTCGCATTGTAAAGAGTTTCCCATTGTAATCTTTTGGGCTTCAGACGCTTCTTCTTCGACTTTGGGACTTGGAGGATCACCGCTGAATTCTCGAACGCTGTTAAGATTGCCCTTGTCCTCTGCACTTCCTCGTGCAGCTTGGGCAAATGATCGCAGACATCCATCATGTCGTGCATGGATAGCATTAAAACATTCCTCACAATCATCGCTTCGCATGAGCGGCAAGGCTATCCATCACCAGTGCAATGCGAGTAGAGCTTCTTCCGCATTGCGCACATTATGGAGAAGAACGGGGTGAGAGCTGTTTCCCTTTCTTGAGCGGCAGCGAGACGCCTCCGTCGACGGCGGAGGATCAGGTCAAGCTGACGGATGCAAGAAAGTCGGGGAAGGAGAGCAGGGCGGGTGCGGAGAAGCTGCTCCAGATGCAAATTGCTGGCCGCCTGTGTAAGGTTCCGGCCGAACAATTCGTGATGAACAGATGAGAGGAAGGAGATGATCACAAGAATAGTAGAAGGCGCCATATTGTACGTACGTAGAAGAGACCTGGATTAGGCGCGCATATTTAACCTTTAGCAGGCGGTTCGTATACCCAAACATTAATGATATAGATGCTTCGTATAACGATCGAGAGACGTTAATTAGACGATCGAAACCCGAAGCGTTCTGGCAATCGAAACACGAAGCGTTCTGGCAATCGAAACACGCGCGAAGCGTTCTGGCAATAGAAACACGCGCGAAAGCGTTATGATGACGGTTTTATCGGCAACCGTCGTGATATTTTCATAGACGGTTACTAACCGTCAGCGAACTTTCACGACGGTTCTTAATACGAACCGCCTATACCAATCGAGATAACACAAACGGGTCTCGTAAGAACCGCTCGTGAAAAGCCAGATAACACGCAGGCGGTTCTCGTTAAGAACCGCTCGTAATAATCCCATGTCACCGATAATTGGTGTGTAATAATCACATGTCACCAATAATTGGCGATACACAGATTTCGATCTCACCCGTCTATTCTCTCCACATCGAATGGTCGGCACCGTTTCGCCACGGCCAGCCCTTATTAATAACTCCCATCAACCTTTCCACCGGTACTAGTCACGCGTGAGTTCATCCACTAGCTAGCTTCCTGCATGCATCTCCCCCGCCGTGAGCTAGCACCTCCATCGCGCACGATCGGTTCATACTAAACAACACACTCTTGCCGTAAGTGTGTCTTGTTTAGTGTGAACCGTCGTGCCACGCAAGGGTTTGTTAGCTTGTTATCCTGTAATAGATCGATCTAAATGTGTTGTTGAGTTTTGTGCTTGCCTCTGTATTTGCATGTTCCTCGACCACTCAACCAAGAATCTTGAAATGTCTTTTCTTTGCACTATTGTAATAAAATTGCCTTGAATTTTGTCGGAAAGATGAATCGTTTCGTCGGGGCATGATCGCCAACTCGAAGGATATATAGCATAGCATTCGAGGCACATCCGAGGCCTGCAGTGTGTCTTGAGGAATGCCAAGAGCTGGTCTTCGATGTGGCGAACACATCGGTCTTCGATGTGGCGGCCACATCTCAAGACCAGCTCTGGCATTCTCAAGACACAAAGAAGAAAGCTTCTGATGTGCCTCAATGCTATGCTATATATGCTTCGAGTTGGCGATCATGCCCAAGAAACGATTCATCCTCAGTAACTATCGCGACGGTTTGTAATGTAACCGTCATGAAGGATTATCGCGAGCGGTTCTATACACGAACCGCTCGCGATACGCATAAATCACGAGCGGTTGATATTTAGAACCGTGCGCGATATTATATACATCACAGGCGGTTCGTGTTATGAACCGCTCAGTGATAATGAGACTATCACAGATGGTTATTGATGCGAACCGTTTATGATAGGCGAAATCACGCATCGCTTGTAGTTGGAACCGTCGTGATATTCTCGCGTAGTATTAATTACTTGGCGTATTTGCTTGAAGGATGTCGACACCGATCGTCTTCATTGCGCTGCATCGGTGGAGCAAGGCGCCGCTTTAGGGAGTTGGGGTGAAAAAATATCACCGTCTTCTTATTGATCGATCGAGGTTAGCATACTCAATTACTTAACATTCTTAGTGATCGATCGAGATTAGTATTCAATTACTTAACATTCTTAGTGATCGATCGAGGTTAGTAGTAGAGGTAATAATCATTTTTGACACCCATTTTTCACTTGTGTAGCGTAGATGGACCAAGCTGGATGTATATTGAGAACCGTGTGAGTGAAGAGTACATTATCGCGTGTCGCGCTTTAGAAGGGCGCGAGTGGATATGTTGAAGAAGGGGATGAAATATATGTATTGCCCATGTATTGATTGTGATAATCTCAAGATGTTTAGCAACTCAAATGCAGATTGAAGCTCACTTGATTCGAAGGGGTTTTTAAAAGGGTACAAATGTTGGACCGATCACGGTGAAGAGAAGAGTACACAAGAAGGTAGTTATGACATAGTCGAGGAGGCAACGATATGCCGCTTGTGGACTGTTCTTTCGATCATGAGGAAAGGTCGCAGGATGACAACTGGATCATGAGGATAGGTCGCAGGATGACAACTGGATCATGAGGATAGGTCGCAGGATGATAACTGGATCGATGTTACGTGATGCGAAGGAACTATAGTGAGAGAGAGTTTGTAAATTCGAGGGCTTGATGGAGGACTCGGAGAAACCTTTGTTCCCGGCTGCAAGCCGCAATACACGAGGTTGTCATCAGTTCTAGAACTGCTAAAATTGAAGGCAAGCAATGGTTGGTCCGACAAGAGTTTCACGGCATTATTAGGTCTCCTAGTGGACATGCTTCCAACGGGAAATGTGTTGCCGAGAACCACCTACCAAGCCAAGAAGATTCTTTGTCCATTAGGAATGGAAGTAGAAAGAATACATGCATGTCGGAATGATTGTATCATGTACCGTAAAGAGTATGCTAGCTTACATGTTTGTCCGGTGTGCAAAGCATCCCGATACAAACGTAAAAATGACTCTGATGATGGGAAGGGCATCGAGGTGAAGCAAGGACCTCTGCTAAGGTGATGTGGTATCTTCTGTAATCCCCGTTTGAAGCGTTTATTTGCAAACCGCAAGGATGCAAGATTGATGCGTTGGCACTGCGAGCAACGTAAGAAAGACGGAATGATAAGACATGTTGCTGATTCTGGCCAGTGGAGGAACATCGATAGGATGTTTGTAGATTTCGTGTGGAACCAGAAATATAAGGTTTGGGTTGAGTACGATGGAATGAATCCTTTTGGTAACATGAGCGATCGGCATAGCACTGCCCGTGACTCGTGCATGTACAACCTTCCTCCTTGGCTATGTATGAAGCGGAAATATATTTTGATGTCACTACTTATCCAAGGGCCAAGCAACCGCAACGATATTGATGTGTTCCTAGCCCCATTGGTGGAAGATCTTGCAACACTGTGGAATGAAGGGGTACATGTATGGGATGCGGACAAACGAGAGAACTTCACTCTATGGGCCATGTTATTGCACCATTAATGATTTTCCCGCCCTTGGTAACTGTCGTGGTTTAGTATAAAGGAGCCAAAGCGTGTCCGACTGGTTAGATTATACGAGAGTGTGTGGTTGAACAACTCCCAAAAAGCGTGTACATGCGTCATCAGAGGTTCCTTCCAAAGTATCACCCATACCGCAAGATGAAGAAACAATTTGACGGAAAAAGAGGATGACTCAGCACCAAGACCTTTTAGCGGAAAGAGGTGTATGATATGGTCAAGGATATAAATGTTGTGTTTGGAAAGGGACGTAAATTGAGGAAGAACATGTGGAAAAAGAGGTCAATATTTTGGGACTTGCCTTATTGGGAGCACTTAGAAGTTTGCAATTGCATCGATGTCATGCACGTAGAGAAGAATGTATGTGACATTTGATTGGTCTCTTCATGAACATTCTCGACAAAACAAAGGATGGTGTTAACGCAAGGCGTGACTTGGTCGCTATGAACATCGGGACCGAGTTAGCACCGACAGAGACCGATAAAGGCCGGACGTACCTTCCCCGCATGTTATACTGTCTAAGTCCGAGAGAACTGAATTGTGCCAGTCCTTAAATGGTGTGAAAGTTCCATCCGGTCACTCGACAAGCATGAAGAAACTTGTTTCCATGGAACATTTGAAATTAATTGGCATGAAGTCTCACGATCGTCATGTGCTAATGACTCAAATGCTACTGTTGCAATTAGAAGTATTTTGCGAACAAGGTTCGAGTGACAATCATAAGGCTATGTTATTTCTTCAACGCAATTGCTCGTAAGGTCATTGATCCGATGGACTAGATGCTCGCAAACCGAGGTGGTGACAACTCTATGTCATCTAGAGATGTATTTCCTCCATCATTTTTGATATCATGGTCCATCTTATTGTCCACCTTGTGAAAGAGATAAAAATATGTGGCCCCGTATTTCTACGTCATATGTACCCTTTCGAGAGGTACATGGGAATTCTGAAGTCCTATGTATGCAATCGATCTCGACCGGAGGGTAGCATCATCGAAGGTTATACAACAGAAGAGGTCATTGAATTCTGCATCGGCTACATGGCTCAGGTAGAGCCGATAGGTGTACCTCTATCTCGTCACGAGGGGAGGCTAGAGGGTATCGGGACTATCGGGAGGAAAGCAATAACTCCGGATCAAAATACGTATACTCAAGCCCATTTCATGGTTTTACAACACATGACTGAAGTGACCCCATATATTGAAGAGCACAAGGACATGCTACATTAGGAGAATGCAGGCCAGTCAGAAGTTTGGACCACGAGACAACACAACCGTCAGTTCAACGAATGGTTCAAGGCGCAATTGACTAGGAGGTCGTCAAGTGAAACACTACAATGGTTGGCAAAAGGGCCAAAATTTACAATTGTGACATGGCAAGCATACGACATTAATGGCTACACATTTTATACAATGATCAAGATAGAAAGAGCACGGCTGCGTAACTCGGTGTCCGCATAGATGCCTATGATGCGCACGGCAAGATCGCTGGCCCAAGCTCGTACTACGGGCTTGTAGAGGAGATTTGGGAGCTTGACTACGTAATTTTCAAAATTCCTCTATTTCGTGCCGTTGGGTCCAACTTCCACGGGTGTAAAGGTTGACAAGTGCGGCGTCACTACCGTGGACCTCGAATGTGTAGGATACAAAGATGAACCATTCGTATTTGCGAGGCAAGTTGTTCAAGTATTTTATGTAACCGACCCGGCAAATAAGAAGCGCCATGTAGTTCTTCAGGAAAAAGAAGGATTGTCGGGTTGAGAATGTTGTGGATGAGGAAGAGTACAATCAATTTGATGATTTGCCTCCATTCGGACAAGGCATCAGGCTCGAGGAAGAACAAGGCGATGAACCAAGCTATATGCGTGTCGATCATCGTGAAGGGCTTTATTTAAAATGATATAGCCAAAGTGTAATAAATGATATTGGTTATGCTTGTGTTTTTCATAAATGTATGTATGTTCCATTGTAATTGTAAAATGACTAAGGAACTAAGAAATAGTTATATCTATGGTTATGCTTGCGTTTTTCATAAATGTATCTATGTTCCATTATAATTGTAAAATGACATAGGAACCTAGCTAGCTACCGGTATTTATAATGAAATATCACAGGCGGTTTATCAAAAGAAACCGTCTGTGATAAAACATCACTGACGGTTCTATAGATATAACAAAATCGTGATAATATAAATATCACAGACGGTTATATATATAGAACCGTCTGTGATAATATTGATATCACAGACGGTTATATTGATAGAACCGTCTGTGATAAGTGCATATCACAGGCGGTTATATTGATAGAACCGTATGTGATAGCTCATCTTTAAATACCCGCAGCTAGGTTCATGCGGAGTCCGCTCTGGCGCGATCTCTTGTCTCCACCTGCAGCGCCTCGCTAGCTAGGTTTTGCTCCCCGACGCCGCCGGTCCTCCCGACGCCGCTGCTCCTCCCGACGCCGCCGGTCCCTCCCGACGCCACTCCTCCCGACGCCGCGCTCTCCCGACGCCGCCGCTCCCTCCGACGCCGCCGATCCTCCCGACGCCGCTCCCTCGACGCGCGCCGCTCCTTCCGACGCGCGCTCCCCGACGCCGCCGGTCACTCCCGACGCCGCTTATTTTATGTTATATGCTTCACATGTTATATGCTTCACATGAATTTTATGTTATATGCTCCACATGAATTTTATGTTATATGCTTCACATGTTATATGCTTCACATGAATTTTATGTTATATGCTTCACATGAATTTTATGTTATATGCTTCATATGAATTTTATGTTATATGCTTCACATGTTATATGCTCAACATGTTAGCTTTATGATATATGCTTCACATGTATTTTATGTAGCATATAATATATCTTTGCAGTGTTTAGCTCATCAGTAGGCACTTCATAGAACCTTGTAACAATAATATATGCTGCACTTGTTAGCTGCAAGGTCTATTTAGAAGGCCCATAGCTCACGCAATTAGTTAATCGTTAGAACTTTGTCAAAGAGCATAAAGCAAGTGACACACTCCGGTGTATCTTGTTCAATGAACTTGATGCATTGGTTTGTGTCACTTGATTCATAGAACTTTGACAAGTCGGGTCCATAGCTCACTGCAGTTAGTTTTTCTTAGAAGAGAGATGGCGTCCACACAGTCTTCGTCGTCGTCATCTGGGTCTCACGCTCCCAAGATTGCGAAAAGTAAACGTGGCCGAGGAGTATCGAAAAGGCCAGAGGGCCGAATGACCATCACGGTGGTCTCTCCGAATGGGACTCCTCTGGAATCGTCGAAAGCAGCGTCATCATTTCGGACTACCTGCGGGATAATTGGAAGGCAACGGGTCCCCATCACCATAGCAAGCTGGAAAGATTTGACAAAGGATCACAAAAATCAGCTATGGGAGGAACTTACAAATTCCTTCGAGTTCCCAGCGAAGCACGAGGACTCGTGCAACGCAGCGCCTCGCGATGGGAAAAGCATGGAAGAATTTTAAGAGCATTCTTGTGACGAAGTACGTGGCCGAGGATGTCACGCCCTTCACGAAGTATCCTTTCGTGTCGCCGGAAACATGGGAGGCCTTTGTGCAGATGAAGACGACGCCTGAATTTGTACAACAAAGTGCGCGCACAAGGATCTCCGATCACAAAACACGCACCCTCACGACTTCGGCTTCGCTAGGTACGCGGGTAAAATCCCGCAATGGAGGATGCAGGATGAGGTCGCAATCCGATCGGAGGCCTCTCCGCCATTTGCCGGATCGCAAACGAGCGCGCTCGAATCGTTAAGAGCGAGGTCATCAACCACATCTTCGGTGTCTCTTTCAAAACCCCGCAGATGAGGAAGTGTCCTAACGCATGATAAAATATGTTAAACAACATAGTTGTTAACACCTCTTGAACTTCATGGGTTCAAAATAACATGATTAATTGCCTCTTGCAGCAATCATTGACTACCGAATCTTCTCGTGGCTCCTTTGAAGAATATAGGAGATAGATTTACTATCACAGCCTTGGGAAACAAGGAGCACCTGTGTCGCACACGAGGCATGGGGTTTATGTACCTTGGAGGCAAGGATTTCCATATTACTCCGAGACATATAGGAGTAGGAAGAGATCCAAGGCGCACTGCGGCGAACAAATAAAACAGAGCTTCGTGCTCAACTTGAGGAACAACTATCCGCCTCACTTCAAGAGCGATCGCCTCACTTCGAGGAGAGATAGATTCGTTGCGGGAAGAACGAGACAAGTCCGCAACCATTCGCAACCCACTCCTAGTACCGCGGTACCGGTCCCCCTCAACGTCGCAAAGAGCTGCGCGCCCACACCAATTTCTGAACATAGCGGCGACCACATACGTATTGATGACATTCGGTAATGTACCTCTTTAGAATGGTACATAGATCTCTCTCGTGACGCCTTAACTCAGCTCTTGTATCGTTATGTAGGAGCCCATCCCTTGCAGCCTCGAGTCGGGCTTGTTGGCTCTATTCCGTTGACGCTGGGCGCGGCATGGTGTATCCATTGCTGCCGGACGCCGTGCACGGTGTACAAGTAGACACCGGTTTCATAAAGGTCCAGGTGGACATGATTAATGATATTTTTAAGTTCGTCCCTCTTGAGAAGCCTCCAAACGAAGAGATTAAGACATTAGGGGATGCCGTCCACACATTCATTCAGTGGCCCAAGAGGGACATCGTCCTCGACATGTCCGTGCCACAATCTTCACATCCAGTGGCCCAAGAGGGACGTCGCCCTGGACCTGGCACATCGGCTCCGGTGGCTCCACCTCCACCTCCAAATCCAGTAAAGTCTGTTGCATCGGCTCCCGCCGAGACGCCACCGAGAACATATCATAAGCGAGGCTCCAAGGCCTCCAAGGCTCATGCGAAGAAAATTAAGCGGGTCCGTGCCATGGAAGTTTATTCTAGGAGTGTCGTTGGTGCCCGATTCACAATTACGCCAACTTGGTATGATTTGCAATACATTGCATGCCCGGTACATAGAGAAGTCCAACATGAAGCCAAACCGCAGAGTGCATTCAACGTGAAATATAACGAGACGCATTTCCTCCATGACTTGGGCTACATCGTCGTGACATTCAAGATTTATTCTTACTATTCAATCTCGACGAACTCGACGCCTCACTTCTACGATCTTTGGACATCGTAAGTGTACTGCATACAATGAAGTTCTACATTCACGTTATACGGATAAATGTCATTACTCTTTCTTTATGTATAAATACATGATCCAACAAGCCCGAAATCGCGACGACGGTGGGTTTCTCGACCCTCACTTGGTCTCCGAGCAATCTATCAACGCAGATGCATCCTTCGTGGAAGGTTACATAACGAGGGGATTGATTGCTCACACCGACAAGGAGTACGTCATGGTACCCTTCAACCAAGGGTAAGTGCTTCACTAGTTGCCACACATATGTTTCATTTGTACTTTACATGCAGCACGAACTTAGGATTAATCACTGTGGCGACACATATGACTAGGAATCACTGGATTTTGATTGTGATTGTACCAAAGTGGAGCAAGGTAATATACCTTGATTCCCTCCTTAGGAGCAACCACGACTTCAGTCGTGTGCAAGAAGTACTTAACAGGTAAACTTTCCTCCATACATAACTCTATTGTAATATTTCTTTTGTTTGCCACGGCCGAGGCTAAGTTTTTTGAATCACGTAGGGCGTTTGCCGAATATGTTGCCCAAGGAGGAACACACGACAAATCCGGTGACACGCCACGACACAACACGCGATTTCGGTACCGCTACAACACAATAATCCTATATCATACTTTGTAATAATGCCTCTAGAATTGACAATACCGATGTATGTAATTCTATTTTTGCGATGCCACCAAGAGCTACTGTGGCAACGTATGTGGATTCTCGTTTGCCGCCATATGATGGAAATCATGGGTACTAAGATCAATGATCCGAGGTTTGTCAGTCCTTCCAATAATTATTATTTTCTGATTATATTACACACATGCTAATTAATGACTTAACATTGCTCCTAGCGACGGCGGGTGAACTTCGACGGAAGTGCATATGATCTTGACAATCTCGTCGATATTCGTGCAATCATCTCCCAATTCTTGCTAGCAGAGGTCATAAATAAGAGGGGAGAGTTCCACGCCGGCGATGATGATAATTAGATGTTGAAACATTGGGTTCAACTGTACAAATCAAACAATTCCTTCAATTGAATACATTTGTCAGATTTTGTGTAACAATTTTCATTCTATATATGTGATATTGTTACATTCATCTGTGTATCGAATTTTGTTGTAATTTACTATGAGTTGCAATTAACTTATATCTGTCATTTATCTGTAATCTGCTTGCTTTCAGAGGGCATGGCTAGCATATCCTGAGGCTAGCCAAGAAACAGCATATAAAATGGATGATGCACTTGGTATCACAGACGGTTCATTGTTAAAAACCGTCTGTGATACCATATCACAGACGGTTTCAAAGAGTGCCGTATGTGGTGTGACTGCTATCACAGACGGCTTTACTACTGACCGTCTGTGATATACACAATATCACAATATCACAGAATATCACAGACGGTTTGTATTACAAACCGTCTGTGATATTGTGTATATCACAGACGGTCTTGATTACTAACCGTGCGTGATAGGCGAGTATCACCGACGGTTGTTTATAAAAACCGCTCGTGATACTCGCCTATCACGACGGTTAGTAATCAAGACCGTCTGTAATGTTTTTATCACAGACGGCTCGGGAACCGTCTGTGATAACCACCAACTATCACTGACACCTAAACACTGACGGTTCAGGAACCGTCTGTGATAGGGCTGTCTATAGCAGTGTATTGGCCACGTCCCTTTCCCGCTGACAACAATTGACGATCAGACGTTCTCTCTCTGATGATAACTGTCTCCCCAACCGGATGTGTTGGTTCCACAAGGCGTTTTTTCCGACGGATAATTGGCATATCTTTATTGGTATTTAAAGCTGGACCATGAATACAATTATAATTCTCATTCAATTCAATTTAATTAGGGCTAGTCTCTTGTCTTATCGAAGGCATCCTGTCTCATGTTCTCTTTTAAAGATTTTAGCTATTTTTCTTGAGACATAAATATCTTCTTATCGTAAATATAATGTAGCACACCATATGCAGTGGCGGTACCAGGATTTGGTTACGCCCCTGGCTAAACTTTGACAACCTAAAACTAACGTCAATTTATACCCACACCATGATACAATAAAAATATATCACAGATGCATCATTGATATAAAACTTGAGTTCAATGCAAAAAATATAAAACATAATAAGGAAAACATGGCAAAACATGAACAATATAGCATAGTAGAAATACAATTTGATTACCTAAATAACAAAGATGTGCTCTCTATCCTCTCTCATCATTTCTTCATTGATAATTAGACATGAATTAGAATCTACAAAGACAACATATGAGAGTAAATCAAACAAGTGTATGAATAAATACAAGAACATGAAGTTTACATTTATAAGAAGCTAACGTACAACTAGCGTGATATAGTTGTTTCTTATGTGATCTCGTCCCTAGAAAATACTCTAAAATCTTATCATTAGTAATACTTGCAATTATGTCTCGCTCAGTATAGCATACCATGCTATAATTTATCCACTTATCATTCATCTTATTCTACAAATCAATCTTCATAATCTTCATATCTGGTAAGTCTCTTTCTATTGTTGCTGTCGCCACAAGCAAAATCAAGGCCAATTCAATGAGACGATATACCAATGGATAAATTGTGTGTCTATCAATCTGAACCATATTCACAACAAGATTTCCAAGGTCAGTACAATTTACAAAATCTAGATCATCTCTCACATCAGTAATAAATATACCAAGTTGGTCTATAAGGACTACACAATTATATTGGAAGAAGTCAGCAACATAAATCATAGCAAGTTCAACTAATTTGTCCTTATCAAAGTTGGCAAAAAAATTATTTATTTCAAGACAAACAATGCACCTCAATAACTAAGTCGATCTTTCAGCAAAACGATTATTCATCTCAATAATAATTTGGTCATGCACCACAATAAATATTTCACGATGAAAATGATCATAGTAAGTTACCATTTGGCCACCATGATCTTTAGCCGGTATTGTACCATTCATATTTAGCACAATGACCTTCTGTTGGAGACAAAAGGCATTTACCTCCGCGAAAAGCTCATCCCAACCATCATTTCTTATTATCTCAATTATCTTCAATGTGGTCCTAATCAATCCTATTGCACAACAATATTTTAATCTTTCTTTAATAAGTATTGTGATAGATTATTAGTTTTACCCAAGATTCTAATCATAAGATGTAAGAGAGTACAAATTCAAAGTTCTCTTTTTTTTCCAATAAACCTGAAGATATGGTTTTCTGTGTTGCACTAGTGGTATCATCACTCAAATTCTCTAATACCTCTAGGACTGAATCCCACATGAGAAGAAGATGACACAAGGTATTATGATGTAAGCCCCCAACGAGTATCGTCGAGCTTTGTAAGGTTAGTTTGTTGGTTTTTCCTCTTCCCTGAAAAATTTTACCCGTCTTTAATTTGTTCATAATTTATTATGGTGATTTTAGGCCAATTGATCAAGCAATTTGCCACCACACAGATCAAAAACAAATCCACATTTTCCATATAGGTACACACATCAGACATTGTCTTCTCATGGACGACTAAAATATTTATCCTCTATTATGTTTCAAATGGATCTGTTGTTTGGTAGCTTTGTTACTTTTACCCCCTGCTGGTTTGTTTGAGTTACAATATAGGGCACTTCAAAACCAAATGCTATGATGCTTGTAGTTGGTTATATGGCTTCGCTTTGTTATGAACTACGCTACTTGGACAACCGTGTGCTTGTTAACAATGGTTTGGTTCATGACATTCCTTGCGATGGTGCGGTGAACTGAACTCCAATTATCAATTTATCATGTAAGATTGGGATCCCTGTTATGAACTACTTGGACAACTGTGCCCTAGCTTTTGTTGTGAAGTATGTTGCAACAGAGCCTAAGCATACCATATCTTCCAATTCGTCCATATAGCGTTAGATGTAACCAATCAAAAAACAAAACGATTCTACACCTATAGCTTTGACTGCCCTGAGGCTAAAAATATATAGTACCAATTTCCTACACCAAATTACCACACAAAATTAGCTAGATTTGGGAAAGAAATTGGAGGATGATGGGGGATTGGGGGAAGTAGATCTACCTCACCTTGGGGTCACTGGGGAGAGTTGATGAAGACGAGGTTGCCAAGGATACTTCTTCACTTGCTGGAGTAGCCACCTTCTCTAGTCGCTATCGTTCGCATCCTTCTCGACTGCCTGCTCGTCGCTTGGGCATAGGGAGAGGGCCAAAAAGGGGTCGGCGTAGGTAGGGCGCCGAGAGGGGAGCGAGCCGGGTCGTTGGGAGGGGCCGGCGCTAGGCGGGAGCTGCGGTGGCGCAGCAGCAAATGGCGAGTGAGTTGGTGTGCGAGCTGAGAGGTAGCCAGCCAGGTAGGGTTTCTACTTGTTTTCACGAATGGTGAATGGCAAGTGAGTCAGCAACGAATTGGAGACTTGTTTTTGCTAGCAGAGCAGTGATGGGCTGTGGCCTTCTTTTTGCGTGCAGCCGAGTAGGCCGGCTATGGCGACGAGTGGAATGACCTAGGCTACCAAGGTTGGACCATGAGAATACTACCCTTTGTTGGACTGAATTTATCTGTGCTATACACTATTTTTCATGCCCCGGGCTAAAGACTACCTTGTCATAGGCCTAATTCCACCCCTGGTCATATGTAAAGCTAGCAACTAATATAGAACCACCACCAATAGTTGACTGCACAAATAGTTAATAAATTTTATCAAGTAGTAAGAAATGCTACCAAGTAACTTGTAAAGAGATGCTAACAATATATACAGATGCTTGCTTGTAACATGCATAGCTGCTTGCTAAGTATATGGTAGTTGCTAGTTGATAAGCAACAATATCATTATGTTTCTAAAAGATATCTAATATGAGTCTTATTTTGTTAATCTCATCGTGTACAATATAACTATTCAAACGGAATGCGAAACAGACACTATGAAGGAGATATAATCAATTGAATCTTACAAAAAGAAAAAGAGAAGACATGTTCAATACAGTGTCATTTCTTTGTATGCTTTCTTTGTATTATTTATTCCTTATCTCTAGCAAAAGAGGCAAGTGCTTGGTTTTTCTAGGATACGAAAACTTCTTACACCAAATAAAAAAGAAGATGTGGTAGCATTGACGGACTACCGCGCTAACGGTCGCGCGCCGGTTGCGTCTATTCTTTTAAAAAAAATACATGATGAGACAAACTAAAAGGTAACACCTATTTAAAAAACCCTACAAGATTAGATTTAATCTCTAAAAATTACAAGTTTTATTAGATGGGACAAAAAAAAGCATACTAAAATTTTGAAAAAAATTTAAGAATTTTTTGAATGCGTATATGTGACCAAAATTTTTGATAACACCTATAAATAACAAAGGAGAAGTTAGCATCTATCACAAACACAATGATAGCATCTATCACAAACACAATGACATAATACACGCACTCATCAATCACCATATATATGCTAGTGCTTGCCTCACACACCTTCCACCGAATATTTCTTTCAATAGTAGTGTGCCCGTGCTAACGCTATGATAAAATACAAAACAAGATAAAATTTGTAAAAAAATAAAACGAACAATCAGATTCATTAAGATTCACGTCTCATATATTGTAAAACCAAATATTTTTGTCACATAATGAATGTCACATAAATACGTGACCGGTCGGAAACACCCAACACGCAATGCTCAAAAGCCTACGACCGATTCCCAGGTCTTGCGACCGCTTCGCGAGACCATACGACCGGTTAACAGAAGCTACGATCGTTTATCGCGTGATTTAAACACCTTCCCGACATACAATTCAAAATGCGCAACAAAATGCGCAAAATGCGCAACAACATACAATTCATGCCACTGTCTCACTGAAATTATCATAGAAAACGCCATTTGTATCAAATGCAAGTATATATACCTCATAGCATTATAAAGAGGGCGATACCATAACACATCTGCACCAGGAACCTCAGAGATGAAGTACATGATTGCCAGAAACCAGATTTTCACACCTGAAAATGGATAGACCATTCATAAATAAGTGTTAATTAATTTTCTAGATGCACATTGCACAGGCAACACCAAAAGGGCTTACCTTCCCCCTTGATCCAAGCTGAAGTAACTGCAATGATGTTCCAGAAGAGACAGCAAACCAACCCTATTCAATGCCAGAGAAAGCTTTCTTAGTTTTGCTGATAACGAAATAAAACAGTCGATATATTTAACACAATATAGGAGGAATATTTATTCTCACTATGGCCTCCCATTTCTACCTTTAAAAATAGAATTGGAATGTGTTCACCTGAGATTGCAAGGTCCAGATCCCACAAATCTTGTATAAGATGAAGCACTGTTAAAAAGCTTGGGTAATCTTGCCATGCTATTTACTACCACATCCTTATATAGGATTTAAAATGCTTGCATTGTCTGTCACATATATCTGGTCCTTTTTGTTTTCTCATTTTTTCAGTTTTTAATGGCATCAATCATTATGGCTACAAAAGTTATAGCACTTTCAGAGAGTTAATCAATTTCTGAAGTTGCCAGGCCTGCTGCTATACAATGAGTCAATGGGGCATATGTGGTCTGGATGCAGGACCAGATCATGAATATTTGATTTTGAGTGAATATATGTGGCATATGAATATCTGCTGCTATACAAATCTGGGTGGACTTAGATTAGGCATGACTGTGGGGTGGTTGACGGGGGTGGATTTAGTAAAGAAAATTTTGGTGTATTATAGAGTGGGGTAGATGATTTTCTTTGGTACTGGAGCAGTAAAAGCCCCAACTTCCTGTGCTGATTTTAGCCAGTTCATTCAAATACCAAAATCAAAGTGATAAGCTAGCCTGATTGCTCAATCGTGCATTTTTATTTTGTCCCTACTGGTCATAACACTAACCACTAAAAACAAATGATATCTTTAGAAATTAATAATGCATCGAAGTTCAAAATCGTGTTCTTTTTAGAAGCATCAAATGTACAGTGCATAACTATCTCATATTCAATGCCGAATTTCAAGTAGAATGCCATGGAGAAAGCGACAAACACATAGCTCTGTGTAAAGAGTTATTATTTATCCTAGCTAAAGTATGATACTATGAAGTCATTGAGATGAAGTCTGTTGAAAGCAAAACGAATCAAATGATAATGCTTTTCAGGTTGATTATATAACAAGGTTTGAATCGGATATTAAGCTTTGATAGAGCCAGCTAGGATCTACAAGAAAATGTTAAAAGTAGAATGTGCATGTGTTTCTTCTTATCATTTCCAATGGTTTAGCTTCAAACATTACAAAGCGGATAAGCAATAAAAACAATGAAAGTTATATTTGTCAATAGGTGGAAATTACAAGTGCTACATGCAATGAATAGTTGGCTACAATTTGGAATCCAGATTGCAGATAAACCATAGCATAGAGACGCAAACAATAAATGCTCAATAGTGAGATAAATAGTACAAACACGATGCCTATGCTTGGCTCCTTGAAGTACGAAGGGTGGGACGATCCTTATTCTCGACAGCTTGCAATGTAGGGAGCATATGTGTGTAAGGTACAATAACATCCTTAAGCAATGACACTTGAGTATGTTGTATCATATGGGAAGAGTCGCGCTTGCGATTTTGAATCAAGTTTGTACCATCCGCCAAAATCAACCACCAAAAGAATTGCGAAGCAATCTCGCCGGACGTGCCACATGGCCACAGAGTGCATCAAAGAATGCCTCGAGATTTAACATAACCCGAGCATCCAAAAGAACAATAAGCTGCTACAGATCAATCTTCACGAAAAAATAAACAATACATCATAAATTGCCGCATTACTTGCATAGAAGTTCTGAATTTTCCCGCAACTCTAAAGCATGCTAATAGATGGATTAGCACCCTTGATGACATATGTACACACAATCGCATGATCCACAAATGGTTTCTTAAATGATCACATTTCAAAGGTAAGTCACTTCCTCATCGGGACAACTATCAAGGGTACCAAAGAAACCAAACAGCTATCGACCTCAATTCTAAATATGCAAAGCTAAGTAAGTCTCATGCTGAGCAAGATATCAAATCCAGATAACAACTAACACAATAGAAAAGATGATTTGGAGCCTTCATCCATCCACGATTGCGATCGATTAGCTAACCCTTCTAAATATCATTGTCGAAAGTGCATTTGCGAAATATCTGCTTCAACACTTATCGATCAGCTGGGCCAATCGTGCAAATCTAAGTTGAACCTTGACCTGATTATTCAAGGGCTCTGTTTCATTTAGATCAAATTCAAAAACTATCTGACAACCTATCTTGATGAGAATTGGTGTTGAGTATAATAAACAACAACGACAAGAACAACACAACCTAAGTAACAAGACTGGTTAAATATACACGAATTGGCAGCAATGGAGGACTAATCTAAACAATGGCCCTTGTCATTATTGGCACTTCGATCGACCCAAAACTCACTCACGGGAAATCTGCAATTCCACAACCGAATTACAGCCGGGACGAAGGCGTGGTCGCGCCACGGACCGCCGCCACGCGAGTGCGCGGTGACGCGATCGACGACCTCCGTTGGCGGCGGTAGTCGTCGTTCCCCTCCTTCCTACGAACGCGCCCTTGGCGCCCACCCAGCTCCATCTCCGCGACGGCGTCACGGAAGAACGACACGAACACGACATCGGCCTCCCTCCGCCCGCGGCGACTCGACGGAAGAGTTGGCGGATGCGGAATCCGGCCGGAGGAGGCGAGGAGCCGATGCTCGGCGATGTACCGCTTGATGAGGGGTTGTTGGGGTAGGGCGGGCGGGTGCGCGCGCGCCGGGTGGTCGGGTCTGAGGAGGCCGGGATGCGGGAGTCGGCGGTGGGGAGCGACCGGTAGAGGTCGAGAGGCCGTAGTTGAGCGCGCGGGAGGTCGAGAGGAAGACACCGAGGCGGCGGTCGGAGTTGGAGGTCTGCAGGAGAGGAGGAGGAGGCGGGAGGAGGGTCCGAGGAGAAGGATGGAGAGGCGAGAGGAGGAGGACGGGACGGTGAGGAGGGCGAGCGCTTCATGGCTGCCTTGTAGATCTTGCTTCGAGATGGGAGGAGAGGAGGCGGGAGCCGGGCAGGCGAGGCGGCGACCGAGGGGACGGACGAGGCGATGGCGACGCGCGGCGGCGAGGCGGCGCGAAGAGACGGCGAGTGGAGGTGGCGGGCGAGCGGAGGCGCCGGGCGTGGAGGTGAGCCGAGGCAGCGGGAGAGCGGAGACGCCGGGCGTGGAGGCGAGCCGAGGCAGCGGGCGTCGAATGCGAGGAGGCGGCGGGGTGGGATGGGCGGCGGGATTGGGAAATCAGGAGGAGAGGTAGTAAGGGATCTATTTGCGGGATTGGGAAATCAGATGTGCATGATCCGGAAGATTTTGGCCTTAGGATCTTCAATGAGTAAGAGAAGAAGGCTTGAGGAGAGATCCAGGCCATTCATTTGTATAAAGTTGGATTACTTTGGTACACAAATCTGGGTGGACTTAGATTAGGCATGACTGTGGGGTGGTTGACGGGGGTGGATTTAGTAAAGAAAATTTTGGTGTATTATAGAGTAGGGTATATGATTGTCTTTGGTACTGGAGCAGTAAAAGCCCCAACTTCCTGTGCTGATTTTAGCCAGTTCAATACAGTGTCATTTCTTTGTATGCTTTCTTTGTATTATTTATTCCTTATCTCTAGCAAAAGAGGCAAGTGCTTGGTTTTTCTAGGATACGAAAACTTCTTACACCAAATAAAAAAGAAGATGTGGTAGCATTGACGGACTACCGCGCTAACGGTCGCGAGCCGGTTGCGTCTATTCTTTTAAAAAAAATACATGATGAGACAAACTAAAAGGTAACACCTATTTTAAAAACCCTACAAGATTAGATTTAATCTCTAAAAATTACAAGTTTTATTAGATGGGACAAAAAAAAGCATACTAAAATTTTGAAAAAAATTTAAGAATTTTTTGAATGCGTATATGTGACCAAAATTTTTGATAACACCTATAAATAACAAAGGAGAAGTTAGCATCTATCACAAACACAATGATAGCATCTATCACAAACACAATGACATAATACACGCACTCAGTGGCGGACCCAGGATTTTTAGGATGGGGGTACGAAGTTAAAAATCTACGGAGTATATATATAAGATAGAGAATTTTGATACACATAATATGTATATCTCATATAGTTAACCAAATAAACAATCACACATAAGCAGTAAATGCAATTTCCAATATAAGTTTGATTGACTTAATTTCTAGTGAACACCGAAGCAGTACATGAAACAACATCAATGCAAAACCGACACGGATGGCAATGGAATAGGGAGGAGCTGCCGCCGTTGAAGCCGGCCATTGGGTGTGCGGTGTGGGCGCCGCGCCGTCTGCCGCCCGTAGTAGCGTTCACGATCGCGCGTCACCGGAGACGAGGAGGCGCGCGCGCGCGGCGTCTTTGTGAGCGTGCGGCGGCAGTGCAAGAGAAATGGAGAGGAGGCGGCGTGAGAGCAAGGCAGGAGGCGGCGTGACTCGTGAGAAGCAGCCAGGCAGCAGGAGTTAGATTAGGAAATCAGGAAATGCCAATTGGGCCATTGGCTAGTGGGCTGAATTTGCTTCATTACCTTCATTTCTAGTTTTTTTCCTATATATATGAAATATATATTATATATAGCTGATTTTTTACAAAAAAATTTTGGGGGTACAACTGTACCCCCATGTCCCATTATGGGTCCGCCCCTGCACGCACTCATCAATCACCATATATATGCTAGTGCTTGCCTCACACACCTTCCACCGAATATTTCTTTCACTAGTTGCATGCTAGCTAGCTAGCCCTTAATTGACGATTGCTTCCGTTTTCTCCTCATCTTCCAATTAACCGCATGTGCTTAGAAATTATAGCAGAGATCATGCATGAACCTCTCCATTCCTCGCTTTGACCCGTCTGTATCGCCCGAATGGCGACATTTGTGCGCGTGTAGTGGCGTCTCGTATCATTTCTAGCTACTGCATGCATCTCTATTCTCCGATACGTCCAAATATTATTGTAAGAGTGACGTTCTCCATCCCTCGGTGCCGTTCTCCCACTTCATCCCAATCTGCTCCTCGCCTATGGAGCTCAACGCTGTCGTCTCTAGATCTGACCAGATCCACCTCGTTAGAGTTTAGATTTGATAGGATCTAGCCGGAACGGCCTCGCCATTGTGTGACGTGGGCATGATTCGCCATCTCCACCGTATCTGCCTTCCTTGACGTGCCGACCTAACCCCCTCACTACTGCGGCCAGATTCAAGCCATGTGCCTTTACATGTTGTGATGTGAGGGCATTTCGGGAATTTCCCAATTGAGAAAAGGAAAATAAAAGAGGAAATTGGGCCAGCAGGGCCCACCTGTCGGTGGACCGATTGAGCGGTTAAGGGGAGGAGACGAGTCTCCTCCCGTGGCCAGTGCGCACGAGCGCTCTTTTTGGATCTCACCCGCTCGCTCGGTGGCGGCGGCCAGGTCTTGGGGAGACGAAGGCGACGGAGGCGGCGTCGGCGCAGGTGTTTCGGCGCCAGCCACACCACAGCACGCCGGGCTCTTCCCCCTCTCCGCTCCGCTATAAAGCTCGGGCTCCTCCTCTCCGTTGAAGCATCCCGAAGAGTAAGTCCTCCTCTCTTTCCCGTTCTCAAATCTCTCTCAAGTGGATCTTCGTTGTTGAGTCCCAAGGGTCGCCGGCCGGAGTTTTCTCTGGTGGCCGCCGGCTGAGGAGCCCAAATCGCCTTCCTAGGGTTTTCTCTACTGGGTTCCTTGAGCCTTCTCTTTGATTAGGCCGAAAGGAGAGGTTTAGTGATAATCTCTAGAGGTTGATTTGACTCGGGTGTGTGCTGTTTTGTGAAGAGGTTTGTGATCAGTTCTTTGTGTTCTCGAGCACTCTCAGCCGGAGTTCTCGGTGGGCTTGTGCGGCATCAACTCTAACCCTCGACTCCGGCGTCGGCTTCCCGTGGCTGGAGGGGCATTGTATCTCCGTTTACCTCACTCCTCTTCTGCTGGCGGCACAAGAGGGTGCTAGGTTTTCTGGGTCAGCGCCGTGAGCGTGCCTTGCCCGTTTTTTTATCTTCACGGTGATTTTGAGTATCACCACGGCAGTGAGTATTCCGATTCTTGTTCTTTGCAATTCGGTGATATATTTTATATATCTATGAAGCCTATTTAGTGGGAATTTGCAAAGATAGGTGCTGTGATATATTTGCTTTGTGATGAATTAAGACAAATCTGAGATTATATATGATTGAGACGGTAGATTACTCTTGAGCTAATACTGCTGTCTTTGTTCCTGCTGTGCATGCTTTAGTGGTCTCTGTTCAGTTCTGGACAGTGCAGTTTTTGCTCTGTTCTGGTCTGTGCCGAAGCTATCATTTTGTTAAATCGTTGATGATCTCTGTGTAGGAGTGATAGAGTGATTTACAAATGCGTCCGCAGTGTATAAACCTGCTGATTTCTTGATTTGTTAATTGTTTTGGCAGTAGCAAAGTTTATTATTAGCTCAAGATTTAATCTGCAACTATCATATATAATTAAGAGTGAATTTGTCATGGCGGAGAGGGCCAAGAATCAATCTTGTGCAACTAGCCTTCTGAGAGCACTAATCAATTTTCAATTTGTTAAACATATGCTAAATGAGGTCATATATGATAAGTTATTAAGATAAGCATTTCTTTGCTCATATTCTCTTGAGGTTATGCTAATCATGAACTGTTATATGACATTTATTTTGGGCATGTGTTTAATTTGCAATGACTTAAATGATTCATATGTTAATATGCTGGTTAAGTCATCTCTATGCCATGTTTATCATGCTTTGACTATTTTAATTATTGCTGGAATTAAATTAAGAATTATGCTTATACCGTAATATTTACAACATTACATTTGGCCGTGGAGGGGCAGAGGGAGGCCTTCCTAGTGCGGCGACGCATGGTCCACAAAATGCGTTAGGAAATGATGAGACTGCTCCAACAACACGTCATCTTTCTAGTCTTGCTTCATGCAAAGCGCCCGTCTTGTCTAGAAACGATGACCTCTCTTCTCTCACCTCATTCTCTCTCCTCTGCCTAGAACGTTGTTGATGTGAAATAACTAACAATGGTTTATGTGTCACTATTGAAGATGCCCTAACCTGCATAATAGAATGCAGATCACCTCTCATGGTGGTGTCAATGACCAATACTATATTGCTAGCTGTGTGTCGTCACTGGAAGTGTGTGCTAACAACTAATCCACGGTTGCATAATACGATATTTTGTAGAATATATTGGTTTGCAAACTTTGCATATATATATGCACATGCAAGCACATATAGGTCATTTCAATTGATACTCCCATCAAGAACATCTCTTAACGTGTGCTCAGGTCTATATATATGACAGTGATGACAGTGGGTGTCACAAAATTTCATTAATTAATTAAAAGCTCTGCTCATATGCGAATCAATTACGACAATGCCAAGATATATTAATTCGTGGGTTGCAAGGCGTGGGGGAAGGTTTCTAGTCAAATTAGATGGTGAAATAGGGATTACGTATAGCTTAATACTAAGAAACTTCTTTTGAGAGAGAATAATACAAAGTAATTAACTTAGTTGGTGGTTTTTCGAGTCTTGGTATATGTCCTAATGGTGAGAAACAATGTACAATGGGCAGCATCCTCGGAGTGTTCAATGTTTTCTCTGTTTTTTTTCTTTTGCGATAGTGTTCATTGCATTTGAGGTGCATGCTAAAAATTTAATCATAAGATTGACACGTTGGTTGACAAAGAAAGACGGTGACTTCGATCTGACTAATTAAGTCCAATCAATTCTAATGTGCATTATTATGAAGATGTGGAGATTTCTGTGAAAAAGGAAAATGCTCCATGCCAAAATGATGTGTCCCCTAATTTGTAGATTCCAAATATCTTTTCCAATTTGCCTTTGCCCCCTAAAAATGACACAGTTGTGTCCAACATGATCGACAGCTGCTCTTGTCATAAAAATGTACTTTATATCGAGCACTGGCAGTGCTGCTGATTATTATTTTGTTGAAAAAAGTGAGACAAAAGCAGCTAATTATGGATGGTCACGTTGATTCAGTAGTTGATAACTTGCTGAAAAAATGAAGCTAGTTATTTACCAACATATTTTCTAAATAAAGACATTCATGCAGCTGATGATGGTGTCCATGTTAATTCAAAAGTAGCTAGAAAACTAGTTATATTATTGGGAGTAGATAAAATTAAGACTTAAAATAGCATTATAGAACGATATACTACTTCTTGAACTTAAGTTAATTGGGTCTTGCATGCAATCAGACCACTCCAAACATTAAAAATCCATCATTCCTCTTACCATATTAGATTATTCTTTTGATGTCTTTTATATTCTCTTATCTTTACTATTATAAAAGTATGAGTTGGTGGTTGGTCCATTTTCCCTCCTCTCTTCTCAGCCATCCGATTTGATCTGGATCATTCGTCTCTCTCCTCCTCTCTCTCTCTCTCAGGATACAACTGCCCACCCCCTCCACTTTCCCTATCTCCTCGCGCATTCTGGCCAACCTTCTCTCTCTGTCGCTTGCTCTCTAATGTTTGATGTGTGAAGTTAACCATGTAGTAAGTTCCGTCTCATTATTTTTATGACTTCGTTGCAATGCACAGGTCTCTAACTAGTAGAAATAAAATATCACACACTACATGTAGTTTGACTGGTCCACAGAAGTAGCCAAATAATTGGACGAGGTAGCCCACCATTTCACATATATCTATCCAATTTTATGGAAACATCAAGCATTTGATTGCGGGGTTTGTTTAACCAGATTAGATTTGGGTCTGCTCAGACAAATCTTTTTGGTTTGGTTGGCTTGTCCCCACCATGCACACGTTCTTGCGTGCCAATTAGGCCAGTCTCAGTGGGAGTTTCATCTGCATTTAATAGGCTGCCACATAGGCATTTTTGATGATATGGCAATATTTTTAAGAAGAGAGACTCTATATGAGTCATGAAATTAAATGTCTATGAAACAATAGAATGAAACTATGCATTGAGGATGATGTTTCATCCATGTTTGATTTCATTTTACATGATGTGGCAGTTTTGGAAACAACGCCATGAAACTCTCCACTGAGAATGGCCTTAAATCCAACCTGTTTCACACAGTTAACTAGGTATAAGATAGATCATCAAGAGTGGAGGGGATCACGAAAGGTGTTAAATAATATGTCTACAAAAAAAATTCCATAGCGGTCTGATTAGTCGCGGCAGAAGATTACTAATTTTGTTTGTCTAGATCTTTAGCTTTATTTTGGTAAGCTTAGTTGGTGTAATATGAACTCAATAGCTTTTATAGTTATTTGAATGAAGATTTAGAATATTGTTAAAGAAAAAGTTTGGTAATCATTTATCTCCTCTGATTACCAGTATGAGTTTTACACTAGTAGTGGTAATGCAAGCAGGGTGGGTCCCTCACCCTAGACCTCTCTGGGGCAAGCTAGAGGGGAGAGAATGAGAGAGAGAGGGATGACCGAGCGAGGATTTTGATTGTTTATGTGATCGTGTTGATCTAAACAAGTTAAACTATGCCCTTCTTAACATTCTTTTAGATCAACATGCCTCCTTAACTTTTTTTAGATGAACATGGCTCCTTAACTAACACAATATATTCCTAAACCCTTATGGTAAACAAGATTAAATAAGGAAAACAAGATCACCTTTTTCGGCCTAGCCTAGCGCGATAAAAACTCTTAATTCCCTTGTCTGGTCGCCCACTGGGCCCAACTATACTCTAAGGCCCAAAATTGTCGGTATAAAACACGAAGAACAAATACACTGACAAGTACAACATTAATTATGCATGTCAAGACTCAAGATTATGTCCAACAGATACAGGTACAGCACTGCCATTGCCAACGTGCTGCCAGCTTGGTGTGGATGGTATTTGTTGTGAAAGATGGAGACAAGTGTATGCAAAAGAAACTGTTGCTTTCTATTAATCAATTCTGAGACAGTACATTGCATTATATAGATAATGAATAGGTGGCATAAAAGGTGCCTTTATGAAAAGGCATCTGTCCCTTTCTATTGTAACTGTACATTGGGCAGTTGAGCAACTGGTGTTTAACACTCCATCTTGACCAATGTATCTTCACATGATCACCTTGATTCATCATCTTGAAATAACTCCTCCAAAACCCTGTAGGAAAAATATGAGGAGAACCGATAGAGTAGATATGCCATGAAAAACTCCTTTAAAACCCAGTGGGAAAATTTAAGGAGAAAAATGATATGGTATATATTTGATTATATCTCTTTAAAACCCTTGTAGGAAAATAGAGATATATTTATGATTACGTTGTTATATTGCCTCATTAAAAACCTTTAATGAGAAACCTTAGAGGGAAAACTCATAAAGGGAAAAAGAGTACAATATTGTATTGAACGGGTTAAGTCTTAGGAGATTTCTCCCCCTGACATCTGCAAATCACATAGTCTTCGCATACCAATTCCATGAACACATTTTTCGAATGTGGAAGTTGGTAATGACTTGGTGAATAAGTCTGCGAGATTATCACAAGACTTAGTTTGCAGAATATTTATTTCCCCACTCTCTTGTAATTCATGTGGGTAAAATAATTTAGGTGCAATATGTTTTGTGATATTGCTCTTTATGTAACTAGTTTGCATTTGAACAACGCAAGCAGCATTATCTTCGTAGATAATGGTAGGTGATGCGATAGCACCTATACCACATGATTGTTGTATGTGGTTAATCATTCTACGAAGCCATGCACATTCACGTGATGCTTCATATAATGCAATTATTTCAGAATGATTAGTGGATGTAGCCACTAGAGTCTGTTTTGAAGACTTCCAAGAGATGACTGTTCCACCATGTAAAAATACAAAGCCTGTTTGAGATTTGGCATTATGGGGATTTGATAAATAGCCAGCATCTGTATATCCTATTAAATCCACATTGTTATTCTTCTGAAAGAATAGACCGAGATCTTTAGTGCCTTGAAGATATCTAAGGATATTCTTCACTCCTACCCAATGTCTTTTGGTTGGAGCAGCACTATATCTAGCAAGTAGATTTACTGCAAATGCAATATCCGGCCGGGTGCAATTTGCAAGGTACATAAGTGCTCCGATGGCACTGAGATATGGAACCTCGGGTCCCAATAGCTCTTCATTGTCATCTCGGGGTCTAAATGGATCTTTATCCCTGTCTAGAGATCGAACAACCATAGGGGTTTTCGATGGATATGCTTTGTCCATATTGAATTTCTCCAATATTTTCTGGACATAGACTGATTGATGCACTAAAATGCTTGAATGAAGGTGCTCAAGTTGTATTCCTAAGCAAAATTTGGTTTTACCCAAATCCTTCATTTCAAATTCCGTCTTTAGATGATTGCATGCCTCATCAATATCTTGTAGGTTGCCGATGATATTTAAATCATCGACATACACTGATATGATGCAAAATCCTGTTTGGGACTTTTTGATGAAAACACATGGACAATCATCATTGTTAGTGTATCCCTTACGCAAAGGAACTCACTAAGTCGGTTATACCACATTCTTCCCGACTGCTTTAAGCCATAGAGTGACTTTTGAAGCTTTACACAATACATGTTGCGATTTGCGTTTGGATTCGGTATAGAGATTCCATCAGGAACCTTCATGTGTATGTCCGAATCAAGTGACTCATATAGATATGCAGTCACTACGTCCATCAACTGCATAGATAGACGATTTTGAACAGCCAGAGATATAAGATATCAGAATGTTATTCCACTCATAATCGGAGAATATGTTTCATTGAAATCAATGCCGGTCTCTGCGTGAACCCTTGTGCTACAAGCCTCGCTTTATATCTCACCACCTCATTGTTCTCATTCCGTTTCCGGACGAAAACCCATTTGAATCCCACAGGAAAGATTCCTCGAGGTGTAGGTATTGCATGAGTGAATACCTCTCTTTTAGTGAGCGAGGTTATCTCTGCTTGAATTGCATCTTTCCATTGATTCCAGTCCGAGCGCTTTCTGCACTCTGCCATGGTCTTAGGATCTGGATCATTTTGGATGATTTCTGCAATTGCTTCAGAGAAATAGATGTCGACAATTGTAGACTTTCTGTCATATGATTCTCCAGATTCAATATAGTTGATGGAAATTTCAAGCACCCCTTGTGATGTATCATTATTTCCCAAAATGATTGCATCAGGGCGATCCGATGTCCCAACATCAGTAATTGAGTGCACTGTTGATGTGGGATGTGAAGGTTGAACCTCCACAGGGTGTTTCTCAACGTGAGGTTGAGTTGCATTTACTGGGTTAGAAGAATTGTTCTTCCTTTTCTTTTGCTTGCTAGAAGCTGCATCTGTGGAAATAGCCGTACTTCTCCCCCTCTTACTTGGGAGTTGAGTAGTTTTATTTGGTACCTCTACTCTTTCCGGCACATTTCTCGCAGGATTATAGGATTTTGTAACACCCTTATAATCAGTAAATGCATCTGGCATGTTATTTGCAATGTGTTGCAAATTAATGATCTTCTGAACTTGGAGTTCAGTTTCAGAAGTACGTGGATTAGAGTTGGAGATGTCTATGGCATCCCAATTGATTTCCTGCCATTTATTGTGGTTTTCAATTCCTCCCCCTAATGCCGGGAAATGATCTTCATTGAAGATACAATCAGCGTACCGGGCAGTGAATAGATCCCCTGTAAGGGGTTCCAAGTATTTAATGATCAACGAAGATTGATATCCCACGTAGATCCCCAATTTCCTGTGTGGGCCCATAGATGTACGTTGCGGTGGGGAGATCGGTACGTATGTAGCGCAACCGAACTTCCGCAGATGGGAAATATTTGGTGTATTTCCACGTACTAGTTGCAACGGGGAGGTTGCATGGTATGCAGTTGGACACAATTGAATCAAGTCAGCAGCGTGTAAGACTGCGTGACCCCAACATGATGTTGGTATATTGCAATTCTGTAGTAAAGGTCTTGCAATAAGTTTCACTCTGTTAATGAGAGACTCTGCCAACCCATTTTGAGTATGAACATATGAGACCGAGTGCTGAACTTGAATTCCTAAAGCCATGCAATAATCATTGAAGGCACGTGAGGAAAATTCAGCAGCATTATCCATTCGGATTGATCGGATTTGATGTTCAGGATATTGTGCTTTAAGTTTGATAACTTGTGCAACAATTTTAGCAAATGCATGGCTCCGTGTGGAAAGTAGACACACATGAGACCATCGTGTAGATGCGTCTATTAGAACCATGAAATACCGAACGCCCGGACAATGGTTGAATGGGACCACATATGTCACCTTGAATGCGTTCAAGGAACTTTAGAGGTTCGGCATGAATTTTGAGGTAAGAGGGCCTCAAAATTAATTTCCCAGTGGCACATGCGGTGCACATAAAATCTGAGGATTGGAAAAATTTTGCATCACTTAAAGTGTGACCAACAGAATTGTTTATAATTTTCCTCATCATCCCTATTCCAGGATGGCCAAGGCGATCATGCCAAGTTTGGAATGCGTTAACATTCTGGAAAATTACTTTGTAAGCAACATGTGGTACAGGGTTGATGTATGTGTAGTACAATCCAGATGGGAGTGAGGGAAACTTTTCAAGTGTCTCTTTGCCATATCCGTGATCTTTTGTTATGAGAAGAAACTCCTCGTTGTTGTCCTCATGAGTTTCAACATGATACCCATTCTTACGGATATCTCTATAACTCAATAGGGTACGAGTTGAATCGGGATACAAGAGTGCATCCTCAATTGTTATTGATGTACCCATAGGAAGCATAATAGTGGCCCGACCGGTGGCAACTATTACAGCATCGCGTCCAGCGATTGTTAAAACATTTCCTTTGTTCTTTGTGAGAGTTTGGAAATATTTTATCTCCCTGAGTATAGAGTTAGTAGTACCGCTATCCACTAGGCACATGTCCTCATCCATCAGATCGACTCCCGTACAATCTATACAAAATGGAGAATTTGAATATGTAATTCTCAACAAATATATATAGAATACATACAATATATATATATATAGGTATCAATTGTGCTTAATACAAATTACAATACCCATTGTGCTTAAATGAAGCACAGACAACAACTAGCCTATGGCAACATTCACAATTAAACGACATCCACATTTAAGGCATAATTAAATAAGGTATCTCAAAGTGTAGGAGCCTAGTTAAAGTCTCCAAACGGATCGTTAGAAGTGAACTCCACGATCATGTTCTCCGTATCGCCAACGTTCCCATCAAGTGGAGGTAGTGCCTTGGTGTTGCTTGGTCCCGCAGCTGTAGAAGCAGAGTAGGAGCACCCAGGGGCATCTTTCATAGTAATGTCAGGTTGGAGGAATTCTTCCATGTTGACATCAGGTTGGGAGTTGAAGTGTGCTTCAAATTGTCCACCTTGATTGGAACGTCCTTGATTGGAGTGTGCTCGTCCCACGGAATTCAAGTACAAAGCCACCAAGTGCTTGGGAGTACGACATTTCTCAGTCAGATGGTTGTAACAGCCACACTTGTTACAAGTGTTAGACTTGTTCTTTTTTGACTTAGAAACATCCTTTCCCTTGTTAGCACCACGAGACTTCCGCTGTCTCTTGAGCTTGTTCTTCCCTTTAAAGGTTCCAGGATTGCTAGAGTTAGTAGCATTCCCTTGAGGTTTGTTCTGAGTGTTAGCATGTACTTCTGGCAAAGGCTTAGTGCCCAAAGGGCGCAAATTAGAGTTCCAAAGTAGGAGCTCACTATGTCTTTCTGCCTGAAGTAATGTTTTAATCAACTCAGAATAAACGGTGAAACCTCTTTCACGGTATTGTTGCTGAAGGATCATTTGTGCGGGAAGCATGGTAGACAATGTCTTCTCAATTTTCTCCGCATCAGATGGTTCTTTCTCGCAAAACTTCAGTTTAGAACTGATTTTATGAACAGCATGGTTGAACTCTCCCACAGATTTAAAGTCTTGTATGCGGAGATGGTTCCACTCATTGTGACCTCGGTAGGATGATGCTTCATTGTTCATACCGTATTTGAAGAGCAAGCCACAGAGCGCGTGGGTCTTCTTCCATCAGATACTCAGCCTTGAGATCAAGATGGATGTGGTTCCTTATGATAAATAAGGCATTGTACTTGAGAGTCTCAGCCAAAGGAGCTTCACCCTCTTGGGGAGCTGCAATTGCCTAGTACATTCCGCGCAACGATAGACTCACTTTGAGATCCATCGCCCATGTGGGGAAGTTGTGGCCGTCAAGAGCGAGAGCCTCAAACTCTTTAGTAGCCATTGTGCCTACATATGTAGGGCCACAGATTTGTTAAAATCTTTGGCAATGTTAAATAAGCAATGCGAAATGCAAGTAATCAAGGTAAACTTGAAATACATAAAGGGACATTCTCCTATTGTGGAACAACATAGTTAATCACCAATGGTGTTAACTTTATTTAATTCATTTTTCAACATTGGGTACGCACTTTGAGGATGATAATCCCACAGTAGTACTATGGTACTACCTTGTGTATGGCCAATGTGAAAAAGAACCATGGTAATCACTAATGTGTAGACCAAATTGTTTCAAAACTTGATATTGGGTACGCACGTTGAGGAATAAATCCCGCAGTAGTACTATGGTACTACCTTGTGTATGGCCAATATGAAAGTTAAGAAACTTTGTGTTATTCCAAAATGAGAGAAAATCAACCTAAGGCATTTGCATAATAATAAAAATATTAAGTGCTTGTATGGTAAGCTAGTAAACGTAATATTTAAATTGCATAAGATAGATTGCAATAATTAATGTATAATACATTGCATGAAAAACACATATGTGCAATACAAGGTTACATCAGGGGTCTAAATTGCAAATATTTACAATAGAAATTTATTTAACATAAAATGCTGGATTTTCCATGAAATGGAGGGGGGTTTTTGCAATTTTTTTCGGCAACCTGGGCTGTAGCCCATTCGGCCTTTTGGCCTATGAGGGAGGTGGGGGGTTAATGGGCTAAAAGCCCATTTGATGGCAGCAGTATAAAGGAGGAGGAGTTAGGGAAACCCTAACTCCCAAAACCCTAGCCACCATGCCATGGAGCCGCCGCCACCTGCTCCTTGCGGCGTCGTCGGCGGCGCCGCCGGCCGCCTCCACCGTCGACGACCTCCACCGCGAACGCCGCCGCCTCGGGATCCGCGCCGCCATGCCGGGCGCCGCCGGGAGCATGCGCCGCCGGCGCTGAGCGCCGCGCTGCGCGTCGTCGTCGCGGCGCCGCCGCCGCTCGCCTTGGGCGCCGCCTAGTCGGCGGGCGCTTGGCGGGCTACCGCGCCGGCGTGAGTCGTGGGCTCGGCGCCTCGCGCCAAGTGCCGCCACGCCGCCCACCGCCGCCTACCGCGCGCCCCGGCGCGTCCACGCCGAGCCCCGCCGCCGCCGGCGTCGGCACGGCTGGCTGGGATGGGTCGCGCGCGCGCGGTGCTGCCGCCGCGCATATCGCGGCGCGGCCGCGTCGGCCGTGGACTCGGCGCGCCCGCTGCCGCCGCTCCGGGCTCCACCGGCCGCCACCGTCAGTGCCGCTTCGCCACACGGGCCGCGCACCGACCTCCGGGCCGCATGCATGTCGTGCGGGTCGCTCACCGTCGCAAGTCGCGCGCTCTCCCCCTCCCCTCTTATTTTTGAGTCAAGTGGAGGAGAAGGCGTCCTCTGCAGAGGAGGCCGGTGGAGGAGTACGGATTCGGAGTCCAGGACGACGGTTTGCCGCCTCGGATGCGTGCGCCGGGCGCCGGTAAGGGCCATAGCGCGAAGCCCTCGCCGGTGGGAAGACGTCGTGCGCCTCCCATGGTCGACGACGAGCCGGCGAAGATCCGTGACCAGTCGCGATGAAGGTAGTGGTCGCTGGTGTGTGTGGTGGGTCTTGATGGCAAGGGGCAAAAAGAAGTTGCAGGTATTCACACAAAGAATCAATCGAAGCAAGAACACCAAGTAATGCGTTGTGATGCTTCTCACAAAGATTGATCTGATCGTTCTCCATACCTTGTCTTCTTTTCCACTCTGTTGTATTTGTGTGGATGGCAGAGCGTGCTGATAACGTGTTGTGAAAGATGGAGACAAGTGTATGCAAAAGAAACTGTTGGTTTCTATTAATCAATTCTGAGACAGTACATTGCATTATATAGATAATGAATAGGTGGCATAAAAGGTGCCTTTATGAAAAGGCATCTGTCCCTTTCTAATGTAACTGTACATTGGGCAGTTGAGCAACTGGTGTTTAACAGTATTTAGACACTGTTCTATAGTGTCGTGGTTTTTGTTAACGTAAGGTTACAACTACTGTTGTTTTTCTAAAGTATTTAATAAAAACTAAAAACTAAAAATAAAAGCATCATTACAGATAATATAAAAGAAAAAGAAAAGATCGTGTTAAAAATCCGACATGTTCCACAGATAACACATGGTTGATGGATGTGATAACACGTGGTTGATGGATGTGATTTGCCATTAGTACGAGGACAACTACCCAACAAGAAAGGCACTAAGCAAAAGGGCATGTAGGAATAACATGTGTGAGATAATGAGATATTGTTACCAGGAAAAAAAAGACAGCACACAGCTGCCGAGAAAGCAAGGGTGTGAGAGTGATGGATGGATGTAGCCGTGGAGAAGTGATAACATGAAAAGAGAAAAAAAACAAGAATAACAAAATGCCAAGATGGCAGGAGGAGCTTTCATTTGGGCCATTTGGCATGGTGGCATGAGATAGCCATGGCACCGGCTGACGTGGACCAGCCTGACCTGTCGATGTGGATCCACCTGTTTATGTACAACCTTGACATGGCATATATATATGCGTGTTATTTTGTATAGTAGGCGAAATAATAAGATGCAATAGGCCGTTTAGTCGGGGTTCAGGTTTAGTTTGATACCACCATTGCTACAGACAGCTCTATCACAGACGGTTCGAAACCGTCATCACAGACGGTTCCTGAACCATCAGTGTTTAGGTGTCAGTGATAGTTGGTGGTTATCACAGACGGTTCCCGAGCCGTCTGTGATAACTCACATTCTGACGGTCTTTATTACTAACCATCGCGATAGGCGAGTATCACGAGCGGTTGTTTATAAAAACCGTCGTGATAGTCTCGTATCACGAGCGGTTTTTACAACCGTCGTGATACTAGTTTATCACTGACGGTTAGTAATAAAGATCATCATGATATACACAATATCACGAGCGGTTTTTTACTACAACCGTCGTGATATTGTGTATATCACAAAGCGGTTAGCGATAAAGACCGCTCGTGATATCATTCACACCACGACGGCACTCTTTGAAACCGTGCGTGATATTGTATCACGAGCGGTTTTTAACAACGAACCGTCTGTGATACCAAGTGCATTATCCATTTTATTTGCTGTTTTTTGGCTAGCCTCAGGATATGCTAGCCATACCCTCTGAAAGCAAGCAAGCAAGCAGATTACAGATAAATGACAGATATAAGTTAATTGCAACTCATAGTAAATTACAACAAAATTCGATACGGATGAATGTAACAAGCGCCAGCAGATCACATACATATATAGAATGAAAATCATTACACAAAATCTGACAAATGAATTCAATTGAAGGAATTGTTTGATTTGTACAATTGAATCCAATGTTTCAACATCTAATTATCACCATTGCCCGCGTGGAACTCTCCCCTCTTATTTATGACCTCTGCTAGCAAGAATTGGGAGATGATTGCACAAATGTCGACGAGATTGTCAAGATCATATGCACTTTCGTCGAAGTCCACCCGCTGTCGCTAGGAGCAATGTTAAGTCATTAATTAGCATGTGTGTGTAATATAAATACATATATATATAATCAGAAAATAATAATTATTGGAAGGACCTGACAAACCTCTGAATCATTGATCTTAGTATCCATGATTTCCTTCATATGGCGGCAAATGTAGAATACACATATGTTGCCCTGTAGCTACTGGTGGCACTGCAAAAATAGAATAACATACATCGGTATTGTCAATTCTAGAGGCATTATAACAAAGTATGATATAGGATTGTTGTGTTGTAGCGGGTACTGGAAATCGCGTGTTGTGTCATAGCGTGTCCCTGGATTTGTCGTGTCTTCGTCCTTGGGCAACATAATCGGCAAACGCCCTACGTGATTCAAAAAACTTAGCCTCGGCCGTGGCAAACAAAAGAAATATTACAATAGAGTTATGTATGGAGGAAATGCGTTTACCTTAGGAGCAACCACGACTTCTTGCACACGATTGAAGTCGTGGTTGCTCCTAAGGAGGGAATCAAGGTGTATTACCTTGCTCCACTTTGGTACAATCACAATCAAAATTCATTGATGCCTAGTCATGTGTGTCGCCATAGTGATTAATCCTAAGTTCATGCTGCATGTAAAATACAAATGAAATATATGTGTGGCAACTAGTGAAGCACTTACCCTTGGTTGAAGGGTACCATGACGTACTCCTTGTCGGTGTGAGCAATCAATCCCCTCGTTATGTAACCTTACACGAAGGATGCATCTGCGTTGATAGATTGCTCGGAGACCAAGTGAGGGTCGAGGAAACCCACCGGACGTCGCGATCGTCAAACTTCTTGGATCATGTATCTATACATAAAGAAAGAGTAATGACATTTATCTGTATAACGTGAATGTATTCATTGTACAGTACACTTACAGTGTCCAGCATCGTAGAAGTGAGGCGTCGAGTTCGTCGAGATTGAATAGTAAGAATAAATCTTCAAATGTCACGACGATATAGCCCAAGTCGTGGAGGAAATGCGTCTCCTTATATTTCAGAGTGAATGCACTCTACCGGATTGGCTTCATGTTGGACTTCTCCATGTACCAGGCATGCAGTGTATTGCAAATCAAATCAAGCTGGGATAATTGTGACTCGGGCACCAACGACACTCCTAGAGTAAACTTCCATGACACGGGACGCGGCTTAATTTTCTTCGCATGAGCCTTGGAGGCCTTGTAGCCTCGCTTATGATATGTTCTCGGTGGCGTCTCGGCGGGAGCCGATGCAACAGACTTTACTGGATTTGGAGGTGGAGGTGGAGCCACCGGAGCCGATGTGCCAGGTCCAGGGCGACGTCCCTCTTGGGCCACTGGATGTGAAGATTGTGGCACGGATATGTCGAGGACGATGTCTCTCTTGGGCCACTGAATGAATGTGTGGACGGCATCCCCTAATGTCTTAATCTCTTCGTTTGGGGGCTTCTCAAGAGGGACGCTCTTAAAAATATCATTAATCATGTCCACCTGGACCTTTAAGAAACCGGTGTCTACTTGTACACCGTGCACCAGCATCCCTGGCATCAATGGATACACCATGCCGCGCCCAGCGTCAACAGGAATAGAGCCAATAAGCCTGACTTTGAGGCTGCAAGGCATGGGCTCCTACATAACGATACAAGATGAGTTAAGGCGTCCACCAGAGAGATCTATGTATCATTCTAAAGAGGTACATTACCTGAATGTCATCAATAGGTAAGTGAGCGTCGCTATGTTCAGAAATTGGTGTGGACGCGCAGCTACTGCGATGTTGAGGGGGACTTGGTACCGCAGTAGTAGGAGTGGGTTGCAATTGGTTGCGGACTTATCTCAGTTCTTCCCGCAACGAATCTATCTCTCCTCGAAGTGAGGCAGTCTACCCTTGATGTGAGGCAGATAGTTGTTCCTCAAGTTGAGCACGAAGCTCCTGTTTTATTTGTTCGCTGCGATACGCCTTGGATCTCTTCCTACTCCTATATGTCTCGGAGTAATCTGGAAATCCGTGCCTCCAAGGTACATAAACCCCCATGCCTCGTGTGCGACCTGGGTGCTCCTTGTTTCTCAAGGCCTGTGATAGTAAATCTATCTCCCTATATTCTTCAAAGGAGCCACGAGAAGATTCGGTAGTCAATGATTGTTGCAAGAGGCAACTAATCATGTTATTTTTGAACCCATGAAGTTCAAGAGGTGTTAACAACTATATTGTTTAACATATTTTACCAGGCATTGGGACACTTCCTCATCTGCGGGGTTTTTGAAAGAGACACCCGAAGATGTGGCTGATGACCTCACTCTTAACCAGTTTCGAGCGTGCTCGTTTGAGATCTCGGCAAATGGCGAAGAGGCCTCCGATCGGATTACGACCTCATCCTGCATCCTCCATTGCGGGATTTTACCCGCGTACCCAGCAGTGCCAAGTCTATGAGGGTGCATGTTTTGTGACTGGAGAGCCTTGTGCGTCGCACTTTGTTGTTCAAATTCGGTCGTCGTCTTCATCTGCACAAAGGCCTCCCATGTTTCCGGCGACACGAAAGGATACTTCGTGAAGGGCGTGACATCCTTGGACATGTACTTCGTCACAAGAGTGCTCTTAAAATTCTTCCATGCTTTTCCCATCGCGAGGAGCACCTGCCGTTGCACGAGTCCCTGTACTTCTGCTGGGATCTCGAACGAATTTGTAATTTCCTCCCATAGCTGATTTTTGTGATCCTTTGTCAAATCTTTCTAGCTTGCTATGGTGATGGGGACCCGTTGCCTTCCAATTATCCTGCAGGTAGTCCAAAATGATGACGCTGCTTTCGTCGGTTGCAGAGGGATCCCATTCGGAGAGACCACCGTGATGGTCATTCGGCCCTCTGGCCTTTTCGATACTCCTCAGCCACGTTTAGTTTTCGCAATCTTGGGAGCGTGAGACTCAGATGACGACGACGAAGACTGTGTGGATGCCATCTCTCTTCTAAGAAAAAACTAACTGCAGTGAGCTATGGTCCCAGCTTGTCAAAGTTCTATGAATCAAGTGACACAAACCAGTGCATCAAGTTCATTGAACAAGATACACTGGAGTGTGTCACTTACTTTATGCCCTTTGACAAAGTTCTAACGATTAACTAACTGCAGTGAGCTATGGGCCTTCCAACATGTGAAGCATATAACATGTGAAGCATATAACATGTAAAGCATATAACATGTGAAGCATATAACATGAGTATATAACATGTGAAGCATATAACATGTGAAGCATATAACATGAGCATATAACATGCGAAGCATATAACATAAAATACATGTGAAGCTCGGAGGGAGCGGCGTCGGGAGGGACCGGCGGCGTCGATCGGGAGGAAGCGGCGTCGGAGGGGCGTCGGGAGGGAGCGGCGTCGGGAGGGAGCGGCGTCGGGAGGGACCGGCGGCGTCGGGAGGGACCGGCGTCGGGAGGGACCGGTGGCGTCGGGAGGGAGCGGTGGTGGGAGGGACCAAAACCTAGCTAACAGGGGCGCTGCAGAGTGGAGACAAGAGACTGCGCGAGAGCGGACTCCGCGAACCTAGCTGCGGGTATTTAAAGATAAGCTATCACAGACGGTTCCTTAAACGAACCGTCTGTGATAGTTGTATCACAGACGGTTCTATCGATATAACCGTCTGTGATATGCATATTATCACAGGCGGTTCTATAGATATAACCGTCTGTGATATCCATATTATCACAGACGGTTATATCGATAGAACCGTCTGTGATGTGTTATCATAGACGGTTTCTTTTGATAAACCGTCTGTGATAGTTCACTATAAATACCCGCAGCTAGCTAGGTTCCTATGTCATTTTACAATTACAATATGAAAAATAGATACATTTATGAAAAACGCAAGCATAACCATAAATATAACTATTTCTTAGTTCCTTAGTCATTTTACAATTACAATAGAACATACATACATTTATGAAAAACACAAGCATAACCAATATCATTTATTACACTTTGGCTATATCATTTTAAATAAAGCCCTTCACGATGAACGACACGCATATAGCTTGCTTTATCGCCTTGTTCTTCCTCGAGCCTGATGCTGTCTCTGAATGGAGGCAAATCATCAAATTGATTATACTCTTCCACATCCACAACATTCTCAACCCCGACAATCCTTCTTTCTCCCTGAAGAACTACATGGCGCTTCTTATTTGCCGGGTCGGTTACATAAAATACTTGAACAACTTGCCTCGCGAGTACGAATGGTTCGTCTTTGTATCCTACACATTCGAGGTCTATGGTAGTGACGCCGTACTTGTCAACCTTTACTCCCCGTGGGAGTTGGACCGAACGGCACCGAAATAAAGGAATTTTGAAAATTACGTAGTCAAGCTCCCAAATCTCCTCTACAAGCCCGTAGTACGAGCTTGGGCCAGCGGTACTGTCGTGCGCATCATAGGCATTTATGCGGACACCTGAGTTCTGCACTATGCTCTTTCTATCTTGATCTGTTGTATAAAATGTGTAGCCATTAATGTCGTATCCTTGCCATGTCACAATTGTAAATTTTGACCCTTTTGCCAACCATTGTAGTGTTTCACTTGACGACCTCCTAGTCAATTGCGCCTTGAACCATTCGTTGAACTGACGGTTGTGTTGTCTCGTGATTTAAACTTCTGACTGGCCTGCATTCTCCTGACGTAGCATGTCCTTGTGCTCTTCAGTATATGGGGTCACTTCAGTCATGTGTTGTAAAACCATGAAATGGGCTAGAGCATACGTATTTTGATCCGGAGTTATTGCTTTCCTCCCGATAGTCCCGATACCCTCTAGCCTCCCCTTGTGACGAGATAGAGGTACACCTATCGGCTCTACCTGAGCCATGTAGCCGATGCAGAATTCAATGACCTCTTCTGTTGTATAACCTTCGATGATGCTACCCTCCGGTCGAGATCGATTGCATACATAGGACTTCAGAATTCCCATGTACCTCTTGAAAGGGTACATATGACGTAGAAATACGGGGCCGCATATTTTTATCTCTTTCATAAGGTGGACAATGAGATGGACCATGATATCAAAAAATGATGGAGGGAAATACATCTCTAGATGACATAGAGTTGTCACCACCTCGGTTTGCAGAGTATCTAGTCCATCTGGATCAATGACCTTCTAAGCAATTGCGTTGAAGAAATAACATAGCCTTATGATTGTCACTCGAACCTTGTTCGGCAAAATACTTCTAATTGCAACAGGTAGCATTTGTGTCATTAGCACATGACAGTCGTGAGACTTCATGCCAATTAATTTTAAATGTTCCATAGAAACAAGTTTCTTCATGCTTGTGGAGTGACCGAATGGAATTTTCACACCATGTAAGGACTGGTATAGTTCAGTTCTTTCGGACTTAGACAGAGTGTAGCATGCTGGGGGAAGGTACGTCCGGCCTTTATCGGTCTCTATCGGTGCTAACTCGGTCCTGATGTTCATAGCGACCAAGTCACGCCTTGCGTTAACACCGTCCTTTGTTTTATCAGGAATGTTCAGTATGAGACCAATCAAACTGTCACATACATTCTTCTCTACGTGCATGACATCGATGCAATTGCGAACTTCTAAGTGCTCCCAATAAGGCAAGTCCCAAAATATTGACCTCTTTTTCCACATGTTCTTCCTCAATTTACGTCCCTTTCCAAACACAACATTTATATCCTTGACCCTATTATACACCTCTTTCCCGCTAAAAGGTCTTGGTACTGAGTCATCCTCTTTTTTCCGTCAAATTGTTTCTTCATCTTGCGGTATGGGTGATACTTTGGAAGGAACCTACGGTGACGCATATACACAGTTTTTCGCGAGTTGTTCAACCACACTCTCTCGGTATAATCTAAGCAGTGCGGACACGCTTTGGCTCCTTTTATACTCAACCCTAACAGGTTACCAAGGGCAGGAAAATCATTAATGGTGCAGAACAACATGGCGCGTAGAGTGAAATTTTCTCGTTTGTCCGCATCCCATACATGTACCCCTTCATTCCACAGTATTGCAAGATCTTCCACCAATGGGGCTAGGAACACATCAATATCGTTGCCAGGTTGCTTCGGCCCTTGGATAAGTAGTGACATCAAAATATATTTCCGCTTCATACACAGCCAAGGAGGAAGGTTGTACATGCACGAGTCACGGGCAGTGCTATATCGGTGCTCATGTTACCAAAAGGATTCATTCCATCGTACTCAATCCAAACCTTATATTTCGGTTCCACACGAAATCTACAAACATCCTATCGATGTTCCTCCACTAGGCGAATCAGCAACATGTCTTATCATTCCGTCTTTCTTACGCCGCGCAGGTGCTAACGCATCAATCTTGCATCCTTGCGGTTTGCAAATAAACGCTTCAAATGGGGGATTACAGGAAGATGCCACATCACCTTAGCAGGAGGTCCTTGCTTCACCTCGATGCCCTTCCCATCATCAGAGTCATTTTTACACATGTATCGGGATGCTTTGCACACCGGACAAACATGTAAGCTAGCATACTCTTTACGGTACAGGATACAATCATTCTGACATACATGTAATCTTTCTACTTCCATTCCTAATGGACAAAGAATCTTCTTGGCTTGGTAGGTGGTTCTCGGCAACACATTTCCCGTTGGAAGCATGTCCACTAGGAGACCTAATAATGCCGTGAAACTCTTGTCGGACCAACCATTGCTTGCCTTCAATTTTAGCAGTTCTAGAACTGATGACAACCTCGTGTATTGCGGCTTGCAGCCCGGGAACAAAGGTTTCTCCGAGTCCTCCATCAAGCCCTCGAATTTACCAAACTCTCTCTCACTATAGTTCCCTTCTGCATCACGTAACATCTGATCCAGATTGTCATCCTGCGACCTATCCTCATGATCGAAAGAACAGTCCACAACTGGCATATCGTTGTCTCCCTCGACTATGTCATAACTACCTTCTTGTGTACTCTTCTCTTCACCGTGACTGGTCCAACATTTGTACCCTTTTCTGAAACCCCTTCGAATCAAGTGAGCTTCAATCTGCGCTGAGTTGCTAAACATCTTGAGATTATCACAATCAATACATGGGCAATACATATATTTCATCCCCTTCTTCAACATATCCAGCTCGGCCGCCCTTCTAAAAGCAGACACGATAGTAATGTACTCTTCACTCACACGGTTCTCAATATACATCCAGCTTCGGTCCATCTACGCTACACAAGTGACAAATGGGTGTCAAAAATGATTATTACCCCTACTACTAACCTCTGATCAGATCACTAAGAATGTTAAGTAATTGAGTACTAATCTCGATCGATCACTAAGAATGTTAAGTAATTGAGTATACTAACCTCTGATCAGATCACTAAGAAGACGGTGATATTTTTTCACCCCCAACTCCCTAAAGCCGGCCGCCTTGCTCCACCGATGCGGCACAATGAAGACAAATCAGTGTCGACATCCTTCAAGCAAGTACGCCAAGTAATTAATACTACGCAGCATATCACAAACGGTTCCAACCACAAACGGTCTGTGAAAATGATATATCACAGACGGTTCGTATTAGTAACCGTCTGTGAATTATCACCGACGGTTATTAATATTAACCGTCTGTGATACAAATAATATCACAGACGGTTCAACTTAATAAATGTCTGTGATTGTTGCCTATCATAGACGGTTCGCATAAATAACCGTCTGTGATAGTCTAAACATTATCACAGACGGTTCGTGTATAGAACCGTCTATGATAGTCCTTCACTCTATAGGCATCATCGCTACTGGCGTACGTGATCCAGAGACCGGATATGAAGAAAAGAAGTGGGAAGAAGCAGATGGATAGTCGCTCAGCGAAGAAGTCGGCTGCTCACCGAAGAATCTGGGAATGTCTTTTTTTTGAACTTTTGTAATAAAATTGCCTTGAATTTTGCAGGAAAAAGAAGGATTGTCGGAGTGGACATCACATCTCGGCAGTAGTCGGCATCGTCGAGGAACATGCAAATACAGAGGCACGCACGACAACACATTTAGATCTATTGCAGGATAACAAGCTAGTGAACTCTTCATGGAACGACGGTGCGGGTGAACAAGACACACTTACCATACTTACAGCTATATATGCTGATAGTGGATGAACTCACGCGTGACTAGTACCGGTGGAAAGGTAGATGGGGCGTTATTTATAAGGGCCGAGCAGAGGGAGGAACTGCTGCCTGCCATTCGATGTGGAGAGAATGGACGAGTGAGATCGAAATCCTGGGTATACGCCAATTATTGGTGACACGTGATTATCACACGCCAATTATTGGTGATATGTGATTATCACAGACGGGTATTAATGCGAACCGTGTGTGATAATAAATATCACGAGCGATTCTTAATACGAGCCGTCGTGATGTTTGATTATCACGACGGTTCAGACACTAACCGTCAGGAAAGTTCCTGACGGTTATTAACACGAACCATCGTGATCTCTAAAATTATCACAAACGGTTCGATTAATAACCGTCGTGATATTTCACGACGGTTATTAATCGGAACCATCGTGATAATTTTACGAATCGCTGAGCGGTTCATGTTAATAACCATCTATGAATTTCACGCAGGCGGTTAGTAATACTAACCGCCTGTGATGTCTCATTTATCACGCATCGTTCGTGTTAATAACCGTCAGGAAAATATCACGGCGATTGCAGTATAAACCGCTCGCGAAAGTTTAATCGCAGATGGTTCCGTATAAACCGCTCGTCATAAGTTTTATCTCGAACGCCGTGTTTCGATCGCCTAATTAACGTCTCTCAATCGTTATACTGGCGTCTATATCATTAATGTGTGGGTATATGAACCGTGCGTGCTAAAGGTTAAATATGCGCGCTAATCCAGTCTCTTCTACGCACGCACAATATGGCTTCTACTATTCTTGTGATCATCTCCTTCCTCTCATCTGCTCATCAAGAATTGTTCGCCGAACCTTACACAGCGGCCAGCAATTTGCATCCGGAGCAGCTTCTCCGCACACGCCCGCTCTCCTTTCCGACTTTCTTGCATCCGTCTACTCGACTGATCATCCGCCATCGACGGAGGCGTCTCGCTGCCGCTCAAGAAAGAGAAACAGCCTTACCCTTGTTCTTCTCCACAAATGCGCAAGCGGAAGAAGCTCTACACGCATTGAGAGGCGATGGATAGTCTTGCCGATCAAGCGTAAACGGCGATTCTCGAGGAATCTTTTCATGCTATCCTCTACGACATTATGGGCTATGCTATCGATTATTTGCCCAGGCTGGAGGAGGAAGTGCTGAGGACAAGGACAATCTTAACGGCGTTCGAGAAGTCAGTGGCTGATCCTCCAAGTCCCAAAGTCGAAGAAGAAGCGTATGAAGCCCAAAAGATTACAATCTGGGAAACTCTTTACCTGTGCGACTTTTGTAATAAATTTGCCTCTAAATGAAATTAATAAATTTGCCTTTAATTTGTGATCTCTTGTCTCAATAGTTCGTAGTAAAGTTATTAGAAGCAATGTGTACTTATATATTAATCTCGATCATGAATGTAATATGACAGATAAAGGGACATCACAGGCGGTTCTTGTCAAAACCGTCAGGAACATTCCTGACGGTTCTTAAGAAGAACCGCTCGTGATAGTCTACACAACATAGACGGTTTTTAATGAAAAACCGTCTGTGATAATTCCGTATTATCACAGACGGTTTTTAATAAAAAAACCGTCTGTGAAACTAAAGTATCACAGACAGTTCATCAGTAGGGATCGTCTATGATACTCGACCACTAACACGCACGGTGTCCAAATTAAAACCGCGTGTAGCAGTGTCAATCCTGCATGCTTTGTCAAACCGTCTGTGATGTAGCCGTCCAGTATAGCCTCTTTTGTAGTAGTGCACGGTGGCTTATGATTTACAATCTTTTTTTTTGCTAATTTTGGATATTAACTACTTGAAAAGTTGAAAGCACCATTTTATGGTGTATCAAGACAATCTTACAATAATTGGTAGAAATCTCCGTAATAGAAATGATTCTACAGTAAAGACAGCTAGCAATAGAGCTGGGAGTTAGGCCGGGTTTATCTGTGCCAGCCTGAGGCCCGACTAGCTGGCACGGGCACGCCATGTGGCGGGCCATACCGGTACGACTCAAATGGCGAGCCGGGTTGGGCCTAGGAAGCTGGCCTGTCAAGCGGCACAGCACGACACGACATATCATGTTGTGCTTGGGCCGGCCCGACCAGCCAGCACGGGGGGCACCGTCGGCACGTTAGCTCCCGTGGCCGCCTCGGCCTCCCTCTCCCACTGCCCTCCCGTCGCCATTTTATCATCCCATGGATTCCCACCCCACAAGCCATCACAGAGCAGAGAGAGAGAGAGTAGAGGACTAGAGTAGAGGGGAAGTAGCATACTAGAGCTCGGTGTCATGCTTGGACTATTGGACATGAGCGACGTGAGCTCCCCGAAGCCCTAGTCACAGGTGTCGACGTCGGTGCGGACGATGTCGAGCATCGTGCTGGTGGTGTCCTACCTGCCTCGTCATCCTCCTCGCCGCGACGGCGGCACCGCCGGCCACCGTAGCCTGCGTGCCGCGTAAGCCCACGCCAGGAAAGCCCGGGCGCCCCGCCAGCTCCAACGTCCCTGCCCTGGTGCCGCCGATGCCAAAGTAGACACCGCGCGCCCATGCCGTCGAAGCCAATGCCGGTCGCCCCAGCGGCAACACCGTGAAAGCCTAGGAGGGAGGCGATCTGCGCTAAGGTGACTGAGACGAAGAAGGTGGCGGGCACGCTCATCGCCGACCCTAGGAGAGAGACGGCCGAGGGAAGAGGAGGCGCCGGGGTCAGGGAGGAGGGAGGGAGGTGAGGGGTTGCCGGGGGTGGAGGAGGAGGGAGGTGACCAGGGGAGGAGCCGAGGAGGGGTCGTTGGGGGGTGGGGGAGGAGGGAGGCTGCCAAGGGAGGTGGGTGGCCAAGGGAGGAGGGGTGGCCAAGGGAGGAGGGAGGGGCCGAGGAAGGTCGGAGGCGGTCAGGGAGGTGGGGGTGGTTGGGGGGAGGAGGGAGGCGAGGGGTCACTAGGGGGCTAGGGGAGGAGGGAGGCGAGAGGTTGTTGGGGGACTTAAGGGAGGAGGGAGGCGACCGGGGGAGGAGCCGAGGAAGGGTCGCCGGGAGACGGGGGAGGAAGGAGGCGGCCGAGGGAGGTGGGGGTGCCCGGGAGAGGTGGGATTGCCGGGGGAGGAGGGAAGGGGCTGGTGGAGGAGGGAGGAGGCTGGGGAGGAGGAGGTGGCCTAGGTGAGGTGGGGGAGGAGGGAGGCGACCGGGGGAATAGGGAGGAGGGAGAGGCCGGGGGAGGAGGAGGCGACTGAGGGAGGTAGGGGGAGGTAGGTGACCGGGGGACCGGGGGGATAGGGGAGGAGGGAGGGGGCCGGGGGAGGTGGAGATGGAGGGAGCAGGGAGGCGATCGGGGAACCAGGGGAGGTAGAGGGAGGAGGGAGGCGCTTGCGAGAATGAGTAGTAGTAGACTAGTCACTAGTAGCCTTAGTAGGAGTCTAGGCAAAGAGCTAAGCACTTGATTCCCTGAGCTGAGAGATGATTGAAAGAGACAACGGTTGGCACAACATTCACTTCAGAAGAAATTTTCGGGAGAATCAACGTTCGGAAATTGCAATGTTATGGACTCAAGAGCAACGAGTCCTTGATGCATATAAATTCGCAAGCTCAGACTTCTCATTTCTTTCCGCAACATCCAGACTTCTCATTTCTTTCTGCAATGTTTAGACTTCTCATTTCTTCATAAGCTAATCAATCTCTCATTTCTTCAACATCCCTCTACATTCCCAATTTCTTCAACATCCCTCTACACTCTCCATTTCTTCAACATTCCTCTACACTCCCCAAGTCCCCATTTATTCACCAATCACCATCCATCCACCATGCTACCAAAGAGTCGAAGAACCAAGGAGCTCCCAAGCGATATGCAAAGGAATCGAAGCTCAAAAAAGGATAGCAAGGTGACTTAGTGTAAGCTCCAATCTCACCAAGCATGGGAGACTACGGCATAGATGACCATCATATTAATGGTACAGAACTCTACAAAGAGTACCAAGGCGGTTCAAAGCCAATGGGGAGTCCAGAGTTCCCTCGCCATCCCTTGAACGACAATATTGATGGGTCTGGACGAAGGATGAATAGTTGGAAACACATGACCTGGAGCCAGAAAATTCAAGATGGCGAAACGGTAGAGATCGCAATATTTAATTATTGTAATACTAAATTAACTGCTCGTACAATTGTAGGGACATGGCACTTAAACTGGCAATACAAAGCATGCTTACGCAAGATAGTGGCACAAGGCCGAGGGAGAGGAGGAGTACAAATGCAACTAAACTTTGAGGCTGATGGTTCTCTAAGTACTTGGGTATACAACCTGTTTTCTGCCCGTGAGAAAATTGCTAGATATATTATTTCAGAAGATCAACCGATTAGGATGAGTGAAAGTCACGCGTTCGAAAAAATGATCCAACGTGGCTTTTGCCTATAGTACCAATATGTTAGTAGGAGAACTACTACATCTGATATTCTACGGATGTATCAAAAGGAACTAGTAGAGCTAAAAGAACTATTCCAATAAGTTCAGTTTTCTTTTGCTATAACCTCAGATATTTGGACATCATCATACCAGATAAGTGTCCGCCTTAGTGTTGTAGCCCATTATTTAGACGATAATTATAAGCTAAACAAGAGAGTCATATAGGATTTAAAGTAATAACTAAATCACACACGGGAGAGACCATTGCCGAGCGTATACTACACATACTTCTATAACTCTTGATAACATATCCGCAAACACAACGGCTATGAACATCCTCACCCCAAGATTGCAAACATATATTGGTGGTTATGTACTCCACCAGAGATGTGTATGCCACATCTTGAACCTTGTTATTCAAGACGGTATGCAAGCAATTGGTGCATATTTGAACAGTATCCGCGATGCCATTCGTTACCTTACAAGTTCCCCACAAGTGGTAGCCCAGTTCGCGGAGTACTGCGCAGCTAATAGGAAAGAACCAAGAAAATTTGGTTTTGACATGAAGGTGAGGTGGAACTCGACATATATTATGTTAAAGAAGTTATAAGGGTACGAACATGTTATATCCATGTTTGTCAATGCTAACTCTCAAAATAATGAATTGTTAGGTACTAATTCAGATTGGCAGATTGCTAGTTATTTTCGATAGTTTTTAAGATCTTTTTATAAAGCAATAAAGCTTCTATCGAGTATTTATTATCCTACCTCTTACTTAGTTATAGAATTTATTTAGTTAATTGCAGACAAAATTACCAAATCTAGAGAGGATCTCCTTTTAGGCCATACCATCGTAGCAATGGAGAAAAAATTTATTAAATATTTTGGTTCTATTTCACACTTATATTGCTTTGCTATCATTTTTTATCATACGAAAAAGTTGGCAGGTTTACAGTTGGCATAGAGCGAATAGGTGAATATCTTAGCCTTGATTATTCAGAAGCTTTCGCACATGTCAAAGAGGAGTTTTTTCGTGTTTTTCGTATGTATTACGACAAGTTTGGCAGCAGCGCAAGATCGGAGGCCTCACAGTACGCGCAACAAGGAAAGACAAGCTTGACATCACCCTTACGGAAGAAGCTAAAATGTAAGTCTACTTTTTCGTCCTCTTAGTCTCAGGTGGTCTCCAAGTGGAATTTTGTCTCGGAGCTGAACCACTACTTGGATCATAATTTTGCAAATATTGATCCGGATCTTACTGGTGAAGGTAAGATAGACTTACTCTAGTGGTGAAAGAACAACAAGCAGGTATTTCCTATGTTGTCACAATTCACATGGGATGTTCTCTTGGTGCGGATGTCCACCGTCTCTTCAGAAGCATCTTTCAGCATGGTAGGGAGAATAACCGAAGAAAGAAGAGTATCCCTCATGCCCAAGATGGTGGAGGCAATCATATGCGCCAAAAACTGGAAATTAGCTAAAAATCGGCAACAATATCAATTGAAGGATCCTGAAATTGTGCAGGCATACGCTGACCTCGAACGCATGAACGACCTAGACATAGATGAGTAGATACTATATACGCTTATTGGTATAGTTAGCATGTACATATATTGTTACTGTACTCTTTTCCTTACTCTGGGAACCCCACTCTGAGGCGTAAGATTTTTAACGAGGCAGTAGTATTATATTTTTAAAATATCAAGGAAATTCCACTTTTTCTGAAATATTTATGTCATTGCTTGCCCATATTTTTATGTAACTAATTCAATTTCAACTAGTTTTTAATGAGGCGGATATGAGGGAAAGGAAGATGGCGGCTGCCGTCACCATCGTCGCCACCGCCTTCATTGTATATAATTACTTCGGACTAGGCTTGGGCTAGCACGGTACAAACGCCAGCACAGTGGGTTTTGGGTCGTGTTTGGACCTGATCGGAGACAAGGCGGGCTGGCACGGTACGGCGAGATGATTGAACCGAGTCGGCACGGTACGAAATGACCCGAAACACGATGAACCCAGACCATACCAGCATGACGCTGCCCAACTTGCAGCTCTAGGTAGCAACCATAAAGTGGTCCTCGAAAAAGATTCCACAGTAAAAACGGCTAGCAAACGTAAACTGGTTCTGAAATAAGGTATGCATTAACTACACATATTCACAAAATTCCCTGTGTTTATATGTAAAAGTCATCAAGCAGTACGATATGGGCGTGCTATTTTGTGCCAATTAATGGTATGGCAGAGATTCTGAATCGAGGTTAATTTTATGGCAGGAGTATGTACGTAGGAGCTGTGGACCTTGCAAATTAAGCAGCTGAGTGTACTAAATTACTAATTAGCGTACGCTGAATCTTGAACTGCACAGCAAATCAACAGCAGGCCACCTGGCCATGACAGCAAATGTGGACAAGAACAAGGTGATGGAACACGGCACAACCTGCTGCCCAAGATAAATGTCGCAGCAAGGCATCATCGTCTGCACGTACAGTACCGGAGATGATCCAAGGTTTTTGATTGATTTTAATCTACTTCTCTGCAATATACGGTAAGCCAGCAAGAACGTGAAGACCAGAGAGTAAAGGTACGACAGGCCGGTACCGGCGAAAGCCGACATATGTAGGTGGCGGCAGAGGAGTCTTCCGGAGTTAAAGTCACTTTTGACACTATTTCATACTATATTTATAAAAATAGTAGTATATCGAGTATATTGATAAAAATATCGTTTCTGCTGTCCGAAGACCAGGCAGCAGCATCCGCAAGGTGACACGCGGCGCTGCCGCTAGCAACAGACGCCTGCCGCCCCCTAACTAGACAGCAGGCAACCTGCCGCCCAGGGGGCAGACGGCAGGTTTGCCTGCTGTCCAGAGAGGGGGCGGCAGTTAATTAGGCCAACTAATTAGTCCGTGTCACCTCACGAGCAATGCCGTCCCCGTCCGGCTCCCGGATGGCAGAAACGACATTTTTGTCAATACGCCTGGCATACTGCTATTTTTATAAATACGGTACGAAACAGTGCCAAAAGTGGCTTTGATTCAAGTCTCATGGGTCAATTGGTTAGTACTACCACTAGTTATCAATCTGTGCACACGGACTATATATTTTTAACAATATTTTCTTATTTTTCTTTTTAAATTTAGTTCTAAATTTGTATAAATTTTGGTAGCAAAACTGCAGTTATAAATGTTAGATTTCAAATCTTGGAAAATCATGTCTGTAACTACGTATGTGATTTTAATTCTGAATTTATAATACACTTTCATAGCAGTTCTTAGACATTAATTTTTGAATTTATACATATTTAAATAACACAGTTTCTAAGATGGATTTAGTCCTAGCTACCATAATAGCTGGTTCCACCAAGTTCTAGTCAATTTTTTCCATAGATTAATTTCGAGGTTGGGTTCAAGGAGGCGTATTATTAGCATGTACACACATGCAGTTATAGATAATTTACATTGTTTAAACCTTTCCTCGCTCATGGGTTTGATTGTATTTTAATTGAGATTATTGTCATGTCCATTTTCTAATTGTCTGTCAATGGAGAGATACTATTTCAATTTAATGGATATCCATAGTAGAAACAAAAAGGTTTCTAAACCTTTCCCTTCTGCTATTTTTTTCCCACTTCCCTCCCCTACATTTTTTTTAAGACACCTCCCCTACTTGTAGGATGTGTAATGGAAGAAAGACGTGTATATGTAAAAAACAAATACGTGCCATAGTCGATCACTTGCCTATTAAACTTACATTTCGACGTCCAACAGATTACCGATTCTAGTCAAAATAGGTATGGTCCCGAAATACGTGCAGTCAAACTATTTTGCCATTGACCAATAATATCTTTGTGAATATTTAGATAGGCTATATGAAAAGTATATGAGTAGATTTATCTCAGCATAACAATTTAATTAGCTTTTCCAAATATGGCGCAATAGATATTTGTGGTCAAAATTATGTTTTAGAGAATATATTAGACAATAGCGGAGCTAGAAAATTTACGTTGCGTGTGCACCATTAATGTTTAAAGATGTGGTAAAAGGGCAGATATTAAGTGCTTATCGGCTAGTCAATGTTAGCGCCGAGTAAACAATACAAGATTGAACAATATTGATACGATCTATTTATGTCACATATACCTTCAAATTTCTGTAAGTAAAATGTCTGATATATGATACTTAATATTAGTTTTGAATTATTATACTCATCATGATAATCACATCGTCACAAGCAGATAGAGAATCAGACACTTAACTTTTGATTTAGAAACAAAAAAGTTCCTGAGAGCTAAATAGAATAAAGTATTTTTATACGTTCACACAGTGTCGCATAGGTAGAGAAAAAAGTGCTAGAGTTTACAAGATTTAAACAAAGAGTATGAAATACAATTTGCATCTAATTTCCTAAAGTATTATCAAATTACATAGAAATTCATATTCAAATGAAACATATAGCTAAGCACTAAAGGTATGTGCATAATTTCCAAATTGGGGGTGCCAGGGCATACCGGCACCTTAGCTAGCTCTGCCCATAGTATTAGAGTTCAAAACGATTACTTATTTGTGGCTGAATAGATTAAGTATTTATTCACATGGAACGAATTACATGTTTCTGTGAAGCTCTTTTAATGGAATATTGATACTAAATAGGCTAAAGATTAAATGGACACTCCCTTACTGAAAAACCCCATAAATTCAAAACCAAAAAATTCCTTTATTTTTGCTGGTTTTTTAGTGAAATCTGGAAACTTTCCCTTTTTGGAAAGTTCTCCCCAAAACCCGCTTTCCTTTTTCGGCCGGGCGTTTTCTTTTTTCCCCGGCGCCCAGCTCCTTTCCGCCTTCCCCCTTTCCCGTGCGCTTCTCCCGCCTCTCGCTGGCGCCCGCCGCCCCGCCTTCCTCCTCGTGGCGCGCCCGCTCCCCTCTCCGCCGGCGCCTCCGTGCTCCCGCCTCCTCCCTCGCGCGCGTGCTCGCGTCTGCGTCGCTCCGCACCGCCTCCATGCGCGCGCGACAGCGCGCCGCCGGATCTCTCGCGCTCGCGCCGTCCCGACCGCCTCGGTCCGAAACCGTGGGCGCTCCTGCGCCACGCGTCGCCGCTCCTCTGCGCCCGACCCCACCTGGCAGTCCCCGCCTCCTTCCTCCGCGCGCGGACGCGCCCCGCCCTGCTGCCGCTCACCTGCTCCCTCTCCCGTCCAGTCGCCATTACAGCCACCAGCGTCCGGTCACACCCGCATTTGCGCGGAGGAGACACGCAACTGCTCCCCATCCCCTCCTGTTGACTTCCCAGCCGCGCCCGTTGCCGTCACCCCGAAGGAACCCCTACCTCCGCGCGGGTATAAAGCCCCTCCCTCTGCTCCTCACTCCCCCTTTGCTTCCCGAGTTCCTCCACCACCCTTAAACGCCTCCTACCGCTCCCAGCTACGTCCCTGAGCCTCTGATTGAAGCCGCATCACCCGAAGCTCCGCCGTTGCCGTCCTGTGAGCCGGCGACACCCCGGAGCCGATCTCCCTCTCCCCTCCATCATTCTTCAATTGCTTCTTCCCAAAGCAGCTCCTCGGTGTACTAATCGCATTGATGGGTTTCTCTAGGCAGGTGATCGCCTGTGGAGCACCGCCGTCGAGTCTCCCCGCCGGCCGAACCACCCTCTCCGTGGCCAGCTCACCCCAAAGCTCTCCAGCTAACGCCACCACCACCATTGTGAGCCTCGCCCTCCCCTGTCCGTGTAGCCGCCGCCGATTGGGCCCTCTCACCGTCGGTGACCTCCCCCACCGCCAAAAAGTCGAACCTCCCCTTTCCGCCTCCTACCTTCCCCGCTGATCCCCACCCTCTCCAAAGGCTCAAAATGGGTTTCCCTCATCGGAGTCTAACCGGTGGCACCCTCCTTGGCCGCCGGGAACCTCGCTGCCGCCGGAGAGCTGGAGCACCTCCGTCTCCGCTCCTCTGCTACGCGCGCACGGCGGGAGGAGGAAGACGACCGACGTGGCCGTATCGTCGCCGTCCACTCCAACCGTTGCGGTCTAAAAGCAGCCGTCGGATGAAGACCTCCCCTCAGCCACCCGATCTTCTTAACCCCGCCTCCCCTCGTCCGTCCGATCTCCCCGTACCGCTTCGCCGCCTCCCTTGCTTCGCTGCCGCCCGACCGCTACCCCGCGCGAATCCTGGCCGCTCCCTCTCTCGCCATCTCCGCCGTCCACAGCGCAACGCGTCGGCCATCCGAGCGAGGTGGGCGCTCGAGAGCGTGGGCCGAGGCCTCGGCCTGCCTCGCCTCTCCGCGCGTACGTGCGCGCGTGGGCCGCCGGCCGCGCGTTTGAAATCCGGGCTGGGTCGCACTGTGACCAGAGGCCAGCCCAACACTATTCACACCGAATTTCCCGAGTTTATCAATTTCTAAAATCCCAGAAAATCCAAATAAATCCTAGAAAACCACAGAAAATCCCAAAAATTCCCAAATTTCACCACTTTGCTCCAAATAATATCCTGGACCCATTTTTGGCGTCCAGTTCCACAGATTCATCCCAGATAAATTCCTAAAATTCCCCATTTGAGAATTTATGCATTTTACTCCTTTTTGAATAGTTTATTTTTCCTCGCTTGATTAGGCTCAAGCTGGATTTAATTGTTTTATGTGTTTACGTTAGTTTCGGAGATCCCGGAAGCCCAAGTGCAGTCGCAGGACCAAGGTGCTTCTACGTTCGAGCTAGCCGAGATCGTCCAACTTCATGGCAAGTCCTGAATCTTTTGATCATGTTGCAACCCATGTTAATTAATTATAGTATTATGCTATTTGCATTGAGCTAGTTCTGAAATGTTAGTTCAAAAATAAAATAAAATGTTTAGAATGACATGTGTTATAGTTAGACCTACCACCGATAAATGCCATGTTTAATTCGTAGCCATGCCTTTGAAACCGTAGAAATAATTATCTGTTAATCTAGATAACTGTAAGTTATTATTATCAACATACAAAGTCTTTATACTGATAAGGTTGTGGCTGCGGGCCAATAGAATTTGCAAACCCGACTCTAAGGTAGGGTGGTATGGGACACCGTGTCTTAGAGCGGAGAGTGCCGTCGTGCACAAGGTTGGGTAAGGGTTGGGGAAGGGCCGCGAGACGGTCTTCGCCCATCTCTTACCCTAGGATTGAAGTTAGGGTAAGGGGGATTGTGGTGCGCCGCGAGACGGTTTTCGCCCACCGTTTACCCTAGGTTGGGTCGCGGGCCTAGTGAGGTTGCGGACCATGTGAAAATGTAAGGACTGAAACCCTTACGCTGAGCAAATGTCACAGTGATCGCTCAACCACAGGAGTTGACTTGTCAACACTGGTCTAATAGCTGCTCAAATCTTTTGAAACTCTACAGGTGTGGAGGAGGAGGAGGATTAGCAGTGAGGTTAGGCAGGCCGTGCTACGGGTGCCTAACAACGGTAGAGTTCACTCGAAGCGGACGTTGGTTTTCTCTTTTTGTGGGTGTGTGTGTGTGAGTCAGACCCGAGTGAATTCTACCGGGTAGAGCCTATACAAAGAATTGAGCAGGGAAACGACCTGACTTTCTTAACTCTTTAGCGGGAGTTAAGGGATCGTGTGGGTAAAGCTGAGCAAACTCTGCAGAGTCAAGTAAATGATATTCGAATACGCCATGCTCCCGGTTAATAGAGCTGTGTCACTTGGGTGATTCCAGCAGCAAAGTTTAAGTAGTTTTGTACATGTTTAAACTTGACCAGTTGGTTAATGAACTCTTAGTGAAAACCCCCTGAGATCTTAAGGAGTAGTTTTGGGTCCATCTTATTAAAATGTTTGCAAATAAAACTGCATCCACTCAAAGTAATAAACCAAGTATATTCCCTTCCTTTGTTATTCTGTGCATGTAGTAAGACAGGGTCCCTTTGGGATTTGCTGAGCCGGTTGTTTGGCTCACGGCTTGCTTTTGCCCTTCTTTAGAGGATCAAGAAGAAAGTGAAGGTCTCCCCGTTGAGGAAGTCCCGGAGGGTCGCTTCTTCAACGAGGACCCGTGGCTTTAGGTCTTGGCCGCGCTCAAGCGGATCTTGGAGCTTTTGGTAATGTAATTATACTTTGGGCTTACACGCCCCGCTGTCAAAAGCTGGATGTTAATCCTTATGTGAAATATATGCTGGATTTTTGTTGTAAGCATGCAATGGTATACTCTTGTGCGACACTCCATAACTATTCATGCGTGAATAGTTACGGGATGCTATGTCCGTACGCGCCCTGGAAACCGGGGCGTCACACTTACCGCACTAAAGTGGACAAATTAGCGATCAAAGCATTCGGCTTTCTCGCTCTACATGTGCATGCATTGCACGGCCCTTCCTGGTCGAACGTATTGATTCCTTTATGGAGTAGCAGCCACGTTAGATCGGACAAAAGTTACGAGTTCCACTTGGAGTTAATTTGGTAACGTGTCATGTCCACATCAGACCTATATGTTCTTAGTGTTTAATCCAACCGTACAATGCATCCTTACAAATATATTGACGGTTCAGAGGTCTTCTTTTTATTCGGTTAATGAGATAATTTCTACCAATTTTTCTTTTAATTAATGTGATAATTTCTAGCTTTTTATCTTTGAGAATTAACATAGGTCTTCTAAAGGAACCTCCAATTAGTAGAGACAAAGAAAGAAAGATAAAGAAAAAAAAGAATGATAGGTAAATCGTCTCAAGACTCAATGATAAATCGTCTGAGATTGTGCACAGATGTGGCTAGATTGCTATCCGGATTTTGTATCTTGTGCGCTAAGGCCCGCTCGTTTTGGTTTTAGTTTCTGGCTTCTAGCTTTTTTCACTATTCATAAATTTCGTCCTTTTATGAATTTTTAGCTTTTTTGAGCTTTTTTGCTAGTTCTTTTTTTTCTCATATTCGTTTGCATTGTCCGTGATGAGCTAGCATTTTTTCTATTTTTAAATTTAATTACGCCAAATAAGCCATCTTCAGCTACAGTGAAATTTCAATTGCTACAGTACAAGTTCAGTCATAAACCATAGCTTTTCAATCCAACCGAGCCGAGCCCGACCATCGCCACAGTGTGGTTCCGCTTCTTTCTACAGCTGCTGCTCTGCTTGGCTTAGCAACTCCACATGTTGATATGTGACAGGAAACAACACAACGAGGTACTACGACATGGAGGTCATTGGATCCTCATGAACTGAATGGCTCAGAAGGTTTCCAAGGACAGTAAAAAAAACTCATATATGGCTAGGACTCTGCCGACCAATTTGGGAGCATCATCGATCGATCCATCTATACATCACAACCCAAGAAAAACGTTATATATGGAACAAAAAGTCTGCAGTCACGGACAACCAGTATACGTACAACGCACGGTTTCGTCATGTATGTACGTGCAAATTCTTCAGTTTGCGTCCATGTCATGTGAAGTCATCGGGACTCGTTCGTATCCATGGACTTCTGCTCCACAGGAGACAAGTCGTGTTACCTTAGTTTAATCGATGATGATCAGTTCAAGACACGTACATATGTATCCATACAAACTAACATCACGCCGTTGTTTCTTTTTTATTATAAGTTAGATGTATACGCACACATGCTACCACTAACACACCATATGCATGTATATATAAATATGTTTTCTTAACACATATCTAAAAAGACAAGGGTAAAAGATAAATTAGCGATCCCATAACATTTCTACTAAATGTTCATGTATATATAACTAGTTACGTACTCGTGCTTTGCAACGGAACTCATTGAATGTATAGAGAATCGTGCTATAGAAGAGAGTTGCTCTGATCGATTGAAAAATAGAAAATAATGAGAAGTTAAACAAATAAAATGGTTGAAGAAGAATGGATGTATTACTACTAACTCATTCTTTTATAATAGTAATAATATGTAATAATAGTAATAATATGTAGCCACTAGATTTGAATCCTAGTGGTATACACGTACAACTTAACCATTCCACTCCGATCACGCGTTGTTTCTTCTGGCATCGTTTCTCTCACCCGTTTGTCCGGATCAAGCCGCGCCGACATGAGTGCATGCCATTTGGAGTTGAACACACCTAAACGCATGGAAACTTTCCACGATCAGATCGCGATGTGCACGCACGGGACATGGGTGGCATGCAACGGCTGACTAGGTACGGCTTCGCTCATTTCAACTTCAGTTTCGAGTTTATTTTTCATTATTTATAAATTTTACTTTTTTCTGAATTTTTAACTTTTTTGAGCTTTTTGCCGGTTCTTTTTTCCCGTATTCGTTCGCATTGTCCGTAATGAGCTAACATATTTTTTTTCTATTTTTAATTTTTTTTAAATTTAATTACACTAAATAAGCCACCTTCAGCTATAGTAAAATTTCAACTACTACAGTGTAATTTCAGCTATAAACCATAGCTTTTTAGCCCAACCGAGCGGGCTGTACTATAGTCGTTTATCCTTTGTGTATGTGAAATTATGCAAGTTCCCAAGAGATGGCAGAAGAGTAGTACTACTAGTATGAAACAAGACAATCTTGTGCATCGATCGACGAGGAAGAGGGAAAGAAGTATGATTAACAAGCTAATGGTTGGTTGACCGCATCAAATAAATTCATTCGGTACACGTAGTTCTTTGGATTTTGGTGTCTTGGTCTTGCTTGGCAGTCCGATGGCGTGTCCGAAGTTAACCTATATACTGATATCAAGGAATGGACTTTCTTAATGTAAGGTATTCATTGGACACAAGAAAACTTAGGCATTAGATTTGTCGACATATGGGATAGCAATATATATCCTCCTGGCGCACACACACATAGAAAAATCAATAAACCGCGCAAAACATACGCCGCCAAATTATTTAGGGTTTTGTTAAACATTATCCGAATGTTTTCTTTCTAACTATCATATAAATTTATGACATTTAGATTAGAGATCCAATGACTATAAATTATCCCCCCTCCCCCTTAAATTCTACCACCTGCTCCTTAAAAAAATCTCATCCCTTAAAAAATAAGGGCCACTTGATCTGTAATCCAATGATCACAAATTTAAATGATAGTTAAAGAGAAAATATCCAAGTGATACCTAGACACTCAATTATTTATCGGGTTTGTCTTTCCCAATTTCGTGCGTTCCTAGCGAGCATCAATTCATCAAGTTAATAATGTGGTAGATAACATGATAAAAGTGATGATGTGACAACTATGTTACATAAAACCACATATAAAACGGATCTTAGGACACGACTTTGTCCGATTTTATCGGTTAGAGAACGAGTCGTAGAAAGAGCTAGAGACTACATGCGGACTTTTTCATAAAAGAAATCAGACGAAAACGGAGGCCGGACGAGAGAGCCTGGGTAGCCTGTGGTTGGGGCACGCCATCCAAACGCACTGTTGTACGTATCAATTACCCGTAATCAATGACCCTCTTAGAGCACGGCTAATAATACAGTTTTCAACTGACTGTATGGATACTTACAATTCACTTATCAACTTATTTATATAGTAGTTTACAGCCAGCTGAAGGCTGTATGAGAGCAAGTACAATAATGCTGACTAGGTCGCCTCTAGGGAAATCCACGTCAACACAATCCTATGTGGAAGAGAGAGACAAGAGGAGAGAAAGGCAAGCTGCCCTTCATACAAGAGATGACCTCTAGCACATCATACGAGGACTTGGAGGCGATGCTAGTTCTTAGAGCAAGTACAATAAGGGTTAGGGTCGTCTCTAGCGAAATATTAAATGCTTGATTGCTTTAGTAGAGGTAACCTCTACTCAACTTATTGTATTACTTACCTCCACATGAGCCACGTGTACTCTTTTTGCTTATTTAGCTAGTCCTAGAGGTGGCAGCCACCTCTTCTATTAAACTTACCCTGACCCACCCCTTTCTCTCACAAAATTTCTTGATTCTTGTACTTCAGCTGGCTGTAAACTTACAGCTCACCTCTCTTCTCTCTCCTCCTCTCTCTCCTCCATCTCAGCATACAGTCTACTAACAGGTTCTTAGGGCATCTCCAATGGGTCTATAGCAGCTATCTACAAGAGAGTCCATGTCATCAACTGTCCTACGTGGAAGATATTAAATGAAGAAAGAGAACGCAGCTCTCTACAGCTCTAGAGATAGTCTATAGCGCCAAACGAGGCAGCCACCATAAATTCTGTGTGTGCATGTAAGCATCAAATAGCTATCCCTATAGATAGTTCTTTATAATGCTAACTTTAGTGTGTACTATATAGATGATGTGGAAGTCTTATAGTTAGTTGCTAGCTATAACCATTGGAGATGCCCTTATTATACTTGCTCTCAACGTATTAATGGCCGCTTACGTTATGGTCAGCTGCCTACCCAATACCCGTAGTGGAGTACTAGCTCTTTGCACGTTCCCCAAAACCAGCACTAGCACTTTGGATGTTCCCGAAAGCCAAGCAACTGGATACGGCTCTCTCCCCATACAGGCACGAAAAGCATAGTCCTGTACTAGCTAGCACTGGTGGGGTACTTTCGAACTTAAAATTAACTTATTTATAGTATTTATATTAATTAGCTTTTAATGGGTATGTTTTTTGAAAACAGGATCAATAAAAAATGTATTGAGTTTTGATGTACCAGCTAAAATCGCATACAACTATTTTCCTCTACATACTACCTCTCGTGAACAGTCAGAATTCAAATATTTAAGCCATAAACTATAAGCCATCAGCCAAAAAGAACCCACATCTATACACGGATGGGTTGAGGTATTGTACTGAACAGCTTTTGGTTTTTAAAAGCTAAAAGTTAAACGAGGTGACTTCTTAAGATGATTTCTATAAATCGTTTGTAGGAGTTACTGCGGGAGCCGCTCTGAATGGAATGGTTTCTCAACGCGAGTGTCCCTTGCTCCCTTAATCTCTCTCGCAACCAGTCAAAAATTAAAAGCCACAGTGAAATAGATAGATTTAGGTGGTGCTCATTTGGCTTTTAAGCCTGGGTTTATGCCTTATTTTGCACTCTAGTAATATTTTTTGTACTGTAACTGCTGTTACCTTTTTCAATGTAATTAAACTTTAAATATATATATATATATATATATATATATATATATATATATATATAAAGATTATATCATTACGGATAATGCAAAGAAATAACGCAAAAAAGGCAAAAAAAATAAAAAAAAAACAAAATTAAGATGTTAGGAGCCAAAAGCTGAAACTCTAATGAGCGCCTCGGTATACTCCTCATGTATAAAGATTTACTAGGATTGTTAGCCAGTTGACCACTCACACACATGGCTACGTGCCCATAGCTAAGCTAAGTTATGGGTGGGTTCTTTTGACTATGACCGATGGTTTTGGTTCTAGCGTGAAGTTTGTGCGAAAGAATCGAATACAAATAAGCTATTTCGAAAAGTTATCTCGATACGCTGCTTCGAAAAAAAGACAGAGAAATCGTCTTGTTTATTTATTCAGAGAAAGTCATAAACTGTAGGGCATGTTTTTTTTCTTCGATTTATAGTTTTTGGCTGCGGTTTATGACTTGGCTATTCATGAGAGAGAGTATAGAATAACAGAAATTGTATGTGGCCATTTTGACTGATATAAATGAAGTCGCTACAGTGTGTAGTATAATTAACTTATAGACCTTATCTTAAAAAGATATTTTTTTTGAAAGATAGTTACTGTAGAAAAATCAAAAATCAAATTTTAAAAGCTAGAAAGAGAGACCCACAAACAATAAGCAGAAGAGAAAGGGTTTATAGTAGATCCAACTCCGAAGCAATAGAAACGCATGGCATGCGTAGCTAGCGACAGAGCATGATACGATGGACTCGGTAGGTATAGCTAACGTGTGTAACTCCAGACTTGCCAAAACAGTCCGGGCACAGGACGCCATCCTTGAGCTGCCCGGAAGGCTCACTCGATCGCGATGTGTGTCCTGCTTCATCGTGTCAGCCCCCAGATCAGTAACCCAGCCGCGTTTCTCCTGCTTCTCAAGGCAGTGCGTGACACACGAGTAGGATGCCCTAGCCATTTGTTACCAAAACAAAGAGTTTCTAGTCCTCCAAATAGACCAACATAAGGCAGCAATACCAAAACAGACCATAAGCTTTAACGGTCTCTCAAAACATCTGCAACCGGAAATTTGAACGGGAAAACGAGCTCAAAAATGTTCGAAAAGATTGAACCGGAGAAATGTTGGAAACTTGACCAGAAAAATGAACGTACAAAATGTGCAAAATTTGGCCTGGAAAAATGAACCAAAAAATGTTTGAAAAATGTTCAAAAGTTGTCTGAAAAAATGTTCAAGATTCGAACAAAAAATGTTCAAAATTTGAAGGAAAAAATTAACTGAGAAAATGTCTAAAATTGATAAAAGAATCAATCCAAAAACTTGAACAGAAAATCGACCAAAAAATGTTCAAGATTTGAACAAAAAGATGAATGCATATATGTTCAAAATTCGATCGAAAAAATGAATCGACAAAATGTTCAAAATTTCTACAAAAAATGCAACCAAAAATTTGAACCAAAAAAGAACCGCATACAGGTTCAAAAATTGAGTCCGAAAAATGTTCAACATTTTAAAATGTCATTTTTAAATTTTTTTTTTCTTCCATCCAAAATATTTCAAATCCAAACATTCATCCCATCCTCCCTCCAAAATGTGCTCTTATCTCAAAATACATGTGACTTGTGTTTGTATTCTCTCAAATACATGAATTAATTTTTGAACCATCCCCTCCCCATACACACAGCAGCGCGAGCCTCGGAGCACAATGGATTGATGGGCGCCGCGACGCTTGTGCTACAAGCACTTGACACTCAATAGTTTAGGTATTTCACGGAAAGCAGTTCAAATCTAATAAAAATCAGAAAAAATTTATATTCTAAACAGGCCCTCAGCATTTTGGAGGAAATTTTAATGTTCAAAGGGAGGAAATTATCTTGTGAGGGAACCAGGCGTCGGAATTAGTCAGAGCTACATAAATACATTGATGGGACTGAAAGCTGACTACTCCGAGTACCCACGCATACACGATGTATGCAGAGAGTTTTTAATATATTTAGCACTATTTACAGCGGTATTTTAAAAAATAATCATATATTTACCGTATAAATAAAAACATTGTTTTCGTTGTTCGTGACCGAGCGGCAATACACGGAAGCTAACGAGTAGGCCCCTGCCGTCCCACCAGCGGACGGCAGTAGCTTGCCACCCCAGCTAACTAGCCTGCCGCCCAACCTCACTGCCTGCCGTCCTATGGCTAGACTGATTAGTTGGCTTAATTACCTACCCTATTTATTTGCATATTATTTGTTTAAAATTTTGAATATAGCAAATGGCTAAAAAATTACAAAATTTTATGTACGGCCTCACGACACAACGTACTTGATTGTGTAATTTTTGGTAATTTTATCCGATATGAATATTGCTCAAAAAATCATATGATTTCGATATTTGTAGTAGTTACATATAGCAAACGAGCTTCAAAAATTACAAAATTTTATGTGAAGCCTCCCGACATAGTCGTAGTAATTGTGTAATTTTTTTAGAATTTTATATACTCTGAATTTGCCATGTTAATTTATGTTAATTTAGTCATGAAATTACCGATGTTCATGCATCTTTTTCATTATGTGACCTCTATTTTTTTGAATTTCATACATTATGAATATCTATAGAAGTACATGTAATAATACAAAAAACGCATCGCACAGGAAGCGATATGGCTCACCCATCTGAGCCACTGGTATCTCCTCGCTGCGTCTGCCTCCCCATGCGTGGCCTTGTCTTCCATTGAGCACAAGCATGTCCCATGGGGTACGTCAACCAGTCCAGAGATTGCGTCTTGATTCGGAGGAGCTATGGAGATTGTTCCATTTGTTGAGTGGTTGGCGATAGTACAGTAGGCTGACGTATAGCAGGCTGGGTCCAGTAAGCGTCGATGTCCTCCAGCTGAGACATGTCGAATTGTGAGCCTCCAGCAATATTGTCGTGAACGAATGACTATAGAAATCCCCCTTGTGGTGCGGAGGAGCTCTCGCCTTGACCGCACAACATGGCTGCGAAGCCAGAGGAGTTCTGCTCACCTAAGTCTCCAAACCTTAGGTATGGTGTGAACGCTGAACTCTGCCCTAGATATGCTGCAAACCCTGGCACTGTGTACTATTCCCTGGAAGCATTTAGGAGGCATGTATCGTCATCAGTGCACTCAACGTCACCCCCATGTTGAATTGGAGGCTGCAAAATGAAATGATGTTAGTTATAATAAATATTCCGGATATACAATGCGAATCTCGTACCTCTCGGATATGCAGCGAAGATGAACGATTGGGAGCGGTACTCTATGTAGGTGGTGCGGATGTCAAAAGTGATGCATCTTGACGATGTATCTGCACTGAGAGAACACCATGATGATAGCGGAACGTAATGCCTTGCAGGAAAACAAAACGTAAATTTGTATGTAAGTTATCTCCTTGTCGATACGGCCCGCGGATGATCGACGGCTAGTGCGATGACCGACCGGACTCACTAAGTCGTGATGACCTAGCGGGTAAGCATGGTACCCCCACTGGGTGCCCGATGTGCACGGTGTGATCCCTCGACCGGCCACAGCTCAGGTTGTGCACTTTTTTGGCCTACTTTAGGATGTTTCAAAGTATTCTGCACAGTCGGTGGTGTGTCCGGGCTGGTGAGGGCGGTCTTGGATGCGCCTGCAATGCGTTGTGCCCACTCCAACTGAAGTGACATACGAAATAAGTTTAGTAATGACCAGTATGAATTTCGTAAATGAAACGATTAGGAATTACAACTGTCTTACGTTGTCATGCCATCGCGAAGCACTGTGGCGATCGATCGAGCATGGTAAACTGTCCTTGTGTGTGATCTACTCGGGGCGATCTAGTGGATGAACGGTGAGTCTGCTGCACTACGTACCACTCTAGGTACTCGTCGTACGTCTGGACATCGTACCGATGCTGCTTCACGACAACATCCAGGCGCGCCCTTTTTTGTCCATGCAATCATCCACTCATACTGCATTGGTCACCAGTCCGTAGCATGCCGACCTGCCCTCTATTGCCTGCATTTTTGGAATCATCGATGTTACAGAGAAAGACATACAAAGTGTAGACATTACTCGGATGGAGTTTAACTCACCGACATACGGCTCACAGTAGGAACCTGCCATCCGGAGGAGGCACGACCTTGTTGAAACCGAACTGTCGCATTACGTACAACGGCGCATAAGCCTTCACAATGTACGAGAACACCAGATGGTGTGTCATCGCCCATAGCGCCGCGTCCTGCAGGCACTGCAGGGATAGCCCGTATGGCGATACACGCTCCACGAAGTTTACAGTCCATGGACATGCCGCTGTCATGGAACAACTTGGACTTGTACCACAGCAAGAAGCACCTTGATGGTCTGCCCTTTGCGCAGCGCAGATGGGCACCAGTCCACCGAAAACCCATAGTTGGCTTGTTTATTAGGTTGACGAACTCGCCGAATGGGTGACTGGCATCATGACGACTGGATGCCCGACAGGGAAGTTCTCCCAACTCCACAGCTGTAGGAGCACGTAGCAGACGCATAGGTTGGGGTTATCAGCAGTTCCACGTTGGCAAGTGTCACATAACCCCTGATATGAGGCGCATAGGATGGCTGATCCCTAGCTATACTGAGGCATCGCCCCAAACTCTGCGTCAACCAAAGACTCAGCGAGGCAAACAAACTCAGTGTTGCAAATATTGTTGTGTGTAGCTAGAAACATGCTCCAACCCAAGAGTTGCATAAGGTACGTGATGAGGTGCGTCCTAACGACCTCGACAGGTGCATCCTACGAGCACACACTAAAATTCTTCAGCCAAGTGTGGGGAATGCCACGAGCACCCTCTAGGATAGGCAGGCCGAACCGGTCCGCTAGCCTCCCTTCGAGTTCGCTGGTGGATGGGCTGGAACAAGTGTGTCACCCCGAAGAGGGAGATCAGTTAAGAATGAGATGTCATGCAGAGTAATCGTCATCTCACCCCCACCAAAAGTAGGGGTGGAAAAATAGCTTGAGCTCGTAAAATTTCGAGCCGAGCCTCCTTTGCAACTCGCAAAAAAAATCGAGCCGAGCTCCAGTCACTCGTGAGCCTATTTTGGCTCGTGTCTACAGTCCTCTCCACTGGACCGCTGAGCAGTCTTCGCAGTCAGCCGACTCAACCCAACGCCCCAGGCCCCCAGCCTAATAACCCCCTGCCCTTGTTCTCCCGTGAGGCCATGAATCCCCATCCTCTCTGACACTAGTCTCTCGTCCCACCGGCCACCGCTCCCGCCCCGTCCATTGCGTCGTCGTGTGCTCCCCTTGGCCCTATGCTCCCCCCGTCGTGTGTTGCTTCCCTGGCCCCGTGTTGCCCTTTCCCTCGCAGTGTGCTCCCCGCCACCATGTGCTGCCACACCCCACCGCCGCCGTGTGCTCCCTAGGCCCGTGCTCCCTCTCCAGCCCCCATCGTGTGCTCCCCCAAGCTGCCGTATGCTCCCTTGGGCCCCGTGCTCATAGGCCTACTCATCGGCTCGGTATGACGACCTAGGTAGGCTGCGGCCGTCTTTGGTGACTAGGAGCAGGCGGCGGCAGGGCCTCTTGCGCGGTCGCCACCTCCGCGTGCCACGGCACGGCCACCACCAAGGATTCCTGCCACAAGATGATGGCCACAACTGATTCTTGCTACTGCTGAATGAAAAGATTGTTTCTAGCTCGTTTCCTGAACGAGCCAAGCCAAACCGCAGCTTCGGAGCTAGGAGGCTGTGTGTTGCTTCCCTGGCCCTGTGTTGCCCCTTCCCCCGTAGTGTGCTCCCCGCCGCCGTGTGCTGCCATGCCCTGCCACCGTCGTGTGCTCCCCAGGCCCATGCTCCCTCTCCGGCCCCTGCCGTGTGCTCCCCCAACGAGCCTAGCTAGGAGGCATCGCAGCAAAGCACCAGCTTTACGCCTCATCTCTCGTGCTTTGTGTTGTTCATTTGTTGTATGGATCGATGTATGCTTCGCTTCACGCACGCCACATTGTATGCTAGTATATCGCCTTCTTGGATGACACGTGCTTGCATCCTTCAATTAATTCCAAAGCTGAAGTAGATAGGCAGATTATTAATTTTGATTGTAGTACGATCAGTGTATCTCCAATAGTGCTATCATAGCTATCTCTTAGCTATATTAATTGAGTAAAATCCTATGTGGGGGAGAGAGGAGGTGAGGAGAGATTATGTGCTTTCTCTTATGCAAGAGACCACTTGAACTCAAACTAATGCAAATAGTGAGAAGGTGTAAGGTAGAAAGTTATGATGAAAATAGTATAAAATAGTTAAATGAATGATTTACTGCTGGAGAGGTTATCTTTAGTATTGTCTTTAGGTGAGGTAAAAGTATTAGAGACAACCTTAAGAGATAGGCTATTGTACATACCCTTAATGGACGCTTTTGTGAGGCGAAAGCATCATGGAGTAATTAATTAGGGAAACTAAACCTGATGAACATGGGAGAAGGAGATGCAGCACCAACCCCAGGCAGTGCTAAGGTAGCCATGCAGCCACTCCCAATAGGTTGATATCCGCAATGTCTATGGGAGGCCAACTTAGCAAAATCTAATATGATGAGAGAATTAAGGAAAGAGAGGGGAGCGCAATGTCTCATACAAGACATAGCCATTTGAGAGGACAAGGCAATGTACATCGGTTGACACTAGTGCTGGGGTGATTTGATTTCCATACAACACGTTTTGTGGGGACCCGATCGGATCATCTGTGCCTGGTGGATCAAATTGCACCAAGCATTGTTGTCCCCTCTGCTTCGTCTCTATCCATGCCTGACTCCCCAACATCTCCCTACTCCCCCTTCCTTCGTCGCCTCCCTCCATCCAGGCTTCCTCTCCCCTTGACCTCCTTCCTCCAACCTCGGCTTCCCTCCCTGCTTCCTCTACCAGCAACCTCCCCTTCCTCCTCCGCCGTCCCTTCCCCTCCCTCCCTTCCTCCGCCATCGACAAGGAGAGAGGAAGATTGGAGGGAGAGAGAAAAGCCAAGATGAAGTTGAGCTAGCGAGCATGGTGCGACGGCGGCTTGGATCTAGACTCCAGCATAGGGCCATGACATCTTGGTGGTAAAATGTAACACAATTTTTTCTTGCAAAATCTTTTGCATTTTCTTGAAGATTGCAAAACAAACCAAAGTGCAATTTTCTCTTACATTTTCTTGAAGATACAAATACCTAACAATGAAATCCTAATGCAACTTTCGCAAAAAATTTCATGGTCTGATCATGAACAAGATAAACTAAATTCCACATGATGTTTTTCTTGCATTTTCTTGAATATGAAATGCGGAAATGCAAAAAGATTGAAAGCAAAACTAAGAGGTCGCAAGATTGAAATATTAGTATTGATTACAATACATGAAACAATAATGATCTTGGGAGGCACTTAGATACAACATGTAGACATTATGTATTGGAATGATTGTTTCTAAGCACCTATTTAATACAGTCATTCTCCTCCTAGAAATAGCTATAGAAACTACCCATTGAGAGTGCCCTAAGGAGGGAACCATACGGACTGTCACCTTGGACTTTTGCTGCCATGGTGGAGGCGACGAACACCCCAAGCCACCTTAGACTTTTGCTAGGGAGACCACGGAGGTCGTATGCCCTATGCACCATGAGATTAAAATCCCTTGCAGGGAAAGTGTCCCGAAAGCGCAAACGAGAGCAATGAGATTTGTAGGTCAGAATCGTCTCCTAACAGTAGAATTTTAGAGGGTAGCTCTTGTAGCTAGCCTTCATCGCCTTGCAGTTTGTGACGTCATGCGTCTCGGGGGTAATTTTTGGCCTTAAAACCCTTAGCCTTCTGGCTGCAAGGGCGCTTTGAGCTTCCTACCCTTAGCTGGACCTCGCATTGGCTAGCACAAGGGAGGAGCTTGGGAGCCCTAGGGCACGTAGGACACTGCCCTTCCTAGGGTGGATGGGCCAGATCTTCGACGAGGGTGCATGCCTAGGCTCCTCTGGAGAGCAGATGGGTCATCCACGATTTCACTGCACTCCAGAGCCAGAGAAGGCTTTGTGATTTAGAGTATTTCTTGGTAAAAGCCATAGCCTTTCATTAATTAGCTACAGTCCCCATAGACGATGCCAATATTGTGGGTGTGAAACCCAAACACAAGTAAGGGGGTGGATGTCGGCCGTCTGATGGGCCATCGTCTACAGGAGTAAAAATGGCACAGGGATTTATACAAGTTCAGGGGGCTGAGAGGACTGCCCTACTCTTGTTGGTGAGCCAACGAGGGGTTACCTTTGTGGAGGGAGCTCCCGAGGGCTCATCAGTTTGAATATGCTTCTGTATTGCTCGTAAAAGCTCTCTTTACAAATGAGAGATACATAGGGTATTTAAAGGCTTTTGAGCTTGTACAAATGACAGAAATACCCCTTGGTAAGATAGCTAGTCTACTAGTACAAACGAGGGGTATTACAGTCTATTATGAGCATGACTATATTTTTTGGACCAGTAAGGAGCGAGCCCTGTCAGTGAAAGGACAAACTATTCTTACAACAGAAGGAGGGGGTGAGTGGTGTGAAAAGTGAGGGAGTGATGTGTGCGCGTGACGGGAGCGAGAGGAGTAGGGTGAGTGATACACCCGTGGCCTCTTACCTTATTTCCAGAATGATATGGTAGCGAGAAGAGTGGAAAAGCCACTTCAAGAAATCGAGTGTTCGTATTGGCTTTTGACTTTTCTAAGCAAAAACCAGAAGCAGAAGCCAATACGAATAGGGCCTTAAGCTGCGGCTGATAGTTTTTAGGTGTGGCTAATGATTTTTTGCTATATTTTTTGAGAACGTGATGGATGATAGAGACATCGACTCGGATAACACATATGATTTTGACCTCAAAAAATTGTTTGAAGATGCTTGGAGAAGACGTCTCAATTGTTTCGACTTCCAAAAAACGGAAGCCTAAAACTAAAAAACAAAAAGAACAAGGAAATTAGTTAAAACAAATACTATAATGTGATGAGTGCTCGTCAAAGCAAAGGTGAGAAGAAAGGGCGTGAGAAAAGGAAAGGAACCCAACTAGAGATGGCAATGGGTACCCGATACCCGAATACCCGACGGGTTTTACCCGATAAAGAGACGGGTATGGAAAATTTTATGTACCCATGGGTACGTTATTGGGCGAAATCCTCTACCCGTCGGGTAGGCGGGTGCGGGTGTGGGTATATACTACCCATACCCGCCTACCCGCGGGTAATGAATACCCGCATTAGACAACTAGACATCCCACTCAAATGTTAATTTTATTATCTACTTGTTGTTGATTGTTTATTTGTTTGTCATATGTTGATATGGTCATGTCAAGTATGTTATGTGATGTACTAATTTTGATCATTATACGCTTTTGTGCTTGGCATGTATGATTAATGAATGTCTAAATTGATGATATTTTTATGTGTTGAACCGGGTATGATTGCGGGTACGGGTTATCCGTCGGGTAGTAATACCCGCGCGGGTACGGGTATGGGTAAATTTTTCTACCCGCGTGCGGATACGGGTAACCCGACGGGTAAATTTACACCTAGCGGGTACGAGTATAGAATGACAATACCCGATAGGTATTTACCCATTACCATCTCTAAACCCAACCCACCCCACCTCACATGTTTTTGTTATCTACTCATGCACTCCACGCATCTACTTTTGATTCTATCAGCACCATGTTTGTAGTTTATATACTTATTTATAAACTGCTGTACTCCATTGAGCAGCACAAAAGGGTCACCGAGAGAGATCACTGGATCAGATGTCTGGTTGCTGTGCACAAGTATATGTACTGGTTGCTGTGCAGATGAAGTACACGTGGGCCCATCATGACCTTTCGGACTTGCTTGTCTCGGGATTTGGGACAGAGGAGGGAGGCCATTATTTGCGCCTAGTTAGGCCCTTTGGCAGGGCTCCTCTTCACAAGTGGAGCTATTTTTTTTGGCTTCACAAGTGGAGCCAAGTGAAGCTACTTTTTTCAGCTCCTTGGGTGGAGCTATTTTTGTCTCAGCAGATTTTAAGGAGCTCCTTGGGTGGAGATATTTTGCTTTACCCCGTTTGGCACAAAACAGCTCCAAACAGCTCCAAACAGCTCCAAGGAGCTGGTGGTGGAGCTGTGCCAAACGGGACAGCCAAGCAGTCTTGAGAATTAGATATGTATATTGGTATATATTAACTGTCTGTAAATATATATTATATAAGATATTAGATGATATAAAGAAGAGAAAAAGTAGGAGAAAAATATGTTGTCTATTATTTAATAGACGGTCTTTTACTGTCTTTACTATTATATAGATAACTATATAGATAGTATATTAATTGTACGAGACTATTATAGATATCTATAAAAATAACATATTGTATACGTTATCTTTAGTTTTACCTATAAATACTATGAAAATGTATTATAAACTATTGCTATCTATACTTATTATACATGTCTTTAGAGTTAGTACCGTGGAGGATCGTGGAGGGAGCCATTAGGGCGCCTAGTTAATAAGCCAAGTAATTAATCGCGCGATTAATGGATTCCTAACCCCCGTGCATGCATCACCTCAGCGCTCTCTCTGCTTTTTGTCTTGTCGTGCACTCGTGCAGCCTCCCACCACCATCCCGTCCATGCCGCATGACCACATCGTCGCCACCTTAGCTTTGCTCCGTTATATAAGCAACCTCTCCCAAGTCCCAACGCCATCCTCCTCTTGCCCTCTTCGCACTATCTCGCCTTCTCTCCTCTTCCTCGCCTTCTTGACTTCTTTCTTTGAGCTCCCAACCACCGTGGCATGGCCGTGCAGGCGCGGTACGGCGGGCTCGCCGGCGTCCCGGTCGCGTGCTTGCCCAGCGGCAATGCGATGGCGGCCGAGGAGGTCGAGGCGCAGATGCGGGCGATGCAGGAGTATGGCGCGCTCCTGTCCGCGGTGGCGGCAGCGGCCAACAACGGGTACAGCCGCGCCGCTGTGGTTAGCGGCGCGCAGAGCGAGCTGACGTGCAACGGCGGCGGCGGAGTGCTGGCATCGCGGAAGCGCAGCAGGGAGGTGGAGCAGTACGTGTCGTCCTCGTCGGACCTGCTGCCGATCCCGGGGATGGCGAAGGCGGTGGACGCGGTGACCGCGGCGGGCCGGTTGGTGGAGTCCACGATGACTTCCACCAGCGGGCGCCCGGCGGCGGGATCGTCGTTCGCGGACGCGCTCGTGTCGGAGATGTACCAGCACAACGCAGAGATAGACGCGATCGTGCGGATGGAGTGCGAGAGGCTGCGCGACGGGCTGGAGCTGGCGCGGAAGAGGCAGTGCCAGTCGCTGGTGCGCGCTGCGTCGGCGGCGGCGGCGCGGCAGCTGCGGGAGAAGGAGGCCGAGCTGGAGGCTGCCCGCAGGCGCGCCGCCGACCTGGAGGAGCGCCTCCGGCAGGCGGCCGCCGAAAGCCAGGCGTGGTGCGGCCTCGCGCGCAGTAACGAGGCCATCGCCGCCGGCCTCCGCGCCACCCTTGATCATCTCCGCGCCGCGCCCGCCCCCGCCGAGGGCTTCGGCGACTCCGACCCGGCCGCCCTTGCAAAGGCCGACGATGCCCAGTCCTGCTACCTCGAGGCCAAAGATGTGTCCAAGGAGGACGCCGCCGCCAGCTCGCCGGCCGGCAAGTGGGCGTGCAAGTGCTGCAACGAGCGCGAGGCGTCGGTGCTGCTTCTGCCGTGCCGGCACCTGTGCCTCTGCAAGGCGTGCGATCCCAAGCTGGACTCCTGCCCCGTCTGCCTCGCCGCCAAGAACGCCTCCATCCACATCGCCACGAACTGATCTCGCCGCCGTCCAGCCGTCCGTGCATGGCGTTTCTTGGATCCGTCGGCCCATCTCGCTAACTCCACTTGAGTAATTAGCCCGTTAGATTAGATTAATCAATCAATCCCGTTCGTTCCTTTTTTTTTTTTGGTTGTTACTATTCATCCATGCTGCTGTAAAATTACCGCCGGCCAAGCTCTCTCTCGTCCCTGTCCTCTTGGGTTAAAAACATGAAAGAAAAGGAGAAAGTAGACTTTGCAATGTAAGAGATGTTTACTTTCCGTTTACTGTCTGTTAATACGATGGCGTATCGGTATGCACTCCTGCAATGACAATCTCGTCTCTGTTCTGTAGGGGTGAAAACGGATCGGATTCGGACGGATATTGTTGTTACCATATCCTAACCCATATTTTTTCTCCGAATTCGGTATCAATTAGATTCGGTACCAATCGGATTCGGTGTCGGATCGGTCGGGATCAACCCAATTCGTTTGCACCCCTACTTATTTGTAAGGAATGCATACAGTGCAGTAAATGGAGTAGGATGCACTGACTTGATGTTACTATTTAATAGCTGATGTGGAAGCTTTTATTTTACCATTACAAAAGAAAATGAAATGTCAAATAGTAGCACTAACCTGAAATCATACTTGAAGACGTATCGGATTCGGACGGATATTCGGATTCGGACGGATATTGCTGTTACCATATCCTAACCCATATTTTTTTTCTCCGGATTCAGTACTAGTCGGATTCGGTGTCAATCGGATTCGGTGCCGGATCGGTCGGGATTAACCCGACCCGTTTTCACCCCTACTGTTCTGTTCATGGGACATGCTCTGTTTTGCCCGCCTTTGGTTACTTGAGAGGATTCGAATGTCATATGCTTTGTTTCCTTGGATCGATATGTCAATTTCTGCTTAGGCCAAGGAAACAGTCTTTTTCCCCCTATGACTTGTTAACAGTGGGCAGAGGCGTGTAACATCCCAAATTTGGGAATATTTAAAGATGTGAAGAATTTTAAAATTTAAATTTTTGGCGTTTATTTGAACCTTGATTCGTTTTTGCCAAAACAATTCAAATCAAAAGTTGATATACGAAATCAATTTAAATAAAATAAAAAACAAAGCAATATTAAAATTCGCAACCTGAATAATGAAGCCAAGATTTCAAATTGGAGTTCAAATATAAATTCTAAACTTGAAAAATGGAAATTCAAATCAAAAATTAAATTCTTCCCTCTTCCTTTTTCTCCCTACCATTGCCCCCTCCTCTTCTACTCTTTCTTCTTCCTTTCCTCTGTTCCACATGTCGCCCGACCCTGCTGTGGTACCCACACTGTGCTAAGCACGCACGCGTGCCATGCTCGCACCCCGGCCTCGTCGCCTATGCACACGCATGTACAACCCACTCCCGCAGCGCGCAATGAACCCATGCCATGCCGCCCGCCATGCCCGTGTGCATTGCCTTCCCTTGTTGAGCACCAGTGCCGCAACGACCGGCCGCGCCCGCCGCCCTTGGGTTGTGCCACCTTCCGCTGCGGGTGCACAAGCCCCTCAGCTATTTAAGCACCTCGGGCTCGCTCCCATGCTCCCCTCCCCCTCTCTTCCCCCACCTCACCATTGCTCCTCCCAAGTCCAGAGCACACGCCTGCACACCACATATATGCGCTAATCGTCACCTCCCCTCATTGTTTCTAGCTGCCCCAATGAATCTCGGTTGAAGCTATTCACGTCAATATGCATTCCCAAGGATCCTCCCCCACTTCCCCTCGATTAATTTCTTAACTCTGTAGGAGCCCGCCGGCGCCCTCTTCTTCCCTGCCTTCGGCTGTCACCGCCTCCATCGACGCCATTTTCTTTCTGGCGCCTCTCTCTTCGATTCACTCCTTAGGGAGCACCCCCACGGTGTTCTCTAGCTCCTCCTACCACCGATTGGAGCTCTTCTCCCTAGCTCGCCGCCACTGACGGCTTGCCCTTGTTGCCCCCGGGCTCACGCCGCCGGCCTACCTCGCCTCCTCTTCGACCACACCATCGCTACCAGTCAGTCCCCTACACCCCCTCGTGCCCATGCTCCTCTCCTTTGTCTTCCCCTCATACCAGGGATGTGCCGCCATGTTTGGCCCCGATGCCAGTTCGTCCAAACCACCATCGGCCATCCCTTGGTTCCACCCGACTTGAGCTACTGTCTCCCTTGGCCTCCTTACCTCCTAGGCGATCCATTTTTGCTGTCAACTCTGCCTCCCCGACCGCCCCTCGCCACTGTCGCCGCCCACCGTGCACCCCTGCATCCCCTGTTCTGCCCTCTGCTCCTCTGTTTTCTCTACGTGGCTGCCATTGCCTCTCTCTCATACATATGACATGTGGGCCCAATTCAATGAATGGCAGCCAATACATGTCACTAGTATCTAAATCTCATGCGATCAGTTTGAATTCAATGTTTAAGAAATACTAAAGTGGAAATTTGACAAAATATAAGTTATAAACAAAAATAAGAATAAAATTGGAATTATTAAATTATAATAAAGATATTAGATAGTTAATTTTGGTCAATTGCATGGATTAGCAAATTAAATATCATATTAAAATAATTAGTGTAAGAGTAAGCCATATAAAAGTAATCAAATTATTCTTATGTCTCAGAAATCATTAGGGTCTTTCCTCATATAGTACTTAATTAATACATGTGGTTAATTTGAATGTCAAACCACTAATATTTAAATTGTAAATACACTATTTGAATAACAGATTATCTTAAATATAATTAAATGATTCTAAAAATAATTAGGATGTCATTAATATTTATCTCAATTCTAATTGCTAATTAGAGACATTATTGATTTATACAACTTTGTGTAAATGACAATTAAGTTAAAAAAAGGTAATTAACCAATATGTGTTTGCCATCTAAATTAAAATACAAATTTGAATTAGAAGCCTTGATAAAAAAAATATAATATTGCCTAAATAATAATCATTCTATCTTTATCTCTGGAATTAAAATCATCGAGATAATTAAGAATAATTAATATACCAATAATTCAAAGGCACAACCTTAAAGGAGAACCCTATTAAAATATAACTCTTTGTTTCATAAGTCTAACCTAACTCATGGAACTTTCTTAATAAATATAAAATAATACAAGGAGTCTTTAAATTAAAGATCAAGCCATCATATCCACAATCGGCTATGTCTAGCCATGTCCGAATCTGAAGTAGAATATTTCTATGAATAGTTCTTCATCTTCCATCCTTCTTTGATTGCCTTCCCGGCAGAGCTTCTCCGCCATTTTTCCTTTCGCTCAAACTTCATTTGATCTTATCGAACACCCCACATTCGCAAAACCACATCTCATATCATCAACTTAAACCTTTTACAACTCAACCAAGTTTATTTTGGATTTATTTGGATCTTTTGAAGTTCATTTGGATTTCGATTGTTTATCGCGTAATTAGAATTTGGAGTCTCACAGATGCAAAAATTCATGAGACTAAGACCCAGATAAAGAAGAAAACCAGGAGTTCCAAGATCATTGACTGAGAAGACTTTGAGTAAGATCAAGACTGTGGCAAATTGACTGAGGCAAGTCATCACTTTGATCATATTGTGCCTACCTTTTAAATGCAAGTTATTTTATTGAAAAGTATGAAAATGCATGCTTTACTTTATTATGCAAATTATATTTGCATTAGCTCATAGTTAATTTCCTATGAATAATTACTTAATTATACTCTACTCCTTGGCTTTGGACATAAATACTTTTCATCCTAGGAATTTAATGGTAACTATACTAATTATAAGTTATATCTAAGTGCCATGCTTAGCCTTACTTAGATACTTAGGGGCATTAATTTTCTGGATATCATTTCAAACTTGTTTTAAAAAGTCAATTGTGGGAAGTGACTAGTATGTTGAACTTGGATATTTTATGCTCCTAAAGCCCTAAAATTTATTTACATATCTTGGTGGATGTTAAGAGGCGTTGATACGGTTAAAGCACGAGAATGTATGATTTGTAGTATTACCGCCCAGATAGCTAATAAATCTTGTGATGACTTTTCAATATAAAACAGTGTAATCACAAGTCTATAATGGGTATGACCTGGCTAATTAATTTGCATCGATCCAATGTGGGTTGTGCCATTTGGTGGAACACGGGTTGAGAAGCATGGTTGGAAGCCTCCGTGCGGCACAAGAGGGGTCCTTCAGAGCGGGTGGTTAAAAACCCAAGATGGTGGAAATCTTAGCAGGTGTGACTCTATTGGGAAGATACATTGTAAAGACTTTGTGGTGATCTTTTTGATTCTCATGTCTAAGGAAATATATGAAACATAACAAGTTGATTATCTATTATGGGTAAAGTGTACGACCTTTGCAGAGTGAAAACTGTTCGAGCAACTGTGCCCACAGCCATGAGCGCGCATAGGAACTTACTCAAGTTAGCGTCTATTTATAAAATGATCTTTGTGGTTGAGATGAAAAACATAAAGGATAGTAGGAACCCAGACTTTGATTTGCCCTGAGTGGTCGGACCCCAGTGATTATATAGTGTGATTGAGACCCAAAAAACAGTTATAACATATAGTAGTTGGAATCATGCTTTGTAAAAGGTGGATGGTATTTGTAACACCCCATTTTCAAAACCTGGCATTATGAAAATTTTCAAATCTATGTTAATGAAATTAAAAGGCTTAATTCTCAGCTTTGTTGTTCTTGTGCTTTTCAAAAAGAAAGTTTATAAAATGTAAAAATATTCTAAAATGAAAACCTTGTTTTATTTCCAAAGAAGAATTTCAGAGTAACCTTTTAAAAACTAGAAACTGAAATTATCTACAAAAATTAGCAAATCTCATAGAAGGAAAAATTATGTTTAATATCCTAAAAGAGGGAAGGGGGAAAATGGAATGTTAATAAAAGAAAACCCCCCAAATCATTCCTGGCCGCCCATCCTTTTGCCCCTTCAATCCCAGCCGCCCATCTCCCTCACCCCCCTGGAGTCAACACTTCTTCCTCCTCCTACCCGCGGCGCCCCTCCTCCCTCTGCCGTTGTCGCCGCTCGCCATCCTCCCCTCAACCAACCGCGTCGGCTATTGAATGCCATGCCGACAACCTCGTCTTCAGCGCAGCTCCTCGTCTTCTGCACCCGACAGCGGCAGCACCCCGGACACGCCTCCCCGCCCTTGTTTTCAGCTCCGCCCCGCCATGCACGTCGCTCGTCGGCCCCACCTGTGCGCTGCGCCGCCGTGGTACGCCCTGGTCATGTCGGCGTCGCTCAATTGCCCTCTGCACCCCGCCTCCCCTTGTGGCCATCGGGCCAAGCGGCACTCCCCGCTTTTACCCGCGACACGACGCGCTACGGAAGCTGCGGCCGCACTTTGGCCGCACGGCGATGACGCCCCGCACGCTCGGCGCCATGCCGCTTTGCCCCGGCTTCACGCTTCTCTTCCCCGGCTCTATATAAGGCGCTGGAGTTTTGCCACACCACCCCACCGTAGCCACCAGAGGAACCCGCTCCGCCGCCTTCCCTGTTGTGTGTGCCGACGGCAAACCCCGCCGCCAAGCGCCGCCGGTCGACATCCGGGCCTCTTGAGCCTCTCCCCACACTCATCCCCACCCTCTCCCTCTCCTTCCCCGCTTAATCGGGTTGTCCTCCAGTGCAGGCCGCCGGTGAGGCTATTTCTCCCCCAACACCGGCGCCGGGTCTTCACGGGGGAAGCGTTGCGCCTCGGGCCAATTCGCCGCGCGTAGAGCACCTGTTGGGCCCCAGGAACACGACCCCCACCTCGCCGAACCCCGCCGCCCTCCCCAGCGAGCCGCTGCCGTCTTCCCCTTCATCGCCGAGCACGCCTCCGCTGCCAGCCCACTCGGCTCCACTCCGGCCGCCGCCTACACCCTAGGTGAGTTCCCGGAAGCTTGAGGATGCTTCGTTACCGAGCAATCGAATTTTTATGGCTCGAGCCACTGGCGTCCTTCTCCCCTTGTCTCCGCCGCCGCCTCTCCCGCCGTCGCCCTCCGCCCGGCCAAGTCCGGCCGACCCCGGCCAATTACTCCCTCCCCAAGACACGCACCATGTCGGGCAAACCGTTTTTGCCGGCGCCGCCGCCGGCCAGCTCTGCCCCCTTGCGGTCGGGAAGAGGCAGAGGGGAAACGCCCATTGCCTTAACGCCCAGCTCAATGTCTTAAGCCGACCAAGCAAGAGGTGTTAATGAAGCCCATTAAGTGCGGGCCCGCCTGTCAGTACGAGGCATCAGTGAACCCGAGCACATTTACTTCCCCCCTCGGGCCCCACCTGTCAGCGGCACAGCCCTCTCTCTCCTTTTTTATTTTCTGGATTTTCCTAGAAATGAAACTTTGAAAGGCCATAACTTTATAACCATAACTCCAAATTTAATGAAACCAATTTCTAAATTTTTTTTCTAAAATCAAGATCTATCTGTTGGTTCTGTTTTGGTTCAGTTTTGAGCTAATTTGAGGTTGATTTTATTTTTGTTTGGTATTTATTTGCTTTTGTTCTTTTTGTTGTTTTTTCGGTTTGATCCCCTGAGTAGAGTTCGAGGACGCGAGCGAGCCCCAGTTCGAAGAGCACAAGACCCTCAAGCTCTCGAACCAGGCGAGTCAATACTTTGATCATTTTGCACCTATATTTCATGTGAAACTATGTTCATTTAAATTATAAAAATCTGCATGCTTTACTTTATATACAAGTGTATGTCACTCTTAAGGTAGCTAACAACCATATGTCTACCCAATATTAAGATACCCCACCAGTAACATTTGAACTCACGTGATCCTTGTCACCCTAGGGATAAAATAAAGCTATGATAGTTATAAGTCATAATACTGCCATGCTGGTCATGTCAAGTCCAGGGCACTAGTGGCTCTGATAATCATTCTTTACTCATGGAAAACTAGTTTTGGGACAGTCATGGGATGTACGTGGCTGAGTATTTATGTTAAATTGTGATATGCTTCTCAAAACCCTAAAAATCTGCTAAACCTGTCTGGGCGGGGGGTAAGAGTGGTTGGTGCGGAAGTAGCACGAGAACCCGTGGTTTGTGGTAAGAACCGCCTGGACAGATTAAGGACTGAATCTTGTGATGACCTCCCGGTGTAAAACAGTACAACCACAAGTCTATAATGGGTACGACCTAGCTGATTAACTTGCAAAGGTTTAGTTTGGATACCACCAGTGGTAAGTGGGTGCCAGGGTGTACTGGTTACTCACAGTGAGGCACATGGATTTACTGTACTCGCACGGCGCAAGAGGGGGCTTCTGACTGTGGTGGATGTAACCCTTCAGCGGTGAAACCTCAGCGGGTGATGTCTGGCTAGATCGGAGTAAGGTAAAGGCTTTGTGATAAATTATCTGGGTCTCATGCCTAAGGAAGCATGTTGGATATTAAGATAATTCATCTCTTGTGGTGAAAGTGTACAATCTCTGCAGAGTGTAAAACTATTCGAATAGCCGTGCCCACGGTCAAGGGCGGACATGGGAACTCGAGTTAATTCTATTTCAAAACCTTTGAGGTTGGGAATAAGACAACTATCAGGTGGATGTAACCTGAGTTTGGTAATTTTTCCTGGAGGGATGTACTCCAGTGTTGGTAATAAGGTGGAAGTAACCTGCTACTCAAAATTTAGCATTGGTGGATGGAACCATGAAATTGGTGGATGGAACCTACCCCGCTATAATTACTGCACAATTTCAAACTCCTTAAGCCATGTGTTGTAAAATGCTAAGTCATAGGAATTTTAAATATGATTATTCCAAAAGCCGCTTTAAGCAAATAAAAGAACCCGAGCCATCCTTATTTAGCCTTGCATCTATAATTATATGCATTCTGTGTGTTGGCTCGCGGAGCACGGTTGTTTGTGCTCATTCTCGCTCTTAACCCCCCTTTTAGAAGCTGTGAATCAAGAGCACTACGCCTACCATGAGGATCAGGATGCCGAAGGCAATGGAGATGGTGGATTTTAGATTAGGCTTCGGTAGTTTTGCCTCTCGCCTTAGCCCAATTGACCAGGCTAGTTTTGGTGGGTGCATCCGTTATTAGTCAGGTCTCTCATTAATAGCGGTAGTACTCAGGTTGACCCAGTCGCTTGCCTGTGACGAGTTGTGCCCCTACGCTTATGTACGTTTCTGCTTCCGCTCTTTATGTGATGTAAGACATTGGCCTGACGGCCCTATTGTAACCTCGACCCGATGCGGTCTATTTGAACTCTGGTATTGTAATGTATGGTTTTGTCGTGTATGAAATGATGCAGCATTGTATCTGTGAGCATTATCTACTGATCCAGGGAATAATGCAGTGTTATCACAGAGGATTCCAGGTAGCAAACTCGGGGTCCGACAGTATTGCACACTCTTACATCCTTTAAAAGTATGGTTTAGTTAAAATGATAGGTCATAGTAATTTTCTATATTTGTATCGCAAATGAAAGAATCATAAGCCTTCATTTGTTCAGCTGGCATATATTATTAATGTATTCTGTATGGTGGCTTGTTGAGTACCTTTGTACTTATTCTTACTCAATTATTATTATTTAGTAAGTAAGAGGGAAAAAATCAAGCTCCGTAATCATCTAAAGGAGTTGACAGAGCTAGTCTAAGAGGACGGCAGTTTGTGTGCATTGAAAGTGGCAGGATTAACGGCCATGCAATTGCAAAACTACAAATGCCATTGGCATATACTTTTTGTCTTTTGGCTTCGGCTTCTCCGAAAGCCAAAACAAATGCGACGGCTTCTTCTAAGCAGCTTCACTTTTTGGCTTTTGGCTTTAGCTTCTCCAACTGCTAAGTTTCATCCAAGTTTTATTTCAAATTTCAGCTATGTAAGGGTTTTAATTTCGAGTTTGTATGGAAATCACATTGATAGTTTCCTTTTATTTTCCATTTTGAATATCTTTTTTGTGTTTTTTGTATTTAATTTCAAATCTCTATTTTAGGTTAGATTTCCAATATAAATGCAACTGCTAATTTTCATCAAATTTATATTCCAAGTTTCATATATGTAGTGCTTTTTATTTCAAGTTTGTACAAAAATCACATTGCTAATTTCTACTTATTTTTTTAATCCGAATTTTTGTTCTTTTTTATTTAATTATGAATATCAGCTTTAGGTTAAAATTTGAATATAAATCCAATTGCTAATTTTCATCTAATTTTTATTCTGAATTTCAGTGGTTTTTATTTGGAGTTTGTATGAAAACCATATTTGTAATTTTATTTTGTTTTTCAATCCGAATTTCTCTTATACTTTATTGTTATTTTTATTTAACTTCAAATCTCAATTTTAGGTTAGAATTCGTGTACAAATCGAAGTGCTAATTTTCACCTATTTTTTATTCTTGATTTTAGGTATGCAAGGGTTTTAATTTGTAGTCCATATGAAAATCATATAGCTAATTTCCTTTTTTTATTCCGAATTTCTATTATTTTTTATTGTCCTTGGCATGGACACTTTCTTTTAATAAACTGAGTTTGTATATTTTTGGATTGTACTTCATAAACTTACGTTTCCAGTTTAGGCTGAATTTGTACGTGAATCTAGCTGCTAATTTTTATTTGACTTTATGTTATTTTTTTTATTGTACTTGACATGGACCCTTTCTTTTAATCTAAATTTTATTTTATTTTATTTTGAATTTCAGTTTTTTGTTTGAATTTTAGTTTCTATTGTACTTGATATAGACTCCTTCTTTTAATGTAAATTTAATTTTTATCCAGCTGGTAATTTCACCTAATTTTTATTCCAAAATTTAGTTATGTAGTGGTTTTAATTTGGTGTTTATACGAAAATTATATTGCTAATTTAGTTTTAATTTGGAATTCATATGAAAATTATATTGCAAATTTCCCTTTTATTTTTAAATCTGAATTTATGTTACTTTTTTTAATTTCAAATCTCTGTTTTATGTTAGAATTTGTATATAAATTTAACTACTAATTGCTACCTATTTTTTATTCTGAATTTCAGCTATGTAGTGGTTTTTATTTGGGGTTCGTACGAAAATCACATTGGTAATTTCCTTAATTTTTCAATGCAAATCTTTGTTTGTTATTTTTAATTTAAATTTTGAGTCTCAATTTTTAGTTAGAATTGATATGCAAATCTAACTACTAATTTTCATCTAAATTTCATTTTGAATTTTGGCTTTGCAGGGTTTTAATTTGGAGTTCGTATGAAAATCAAATAGCTAATTTTTATTTCAATTTTTTATTTTGCTTGGCATGGACTATTTTTTTTAATCTAAGCCATTATAACTCATATCCGCTAGATAAATGGTTAGATATTTTCTTTAAATAATAGTATCCAATGGTTGCTATAATTTAAGTTGGTTAGGGTCAACAAGATTAAGGGTAAGATATTTTGCTTTTTTGTTTAGAATTTTTAGCATATTTCTTCTTTTCTTATTAGCAGCTCCAACAGATACAAATAGTAGAGCCATACCGCTGCTGGTTGGACGGCAGCTGAATTTGTAGAGTTAGAACTTAAATTCCGCACGAATTCACCGCTCTTTCGGCCCAACTCACACGTACGTCTACGTACGTATACCGCAACCGGCAAGTGTTAGAACTTGGCCATACTCGCTACGCTATACGAATCGAGGTCCTGACCGTGCCATCGATCGGACTCGCGAATCATGCTCGATGCATATGGCAGTTGCATTTTGCAGGTACCACGACGACGGCCAACCTAGCATGTGACGCATTCGTCCTTTCCGTTACAATTCAATACGTACCTTCATGCTTATTGATTTGGATACCCGTTGGTAGGTACATACATACATAAATACATACGTACGTGTACGACCGTTCACTAGTGCCTTCCGTTAAGGTACACTCGTACGCTCGCTTCACTCTTCAGAGATCGACCATGCATTATTGTCAGCAGTAGGTTGCGTACTAACGTACAAAGCATGCTTGCATCCACTTGCTCCTAATTTGTACATGGAGCAGTACAAGAACTTCATGAACAAGACATGAGACGCAGGAACAAGCTGGCTCATCTCGACTTCTTCTCTCTCTCTCTCTCTCTCTCTCTCTCTCATTTTTGCAATTGAGAAGCAAGCGATGAATGATGCAATAGGACACAGATCGCACCAGCCATTGAAAGTAGAAAAATATGTATGTATGCACACTGCGATGAATTGGCATGGACGCATGATTAAGCAGGGGATGACTGACCGGATCGGATGACCCTTTTTGGTTGGGCCTTTCCCTCCTTTTTAATTTCCTTTTTATTCATGCATGCATGCATGTTTTGATGCAAGCAAGCTAGCCAGCTTCTTTGCCTGTTCCAGACTGCTTTTCTTGCTCTTTCCCTAGTCTCTCCAGGAGAAATGAAAGAAGAGGTTGCAAATGAAATCCTTGTGCAGGAGTGGTGTTATCCTTCTTTATCTTACTTTCTTTCTTGGTCCAATTGGTCGCTTTGAATGGGACCATGCATGTGTTGTTGTGAGGAGGGTGACCAATTGATCACTACTCTGAAATTGGGCGGCCGAGATGGCGCCTAACCGCTCCAAAACGGCATCATCTTTTGGCTTCTAAAATTCAGCTTTTTTTTTTTGCTTTTTTAGTTCTTCTTTTTTCCTTATTCGTTTGCATTGTCCTAAAAGATTTAGCTACATTTTTTTGAATTTTGTAACCTTTCTTATTTTTTAACTTATAAAAAACTAACAATCGCTAAGGTAAATATTCCTTACATAAAAAAGCCAACAGCCCGGGCTGTCAGCCCTTCGGAGCAAATCGACTTAGCCCTTTTTGGAACGGAGGAATTCGGGAGGACCTTTACCAGACTTTTGCACTCATCTCTGTAAAACTCCTGAAAATAATTCATGTGTTCTGGAGGCCTAAATCCCTCACGGTAATTTTAAGAGGTAAAAGGCTAAAATCTTTATTAATTGGAGGCTCCTTTAGAAGCCCTCACATCACTTTTAAGAGGTAAAAGGCTAAAAATGCTCACAATAATCAAAAAATAAAAAATTAGCTAGAAATTCCCACGTTGATTATATTGTAGCGAAAGGGGAAAAAATATTGAACATAGAATTCTTAGGCTACACCTACCTGGTACGTACAATAGAAAAATAAAGATACTTAACATGCCGCAATTACGTAAAATAGTTAGCTGCCCAAGTCCGGATACAACTCCGCTAAAAAAAAGCCCGGATACCACTCAAATTGTAGAATTTTTTTGTACGGATAATCCATTTTTTATTCAAAATTACAGAAATATACCTGCAAGAAAATTTTTTACAAGAATAGGCTCCAGTCGCCTAATGGTTGGGCGACTGGAGCCTTTCGCCCAACCATTGGGCGACTTCATGAAAGTCGCTCTACCCTCGAGCGACTGCATCCAGTCGCCCAACCATTGGGCGACTTTCATGCAGTCGCCCAATAGTTGGGCGACTGCACTCAGGACCCCGTGAATGTTTTAAATTTTGTCAATTTTCTAGTTTTAAACTGGTAAAAAATTTGCTGAAGTTGTAATAAAAGTTTATGTTCATTGTATGTTGTAGGTGTGTAAAAAATTTTGGGAAACTTTTTTTAGAAACAAATGACCATAGAACAATTGGTACATACGATGGTAAGTGATATTTTGATGTTACTGAGAATTTGGAAAGTGCATCAAACCTTCGCCAAAAATAGTGAAAATTGGTGGAGCTGTTCTTCATACATCCAACAGCCTCTAGAAAAATTTTTGAGCAATTGCGGCCACGGGATCAAAAGTTATAGCAGTTTCAGTCTGTTTCGACACACCTTCAAGAAATGGGCGTAACTTTTGCATACGGTGTCCGTTTTCGACGTTCTTGTACTCGTTGGAAAGCTAACGACGAGCCCGATCTAACAAAAATGACCGGCTTGTGCCCGTCGCCCTCCAAGACCCCGAAAATCGGTCATCTTTGAACTTAAACATACGTCGTAAGTTTTTGGTTTCTGTTTTTGCCCTTTTTCTTGGTCTTCCTTTCGAAATTTGGATTTTGCTTCAACTGAAAAGTTGTAGATCTCGTCGAAACCTTTTAAATGAGTATATATAAGCCATATACAATTTTGCTATTTTATCTTTTCAGACTAATTGTTTATATTACATCGGTATATAAAACTTGTGATAGAGAGTATTATAGACGGTTTGTATGTAGAACCGTCTGTGATAATCTGACCGCTGAGCCTATCGATCCTTCTCAACCCAATCCTAGCCCAGAGACGAATTCTCAATAACATCAAAATATCATTTACCATCGTATGTACCGATCGTTCTACGGTCAATCGTTCCTAAAAAAAATTTTCCAAAATGTTTTACACACCTACAACATACAATGAACATAAACTTTTATTACAACTCCAGCAGATTTTTTACCAGTTTAAAACTACAAAATTGAAAAAAAATTTAAAACATTCACGGGGTCTTGAGTGCAGTCGCCCAACTATTGGGCGACTTTCATGAAGTCGCCCAATGGTTGGGCGAAAGGCTCCAGTCGCCCAATTATTAGGCGATTGGAACCTATTCTTGTAAAAAATTTTCCCGGGGGTATATTTCTGTAATTTTGAATAAAAAATGGATTATCCGTACAAAAAATTCTCAAATTGTAAACTCACGTCTAATCTACTGTGTTCACAATGGGACAAAATTAAAGGAACAGAGCATGCCTGCAGGCTTCAGCCTAACCAAACACGAATCAAACTGAAACTCCATCTAATTTGATGCAATCTTTGTTCTCTATGTTTACTAATTGGAGGCTCCTCTAAAGGCCTCAAGATACATGTTGATTTTAGGTGGTCAAAAGAAATAGATTCTCACATTAGTCGAAGAAAATAAAAAAGACTAGAAATTCACACATTAATTCCATGTCCTCAAGAAAAAAACTACAGAATAAAAAAAAACTACAGAATTCTAAGTTACTACATAAGAAGATAATATGTGGGAATTGGTCGGCGCAACAAATAAACAGTCAAGCTCCCTTGCGCTATATGCTGATTGCTGTAGTAGGGGCGTTCCGGCTTAAGATGATTATTTTTTACCTTCTTTCTAAACTGCATCAAATGCTAATCCAAATAACCGAAAGAACATGGAGGATAAACAAACCCTGCATTGGTCAAAGCGAAATCTTTCGTAAGGCATCCCTGTACTCTAGTTTGAAACTAAAATTATCCTATATAAACAATATTCTCCTATATAAACTAACGATATTAATATTCACAAATATCTAAATAATTTAGCTCGCGCGATGTACGGTCCATGACTAGTTAATCCTGGTCACGATCATGAAACTTTTGATCCAAAAAGTTGCACGATCGATCACGGCCGGTTCTCTTTAATTTCTTCCCCGCTAGGCCCTGTTCGGTTAGGCTAAAAAACCGTGACTTATAGTTGAAAATGTGCTGTAGCTGGCTGAAATTTTACTATAGCTGAAGGTGGTTTTTTTTAATGTAATTAAATTTAAAAGAAATTAAAAATAAAAAATATATTAGCTTATCTCGGACAATGCAAACGAATATAGGGAAAAAAGAACCGGCAAAAAAGCTCAAAAAAGGCGAAAAAAATCGGAAAAAAAACTAAATTTATAAATAGTAAAAAATAAATCAGAAACCAGAAGCTGAAGCTCAAGCACCCATGAAGAGATGGCTGCCCTTTTACTTCGAGTGATCATGTGTGCATTCAAGCGCTAGCTAGCCTTGGCATGGGCGGCCTGTTCGTTAGTCCACGCTGGCCATGCCTGCCTATAGTTTCCAGGCTTCTGTAGTACTCCCTCGCTCATAAACATATTATGATAAAAATTAGTTATCAAATTTATGGTTTGAAAACTGTATCGATATCTAAAACAACGTATATTTATGATGGGAGGGAATAGCTTAATTAGGCCTAGTTCAAATACTACTCCACATAGCTTTATTTTAACATTGGGGGGGCGCATTAACATAAATATGGTAGCACCACTTGGGCAATCTAGTTTGTGCTTTAAGTTAGCCATTGAGCGATCGATGGATCGAGCTTTACATGGCCGGCCCTACCGATTGATTAATTGATGGAATCAACAAATGTCGTACATAATCACCATCCTGATATATGGGGGTGATCGGTTGGACTGAAAGCTGAAGGTTTATGGCTGAAAACACTGTAGCGGCTAAAAAAATTATTGTAGCGGCTGATGAAGGTACTGTAGCGGCTGAAAGATAGTACTGTAGTAGCTGAAATGATGTAAGTAATGCTGAAATAAGCTGAGACTTGAGGACGCAATATTTTTACATGTACTAGTGACGTTAACCACAAAAATGACGACATTCATTTGAGCGAATTTCCTGTTGCAACAATTTCATATGACACGACATAAGAGCGAACAACTGCATGAAACATACAAGGGACTTCTAGGAGCTCTAAACCACGAGGGACGATGCTATGAAGTCATGTGTGATGGTCATGAGGTCAGCGCTCGCGGCATCAGGCAGCCCGGACGGGTGGTATGCGGGCGCTGCCATGTTGGCGGGAGGCCCCGCGCCAGACTGGGCGTCGATGATAAAGTTGTGCAACGCCATGCAAGCTGTGATGATTTTGCATTGCCCACGATCCTTGTACATCGGAATCTTCTCCAGAATGCGCCATTTTCCCTTGCACATGCCAAACGCACGCTCGACGGCGTTGCGCAACTGCGAGTGACGGTGGTTGAAAACCTCGTGCATCCCCCGCAGATCGCTACCATTGATGAAGGCGGGTAAATGGTACCGCGTGTTGCGGTATGGCGCTAGGTAACCCAACCGGTTGGGGTAACCGAAGTCGACCAGGTAGTATTTGTCTGCAACAAAAAATATTGGTTAGTATATGACTCCGAAAGCATGTATTATTCGGATATAAAACTGGCATACAACCTTGGGGGGTGTGGGAAGCGGTCACCGTACTTGTCCATTGTGTCCTGTAGGATCCGAGCGTCGTGCACCGACCCCGGCCACCCGGCACACACAAATGTGAAGCGACAGTACAAGTCGCAAATGGCGAGAACATTTTGACTAGTGAAGTCTTTCCTGTTGTAATACCGTGCCCTCTCGTCATTTGAAACAATGACTTCGATGTGAGTGCCATCAATAGTTCCTATGCAATTGTGGAAGTGCGAAAATCTAGGGTGTTGTAGCCTGGGGTGCACCACCTCGTACGTCGGATCTAAAGGTGCGATTATGTCTACCGCTAATGACACCACACTTGTAAGCACATCGTGGAACCTCTTCGAGATAGTTCTCGTAGAGTGCTCGAATCGGTTCGTAGCTTGGCGCTGCGATTGGTGTGATCCGCAAGTCCACAAAAATAAGCCTAGTGCTTCCGTCGAGCACATTTCTCGTTCTGAGCGAAGACCGTAATTTCCAACAAGCCTATCATGCAACGCGTGGAAAACATTTGGCCGCATCCTGAACATGTCGAGGCATCGGCGGCTGTCCGCTAGTTGTGCCGATACCCACTGCAACCCAGTAATTCCAGGCATTGGTGGGACCTGACCGGCCTCTTCGTCATCGTGTGTATCGTCGTCGTCTGTATCATCGTCGTAGTAGATGGCAGCCGCTACAAGCATCTTTGGGAAACAGCTGTCGGCGTCTGCCATCACTGCACACACATGACAATAGCACATATCAGCAATCGGCATAAATCACGGCAGCAGCAACAGCAGGTTGCAATCTGCAGTAGTAAATCACGGCAGCACCAACAGCATGCAATCGGGCATAATAGCATGCAATCGGGCAACCTGAACAACATTAATACAAAGTTCAACCGACAACAAACAATATGACATAAGGTTCAATACAGCAAGATCCATACGGTAGCATAATAAAAAGTTCAATACACCAGGTGCATGCACATAACAATATGGCTAAACACTCAACCAACAACGCTCAACAATATGGCTAAACACTCAACCAACAACGCTCAACAATATGGCTAATCACTCAACCAAGAACACGCAACAATATGACTAAACACTTAACGAAGTACGTACTCCTCACATCTTATCTCGGTCGTTCCTGGCACGCTCGATCCACCGAGGCGACCCTCACTCGTGGTCATGCAGGCGAAGCTGTGGCGGCACTGGGGATTCATCAAAAGTTGCGAAGCGTAGTAGTGCTCATCGCTTCCTTCGCGCGCACCTGCTTCTACCACCAGTCTCATCAATCGCTGGAAGTCTTCCCTTTTGGGGTCTAGCGTAGGGGATGTCACACTCGTGCCAGAGCCGTGGCTTCCGGACCGGAGGCTCAGCTCTGCTTCATAAAGCTCAAGCATGCGCTTGAAATGCACGTCATGTTCAGTGCGCTTACTTGCGCGACCGCTGCTCGGGTGCAATGGTGCAGGGCATGGCCTCTTGCTCCCGAAAGAACGCCACGACGCACCGCTGCCATGGCTTTGGAAGGGGGGAGGCATGCTGCTGCCAGGGGTCTGCAAAGGAGAAGGCATGCTGCTGCCCACTCCTGCTGGGCTGTCGTCGAGGTCGTCAATGTCGACGTCGCGGTCATCCACCCCCGGGACGAATGCGTACTCGCTCGTGGTGGTGGTGTTTCCGAACACGACTTCTAGGAGGTCCTCGTTTCTGTCGACAATGGCCCTGAACTTCTTCATCTCGGACATTCCCTACAATGCACGATGTCATATCACCGGTGTAATGCGAGATGCACCGCACTTCAAAATCGATACTTACTCGACCCGCAGCTGCCCACCAGTCGTCACTCGCATCAATGTTGCCTGTCGATGGATCGACCCCAAGGCCCGTGGCACGAAGTTTCAAACTTTTCCATTTATTGTAATCACGAGAAAGTTGCTCCCATTTGTTCTTCATCTGTTTACTTGTGTACTTCAACCCAGTTCGTTCCTCAAATTTGCGGAGAAGGTTCTGCTTGCCCTACATGTTCAAGCGTGAGAACGGCCGGTTGTGTGCCTCCACCTCCTCAGCGCATACTTGCAGGAACACGTCCGTAAACTCATCGGTCCACATCGCCGGCGCCATCTGCAGGCAAGGCAAGCATCTCAGCCTGAACAATGTTGTAATTGTAACTTGAAGAGTTCAGCAAACCGTAATGTTTAATGTGTATATCCACCACATACAGTTCATGTCATCTTGCTTCTCTCTGTAGCTAGCTGAAACAGTGCTCACCTACTTCGTTTTATCAACAACGTACCAAACCCTAATGGTTAATGTCTATAGTCAAACTTAACTGGGTAGGCACTAGCTAAAAGATTTGCAATAATACCAACCAACGGATTTTGAATTCTTGCAACTCTTACATTCTAACCAATGATGCTATTTGCCTACTATGCTACTAGAAAGTGAAATACCAACTATCTCGACATTTGGAATATGCAGGACAAATCGGAAACCCCATTGAAGCTATACATTTTCAGCAGCAAGCATTTCCAATATCATAAGGAATGCAGGACTCGCCGCTTTCACAAAAATCTTGGCATGCCAACTTCAATTCGGGCTCAGGAACAATATTACAAATATAAACATCACATATGAAGTGTCTGACTGCAAGCCCAGAGCACAAAGGGTGTAGAGGTAGCAATCCATCACGTACTACATGCAACAACAATCCCTTCCAATTCCAATGTCCAACCCATTCCGAACCATTCCAACCTTGCAAATTCCTAACCCTAATTCCTACACATGGAACAAACCGGGCTCCCCAAATTCGTAAACCGTAACCACCAAATCACATGGAGGTGCAATACTAGCACAAGACATTATGTTTTTCCGGTTTTGCAACCCGTACCATGTCATCAACCTTGCTACTTTTGTTTGCCTATGACCATACCTCGACACGGCGGTCGTTGCTACGCAGAGGCGGGGGGGGGGGGGGGACTCGGCCGGAGCTTTAAGCGGGGCCGCTTGTTCGCGAGTGGACACACGCCGGACTGCGCTCTTGGGCCCTCCCTTCGTCGGAGGAGCCGGCGAAGGCCGCCCTTACTCGGCGAATGCACGGGGACGGCGACAGCGACCTTGCACAGGGACCTTGCACGGGGACGGGGACGGCGACGCGGAGCTTGCACGGGGACGGCCCGGCGGCCTTGGGGATCCGCCGCGGGAGTAGGTCCCCGCGGATCTGCGTGCGCTGCCTCGGGAGGCCGCAGCGGAGGGGCACGGCCACGGAGGTGGGACGGCTGGGGGGAGGGGCGACCTGGGCACCGGCGATTCGGTCGCCACGCCGGCCGGCGGGGGGCGGATAGGCGGCACTCGCTGGTGGCGGCGACCGGGCGGGCGCATTCCAGATTGATTTGGGGGAGAGTCGGTCGCAGGCTTACGCATCCCGCTTCATACACTCCCAACTTCCGTCGGTGGCTTCGCATGGAGCGGCCGGCTTCGCCTGCAAGCTACGGCTTCGGCTTCAGTCACTGTAGCAGCTCCAAAAAAACCTGCAGCCCGCAGCCACAACCCAGTTGATCGCGCCCTATGTTCGATATGTATGGCATCGAGATGAGATATGATCATCCGAAGAAGAAGAATAAGAAGAAGATATGATCACTCGCGATCACAAGAAGAAGAAGAAGAAATGATCACTCGCGATCACAACAAGAAGAAGAAATGATCACTCGCGATCACATTGGATGGGCCGTACGTGCATCAAAGATGGTCAACACTCGTACAGCAACGTGACCTAGCTAGTAGAGAAAGCAACGAAACCCTACACGACGAAGGCCAGGGCTCTGCGTGCATAGCATGTTCGCATCTGTTTTTTGGCGTGAAAAAATGCGCTTGCGTTTGTTCCTGGAAAGTCCAACTCGTCTGCATGTCCGAAGTTTGGGCCTATTTTTTTCTATGACCTATAACTTTTGATTACGATTTATTAGTCTGATAAATAATGATTGTTAAAAGAAATCGAAACTAAAAGGCTATCAAAAAGTAAAAAATGCCTTTACCAAATATGATCTATTAATTTGCTTCGCTTCTTTTGTTGAATTGCTCAGCAGTACACGCACGAATTACCAACAAGGCCTACCAACATGACGTTACGCTACCACTAGACTTGCTTCCCAACAGAGATTAGCTGGGTCATAGCTGATCGATTGATCTTGCAAGAGTTGGGCCCAAGGGTGAGCTGCAGATCATATGTATACTTTGCGTGTGTTGTTTTTCACACAATGTAAAAATTCCAATCTGCAAAGCTGTAATCATATGTATACTTTGTGTGTGTGTTTTTTCACACAATGTAAAAATTCCAATCTGCAAAGCTGAAATGAAACTGTCGCAAAAGGGAGAGGGAGAGGCGGTGGCAAAGAACAGGAAGTGAGGAAAAGAAAAGGAGTACGTGAAGTGGAAGGGATGTATTAAGTAAGTAGTTGGGCTCCAGAAAAGGCCATGGCAAGTGCCAATAGCTTGGCTCCTAATTCACGGGAAATATAGGAACACGATAGCCCATTCTTCATATTGAATTAGGCCCAGCCTTCAAGTCTCCTACGTGAAATTTATACAGATTCAGATTCATGCCAATTAAAGAATTTGGAGAAAATAAACCAAAAATGGATTAAATACAAAACAACACTAATTAATCGACGAGAAAATAACACCTGATGCACTTACAGTATTCCAGTAACCGCCAGAGAAGCCTGTGTACCCAACCGGCACGAATCATAGAAAAATAATGAATATCTCGAGGGAGCTAGCTGCAATTTAATTAATATTTTAGCAGGAGAGGACGCGAACCTAGTGTCTAACCAAGGAAAATTTGGATACTATATCAATATCATAAACGACTTATATTTTAACACAGAGAGGGTAAACACGAAACCGCTGATGCATGGATCAATATCCTACCTTAACAATAGGAACAGGTGCTAGCATCTATCAATTCAAGTAGAAACTGTTTATGCTCGCGTGTGGCTAGCTAGATGACCTGTTGATCATGCATGTGTCACGTGATTGACATTTGACGTGCAACGAGGGAGGTTCCTTCCCTCTCGTTCTTGGAAGGAAGCAAATGTGATGCCTCCCCTCCCCTTCACTCCATCCGAGCACACTAAATTTTCTATTGCATGCACCATTCCCAACAATGGCCACCAGCCACAAGGCCACCCTTTACGTATTCCTCGCTTCTTCTTCAGGGCTCTGGCCAGCTACCCACAAACTTCCTCCTCTTCCCCTCCCCTTCCCTTTTCAAACCCTAGCTATTGGACCTCCCCATCGCCACCATCGTTGCCACGCCATCATCGCCCCCAAGACCAGCGTTGCCCGCCAGTGAGCCTCCACCGCCACTCCTCCCTCCCTCCTGTGCCACCCTTCTTCCTCCTCTGCAGCAAGTCACCCCGCACCCTCACTTCTTTCTTCAACGAAATCTCCCTATGCCGCCCTCCTTCCTCATCTCTGATGACTACTGTCGTCAAATCCACTACCGCCTCCTAACCACTCTTCCTTGTCATGCCCGCCGACTCCCACCACCCATCGCCCTTGTCTGGCCCGAGGCCGAGGCGATGCCACCTCGCCGCCCCACCATCGGTGTACCACCGTCCTCGGTCTCTCTCTAAATCTGGGGAGCTCTAGTAAATCCAACCCTAACTTTAACCCTAAGTCACCGGAGTCGAAGAGGGAAGTGGAATACGAATCTCAAGGCAAAATTTTACAGTGCGAAATTCAAATGCTCAATAGCAAAAAAAAATTCTGAGTAATTGTATGCACGCAGGTGACCATGGCCTCCTTTTTTGTACACCTAGCTAGCACGCGCTCTGTTGCATGCGATGCAAGTAACCACATGTGCATGGGTAACGTCACTCTCTAGCTAGCTTGATCTCTTCTTCATGTAGCTAGCTATATATCTAGCTTAATAGTTCCTAACTTCCCTGCATGCATGCACAGATCAGTAGCTAGCAATCATATCCTATACACTTAAGTGTTCACATCAAAATAATGGCGGCGACCGGCGGCAGGAGGACGTGGGTGGTGGACGTGGAGAAGACGGTGAAGGAGGCCAACGCGTTGGTGGAGGTGTCGCGGTGGCAGCGGCACTGCATCTACCGCGTGCCGGCGTGCATCAAGAACCTCAAGAGGGAGGCGTACCAGCCGCAGGTGGTGTCGCTGGGCCCCTTCCACCACGGCGACCCCAACCTGCTGCCCATGGAGGAGCACAAGCGCCGGGCGCTGCGGCACCTGCTGCGCCGCTCGGGCCGGCCGCTCGACGAGTTCGTGGCCGCCGTCGAGGACGCTGCGGAGCAGCTGGAGAGCGCCTATCTCGACCTCAGCGGCGAGTGGCGCGGCGGCGCCGAGGCCAAGGAGCGGTTCCTGGAGCTGATGATCGTCGACGGGTGCTTCCTGCTCGAGGTGATGAGGACGGCCGCCGGGAAGCACGTCGATGACTACGCGCCCAACGACCCCATCTTCAGCCGGCACGGGATACTGTACACGGTGCCGTACATCCGGCGCGACATGGTCATGCTCGAGAACCAGCTGCCGCTGCTGGTGCTCGAGAGGCTCGTCGCCGTCGAGAGCGCAAAGCCTCCGGTAACTAATGCTCAATGTTCAGGCGCCTCATTTTTTTAGTTAGGGATAAGTTAAATTTTCCTGCATGCGTTAGATCAGCACCCAGCAACTGAACACACAATCTCCAATCACATCGAACGGGTAGATAATTTCCACTTACTTCTTGCAAAAAATGATATCAGGCGAATGATAGCTAGGCAAGTAAGGCAACTTGGCTAACCAATGTTACGCATATAGTCGTTGTAAACTGCGTTGGACGTGCAGCTTTCTCACGTTCACTAGGTTCTCTTTTTGCTTTGCTTTCCCTGTGCATCTGAGGCAAAGCAAAAGCTAAGCTATATATTGGTGGTTTTTTTTAAATTGTGATTTATGATTTATGATTTTAAATTCTGTCTATTTACGAGAGAGAATACGAAGAGAGATACTCATGTACGATTTTGACCGATATAAATAGAGTTAGGACAGTATCTACTACAATCAACATATAGACTCTCATCTTTAAAAAATACACTGTTTAAAAGCAAATTACCATAGAAAACCAAATCATAAACTCAAAAGAACCCACCAAATATTCTTTCCCTACTAACATCTCATCAAGCTTAGAGGCCGGCTTTATCTTTAGCGAAACATTTTACTTTATTAGCTGGCGGATTCATTATATTACTTGTGCCATGCATGCATGTACTTGTGCCATGTATTCACTTCCTACAAGCACACTGTGTCTTGAACTAACCGTTGGAGTTAATGCTCGTATGCATGCATGGGTGATGGCCAGAACGATGACTTCATCAACAGGATGGTGCTGAGGTTCCTGTCTCCGTCGTCCAGGGCGCCTCCGGTCGGCGTCGGCCTGGGGCTCCACCCGCTCGACGTGTTACGCCGGAGCATGCTCCTCGGCCGGTACCAGAACCGCCAGATCCCCGCGGACGCGCCGGACACCGACATCATCCGGTCGGCAGTGGAGCTCTACGAGGCCGGGATCTGGTTCAAGAGGAGCAAGATGGACAGCCTCCACGACATCCGTTTCCGGCACGGCGTGTTGAGCATGCCGGCGGTGTCCGTGGACGACTCCACCGAGTACATGTTCCTCAACATGATGGCGTTCGAGCGGCTGCACGTCGGCGCCGGCAACGACGTGACGGCCTATGTGTTCTTCATGGACAACATCATCGACTCGGCTAAGGACGTCGCGCTGCTGAGCTCCAAGGGGATCATCCAGAACGCCGTCGGCAGCGACAAGGCGGTGGCCAAGCTCTTCAACAGCATCTCCAAGGACGTCGTGCTCGAGCCGGAGAGCGCGCTCGACGACGTGCACCGGCAGGTGAACGCCTACTGCCGGAAGCCGTGGAACATGTGGCGCGCCAACCTCATCCACACCTACTTCAGGAGCCCGTGGGCGTTCTTGTCCCTAGCCGCCGCCGTCTTCCTCCTCGTCATGACCGTCATGCAGACCGTCTACACCGTGCTGCCGTTCTACCAGAACAATAACAGCTCGCCGTCGGCTCCAGCTCCGATGTGATCCGACAATATCTCTTCGTGATCTATCTTGCAATCTGCAACAACTTACCGCTGAGACATCTCCAATCTGTTTGAACCGGTTTTGCCTTCGACGTTTTCTTTTATTTTGGGTGAAGCCTCCGAGTTGCTACTTGATTGAAATGTGGTGTGTTTGTGTTGTGTTTGAGTTGCTACTTTTCTCTATTTTCCCCCCATGTTCGTGTTTTGTGATTAAGCGTATGTTCGGAACCGCTGAGAATATGTAGCTCGTGCAAATTGATGCACGGTTCAAAGACTTGTATATTTGAATTCAAAGTTAGGCCCACCAAATCGTGTTCTTTCAGACCAAGAGAATTTCAACATTGTGTTTTGGTCGGAGACCAAATCCAAATGTGTGTTAAGAGAATAGTAAACAAGCATTTTTTTTTCTGATTTCAGTCTCTATCTATCTATCTATCTATCTGTCTGTCTGTCTGTCTATCTATACTTATACTAATTAGACACTATGAGAAAACTCCCATCTTTATTGAAAAGATCTAATCAATAATCTAGTGACCACATTATCAATGGTGTTAGGAACTCTAGGTAAGCTCCTATGTAATCTGAAAAGACGATCTAGTCATTAAAATGGTGGACTACATTATAAATGGTGTTAGGCATTCTACAGAAACTCCTACGTTAGCTGAAAAGACCTAGCTATTAATATAGTGGACCACATTATAAACGGTGTAGATTCACTGTATAGATTAGGAATAGAGATATGGAAAATTCAGTATAATTGAGTTGGACTTGTGATGAATCAGGAGTCTATTCCCATCTATACATATCGTGCGTGGTAGTCTCTGTCAACTAACAATCTTTTGGAGCACAATTACTTATTTAATCGCAGCGGCGTGTTAAATAGTGTGATCTAGATGCGGCGCCGTGGTGTCTATTGAAAGTAATCTTGTTTAAAAGTCATGTACAAGTTTTAATCATAATCGTATACGAGTTCGTGTCATAATCGAACCCGAGTACGAGTCGTAGTTGAACCCGAGTTGGAGTAATAGTCGTAGTCGTAGAACCTGTAGAGCAGGGTATAAAAAGCAAAACCATGTAACCAAGAAAAGTGTGAGAAAAAAGAAGCAAAAGAACTAAAGAAAAGAAAAGACAGAGCGATTTGGCTCTAGGAAACTATCGAGTATTAACTTTGTTGTGTGCTCGTAAGACATGGTAGTAAACGACTTACGACCACGGCAAGTGAAGGATCGCAGACGTGATCGTAAAGCATTACGATCACGGCCACACAAAAAGAAGGCATGGTCGTAAAGAGCTATGACCACGACAGAGAAGGATTGAACGTGGTCGTAAGGTGCTACGATCACGGCCGTGAAGAAGTGAACGTGGTCGTAGAGTGTTATGACCACGTTGTGAAGAAGTAAACGTGGTCGTAAAGGTGTTACGACCACAATGAACAGTGATCGGCAGAATCACTGCGTGGTCGTAGGAATCTACGACTACGGTGATCATGGTCGAAGGAAGGCCAGCGCAGCGGAGGTAAACGTGGTCGTGACTTTGGCTGAAGTTTACGACTACGTAGTCAGAGCAGCGAGGAGTGATCGGAGGGCCTACAATGTGGTCGTAACGACTATCAACGTGGTTGTAAATCTGGCAGAGCGGTCATAGCGTCATAGGAGGTGGTCGTAGCCTCTTGTACGTGGTCATACGACTTTAGAAGGTGATCGTAGCGGTCACAGAGTGGTTTAAGAGATCCTAAAGCAGTCGTATAGATCACAACAGCGTTAATGTCACCTCACGCCGGGAGATATGCCTTGCCGGCATTAAGCTGAGAGGCTACAGCAGGCACGGCAACAATATGGGGCGGAGCAGCAGATAACCATGGCCGCTAGAAAGGAGCATCTCCGAGGGGACCGTCCCAGTAGCGATGCAGCCAAAGCAACTGGACTGGCCGCCGGTGTTGAGCTGAGAGCAGGGCCGGTCCTGGGATTTTAGAGGCCCGGAGCGAAACTAGAAATATGGGCCCTTACAAGACCGGCTCACGGAAAAAGGACGTGATTGTTCACCAACCAAATACGCCCTTACAAGACTTCCCGGTCGTTGCGTGCAATATATTTCAATTCTGCAGGGTGTTTCAATAATAAAAACTGATGATTTTGTTGGGTGCCCTCCATCCAAATTTCGCCACCGGGTCGGCACTAGGCAGCCTGACGACGAAAGACAGCCAAATGTTGTAGATAAGGAAAGGATGACAACGAAGCCAAATTCAGTACACTGAAAATGGCAAGAGCAAGGCTGCACAGGTGCACACATGAACACATGCAGCACAAAAGGCAGTGATTACATAAATCACAACAACTTCCCTGCAGGCCACTACCGTGTCAAATGGTCTGTACGTGCTGTTGAGATTTTCCCACACGGGCCACTTGATGCATATACAACACATAAACAGATCTAGCAAACGCGTCACACGCAGTACTAGTAATCGACACAAACATAATAATTTTACCATGAGCAGCAACGATATACTATCATTTTACCATACACTTTAATTTATTTTATTTGTGTGAAAGCAAAGGAGATAGGATGTGCTATTGCAATAATGTTAGATAGACAGTTTACTGAAGTACAAGGCCCGTTTGGATTGGATCAATGGAGGATTTGCATTACGTCCGGCATGCAATTTGGCGCGCGCACTGCGTGCATGGCCGGAACTCACCCGCGCGCGAGGGCGGCGGCGGCGGCGGCTTCTTGATCGATCTCGCACGCACGGACAGCAAATACCCTAGACACGAGCCGACGAGCGCTAGATCCTTCTAACATCTTGTCTAGCTACAGACTACGGAGAGAGATGGGCGCGAGTGCGTGCGCATAAACGTACCTCCGGGTGAGGGTGAGCGGGAGAGGTGGCCGGAGGCGTCGCGCGCCGTCAGCCCCACCGCCTTCCTCTGTCTTCTTTGCTCGCTCGCCGCCGCGCGCGCCGTGGAGCTATCGATCGAATCGGCGGGGATCGATCCGGATGCTTCTAGATGATGGAGGCTTTGGCCGTGCGTCTGCTCCTACCGATTGCCATCCAAGTTGGGGGCCCCTGGATTTTGGGGCCCGGCGCCGCCCGCCGCCCCACGGGCGGCCCCGGCGAGAGGCTGCGGCATGCATGCTGCAACAATGGCACGGGTGGGCCGGGGTGGCATAGCATATAGGCTAGCTACGTTGAGCAGAGATATGGTAGGCTCATGGCAGGTTTGAGCGATGGCGGTGCGCTAGCAACCTAGCATGGCAAATAGAGTGACGGCAATGGCGGCTAGCAGGGAGTAGCTCTAGCCTCATGTCTTTGGCGTTGAAGGATCTGGTCATATAGGATGAAGAATTGAAGACACGGTAGCTAGATCCGTGGCACGGAGGTCTTAGTGGTTGCTGCCAGAGCTGAGAGCAATGAGCCATGGTGCCAAATCTGAGAGCAACGACGGCCTTCGTACATCTTGGGCGAGAAAGCTTCCATCAAAAGGGCTATTGATTTACTTTATTTTAATGATAACACTACCTGGCCTACGCCGCATCAAACACTTCGCGCACCTGGCCATTCCCCACTTTGCACACCTGACTAACTGAGACTCAATGCAGATCCTCCGATGTTGAAGAGCAAAGTTAGAGGGCAACTGTGGCGTACAGCGAAAACAAACTGCAAGTCACTACAGCGAGTCCACTGGTCATGAGTACTGTAGCATGGTAAGCATTATACTACATCATCTGATCTAGTCTATCCATCTCAGATCGAACGGTTCATAGTCACCCAAAGTCATAGCACTATTCGTTCCCTCACTTCCCTTCTCAACGTCAGATAATCCTCTTCCCTGAGACTCACTCCAAGATCAATTCCAATCCCCATTTCTCTTCTGCCTCCTCCAACTTCACTTTCTCCTCCCTCTGCTCCTCCTCCTCCCCAGTTTCTTCCTAGCCCAATCCCAGCTCTCTACCCATCGTCATTGCGACAAACTCATCCTTGCAAAACAAGTGTGACGGAGGATGTGACGACCTAGAACCAACTCGTGACCTCCTGATGAACTCATAGCCATGGAGTTAACCCTCCTCATCTCTGGTGATTGCAGGCGGTGCTCTCTCTACATGAGAGGTCGGTTGCCATTGTCAGATCTAGTGGAGAGGAGGCCATTTTTGTCTGATTTGGTGGGAAGGAGCTGTTGTTCCCCGATTTTGTTGGGGAGGAGATTGGATCTAGTAGGGAAAAAGCTAACATCGCAGTGAGATTCTACCTGATCTAGTTTGTTGTGTGTGTTTGCTCAATTTGTTGCAGCACCCTTTCTCATTTGTTGCAAGAGGTGTTTAATTTTATTGCAGTATGTAATACCAAAATGTTGTAGTATTTAGCAATTTTTGTTAGTTGTTGCATATGTTCTCGCAAATAGTTGCACATGTCTTTCTCAACGGTTACAATAAGCATTTCATTTTGTTGCAAAATTGTCTCCCTAATATTAAATTCAATGATTTTAGTGTTGTAGATTTGGGATATTTTATTGACAGACTATGATCCTCATTTTCTATGAAATCGAAACATATTTTGTTGCAGATGATGAAATTATTTGTTGCTTGTGTCGAATGTTATGCCCGAGAGTACAAATGGACGCTAGTCGCCTCCTTATTTTATTGTTGGGTTTCCATGATCGGTATTCTATGAAGAAGCTGGCCGAATCGGATCACTGCAATTAGGAAGAAAAGGTTTAACTATGATATTAGTGCCTTCAAATTTGATCACAGGAGAATATTCTAGCAAGGTCATAGCCACCTACCTAGCTGCTCTGCTACTCGGGTAACGTCCTTTATTTCTCTCTTTGCGTCATCTATCCTTTTCCTTTCATGTTGCATGCATGTAGGATGTGAGAGCAAATGATTAATGTTATCTGTATGCATCAAACACTTATGGCATGCCATTTGACCATTAGTTAGAGCGTAAAGAGCAAAACAAGAAGCATGGTACATGTTGTTCGATCCTTTTGCCTACTAATCCACATTAATTATTTTGTATTCTTATTTTCATTCTTTTTCTGCTACACACACAACGAGAGATCATGTGAGACGGTTCAAGAGTTTTTATGATGAACTATTGTCAATATATGTGGAGTTGAAATTCAAATTTATGAAAGATTTAGATTTTTTTGCTAGTTTCAATCCCTGGTGGTCTGACCTGCTCTGATGTGCGGTCACATCAGTGCAACCGGTCAGACCGGCTATGCATAGCGGTCTAACACAGTGGTCAGACTGGCTGTGCATAGCGGTCATACCACCTTGCCTCTAAATTTCAGCAATGTGTTCTGAAATTTAGGTTTTTGGTCAAGATTTGGGTAGATTGGTCCTAGGTCAGTGCATTCATATTGTATGAAACATGTTGAGATAATACAGGTCAAATTATGAAGAACTTATGTTTGAAAACGATCTCTTAGTCTTTGAATGTACAAAGAGGCTTGGAGTTAACTATAGTCAACGGTGAAGATCAAGAGTACGCTCACGGAGGAGCCAATGTCTAGAGTGGTCAAGGATGCTGGGTGAGATGGTTAAACCCAAGCGTGGCACAAAGAAGATAAGGAATATTGAAGGCAAGGTTCGAGCGACAGGGTGCATCAAGTGACTTGGTTAGTCTAAGTGAGGCATGGTTCGATGAAACCACAGCGGGAGAGACTTGCTGATGCATGGCAAACTATTGGTGCACCTACGTGTGGCAAACATAGTGATTACTTACAAGGGAAGGAGAAGACCGGGTTAAGGTGAGGGTATTTTGGTAATTTGCCAAATACCAAAATCTTCGTTAGATCAAAACCATGACGCTTGAGCAGCGTTTGGGGAAAGTGGTGTAGGTCAAGGAGACACTGAGAAAATCAAGTGGATGAAAGGTTAAAGACTTAGCAGGTTCAGGCTCATGTGCTTTGAAAAGGGTGCATGAGTTAAACGTGAGTTTAAAACCCATATTGTGTAGGATTAATGGGTTTTTCTCAAATATGTTAGTAGATAGTATCTATTAGAGTTAGATGTGGGCTGGTTGCCTCATCTATTTAGTGAGTTAGGGATGGAGGCTTGTAGCTAACTATTCCAACTATTTTCACTCTTAAGTTGGTTTATGATAGAAGAGTGAGTGATATGGTGTGCTCTTATCTCCTTGTGGAGTGACTATGAAACCTTCATTCTTAAGTAGTAATATAATTAAGTTTGTTCATCTCTCATGAATCCTTCTTGTATTGATTGATTTGCTTTTGTTTTTGTTAGTTCTTTGCCTCATCTCCCCTTCTTCATCTTGTTGTATGCCAAAGACATGTAAGTGATAGAGATAACCTATCTAAATCAAATTCTATCCATCTAGGCACTATGGTTTGTAAGATCTCAAACTTATCCGATTCTTGCATGATTTGGAGCCATTATTGAGGAATCTTGATCTGTCAGTTTTGACTTTGATTCGTCAGTTGGTTTTGCTTGCTATGATATATGTGGACACATCTAGAGCTATCTTCACTATTCTTAACTCTTGGGCAAGTTGTTTATCAAGTTTTTGAGATTTGCCCTATTTTGATGCAACCACGCGTGTTTTGAGGAAAGGTTGGGATTTTGATCAAGATCCATATGATCCTTAGAATAGGTTTCTAAGACCCTTAGCAAGGTGTGTATAAAGTTTGATTTTATTTGATCTTGGATTTTGAAGCTTGCACCAAAAGTGGTTTTGAAGCTGATTTTCGTTTTTGGGAATAGGGGAGCGGTCAGACCGCCGACTCGCAATCGGTTAGACCTCTGGTATGTGGCCAGTCAGACCACCCACTAATCAGGCTGCACTTCCAATGGTGGTCAAACCGGTCAGGTGCCGATTTTGTGAGGTTTTGCTGTTTTGGGTTGTGGTTTGAAGTTAGGCTATGAAATCTAGCTCTGGAGTGAAAGATTTTAGATACTTGGGGAAATTTTGATAAGGCATTGCTAGCCCTACAAGTGGTATTAGAGCACGATTAGCGCTTCTTAAGAGATCTTAATTGGTCTTAGAGCCACGGCTTCAGACAAGTACTCCATCAAGCCACCAATCTTCGATATGGTTGACTATCCCTGTTGGAAGGCTCGGATGATCATTCAATGTTAAGGACAATCAATTTAGAAGAAAGTCAAGAAACCCTATGTTGTGCCTACAGATGACCAGGTCTCTCCGGTAAATACTGCAGATGTGAAGGCAAACAAAAAGGCACGTAACTTCTTAATTCAAGGGTTTGGTAGATCTGAGTTTGATCAAGTATCTCACTTGACTTCTTCTCACGAGATCTGGAGGACATCTGTTGATTACCATGAGGGCTCCACAACAATCAACAAAGTGAGACGTAATTAATTCAAGAAAGAATACTTCAAGTTTGAGCAAAAGTCTAGTGAATCTTTGAATGACTTGTTTGCTAGGTTCACCAAGATTCTCGGTAACTTGTGTACGATTGGCTTAACATATTCTGAGTCTGAGAATGCGCATCAAGTGCTTAGTGTCCTAGATGTGAAGGTTTGGAGATAAAGATTACATCAATCAATAACACTATCATGAGTGAGCTTACCATGGATAAGCTCTACTCGAGGTTGAAGACGCATAAGATTGATTTCATCTCTCATTTTCCCCAAGATAGAGTAGATATCTCTTGTAGTAGACCCTACTCAGAGTAGTTCTTCTCGTCCTTCATACTTTGGTTCATCTGGGTTTTCCTTGTCCGCCTTGCATTCCCTGAGTGATGAGCAGTTGGAGATAAGATCACCTCCATCTAGGCATGATCTAGAGAAAGCTCTTGAGTTTGCTCAATTTTTCCTTAAGAGAGGCGATCTTCGAGTTTTGCTCTTGTGAGTATTTTGAGTTGAATACATGTTGTGTTATAGCTTGCTATGACATGAGAACCTATCATCAGAGCATGCTTTCCCATCCACTCCATTGGGAAAGCCAGCCTCTTGTAACCATACACGTCCACCTGAACAAATTTATGTTAGCATCAAGCTAGGCACTCATATTTACAAGGAGTATCGGCTGTATTTTTTATCATCAAAGTGAAAATAAATTAGGACAGTCATATATAGTTGGTATTCAACATTGACCTCAGCTTGTTTACTGTTCTTTTTTTCTTTTCTTTTCTTTTCTTTTCTTTTCCTTTTTTTCGGAGGTTGCACTGCATACGGCCCCTATACATTTGCTTTAAGGGAGATAAGGCTCCTTTACCTGAACGGGAGTTTTTTTTCCCGTTCAAAACCTTTTTTAAAGGGAAAAAAAGAAGAATCGCACACCATGTATGAATGGGCCACATCGTGGCCCAACTGCAAGTGAAGTTACCATTTAATGTGTTTTAAGTGGTGACGTTCCTCGTAGCAGGCGTACGATCATGGTAGAAAGGCATTGGGCATCACGAACTATGGAGTGATATTGGTGTGCCATAGGACTTGGGTGCTTTAAGAGATGACAGCCTTGGCTCAGACGTACGATCTTGGCAACAAGTTATGGGCATCGCATTGGTCGTGAAGACTGATGGGTAGCAATTGAGGAAATTATTCAAAACTGGGTGGAGTGGCAGTTTGCAAAACCATGATGCTAGCCTAAGTGGTTTAGGTCACATCTTTGTGGTTGAAATGTGTTATCGGGGTTGTGGAGCCTTGTGGAAGTCACGCTTTGAAAAGCATGCAAGTGTGTGAGAGTGTAAAACCTGTTTATATGTGGGTTACCGGGTTTCTCTATATGTAAGTGGTATGATTTATTAAGGAGCGACTGGTTGGTGTGATGTGAAAGTCTTAACTATATAAGCCTTAGGTTGAGTTGAGTCATCCAGTGACTGGTGAGACTTGAAATATTAGGGTTAGGATTTCGTTGTGTTAGAACCTTGTGTGTTTTAGGCTTAGAGCTCTGATATCCCGAGGGATTAGATGTAAAAATTTCTCTCCAAGTGAAATAAACATCCAAAGTTTACTCAAGTGAGTTGTGCCATAGATCTCCTCTTGTGCTTGTGTTTTACTTGGTTCTCTTGTTTGAATTTCTCTTCTCTTGAGCTTTTCCGGTGTTAAGGACATATAAAAGGTGGAGATATATTGTGAAGATAAGATCACCTCCTTCTAGGCATGATCTAGAGAAAGTTCTTGAGTTTACTCAATTTTTCCTTAAGAGAGACGATCTTCGAGTTTTGCTCTTGTAGGTATTTTGAGTTGAATTCATGTTGTGTTATAGCTTGCTATGACATGAGAACGGTCACCAAAACCATCTAGGACTCACAGGCAAGAGCGTATTGAAGTTTCCCTCTTTTGCTGATTTTTGATACACCCTTTACTCAAATGAAAAAATGTCACAACTTTAGCAACGATTCTCTCGATCGTTGATTGGAATAGGTTCGTGACATCTTAGAGAATGTGCATACTAAGTTTCACGTCATTTGGATTATTCAGATAAAAATTACGTAGATTTTAGGATTTGAAACAGTACTGAAATTATTGTTCATTTGCCTATTTTTACTGTTCATTCCATGCTGACCGCTATTCACCAGAGGTCTGACTGCCATTGAATTGAAGATCTGGCCGCTATCATTTTTTGGTCTGACTGCTTACAGTTTGAGGTCTGACTGGTAAGGGTTTGGCTTTTCAGGTTTTTGCATTCCTTAGCTTAGGGTTTTGATGAGATTATAAACATCATCTGCATGCTTTGTTTTTAACTATCATCCAGATTTGTGACCATTAGATTAGAAATCTAACAGCCATGAATTCCCTCTCCACTCCCTCAAAAAATCTCCCTCTCCTAAAAAAAGGGACGTTGGATCTCTAATCCAATGACTTTAAATCTAGATAATTATTAGAAAGAAAACATCCAAATGATACCTTAAAAAACCCATTCACTCTCCTCGGTAACTCACCATACTTATTCTACCGCCATAAATCATGAGCCATACGACTAACAAAGCCCGTCCACTTCGAATATCCAGCTGTTTGCTTTTTCTTGGTTTCTGGGAACAACAGATACAGTTTCAAGGTTTTCTCTCCTCCCGAACTGTAAATTCGTATGTACGTACAGATGTATATGTTACAACTACATATGTACGTAGCACTGTTCGGAAAAAAATCTGTACTTAACGCTGCAATATTGTGCTCTCCCCTCGCCATGAACCTGCAGCTGGGATGATCAGCCTCCGATTCCGATGAGTCCCAACTGTTCAAAAAACCAAACGATGCCAATCGACTTAGTTCATGTACGGGAAAAAAATTAAATTCTGAAACAGATTCTCAGAATTTGGAATGCTGGAACTGATTAGGAACTGAATAAAGTGTCGTACAAGGTTGTTATCAGGTTCCCTCCAGTAGAACCCCTGTACCAGGATTGGGACAATATTGCATGCTACTAGAACAAAAATCATCAGAGCATTCTTTCCCATCCACTCCATTGGGAAAGCCGGCCTCTTGTAACCATACACGTCCACCTGAACAAATTTATGTTAGCATCGAGCCAGGCACTCATATTTACAAGGAGTATCGGCTGTATTGCTGATCATCAAAGTGAAAATAAATTAGGACAGTCATATATAGTTGGTATTCAACATTGACCTCTGCTTGTTTACTGTTTTTTTTTTCTTTTCCTTTCCTTTTTTTTCGGAGATTGCACTGCATACGGCCCCTATACATTTTTTTAAGGGAGATAAGGAGATAAGGCTCCTTTGCCTGAACGGGAGTTTTTTCCCCTTCAAAACCTTTTTTAAAGAAAAAGAAGAAGAATCGCACACTATGTATGAATGGGCCACATCGTGGCCCAACTGCAAGTGAAGTTACCATTTAATGGGTTTATTCTTTTCAGCTTCTAAAAACTGATTTTCGGTTTTTCTACAGTAGTTAACTTTTAAATGGAATATCTTTTCAAAATAGAGTCTACTAGTTAATTATAGTATATACTGTACCGACCTTATTTATATCGGCAAAAACCGCACGTGAGTTTCTGTTACTATGTAATTTCTCACATGAACAATCCAAAAGTCATAAGTCGCAGCCAAAATCCATAATCTTCAGCCAAAAAGAACAGGCCCAATTTGGCCCTCCCAAGTTCCTAAGTTTGTCTTTTCTTTTATAGAATTAAGTTCCTGGGGCAAAATACCTTTTTCTTGAAAGATATGACCTTAGCTATTTCACTTACCGCAAGATTTCATATCTTGAATTCTAAAAATGGTCCAAATTAAGTTGGATGAAAAAAAACAAGCAAAAGAGTATTGCTAAATTTGGGTTAGCTCTTAACTAATTTGGATTAACCCTTCTTTGTTGGATTTTTTACATGTTATCTCCAATTATCTTAACTCTGCTCAAGAACTTGGTAGACTGTCTATCTAAGAAAAAAAATAGACTGTTACCAACCATCAAATAGATTCCCGCGAAGAAGAGGCCAGCGGTGCCGGTGGTGACGCACGTGTAGCTCAGACTGTACAGCGACTTGTTCATGTGCAGCCCTATGTGCTCGAAATTTAAACACTTCGTTAGTTAATCAGAGGTTATGAAACTTACTTGTGATTACAACCCAAGGCTACTCATTAGGGCCCGCTCGGTTGGACTGAAAAGCTACGGCTTATAGCTGAAATTGCACTGTAGTGGCTGAAAATTTACTGTAACTGAAGCTGGCTTATTTAGCGTAATTAAATTTAAAAAAATTAAAATAGGAAAAATATGTTAGCTCATTACGGACAACGCGAACGAATACGGAAAAAAAATAGAACCGGCAAAAAAGATAAAAAAACTAAAAGTTCAGAAAAAAGACGAAATTTATAAATAGTGAAAAATAAGCCAGAAGTCAGAAACTGAAGCTGAAGTAAGCGGGCCCTAATCAGTCGATTCATTACCGAACAAATCGAGCGAGAAGCCAAGAGCCAGCAGGCTCAAAGACGGGATCGACCACTGTGCTATTCTCTTGTCGTGCTCCTGCAGCCATGAATTAATTTGTATGTGAGGATGCAGCAGCAGCAGCAAATCAAGTTAAGATCACATTTGAATAAGATACAACAGGTTTGTAATTAGTTACAAAGACGTAGCTAAAACAAATTGTCCGACGCATCGAGGTGGACACGTCTCTAAGAATTTTCCCGACGGCTTGAAACAAACCGTCAGGGATCGTTTCCCGGACGGTCTGCCAATATGGGTGTGCGGTCAAGGAATAATCAAAATTCCTGACATCTAGCCGCCGGGGAAAACTGGAATTGTGATAGTAGATAGATGCAGCTCTGTACTGTGGCTTTTTTTTTTTTGCTGAAATTCCACTGAACGGCAGTTAGTTTTTTGAGATATTAATTAAAAGAAATTAAATAAAAAATAGAAAAATTATTATATCTCCACGGATAATACAAAGGAAAAAGGGGGAAAAGAAGAAAAAGAAAAGGTCACATTAAAAAGCTAACACATTTCAAATGACTTTTGGCTTCTAAAAACTAGAAACCATCGGTGTTTAAAACAGAGTCAGTCATAGATAGATACCTTGAAGTGCACAATGATGTGCCCAATCTGGAGCCCGATCAAGCAGGTCACGATTGCCATCAAGGAACTGCACAATATTGTGAAGTGAAAGAGCATATGAGACTGCATCAAGTACTGATTAATAGCTAACTGAAGAACAGGTCAGTAATCACCTGAGGAGGCCTTCGGGATCAAAGGGAGCTTCACACCACGACGGAGCGTCAGACGGAAGCGGCCCGTTGCGCGGGGAGTTGATGCTGCATTGCTGCAAGTACCCCAAAAGAAAAATATTGTTAAAAGTACTTTCATAATATTGCATCAAGTATTGTTAAAAGTACTTTCATAATATTACAATCTTATTAGTATATTTTAGTGTAAAGTTATAAAAAGTAGCAATCAAAGTTGTATCTTGAATACTGTAAAAGGACAAAAATGTCAAGAAAAAAATTTGGAGAAAGTAAAATTTTCATCATCCTCGGTTTTGTCTATGTTTCTCGCCAGTCGTATTGATTTTTTTCAGTTTATTTATTTGAGTTATTCTGCATATATTTTGCCTACATGCATGCTTGTATATATACCTCAGTTTTGAGATAGACCGGGCGTGTGTAGAGATGCTGGATTCCAAGGACACGCCGATCCACCGTGCCAACAGCATTGCAACCTGGCCCTGTATCCCCTCTCACTCCACATTTCACCTCCAATCCAACCAAAAACAGCAAGAATTTTTTTTCAAAAAAAAAACGAATACTCAACGTCAAAACACAAAGTACTAACATATAGAAAACGATCTAAAACAAGATGATAAAGTTGTAAAAAAAACAAATACCAGAAAATGCTTCACAGTGGAGTCTGGAGACGTGGCCTCATACTCCCAATCTGGCACGTACGAACCGTACAGAAGCGCCATGTACGCGACCGTGAGGACAAAACCCACAAACCTTTTGCAGATTCAAGGGAAGAGACGGCGACATGGTGATGCAACACAGATTAATTAGGTGGATCGATTAGCTAAGCAAGTAGAGTCGTAATTAACAAGTCGTGTAGTGTGCTGTATGTAGCTCACAGCTGATGACGGTATCTTCTGATCAATGCATAGCCGGAGCCGACGTCGCCGCCGCCGCCGCTGCGGCTCCTTAGCCAGATTTCGCAAAGCGCCACCGCTAAGTACGCTATCGCAATCCTCTGCATGCATCAAGTGAGATGTGTTCAGTTAATTGCCATCCAGGACGTGTCAAAAGTGACGTGGTTTATTGTATTTAGCTGTGTTTTTTAGTTGATTGTGAGAGATTGAGAGAGTAATGGAAACTCGTGTTGAGAAGTCAATCCGTTTAGAACGGTTCCTGTAGTAACTTCTACGAACGATTTATAGAAGCTGTTTTGAGAAACCACTCTGTTCAAAAATTAATTTTAATAAAAACAACATACTGTTTGGAACAAGGCCAAACTCTATTACGTATTCTCCAGCGAAAAACAAAAACAAAAAGAATGTGCCAAGATCCATCGTACCTGTAGTACTCCCATCAATCGTATCTTGCGAATATCGACTCCGTGGGTAAGATCGTGTATGCCGTGGAAGAAGCCACCTTTAAAAAAATGCTATTTTTATAGTTTTTACTAGTTTATCTAATTTTTTAATCAGATTATCAAGATAATACAAATGGCGCACTCGCGAGCCTTCTAACTAAAGAAGGTCGTCAAAGGCAGAGGACACTATCCGAGCAACCAATTAAACACAATTTGAATTTTTTTTCCCTTTTTACCTTGGAGGAAGAGGCCTAGAAGAAAGAGCTTTGCAGCCCGGAGCGCAGCCTTCTTGGTTGCCAGCACTCTGTTTGGCATTCTCTGCGCAAAACATGATTTAGCTAGTAATGTTAGCATTCGACACACTGGAATTTGATTGCTAGAAAATTAGGGCTTGCCGAATTAATTACATCATGAGCATTAGTAGTATGTGATTCCTTCCAATCATAAATACATATCGTTTTAAATAGGAGCGGACCCACAGGGTATGCCGGGTGGGCCACGGCATACCCTGGGGCCCAGCCCCTGTCCAGGCAGCGCCGCGCCGGGGGAGCAGCCGGAGACGGAGAGGACGAGGAGCCAGGCGAAGAAGAGGAGAAGGATGTAGGTGGTCCAGACCCCGGGGTACATGAACCACTCTGTGTTCTTGTTCACGTCCACCGGCGGTGCCACCTCCACGTAGTAGGACGGTCCTCTCCGCCCCATCCCGACCTGCCGACGACGATGACGACGGCACGCTGCGGCTGGATCATTGGATCTTGGGTGGCGGACGGCTCGCAGTGGTCGAGGTGGTGGGGAGACGGACGGGGAGGCTGGGAGCTGGAGTGCTGGTGCGGATGCGACGAATGATCTCATTTTCCGTTTGGTGTTTGGTTTTGTTGGGAGGTTTTGTTTCTGAGCTGAGTGGCGTCCATGGTGTCGGTCTTGTGTCTAATCCAATGGGGAAATATCTAGAACGCTTCTAGAATCTATATGGTTCAATGGGCCACCGTGGTTGCACTCAATGCGGTTTCTTCTTTTGTTATCCATTAAAGTAATCGTTCTATATTAGCACTCCCGGATGGTCGCTAGAACGAAGAAAAAATATTAAAGAAGAACAAAAATACAAAGTTAACAACGTACAATAAATATTAAAAAGAACAAAAATAAAAAATGTAGTTCCAAACAACTTTATCTTTTTACTGATCTTTTGTCCGTAGACGTCGTATAGAGCACCGCTATAATATATAGCCGCTATAATATACAACCGCTATAATAAGATGGGTGATAGTCTTTTGGATGATTGTCTAGTCGCATTCATTGAGCGGGATATTTTCTTTGAAGTTGATGAAGATGATATAATCAAGACTTTCATGTCCTTTAGAAAGCGTAGGCCAAAAAAGTCAGACAAGTAGTATTATAAGTCTCTTTTATGTATATTTGAGACTATTAGTATGATGTTTGAACTATTTATATTGTAATTTGTGCAAGTTTCCAACTTAATTCTTGAATTTAAGACTTATCATATTATTTAGTGCTTATGTACCGAATTACGGAGCAAATTTTACAATTATTTACCGAATTGGCAAATAGTTTTACCGAATTGCATATGAAAATTTTGGTGCGGCATACCTATTGGTAAAATTCTGGGCCCACCACTGGTTTTAGACATTAACATAGTCTCCAAAACACAACTTTATACACTAATTTTTATTGTAATATATTTATAAAACCTAGTAAATTTATAATACCGTGAAAGTACTTTTCTAGAAGAATCTACACATATGATTTTCATATATCTAATTTAAACATTTTTAAAAATATTAATAGTCAAAGTTTCAAAAGTTTTACTGTATCTATATTCAAAATAATATGTATTAGTGACTAGAGACAGTACCTTGTAGGCAAAGGCCAAAGAGACACCGACAATGAAGAGGAAGAAGGGGAACACAAAATCAGCCAGCGTCACGCCGTCCCACGGTGAGTGGCTGATCGCCGGGACAAGGCCGCCAACATCATCCACAAGGATCATCAGCTGTGACATTTGAGATGTGACCATTCAGTGAGGTTGATTCACTTACAAATTTAGACATGTTTGGTCCATGAACTACCTTTTTATAACTATGTTGGCCAAAACAGGGCTTGCCAAACTTTTTTTTTTGGCAATAGTTGCCAGAAGTGTGGCAAAGGTAGTGAGCCATTGGCTAAGGGAGTATGGCACGATTTAAATTACATATTAAACCAAACACTCTCGAAATCTATAAATTAAATTTAACTATGCCAAGTAGCAATAAAAAAACTATTGAAAATTAAATTTTAGGGAACTATGGTGCATGGACATGCAGTGGACCAGTTAAAGGTGGCGGGCGAGACTATGCCTGAAAGCATATGTACAGACACCTGCACATGATCTATAAACTAACGCTATCAGGAAATGGATATTCCCTCACAGTCGAAAACTGTCAGCAAACAAAACAGTTAAGAATTCCGTGACAGGTAACCATCAGGTAAATGCCCTTGGGTCTACCTGGTCTGTAAAATTGGCTAGGTTCGGCACGGCTTCCGGCTTGTGCTTTTCACTTTTTGCTACAGTATCTTGCTTTTAAATGGTGCGTTTGTTTAAGACGGAGTCTATAAGTCGATTGTAGTAGACATTGTACCGAGTTCAGTTATACCGATCAAAATCGTATGCGACTATTTTTCTCTTCGTACTGCCTTTCACGAACAACCAGAATTCAAAAGCCATAAGCCACAGCCTAAAAGAACACACCCATTGAATTTGTCCTGCAGTTGAGCATCAATAAAATTATTCCAGATGGGTTTTGTTATTTTGCTTATGTTTTTTGCCCGTCTGTAAAAAATAATTTGGCTGACGTGCCCAAAACCGTCAAAAAAACATAGGAGAGAGTGCTTACATTGTGTGAGAGAGTGTTTACTAGGTGGAGAACAATGTGGTGGCTAATTAAGTATGTGTCGGCGACAGATCTAGGAGAAGGAGATGAGCTGAGGAAGGCTTTGGACTTTGGTGGATGATGGTTGCCAGTTAGGGTATGGCGTACACAGTGAAGGTAAGGATCGCTGTGGAAGCTATGAATTCCATGGATTTTGTTGGATATGGTGACGGGGTGAACACAGCTCGACATTGCAGAGGTTGCGGGTAGAGGAGGGAGTAGGGGTGGAAACGGATCGGATACGGTCGAATAGTCTCAAATACGAATACGAATCCATATTTTTCAAACGAATACGGATACGAATTCGAATATTCTCAAATACGGATACGGATATTCTCGTATACGAATACGGATATTTTCGAATACAGATTTTCTCGGATACGAATATCGGATAAAACGGATTCCTAGCGGTTTTACCGATTTTTCACCAGTTTTGACCGGTTACCAGTTTTAAATCGCCTAAATTCAAATTTTGAATCACAAAATTCGTACGAATTTTTCATATGTTCTAGAAACGGATCGAATACGAATCGAATAGTCTCGAATACGAATACGGATACGAATATTCTCGAATACGAATGCGAATACGAATACTCTCAAATACGGATACGAATATTCTCGAATACGAATACGAATATTTTCGAATACGGATTTTTGCTTACCACATTTATGTTTTCTCGGATACGAATACCGGATAAAACGAATTATCGGTTACCGTTTTCCACCCCTAGGAGGGAGTGATTCTGGTTGGGGTGTGCTTGGAGATGGGATGGGGGCGGCAGGCAAGTAAAATTTAATTATTTGCCAGTAAACCCCATCAAAAAAATTATTAACCGTCAAGGATTATCTGTTTTCTGGTAGTGTAAGTAAACCCCTACTGTAAAGACATTTTCAAGTGTGTATTCTATACCAGTAATTTTTTCATTAAAGAAATACTACAAAAACACAAATAGATGATGCGGGCATGCCCCAAAAGCGTGAAAACCAAGCCCTATTGGACCTGTTCTTTTGAGCTAAGGTTTATGATTTTTTACTGCGACTCATTAGTCTAATGAGTAGTGATTGCTGAAAGAAGTCGAAGCCAAAAGTCGGTTGAAAAGTCCAACTGTCTCACCCTAGGTCTCTAGTATCTTTTTGTTTCCGTGTGTGTATGCTTTCGCTTTTTGGGAAGGATGGCATCACCCAGAATTGGTTGTTGCCGATCCCTATATACATTAATTGATGATCATCGACATCTATCTGAATCATCCATCTGTCTCTATCTATATCTATACTAATTAGAAGCTCCTACAAAAGCTCCCACATTAATTCTAGGAGGAAAAAAATTAGAAATTACCATATTAATTGGATAAATAGAAAAAGCTAAAAATTCTCTCATTGATCATTATATCTATACTAATTGAAGACTCTTATAGAAGCCTCCACGTTAATCCTAAAAGAGAAAAGGCCAAAAATTACCACGTTAATTAGAGAAATAAAAAAAGAGTAGAAATTCTCTCATGAATCAAAGAAAAAGAAGAGATCTCAACCATTGCTACGTGCACAACAATCGAATGTATGGGTTGCATCAAAGTATGACAAAGAAGTAGAATTCGATTTCAACCAGACATGTGATTGTTTCACGCATGTCCGAATCAATGAAGCCTCCTCCCATGTCTAATTAGGAAACCAACTAAAGATTCTCACATGGCATGGAATCTCAACAAATAAGAACAGGCAATGATAACTTTTAGCAAAAATACTGATAATTTTCGCAAAATAAAATTTTGGATTGAATTTCAGACCTACAAATAATCCAAAATAAACATGAATCAGAACTGAAAATAAAATTAAAGTGAGTATTCAAATTATTTTCAAAATATAAATTTTTTTAGATTTAACATCACACATACAAATTAGCCAACATAATAAAATTACAATAAATTAATCTTGGAAATAAAATTAAATTATGTTATGGCTTCAATTTAAATTCAGAAGTAATATTGGTTATGTAACAAAATTGAAATAGGAATATTTGTAAATACAAATTCCACACAAAAAAAATGGTAATCGAAATAAAATTCGGAACTAGAAGTTATTTCAGGAGAAAAATAAAATCATAAACAAAACCGCTTTGCAAGATATAAATTAAAATTTCAAGCTACACTGAATTTGGAATTAGAATTAATTTATGAATATAAAATTTCACACTTTGACTAAAATTTTAAAATTTGAGTTTGGGACTTATTTTTTAATTATAATAAATGTATATTTACTCTGCAAACTTTTATCATTGTGAAACTTAATTATGTCTTTTTCAAATCTTTTTTCTCGCGCTGGCCACTGGCCAGGTCGTCGTCCACATACCGACGACGACACGACACGGCAGAAAACAACCGTGCGAATCCGGCCGGCGCACACATCGACACTACATCTCTCTCGCGCGCGTCCCATCCGGCCGGCCGTTTCGGACGGAGCACGCGAGGCCACCGTTGCTTATTCTCGCAGAGCTAGCTCGAAGATGCCGAACCGAAACGTGCAGGCATTTCTGCATATTCTTTTTTGTGATGGAGAAGCCACGCCAGTGGATGGGTGCCGACTGGCCACTGCTCGTTTCTTATCACAAAGCTAGCATTTATACGGTTCTACTTAAGAGTGCTGGATTCTGGTTTATTTTTTACTATTTATAAATTTCGTCTTTTTTTGAACTTTTAGCTTTTTGTTGAGCTTTTTTGCCGGTTCTTTTTTTCCTATATTCGTTTGTATTATACATATTGGGCTAACATATTTTTTATATTTTTAAAAAAATTTTAAATTTAATTATGCTAAATAAGTCTCTGTCAGCTACAGTGTTTTCAGCCATGAGCTTTTAAGCCCAACTGATCACCACCTAAGAGTGCTGGATTCTTTTTGTAACTTTTCTTTTGAAGCTAATGTGAACATTTGTTTTCTGAAGTGGCTTCTACTCCTCTTCTTTTTATCATGTTATCACATATCCTACTTCTCTTACTCATGTTTCATATATACATATTTTCTTCACTTTTCCTATCACTTATACTCTTCTTTTAGAAACTACTTCCTTCAATCACTACTATTCATTTTCAACAAAAAAAAATCATTAATCACAATAAAAAAACTATTCACCGCAGTCAATAGGAACAGGGCCGTATCCTGCTCGCCCCAAGGCAGCAACAGCCTACAGTGCAGTGCATGCGTATGCGTCGCCATAACTCACTTCACGCGCGCCGCCACCGCCGTCTGTGTGTGTGTTGCGTTTGCGAACTATACAGCCTTCAGAATCTAAAGAACGCAGAATATGTATTCCATGGAGGTAGAAATTAGGTAGCTGACCGCAACGGTGATGCCTCTGAAGACGTCGAGCGACACGAGGCGCTGCCGCCTCGGCGGTGTCGGAGGGCTCGCCGTCGCGCGGCCACCAGCCTCAATGTCGGGACGATGGTCGTCGTCTCCCTCCTCGCGGTCCGAACCACGGTCGCCGCCACGGACGCTCTTCGCCGTCGCCATTAATCGCACTTGCCCTTATAGTGCTGTCTTTTTACCTCGAGAAACTTGCAGCACTCGCAGTGCTGCTGCTGCTGCTGCTTCAACCTGAGAAGTGTCTTCGGTAGTCGTCGATTTGGCGAGCGGCAGCTCCTGCCTGCTGCATACTTATACTGACGTACGCGCTGCAGGTTTGCAGGCCTCTCCTCCTCCTGCAGACGCGACGCGAGGTAGTGGAGATGGAACGGCGCGCTTGCCTCTCTGTCCCCATCAGCAAGTCGTATAAAAAAAATCTTATGCTACGTATCGCCTTGTACGTCACGTGTACGGTCATCATCTGTTAATTAACGGATTTGTAGATCATGCAGTGGGCCACACTTGCTATATTTAAGGACTGCTCGACTTTTCAACGACTACGTTCTTTTTCGTTTTAGGTTATAACTTTTAGACTATAATTTATAATTTTTGGTATTGATAAACATCATCTGGATGTTTACTTTCTAACTATCATCTAGATTTGTAACTATTGAATTAGAGATCCAAGGGTTACAAATTCTCCCCATCCCCTCCAAAAAAAATTCACCCCCCTCTAATTTTTGAGTTATTCGTAAGAGAGTATAGAGTAATAAAAATTTGCATACGATTTTGACCGATATAAATAAAATCACTACAGTAAATACTACAATTAACTTATAGAACTCGTCTTAAAAAACACTTTATTTAAAAGTTAAATAACTTTATTTGGAGTTGGTGCGTTCCTCCTAGTCACAGTACTTTTGTTTACATTTTGCTTCCAGGAAGGGACATGCTCCCTCCGGTCACCAGAAAAAAAAAAAGATGACGTCCTGGCGCCGATGCAGCCTTCAAAACGCAATTTTGATTATTATGTATTTATAAAACATAATGAACTTATGACATTATAAAATTATTACTTCAGAGACAAATCTACATATAGCAGTTTTCCATACCCAGTCTTAATTAGATATTCACATAAATATGGATAGCTTAAAATTTAGAAAGTTGCATCCATCAGACTTGCGTAGGCGCGCAATTTGCATGGAAGGCCATTTTGCCAAGAACCCCTTCGTAAACCGATAAATCATTTATAGAATCCCCTCTTCTCACATATAGGTTTGCACTAGATATTCCCAGCCACATCTGATGCAAATAAGCTTATGGGTCTGTTCTTTTTTGCTGCGGTTTGTGGCTTTTGGCTGCAGCTTTTGACTTTTTGGCTGTTTGTACGAGAGATTACAGAGTAATAGAAACTCACGTGTTGTTTTTGCCGATATAAATAAAGTTAGTAAAATATGTACTATAATTAACTAGTAGAGTCTCTTGAAAAGATACTTCGTTTAAAAGGTAGTTACTGTAGTAAAGTAGAAAAGTAGTTTTTAGAAGCTAAAAAGAACATGGCCTATATGGACCAAGGTATAATCATGCATACACTTTTAACGTGGACCTTTCGATGTAAAATGAATAGGTCAAGTAAATTTGAATGACCGTGAGTACTTACTCATGGGAGTCCGCTCGTCCCTTATCTAACGGTCCGCATGTGTCGGCCAATCTATGGATTTGCACTAGATGTGTTCCAAGAGGGAAAAAAATGCACAGCTCCTTGTGCAGGGTGGGTTCGGCAAAACTTATGACTTGACTTGATAAAGTAACTAGCTTTTAAATAGAGTGTATTTTTAAAGCGGGGTCTACAAGTCGATTGTAGTAGATATTATCTCAATTTCTTCTATGTCGCCTAAAATCACATACGAGTACCTCTCTCCATACTCTCTCTCGTGAACAGCTAGAATTCAAAATTTTAAACCAAAAGTTATAAGCTAAAACCTAAAAGAATACACCCGTAAAATGGGTTTGTCCTCTGCAAGAAGAATGGTGATGACATGGTGACGACGAAGGCTCTCTCCCTTGATGCCCCCAACTATATACAATCCTCATGCTCCAATTACATACGAATAAATGACTTCGTGCCCTCGTGCCGCATAGATATTATGTAAAAAAAATGGTTTTCCCTTCTGCCCCTAACCACATATAAATAACCCTAATTTGTTAGGTACATGAGGATTGTGACAACACCCACACTAGGTCATCACGCAGCATCTTGCATTATTCTGCCTTTATCTTGCGACGAACCACGAGACAAATCACATATTTAACAGGCGAACGTGGGAGGTGTACGGGTGACGCAAACCTAACGCCGACCCTAATTAACCAAAAGCGCCTAACTGATGCTCTTGATCTTGCCTGCTTGGACGCTGCCAACGGCGTCGCACTACGCGAGTGCCAACACCCTGCTCCGCGCCAGGATGCGTGCGCTTGTGATTTGCGAAGCGGTTAGGGCGGATGCTTAGGCGTAAACGACATACGCATATGAGCCTAATTTGCTCGCTGGTGCGATGAGTTCATGTTTCGCGGCTAACCGGGGGAGGCTAGCTGCAATTGATCTGGCCGGCGCATTTGCATGGCATGATGCCAATCGTGCGCAGGAGTTTTAAGGCCTGTTCTTTTTAGCTGTGGTTTGTGATTTTGTGTCGCTGTTTGTGGCTTTTAGGTTGTTTGTGTGAGATATTACAGAGTAACTAAAACTCATGTGTGATTTTTACCGATATAAATGAAGTCGGTACAATATGTACTTCAATTAACTAGTAGACCCCATCAGTCAGATCAGACCGGTCAAGAAGATCCTGAACATACTTCTGCTGGGAGAGGTAGTACCCTCAGGCATGGAAAAAATCTCAATCCCAAGTTAGTACGTAAGCAAACCAAGATCAACCATTAGAAACTGCTCACTAAGATGCTTCTTCACATACGTGATGAATGAGGAATCGTCATCAGTGATGAGCATATCATCCACATAAAGAAGAAACAGTGTCCTACCTCGAGGGGAGACGTGAACAAATAGAGTAGGATCATGGACACTGACAGTGAAACCGACATCGATAATCACTGAGGTAAAACACGTAAACCAGGCACAAGGGGCTTGTTTTAAGCCATAAAGAGCACGACGAAGGTGATAGACATGGCCATCTGGAACAAAATACCCAGGGGATGACTGCATGTAAACCTCCTCATGCAAGACACCATTAAAAAAGCATTCTTAATATCTATCTAAGAGATAAACCACTGGCGAACAAAAGTAACCACAACAAGAGTGCAAACAGTAGTCATATGGGCAACAGGGGCAAGCGTCTCATTGTAATCACGACCGTACTCCTACTAAAAGTCGTAAGCCATAAGACGAGCCTTGTAGCGCTCAATAGTACCATTTGACCTCGTCTTAATCTTGTACACCCACTTGCACGTGATAGGACGAGCATGCATATATGTTGGTACAATGTCCCAAGTCTCCGTAAGTCAAAGAGCATCAGGCTCCTCTGCTGTAGCGAGCTGCAACTCAGAATGAGAAATAGGCTCACGATAAGAACTAGACTCAATGATAGAAGAGCATGAGCTATCAAAGTAAACCCAAGACGATCAGGAGGCCGAAAAGATGTCCGGTCATGAAGGGCATAACGAGGAGCATCATCAGAGGAATCAGACTTCGGTGTCGACAAGATACCAGGAATGAGTCTGGTGAAGGACGAGAACGTCTAGAGTAGTGCACCCTAGAGAAATGCGACGGTGGTGTTGTAGGTGCAAGAGGTGGTGCTGCAGGAGGCAACACAGGAGGTGGAGGTACAGAAGGAATCACTGGAGACAAACTAGAGGACGATTGTGAAAGGGGAGAAATGGGTGACGAGTCAGGGAAAAACAACCAGGAGGTCGTCTCAATGGTGGAAGCAGGACGAGGAGCCGAATCTCGATAGAAGAAAGGTCAAGATTTGTCAAAGACAACGTCTCGTGAGATCATGATTTGTCGAGCAGAAGGATCATAGTAACGATAACCCTTATACTCAGAATTGTACCCAAGAAACTCACTCAACTGATTAGACTGACAATTTGGTGCGCTCACGAGGCTGCAGCAGGACAAAACAGGTGCAACCAAAAACACGAAGATGACTGTACTAGGAGGCTCTAGAGTAGAGGCGCTCTATAGGATTGATATCCTCAAGAGTAGTGGAAAGCTGCATATTAATGAGATATGCAGCCGTAGAAACAGACTCAGCCCAGAACTGTGGTGGAACGTGAGAGGCAAGGAGAAGAGTGCGAGCAGTCTCAATCAGATGACCATGCTTACGCTCGGCAACCCCATTCTGGGCATGGGCACAAGGACAAGAAGACTGGTAAAGAGTGCCCTCCTTAGAAAGAAATTATCTGAAAACGTTAGAATAGTACTTGCCAGTAGAATCACAGCAAAAAGTACGGATAGAGGACTCAAACTAAGTACAAACCATTATAGCAAAGCTACAATAGTTCGCAAGAAAATGACTACGATTAGATATAGAAAAAAGCCAAGTAAAACGAAAATAATCATCAATGAAAATTACATAGAATTCATGCCCGCCTTTGGAGATAATAAGCGCAGATCCCCATACATCTGAATGAACTAAATCAAAAGGACGACAAGACAGACTCACTAGAATGATAAGAAAGTTGTAGCTACTTGTCCAGCTTACAACCCTGACAAACAGACATGTCAACAGTAACACATACAAGAATACCCTAACGAACTAATAAAGAAAGACGGGACCCACACAGATGACCTAAACGGTGATACCACTATGCAAAAGCTCCAGAGGTGGTAGCAGCAATGGTGGTAAAAGTAGATATGGTAGGAGCAACTGAAGTGGACGGAAGGTGGAGGTGGTCAAGAATGTAGAGACCCTGACAATCTCTACGGGCCGGCCAATCCCAAGTACCGTCCCTGTCTATCGATCCTGGATGAAACAAGTGTGAGTCAAAAACAACCATACAACCAAGATCAGTGAGCTGTCCTACTGAAATGAGCTGCATGGTAAACTGGAGAACATGGGAAACAGCTGGAATAGAAAAGTTAGTGGACAAAAGAGTGCTCTGACAGCTAACAAACAAGTATCATCATCTTTCTGAACAAATATAGGAAAAGCAGGAGATCCTACTGAAGTGAGAGATGTGGAGTCTGGTGTTATGTAGAAAGAGGCACCAGAATCCAGAACCCAAGAGGTACCTAGAGGTGACGTCTGAGCTAGACTGGCAGAACCCGCTGAGTCGTGAGAGAGCTGCTGAAGTGGAGCTTAGCTGAACAGAATCACCTCGCTAAGCAGAAACTGATGAACTCGTCTGTCCTCTTGTGAAGGAAGAGCCTCCCTACCCCCCTTTGGTCGCCTACCCCCACGCGCCTTGTTCTGCTTTTTTCACACCGCACAACTCTGGCAGTCGGGCCCGAAGTTTTTGCAGTAGTTGCATTGAACTCCAGTTGGTGTAAAAAACAAGAGCGGAGACAGGCACATGGAGAGAGGTCGTAGTCGAAGCAGAAAACGTCGTAGTCGAAGGGGCAACAACCACAGTTAGAACAAACTATGCTGCTAACCTCAGACGAAGCTCCTTAGCCCGAAGCGTTGAAAGGGCCTCGATGACCATCGGACGCGATGAGCGCCTCAGCATTTGAGCCTTGGCAGGCTCAAACTCTAGGTAAAGACGGCAGACAAAATCATAAAGAAGAAGGCGACCATGATCTGCCTTCTGCACTTTATGACACTCCTGGTAGAGTGGAGAGACCAGCTCGTCCAACTGGCGCCAGAGATTGGCCAGGGCTTGGAAGAAGTGGTCGACGGAAGAGTCCCCCTGGTGAAGCGTCTCCAACTCACGCTGAAGCAAAAAAGAATTGAGCATCACTGCTCTGCTGGTATCGCTCACGCAAGTACTCTCAGATCTGTCTAGTAGACCGTAGACCAATGATGTCTAGCTGGATGGAGTTGTCGATGCTGACCACCAGATTTATAGCTATGAGAAGATTATTTACATAAATATCTCTATTGGGATCTGCAATAGTGAGGGCAAATATATCTTTTCCCATATCATAACTTTTTTGGGTTTGCCACATGGTTATATGTTTAACGGGCCTTTTGACACAGTGGATCAATTGAGCCAAGGTAGAGGCCACTCCCCCAACAAATACCTCTACTTGCAAGTTGGTTTGAATCAACCCGGTATTATGAAACCGGTTATTTAATCTCTGTACTTGCAGTACCAGTTTAAATTAAGTCTAAACTGAAAACTAGCATTGTTTATGTGCTAAGTTGCCTTTCCCATGTGCCTATGTGGTAAGCTATCATAGTACCACACATATGCATACACACGTCAATCATAGAAGATCCAACCAACATAAAAATCCCCAATTCCAAATCACCTCTCTTCTTCTCCCAATTACTCTATCTCTCTTCCTTCTCTCGGCCAAAACACAGTCTGGATGCGCCACCGGCCTTCGCCGCATGTTGAAGCTGCACCTGCTGCTATGTTGTATGCTACCCTTCACTGCCCATGTGACATCCTTCCAACATGCCTCGAGTAGACCTGATTTTGACAGTCTCAATGAGCCCATCCCTTGGTTCTTCAAGCATTAAGTCTACCTCGACGTCTTCTTCCTCTTGCTCCCCCTCACTCTCTCTATCTCATTGCATGGAGGCTGGAACACCTCGTCGCCCTTGGATCCGACCTGAAGCATGTCTACCTTCGTCGCCACAGCCATTCTCCTTCCCTGCGTAGACTCTGAGTAAGACCTCCTGTTTCCACGCATCCCTCTATGAAACAAACTGTATAGGCTAGCCAATCAAATGCACAGGCCTATGTAGCTTCGCCACCTCGTAGAACCTCATCGTGCCACCATAGGTCGCCATGGATAGAGTAACACACAACACCATCTTGGGCAATGATGGAACGGTTAGGTTCGCTGTATTAAATAGATATTGAATCCTCATTCAATTTTGAGTTTTTATTGTGGTTTCACGCTCGCCACCGTGGTTAGTAGCACTACCATCGTCCAACTCGTCGCGACTCACTTCCGACCGAATCACCACCACACTTAGCTTCGCCCGAGCCACTTGACCCAAACCCAAGCACTACCGCCGTCGCGTGCACTCGCCAGTGAAGCCATCTCGAGCCGACACCATGGTCTCCCTGCTCTAAACTACTAACAAGCTGGCCCCACATGTTAGACCCCATGACCCACAAAGCATCCACTACTAGTCATTTGCCTCAGATGATACATCATCTCATCTGCTGAGTCGAAAGCCAAGTCAGTGTAAAAACCACTTGTGGGGTAGACATGGGGTGATTTGATCTCGTATCGTAAGTACAAGGGGTAAAATAACCATTTTTCATAGTAGAGGAGCTGATTAGAACTAACTTGAAAATAGATGTACCAAATATGAACCATTTGCCCTAGTTAATGGATATAGTTGCACGTTTACTTTAGATTTAAAAATCAAGTCGGAACTTATTTACATACGTACGTTACCGTTGGAAATGATATTCGAAATGCTAGCTATGTAAACTCTTTTGGCAATATAAAATGTAGTAAATTATATCTGCTGTTTGAGCAAAAACATCTACTTTCGGTATTTTTTTTTCCTGCAATTAACTTTTTTAGTGTTAATTATATCTTGAATTGTGTAGAAAAAACACAGCGTCTGTTCCTATCAGGCTTTATTTGCCATTGCGGTGACTTAAACACTTATTTTTAGGATAATAACAGTTTAATCTTACTGGTGCTGAAGATTCACATAACTAATCAGATTTCATAGAACATTCCTGGTGCTGAAGATTCACATAACTAATCAGATTTCATAGCACATTCACGGACATCAACGTGTTCTTGAGCCAAAAATGCCCGGCGGGCATAGTTATGTCGCCGCCGCGTCCGATTGTCATTCCTGAGCATCTAAGTTCAAGTTCAGAGTAAACTGCATTTGCTCCTTTCTAGATTTATTTGGGCTACGAGTTGCAGATTCGTTTGCGTTTAATTAGACTTTGCCTTTTTGACTTGCAGATACAGTAACGAGCTTTCAAACAGTGCATATTTTTAAGATAGCGTCTACAGATAGATTGTGATACAAATTATATCAAGTTCAGTTATACCGGTTAAAATCATATACGATCATTTTTCTTTACGTACTGTTTCTTATAAACAATTTAAAATTTTTAACCATAAATCAAGCTCCAGCCCAAAAATACCCACCACGTCCCCAGCCCAAGCAGCCCACGGAGAACTGCAATCCTTTTTTTGTATTATTCGCGTCAGCTTCGTTTCGGGATAGGAAGTGAGAGGCGGGCTGGGAACTATCTTCTCCACATTAAACTACCTTCCCCTCAGCTCAGCCACCTCCCTTCCATGGTATACCATGCTGCTGGCGGCGGCTACTGCTGCAGCGCCGGACTCCTGCTCCTCCTTCTCCGCCTCTCGCCGCCTTCCTCCTCCGCCGCCGCCTAGTTTCTTGGCTGCAAGAAGCGCCGGCAGCTCAGCCCTCCTGCAGCGGGCCTTACGCCGGTATCAATGTCAGAGCCACTCCCACTGCCACTGTCACTCTTGGTGCGGCAATGGGCACGCACGCCGGCGCAGCCGCAGCCACAGCCGCCATTTCCGGTATGAATGTATGCCGCGTGTTTATCTTGTTAGTTAGTGTAATGGTTGAATTGAGTTAATTTTGACGGAGCCAGCCTGCCGCGCTGACTAATGCAGGGTTGGTGCGGCGCCGGACCACATGGACGAGCTGCCGTCGGGAAGAGGCCAGTACCATCCGTTCGAGGAGATCGGCGAGACGCTGCAGCTGGACGACGGCGAGCCGGCGCGCCTCACCGACGCCGAGTCCGCTCGAACAATCGTCGAGGTTTCTTGAAACATCGTTCTCTCTTCTCACTGAATCACTTGGCATGGAATGGAATTGGCAGTGTTCATTCAATTCATGGGGAGTTCTTGAGCAAATTGCTGCATGTACAGGTGAATAACAAGGCGACGGTGATGATCTCCACGCTCATCGACGAGGGCGTGCACGAGAGGATTATCTTGCCGGAGTTCCTCTACTTGACTGACGAGAATGGAGGTATGCAACTGAGTACTTGGGCTAATCATACAACGGCTAGCCTTCTTGTCCCAAAAGGTTCTTGTAACTTGCTGGGGACACACTTATTTTTCTTCTTGAAGCTGCTGATTGGCAATCTGCTCAGATATTTACTTCGAGGTCGACAACGACGACACACTCCTGGAAAGCATCATGGGCGACGACAAGATTGCGGTAGCAATCCTGTTCTTTCCATTTCTTTCCTGTTTCTGTGATTCTTTTGATGAACAGGATATGTGTTGTGCATAATCTATCTTAGTATGACACTGAGCTTGTCCGTGCTGTTTTATACCTGCAGCATGTTATCATTGGATTGGATAACACACAGGTGTTTGCTGACTTGGATCTAGCGGCAGCGTCAGCGACTGATTTTGCACAAGAAGAAGACGACATCTCGGATGGTGAGGAAAGCGACCTTGATGATGACTTTGATGAGGTGATGAAAATTCTTCTCAAATGACAGGAGCGATCAGTGACTTACATTGATGCTAGCTGTATCTCTGAAAACATGCAGGAGGGTGTGTTTGCTGTTGATGAAGAAGATGGCGACGACGACGACGAAGATGAAGCTCCACCTAGCTGGTCCAATCTTGAAACCATGAATTCTTGCCATCCATTGTACTTTGCAAGGATGATTGTAGAGGTAAATGATTGAATCTTAGTATCCATCAGTTTTATTATCATTTTTCATTAACCACTGTGCTCTTAAATTTTATTTCTAGACCACAACTAAGTCTAATATAGATTGGTTGGACCGACCACCTGCAAGCCTTGTTGTTGAGGGTCAGCTGAGACCTGCCTTTGCTGAAGAAAGCACCATGGTTGCCAGGCATTTATCAAGTAGTTGTTGCGATGAACTCGGAAATGAACCTTTTATTCAGCAGATATCCCTTTTCTGAAGCATTGGATTCTTACATTTTCTGTAATTTCTGTAGGTGATGAACCTCAGAAAGATAAAAAGGAGAGTGGGGCTACATTTTTCAAGGTTGAAGTTTTGAGCATTGAGCTGATCACTGCATATGGAACTGAGGTATGTCTCTTTCATTTGATATGTCTTACTACTTTTCGGCATCTGTTGATAATTGGTAAATTTGTAGCTATTGTGTAAGTCTAACTGAACAATGTACTATGTATGAAAATGTAGAATTGGTATTGTATATTTCTTGACCACTAGTATTCGTCATGCCCTAATTCCTTGTAGCCAAAGGTAAAGATAGAAGAATACCGGAATGCTAGGCCAGACATCATTGCGCATGCCACACCAAACATAATATCTCGCTTGAGAGCTGGTGGAGACAAGATAACACAAGCTCTGAAATCACTGTGTTGGAGGTGCAAGGCCATTCAAGTAGAGGTACAATTTCTTCAGAAACGGGCACTCGTTTAACATTGAACATTGTGGAAGAGAAGTACGTTGCCTCTTGAGTTCGGTATTAAATCACTGGCTGCTATATTTCTGCAGGAAGCAGCAGTCATCGGAGTGGACTGCCTTGGGTTTGACTTGCGAGTGTGCTCAGGAACACAATTGCAGACACTGAGATTTGCTTTCCCCAGAAAGGTCAGTGGAAGCTCTGTGTATAAATCTGTGTGATGTGTGAGAAATAGATGAAAGGCGAAGGAACATTACTTTCCATTTTTCCAGACATGTAGAAAAAAGAGAATCTTGATAGAAAGATGATACTTGCATTTCATTCTCATGTGGTTCTGAATCTTTTTGTACTGTAGTTTGCTTCTCATTCTCATGTGATTCTGAATCTTTGCCATAGGCTACGTCGGAGTTCGGTGCGGAGAAGCAAATACATGAGCTTCTGTTTCCTAGGATACATCATGAGGGGCAGTCACCACCAGCTCGACAAAAAGAATCTTGATGTAATTGGGATTTGATATTTTATTCATTTGATAGGAAAACACCAATCTAGCTAAATAAAATATTAGCCATCTCCATGAAGTTATCGTATGATTTTCAAATTTGCATTATGATTTTGACTTTCGGGCGTGTTCAAAAGTTAAAAAAAAAAGGACAACAAAACTGAAGCACATTCACCAGCCAATTTCGAGGCAGTAAGGGTGCTTGTGCATTGTACGATTTGGAGACGATGGAGCCAAGGCGCTTGAAAAGCCGAAGCCCCCAAAACAAGAGAAATGAAGACATATCCGTTACCCTCGCGGCCTCGCAAACCAACCAATCAAGCCCTCCCCTTTTTAAGGCCCAAATAGTCATGAAAAATTCCCAAAATTTTTGAAAACATGTATACCGAATCAATCTATCATGTCATAAATTTCAAATCTGAATTTGGTGCAAAAAAAACGGCCAGGTTAGTGAGAACTAATGTTTTAACATTATTATACAGCTCTGAAAAGTAATAAAAAACTCAAATATCAGAAATTTGAAACTTCAAATTTGACAGCTTTGCACCATTGAAATTTGAACCTAACACTTCTAGGTTGAATTTCAGTTTTTGAAACGTTCTAGTATCATGTAATTAAAATTTGAGAAATTCTCTTTCCTAACATTCAAAAAATTGAACTACCATCTAAATGAAAAATGGACTTCCATAAATGTAAATTTTTAGAAATTGTGAACCACATGTTTTTACAGAATTTTGCACCGGTTTACAAAATCGTTGCCATGTTCAGCCTATACTCTACCCTCATCGGAGCTGGGGTGGCCCATGAGGAAGGAACTTCTTTGGGGAAGCTCCTCACTTTGCATTTGTGAGGATGCTTCTAAAATGTTGACACCTGGCATCACCAATCTCAATATACTCCCTCCATCTTCAGCACTTCGTCCACCCCATCTCCCCATACCCCATATTTCCAGCACTTATTCCTTCTTGTTTCTTCCATGGCCACATCCGCATCCCGGCCATGGTCGCCGCCCGCGTCTTCCAACTCACCCGTGAGCTCGGCCACCGCACCGACGCGCGAGACCATTGAGTGGCTCCTTCGCCAGGCCAATTCCTTCATCATCACCGCCACCTGCACCGGCATCTCCCCCGAGGAGGCGCCCCCTGCCACCGTCCCTATCGGCTCCTCCTCCGCTAGCCACGGCGTCCCATTTGTTCAGGTCCTGTACTATACCACGCTCCTCATGCAGCAGCCCAACGCCGACGAGCCGCCCTTGGCCCCCGCCGCAGCCACCTCCATCACCACCACAAAGGAAAACAATTAAGTAACACAATTCGCTCATGGAAAAAGGACAGGCATTTTATTTGACTCCCAAACAAGCAAAGTAGAAACACAAACATGCATTTGATGCTAATACGGCCAGGTCGCCCGAATGCAACAAGATGCAATTGCGTGGCACATATGACCTGAGAGTAAAAGCCATCCAAATTGATGCAAAGCTAAACTTTTTTTCTGCTACTCTTTGCATTTGAGTTTGGAAAAGACACAAACAAGTAAAAAGTTACAATCAGACAAGCAACAAATAAGCAATTTGATTGCTTTCCAAATCCCACAATCACCGGTTCCTCTTATGGTTAGCATGAAGCAAACATCATACCAATTTCATCTGCTGCATAAGAAAACCTTGTTCCTAGTTAGGCCAAACACCAAAGCAAATCAACTACATGCACATAAAGAGAACTAGGGTTTTGCCGAAGAAAAAGGAGAAGAAGCTGTCAGGGTCGTGCCTCGCGCTGCAAACGCCATCCCGCGTAGCCCTAGCACGGCGTCGTGCTGACCCCCTTACCGACCCTTACCAGAGCACAACAACTTCCACAACTTCTTCCTTGCTGTTCTTCTACACCTCTATGATGTATTCCGGAGCTAGGAGGGTTAGACCCTATTCTTCCCCCGGTTTCCATGGACCTTGCAACGTAATCAACTCTTATACTAACTATGAAACTATTGGTACTTCATGGCTATTATTAGTCTACTAGATATTGTGTTACGACTGTTGTCGAGCTAATTACGGAGTGTTCTTTTGAGCTGCGGCTTATAGCTTTTAGCTATGACTTATTAGTCTAATAAATAGTGATTACTGAACAAAGACAAAGTTAAAAGCCGGCTAAAAAACCAAAAAGAACAATTTGGCTAGGTTCTTTTTGGTTTTGGCTTATCACTCTCTACTACAGTAATTAGCTTTTATACTATGTGTCTTTTGAAGACGAGGTTTTCCGGTATATATTAGTAGACAATGTACCGAGTTTAATTATACCGACCAAAATTACATGTAACTATTTTTCTCTGCGTACTGTCTCTCGCGAACAGTCAGAATTCAAAAATCATAAGTCAAAAGCCAAAGCCATAACCCAAAAGAACCCACCCAAAGCTAACGTAGTGCTCCATTGGGCTTAAACTTAAAACTTATTTCACTGTTTGGCATTGTTTCAGTTTTATTTTGCACTATAGCCGCTATTAGCTTTTTCAGCTTAATTAAATTTTAAAATAAAAAAAGAATACGTCATCACGGATAATACAAAGAAAGAAACAAGGAGAAAAAAGAGAAGGCAAAAAAAACCTAAAACTAAAGAAACCAGAAAAACATAAAATTAATAAAATTAGAAACTTAAGTTTGAAGCCCATTGAAGCACAGATAGACTTGTATAGATGGATTGATTACGCTAAGCGAGACAAGTCACCATCACTGATGTTGTACAATGTTGTCCAACCCATATTACTAACCTATACCGGGTGCCTACTTGTCAGTCATGTCAAATGGTGCAATTTCCCACCCACTTCCCGGCGGCGGAAAACCCTAGCATCCTACAAGAGAGAGGGACAGGAGTCACAGGATGAGAAAAGAAAATAGGTCTCCTCTTTTTAGGTTCTAAAAGCTATTTTTTATCTTTTCAACAATAACTAATTTTTAAACAAAATATATTTTCAAAACAAGGTCTATAAGTTTATTATAATATACACTATAGCGACTTCATTTATATCGACCAAAACTGTACGTAAATTTCTGTTACTCTATAATTTCTCACGAACAGTCTAAAAGTCATAAACCGTAGCTAAAAACCATAAGTAAAAAAAAAAAAACCAATGGCATCCCCGTCTCCCATCTTACAACAGCAGATCAGTATCCTGCAGGGGAGAGGGACTCGGGATGGGAGGGGGAAATGGCATCCAAGGTTACAACAGCAGATCGAGAACATTTTTAGCACAATGCGATTAGTTTGGGCGATTTACCAGCAAGAGCTGTTTCAGACAAAGATAGGTGGTTACAAATCAACTAAGACGCTAATTTTTCTTGGCAAATCGATCTACTTCATCCCAAAAGCGAACGACAACTTTGGTCGCGACTTGTTCTTGCCCAGCAGCTTCATCTGGTTCTGCTTCTGCTGCTCTTCCTCCATCTGTTTTCGCTTCATGGCTTCCTCCCTCTCTTTCTGAAGCCTCTCCAGCTCCTGGTACCGCTCTAGTTCTTTCTGCTGCTGTTCCATCGCTTCCTTCATCCGAGACTCCTCTGCTTTCTTTCGGTCTTCCTCGAGCTTCTTCTCTAGCTCCTCACGCTCTTTCCTTTCGCGTTCCTGCATCAACAAGGAACCCAATAAAAAAACACACTACGACAGATTTCTGCAGCATTATTGTAACATGAAACTGATAATCAAGCAACAGGTAAACAGAAAGAATATTATAATCTTCTCCAAATATCTTACAGTAGCCTCCATCCACAATCCTCTATTGATATTGGTAAAATGTCCAGATGATCTTTTTGTTTCATCAATGGAATAATGTCATAGTGTAAAAGAGCAGAAAAATGAGCTAGCGACAGGACGCTTACCGCTTTATGCTTGGCTTCAATCAAGGCTGCCTCCTTTTCTTTCTCAATTTGGAACGCTACCTCCTCATGTATCCTTTTTCGCCCTTCATCAATACGTCTTTGTATTTCATGTTTGATTTCCTCAGAATTCAAACTCTCCTCAACTTGTTTCCTAATGGCTTGCTCAATTCTTTTTGTAGTTTCCTCCTCTAATATTCTCAGTTCAACTTCTTTTTGGCGCCTGCAATTGAGACAAGTTAATAAAGTGTACTTTGGAAAACAGAATATTGCAAGTGCCAACACTTTCAGATCTTCAAGGCCACAAAAGCAGCTTAAAGCAAAGCACAAGATTTACAATCTTTAACACTAACTACGATCAACTATACCTTTCATCAGCATAGTGTTGAATACAAGCTAATGCATTTCAGGCATACCTCTAGTATGATTCCACATCCAAAAAACGAATTATCAAAACTGGTCAAGAGTAGATAAAGGATCACCAATTGCATCATCAAATATAACAAGTGGAACAGGAACTATAGCAGTAGCTTCCTTCGGAAAAGCCTGTAGAGAAGAATGTCAAGTAACTTGTGGCAGGTTTAGAGCTAATCATGTAATTATTTCAATATTCCATTTAAATCATATTTTTGTATGCTTCACATCTACTAAAAACACAGTTCAAAGCAATTACAAAATGGCTTGCTTATTATTACTTGTTAGTGGAAGCAAAATGATTTAGCAAACTTTTTAATGACAGGTTATCACATACAACATGGGATGACTTAACTGGAATAAAAACTAACTGCAGTCCCCGTACTACAGATTAGAAAACATGAGCAAAGGTAAGCTGAAACGACACTGGTACATAACTACATATTTGAAATTCTGCCGCTTTGGTTCCGTTCCCTTTTATAGATTGCATTTCAGTGCACTGGGCAAACTAATCCACATTCAACAACCAGGAGAGTGATATACTGTTTTTTTACAGAAAGCCCAAAACATGAGAACTTCACTCTATTGGGTCAGTAGTTAAAAATAATACTGTTTTTTTTTACGGAAAGCACAAAACACACCAAAGCTAAAGGGGCAAAAAAAAGCAGGAACACCACTATATAGGAACCACAGGCCGGTTGCTAATGTCCCCAAGTTAACACATTAGCCATCCTAAATTCTATCTGGCGATTTCAATTGAATAAGCATAAGAACATGAGAACATCCATAAAGAAATATAAATAAATTAATTTGGAAATTATGGACAAGTGGGCCCCTTCAGAATTATAAATTTAACCTATCAATTTCTATGTTGCTTGAGAACCCTTTAAAAAGAACTCGAAGTATGCATTAAAGAAGCCATCCCATCTCTTAGCAGATAGCATATGAGGAAAAACTGTCTTGCTCAGAAGCTAATTTAAATTAGTGGACAGAAAAGAACAATTGACATTGCACTTCATGCTTGGTAGAATTTCCTTAAAGAAAAGTCAATCTTAGTTCCATGCAGTCCGCCCATCATAGATGACTTCTTCAGAGCTAGCTTGTGAAAACTTAAGCCAACAAATATATCCAAAGAAAAATAAGAGCTCCTAGCAAACTGGGGATTATTTCATAAACCAAAGCGATCCAGATTCAATAATTAACTAAGCCATAATTGTTTCATTATTGTGTAATAAAATAATAATTAAATGGCAATACATGTATTCAGAACAAACATATATTTTAGAGCACAGATTGCCAAATAGAGCTGACCTCGTGATATATTCTGGTGCAAACAGCAGCTAGATGAACACAATTCAACAGCACTTTGAAAAGGTTGATTAATGTCTTGTTGACATCATAAGAGATATGTGGAAGTGGGTAAACAGTAAACAGTTTGGTTTGTAGATGGCATAATCTATACATAGCAAAGCAGATACTCCCCACCTTTTCTTCTCTTCTTCTAGCCTTTGTTTATCAATGGCATTCTTATTCTCTGCAGACCCAAGGGGAGGACTTTGAGATTTGGTAATTGGAGAGCTAGTGATGCTCCGACTTCTCTTTCTTTTGTAATGTCTTTCTGATGGAGATCGACTTTTGTGCCTCCTAGATGGAGAACGGCTTTTGCGCCGTCTTGGGGAAGGTGAAGGGCTCTTCCTTCTGAAATACAAATATTATGATTGTGAGGAAATAGAAGCATACCAACATAAAACAGGGTTTCACTGTCAGTTACTGAAGCCCTAAAATGTGAGCGAAAGCACTTACCTCAAACATTGTTAGAATAACCTTTGGAGGATTCCACGGCAATACAGCATAGAGTAAATATCTTTGTAGGTTCCATGCTTTTTACCAAAGGAATTCTTGTTAGTCCATACAGGCAAGCAATGCAGAATACGGGATAACTATATTTAAGCATCATCTGCTCATATATTCCAAGTCGCCTCCTTTTGCATTCCTTCTTTAACATGTTTTGTTGGTCTGGATGCAAAATGGCTCACACAGATTTTACTGGTTTCTATATCAGATTGACAACATAAGCTATTTCCAATGGGATTGTTCTTTTTGGCTTCGGCTTATGGCTTTTGGTTGCGGCTTATAACTTTTAGGCTGTTCGTGAAAGAGAGTATAGAGTAACAAAAACTCGCGTGTGGTTTTAGCCAATATAAATGAAGTCGCTACAGTATATACTACAATCAACTTGTAAACCCCGCTTTGAAAGACACTCCGTTTAAAAGTTAATTATTGTAGAAAAGCCGAAAAGCAGCTTTTAAAAGCTGAAAAGAAGAGGCCCATCAATCCCCAGGGGCTTACCTAGGATGGGGATATTTAAAGAACCAGTTAGCTTTTAGGAAAAAAAATGCCATTTTTTCACTGGCATGAAAGGCTGAAACTTTGCAAGAACATAATTATCCAGACATAAACCTAACCCTCCATTGCGGCCCATATTCTTCCCCTTCCCCTCTTTTGGCCTTTGCAGCTCTGCTTACCTAAAGATGCTCTACAAAGACAGTGTGGCCTGATATTCCTCTGTTCTTATCTCAAGAGCTTCCTCTCCGATGGCTTGAGCATCCAGATAATTAGCGATTACTGCAGCTGAGGAGGGTTTAGAACAAAGGGGTTGTAGGCAGCAAAATGAATCCTATCTCATGGTCAGGATTACAGAAGGCAGTCCGGCGGCAAGACAAGTCCTATCTCATGAGGCATTGTCGTTAGTGTTTCATCTTCTTTTTCAAGCCACCGCTCTTATTGACAAAAGAAAGCGGTAAACAAATCCTTTACTTACTGTCCTCATTTTCCAAATGTCACTATTGGCTGGTGGAAAATGCAACAAAAGTGTTGTTGCCAAACACAACTAAGCATGTACAGTGAGCAAAGGCACACCTAAGGCATGTAACACTACTTTTCTCCCCTCTGCTCTATCCCCACCCCATGGCATGGTCAGTATTTCTCTCCTCCTCGCGAAAAGATGTGCCCAAAATTTCCAAATAGAATTCCATTCCTGGAAGAATCTTATCCTGAATTTCCTAACAGGGCCTGAGTACCGTGTATGATATCCAAGCAACTCCTATACTACACATGTTCATGTCTAAGCAACAAAGAAAAACGGAACAATATTTCCTCCATAACATTAATTGCTCCTTAGCGAGGTGAATACTACACATATCATAGAACAATCACATCAACTGAGATAATAGCAGAAAGCGCTGGCAGTTCCTAAGAATCACGTAAACCAACTATTCATAATTTCATAGATCCAAGAACCATGAGGAGAACCACAAGTTCCATTCCATTAAGCAAGTTTGCATTATAGTACATCCCATGCCACAAAATAAAAAACAGAAAATTAATCAGCAGCTTAGCATCTCCTTTTCTCTAATCTTTCTATACAGTATACACAACACACAAGGAAGGACAGGTGGCAAAAAAATAGGGAAAGGCGCGCCAGATTGCGATGGCGTGTGACAGGGGAGATCACCTATAGGAGAAGCGATAGGGAGACCTGCTACGGCTGGGGCTGCGATCCCTGCGGCCCCGCCAGCCGCGGTACCGCGGGGACGGCGACCGCCGGCGCCGGCGCACTGGCGACCGCGACAGGTCGCGCGGCATCCGGCCGAAAGCTACAACCTCTGCGGAGCCCGGCACGAGCAGATCCGGCCGGAGGCGGGAACGTCGTGGACGGGCGGCGGCGGATTGGACGCCGATCGACGTGGAGACGAGAGGTTTTGGGGGGCGCCAATGGCGACGGAGGCTGGGAAAAGTGGGAGGTCGCGGAAGGGATGAGGAAAACCTAGGCCGTGGGCCCCAGCTACCAACAGGAACCGGCTATATGCTGCAGCTAACAGCTGCAGGACGTCTTGGCCGTCCGATCAGGAACCGACGGCTCAGATTACGGAGCAATTGTGCCGGGGAAAAAAAGACTACGGAGTAATTGGTGCTAAATTTAGTGATTTATTCATTGAAACCTTTGCTCAACGTGGAAGTCGGGCTGGGTGGATTTTTTTTTACTCAACCTTATGGTTTTACGGGTGTGGATTTTGAATTATGTTCTATTTATAAACGATAGTATAATTTATCTATAGATTTTAATTTAAAAACTACATTAATTTAAAATCGATTATCGTTCTATAACGATGACTTCTATAGATGACGGTTCTATCATACAAACTCTATCTATCACTTGTCTCAGGAAACAGAACCTTGTAACCAACGGTGTCATTTGCCTCCTCTCTTACATCTCGGCTCTATCCCTCATACCATTGCTTCCATCTTTATTTTTGTGTCTTTCTTGAATTGCTACGCTGCTGCTCACACACTATAATAGACTAACACCACCTCTCCACTAACTTCCATAATGCACTGTTGATTGATACTTCAATAAGATCTGAGCTAGGTTTTTTTGCTTGCCGCTTTTGACTTTTGCTACAATAACTAGTTTTTAAAATAGTGCATCTTTTTTAGATGAGATTTACAAATCGATTGTAGTAGATATTGTACTGACTTCAGTTATATCGGTCAAAAATCGCATGCGACTGTCTCTTTCTTCGTACTCTCCCGCGTGAACAGCCGGGATTCAAAAGCTATAAGCCACAGCCCCCAAAAACTCACTCCTGATGAGGATATGCAGCGCATATGCACCTATTTGGACTAGAGAGGGAGGGAGTTCAACTCAAGAAGAGGACACAGGATCAAACAAGTTTTGGCTCTCATAGTTTTTTTACAAAGATTATAAAGCCTTTAGCATCAATTATGAGTTTATAATGTGCACAAAAATACATATTTAGAAAGCTTAGGAAGTGCAATTTCCAACTGATCAAATGGATCTTGATTTGAAGCATTCTATAAAAAGATAGTGTAACTTCATTGGATGTTACACGATCTTTCCAGAAAGTCGTGCGAGGGTTGACAATCTTGAGTACATGACTTGTATGATTTCTTTGGATAATATTCGGATATTCCATGACTTTCTAACGGTCTAGGAGACTTCGTTTTCATGGATCTGAATAGGCCCAAACAAGGAATTCGAATATAGGAAGGTTTAAAGTCAATTTGGATTGAACTCATCATAGTCAGTACAACCCATTTTTAAAATGCAATATCTTTTGACGAAGTCTAATTTGAATATTTTTGTACTTGTTGAAAAGCTAACTTTGACACCAACGCAAGGTATTAAGTGCCAGCTTCATATTCCATCTATGTGCACTGCAACAACAAAAACAAATTGATGACAAAAAGTTTAGGGTTTCTTTTTTTAGTCCAATTAATGTAAAAAGTTTGTTTCTTGTTTTAGGTATCTTAGGAGGGCTATATAAGTCATTGTAGACGTCCTTGTAACTCAGACTCAATATTATGAATTAAAATACACATTTATATTTTAGCTTTTAGCTACTTCCGTGATGAGGGTCGCACTATTATCTAGGTCACGCGTCTATTCTTACTAGTTGATTGGTATTGCCACTTCCAAAGGGAAATTGGGCATTCTAAAGATCGTTATGTCTTTTTCACTGTGAATTGAGAATCGATATTCTTCACTTGTGTTCAGCGGAGAACATCACATGTGTGATTAGGCGAATTAAAGAGTTGCAAGCCAATTGCATGGCAGCGGGGGATCAATTACGATTCATCAAGTTTTCATGCAGGTTATCACCGATCCTACGTCGAGAAGATCAGGCATCCCGTATCATCTTGGTATCAAATCTTTATTTACTTAATAAGATTTTGTAACCCAAAAACTTGTTTTGCATATTAGATGTCAATTCGAGATTAGTATTTGTCAAACACCAAGGGTTTGGGGGTAAGGTACGGTGGGGTTGCTCATACACATCCTATCGATTGTTGGTTTTGGTTTTTATTAGGTGGAGTTGTATCTGAATTGTAAATTGAGTTTGTAGTTATCAGTTAGTATCGCTAGGTCTGTATTTTTTGGTTTCAGGTTGTGTGTGTTTGCCATTGTGATCGTCGTCGTCGTTATCATCTTCATCATCGACCCACAACTTCAACAACCAACACAAGTCAAGGATGACTCATTTGGAGGGAGGACGAATAATGAGGATACACAGTGCATATACACCTATTTGGGCTAGAGAGGAAGGTCAGTAAGTTCGGCTCAAGAGGAGGACACAAGATCAATCAAACTTTGGAACTTGGAGTTTTGTCCATGAAGTTCATAAAGGTTTTGGTGCCAATTTTGATGATGTTTTGGTGTGCACAAAATACATATTTCGAAAGCTTATGAAGTGTACTTTCCAATGGATGAAACAGATCTTGATTTAGAGCTTTTTGTCTATCTGTGCGCCGAGACAAAGATGGCAGCAGTAGAGCGCCTCTTCTTTTCGGCTTTAGCTTTTAGCTCTTCTACAGTAAATTGCTTTTCTACGGCAACTAGTTTTTAAATAGAGTGTCTTTTCAAGACAAAGTCTATAAATTGATTGTAGTAGACAAATTATGTGCATGTGCATTCTCGAAATCGACTATTTAAGGATAGTAATGGCTGGGCAACAGATTTTTTGTGACCCTTTGGGTATGCAATTGCAAGCTGTAGGACACAGAAAAGGGGTGACATGTGAAGGAGGGATGTTAAATCCTAAATGTAAGGTGCTACTGCAGATCTGATCTGGCTGCCTGGGATAGTGTCCTTTCACCCATGCCTGTTTCTTTCTACTTCTTGACTACAGGAATTTGAACCTTTTCTGCTCTCTTATTTACTAGTCTGGATATAATCACACCTTTTATTGTTGGATATAATACTACTTTAAAGTATCTTTTTTTAGCATGACGGCAAAATTATACCGAAATCGATTCCTACAACAAACTAGACTCCATGATGCTGTTGCTTTTTATTGCTAGCTGAATCTGAATCTTTTTTTTTTTTGGGAGTCAATTCTGAGCATTGGTATACTCTAATTCTAATACTTCCGTATATGTTTTTTTTGCGAGTATAAGCATCGCACATCGGTATACACAATTAGCTAAAAAACTAGAGAGTACATAGAAATCCATACCACACATGCACACATGCGTGCACGTCAAGGGAACCTGCACCCTGCACCAGAAAATGGCCCGAAATCTTGTCACTGTGGCTTATAACTTTTAAATTCTAATTATTTGTAAGAGATATTATAAAGATAGATAGTCGTATATGATTTTAACGGTATAGCTAAGTCGGTATAATATGTACTACAATTAACTGATAAATTCTACATTAAAAAATGTACTGTTTGAAAATTAGTATATATTTCCGTACCTATCCATACCACACACGCATACGTGTATGCTCGTCAACTGGATTTTCTCTAGAAAATGGCCTAAAATCTTGTGTGTATATGTGGTGTGAGTGTGTATGTGTGAATTATGTATATAAAAAAAGAAAATGGTCCAAAGTCCTGTCAGCTCAGTAAAGAATCGGCCCGGCCCGGCCCGGCCCGGCCAGGCCCTTTTTCTGATGCGAACACGAACGCCTCGGGAGACGTCGGCGTGGTGGTGGTGCAAGTGGGTGGAAGAGAAGAAAAGAAGAAATCGAAGCTTAAAAAAAAAAGAAGGAAAAAGGTGGAAGCATCGAGCCGAGGCGGAGGCGGAAGCGAGGAGGAAGAAGAAGATGAGGAAGAAGCTGGGCACCCGGTTCCCCGCGGTTCGTGCTCCTCTCTCTCTCCCTCTTCGCTCCCTCTCTCGTTTCGCTCTGATCTGCGCGCCCGTGATCCGATCTGGGCGCTCGCGCGCCGCCGCACCGTGGTGGATCTTGGTTTCTTGCTCGGTGGATCTTTGCCGTTGACTCGCGCTTTCTGCCTCTTCTTGGGTCCCGCTTCGTTATTGAGGCGCCGCCGGGGTGGAGGCGCGCGGGGCGAGGGATTGTTGAGTCGTTCTTGTCTCGCGCGCTGGCGAATTGGATGAAATCTTTTGTGTTTGAGTTCTTTGCTCGTGGTGGATGGAAGGAGGGGAGGCGAGGTGAGCTCGGTGGTCTTCTGGGTTTGGTTTGGTGGAGGGAAAAGATTCTTGGCCACTCGCTCGTAGTCGTAGCTAACTAATAATTGATCCTCGTGAGGTGTTGAAGGAGCGGCCTAGTGTGGTGTTGCTGTGCTATAGGTTGCACTCCGCTGCCCGGCCTCCAAGATGTGCAAAACGAACTGAATTCGTGGTCTAGTACTGCTGTTAGCATGCGCAGATGGTTACGAGATCTCCTGAACACTCGAGGGCGTATTGCCGGTGATAGAAAGGGATTACGATATGCTCTGTAGCGCCGGAGTTCCTGAGCAGTACAATTCGACATGCGCGACCTATATCGTGGCCTTCTATGTTGGCAGGAGCATTCGAAATCTTTCGCTGTTCTATTGTCATAAGGTGGAAAGGCATCTGTCGAGGTTTCAAATTACATTACAGTAGACCCGTATGCTTTGCTTTGTGGGAGTGCTTAGTATGATTTTTAGGGGAATAGCCATTTCATATTTCTATGCGTGACATGACATGGCTTTAACTGCTCCTTGGCGTCTCTGCTGATTACTGAAGGTTTTGTTTTATTTTTTCTGCTGCATGTACTGGTTGCTGAAAGTTTGGTTCTCCTTGTTAGTTTTGCTTAGCATTACCTTGTGTTGGCTAGTGTGGCTCTTTCATGGTAGATGCCACATGATGGAATGATTCAGTATTATGTTGTATGCTGGGGTATTATATATTTGAAATATTGTACAGTTGTAAATTGTGTGAAATATTTATATTCCCTATTTCGCTCTTTGTTGTGATAGGCACGTATCAAAAAGATAATGCAAGCAGATGAGGACGTTGGCAAGATTGCACTGGCTGTGCCTGTTTTAGTTTGTAAGTTTGGCAATAATCTTACTGTTTTTTGTATTGATGTTATGATGTAGGATGTCGATATTTGCATTATTGTTCTGCATTTGCTAGAGGTTCTACTTTAAAAAAAGCAAATAAAGGGATAAGAAAGTATTATGCTAAAATTTTATCAACAATGAAAACCTCCAGAAAACTGCAGTAGTTACAACCAGGGATAGAAATATCAAAACCAGTGCAAAACCTGGCCTGCAGGCGGTAACGGTAACCGGTCGGTTGCGGGAAAACTCGGGAAAAAACCGAATGAAATTCACATTTCAAACTTTGAATTTGGCGGTTTGAAAACCCGTAACCATTCCAGTTACCGCCTTACCGGAAAAAAACCAAAAAAACCACTAAAAACCAGAGAAAACCCAACACAAAATGTTGAGACTAGCATATTTATGCATATTTAATTCATACAATAAGTAATCTAGCACAAAAAAGGCCTAAACCAACTTAATAACTTACTAGGTTACCGGCCGGTTTTTTTCCCTCCCGGCACCCACTGGGATCTCTCTCTCTCTCTATCTATAATATTATTTACAGCTTGGTAATAATTTTTGTCCGTTAGAACAAATTTGTTTCACATTTCATTTGTGTTGAACTAATTATACAAAAGAAACATTCGAATCATAATCTATAGTTGTCAATATTTTCTGTTGCATTGCACTCCCTCTGTTCAAAAATATATGACGTATTAGAATTTGAGTGGTCAAACTTCCTTAATTTTGACCGCCAATATGTATCATTAGATTTGTTATAAGACGTTGAGAAGTACTTTTGGAATATAATATTTGTATACTTTTAACTAACACATTATTATGGAAATTGATGGTCAAAGTTACTTATTGGAGACTGTGTCTTGTCCAAAGCGTCATATATTCTTGAATAGAGGGAGTAGGTTTTTTTGGGCATCATTGCTTTCATGTTAGAATGCTAGTTAAGGCCATGATGAAGCATATGAGTGTCTGACATTCTGAATTTTTTGTTTACATGCAGCGAGAGCCCTTGAATTGTTTTTGCAAGATTTAATTGACCGGACTTACGAAATTACTCTTCAAAGTGGTGCAAAGACATTGAATTCCTTCCACCTGTGAGTTCTATACTGCTGACTTTTTAGATATTATTTTTGACTATGTTGTGGTGTACTGGTGTGTTGCATCCTTCCATGTTTTCGTGACCTATGAAAAGCTCAGAAGTTTCCAGATTTAAAGGTCTAACACCGTGCTATGATGAATTATTCAGTAACAGATTTAAACCTGGAAATTGTTCAATTGCCGCGTTTGAAGTTTGGCTGACTTCTTACATATGCATAAGCGTCCCAGATAGCATAGAGATTAGAGAATCCCACGAACCTAAAATGTTAGGTTTATTCTTGCTTGGACTTTGGAGCTTGAATCTCTTGAAATGCCATCCCTTCTTTGTATGGACTGTTAACATGTGCAGTTTGAACTTAACGTTTTAACCTGAATTTCTTTTTCGTGATTTATGATATTTTACCCGTTTCTTGTTATTTCTCATGCCATGCCATATTGCTCACTGATTTACTTTTGTAACTTCCAGTTCTAGATCTTGTTTGGCATACGTCTTTTTCAAAATATTAGTTCTCCGGATCTTTTGGATAGCAATGTTTTCGTTATGCTGAGAAAAATGGATAGAGATTGATTTTTTAAAAGAACTGTCCTATGGCAGTGGATCCAAGTATTGCATGCAGCTTGTCTATGCAAACTCTGGTAAAAATGTTTTTTCTTTGCAATGAAGCATATTTTATTGGTCATTTCTTTTGTTACCCTATAGACAGTATTTGAACTACATAATTCATTATGTGCGTGCTCGGGGTTGTAAAAGTTGATTTGTTTGTGAATCTTTTGGATATATTGTTTATCTGATTTAGCGCATTACACGTGTTGCTGGAGAAGTTTTCCAGAATTGTTTAGCTCATATGACTATTCCAATTATCATGTCATTGCACACTATAGGTCATCCTTGTTCTATTCAACGAAAACGTTTGGGGTTTAACCAATACAAAAACAAAAACAAAAAAATGTGAAGACTGTCGATTTAGTTAGTAAATTTGTCTGACTTCTGGATGGAAAGATTTTTTTCAGCTGAAGTCTGGGCTTCAAAATAATCTACTTAAAATCTGAATATTAAAATTTGAAAGCGGGTCAGTTTCAGACTTGGAAAGTGGGTGGAAACTGAGCTGATCCTTCTCATAGGTCTCAAACATGTGTCTGTCCAATTTCTTTATAAGTTAAACTTTCGTCTTTAAATTTGCACTGTTGTGTTGAGGTCAATCTAATGATTAAGCCTTTTCTTCGTTTGGTATTTTTTGTGAGTATGGCTATATGGTGTCTTCTGTTCTTTTTTTGTCAGCTTTATAAGTTACACAAGTGAATCATGGCCTTTTATTTTTCTGATCTCTTCAAGTTGCTTGCACATTTTTTTGGAGACCACCTTGCACAATTTGTTTATGCTGGGTGTTTAAAACTTTGTGCCTTTAGTAACTAATGGTCTATATGTTTCTTCTGAGATGCTCAGAAAGCAATGTGTGAAGAGGTACAGCTCTTTTGACTTCCTAAGTGAGATTGTCAGCAAGGTACCAGACCTTGGTGGCGCTGACTCTTGTGGTGATGAAAGAGGATTACCCAGAAGAAGGTAAATTCAATTAATATAGTAGACTTTGCTTGACACATTGTAACAACTAACCGGCAACTGATTAATGCTTGAAATTCACTCTTCAGAAAAGCCTTGTCAAATAGAAGCGACCCAGAGAATGAGGAATCTCGATCCAGCAAAATTGTATACCTTCATCACATTTCACCAGAGTAAAGTTTCCTTAATGGATGAGTTGATAACAGAATTGTTGCTTTTGCAGGCCATAAGAAGCTCAAACATCAGTCCCAGAGGACGAGGCAGAGGTCGAGGTAGAGGACGAGGGCGACCACCAACCAAGAGAAAGGAAGTTGGTTATGTCCAATTCGAGGATGAGAGCAGCATGTTTGCTGAACAAGGTGAACCCTTACCAGGAGACGATATAGTTCCAGAGACCATCCATGGTAATGAGAACATTCCTCAAAGCGCACATCCTCCAGTAGAGGCTCCATCAGCCGCAGCGCCAGCTGCAAGTTCAAAGGTGGAAGAAGCCAACACTGACCATCAGCCAGATTGGCCTGTGCCAGAGGCGATTGGAAACATTGGTGTCGGACCATCTGGTTTTGGACATCTGACGGTGCAAGTTGATGAAGACGAGGACTACGACAACGAGGATTAGTCATAGCCATCCTCATTGCATGCACTAACAGGACAGTTCTCCTGGTGTTGTAAAATGTAAATATAATCAAGTAGTTGCTGCAGCTAGCTGTGATGTGCTGCTGATGTTATGCAGTTATGTAGTTGTCCCGTGTAACTTTTCTGTTTCCCAATAATTGCTTGCTAGTTGCCTCACATTGTTTGACATGATTGACTAAAGTGTTGTCAGATTTAACCCAGTATTGAAGCAGTAAATTTGTGCTGTAATGTTACATTGTAACCACCAGTAATTTTCTGTTACTATATTACGGTCTAATCTTAGTGTACTATGGGGAAATGGTGGGGAAAAATGCTATATCGGCCTGTACTCTGTTCTCATTATCTCGAGACAGCCGCGGTCTGGCATTTACCAAGTAATGATGTAAATGTGCAAATGAACTTGTAACTACAACAAAATCCACTTATTTCATGGACAGCTTACGCTTTGTAAGTCAATACTGGCCAGGAGCGTATTTCCAGATTTGAAAGACTAGAGCATGAAATTGTTCCCGGAAAAGAGAAGAATACAGCATGAAAAAAAGACGAATTTGAACTACCTTCTGGTGCAATCAGAACTGTTACAAATGTGATAGTCCACATGTAAAAGGGAGTTTACAACACTGTACAATTGAAATGTCAATGCACACAAAAACTGGCAACCCGTCCAGTCCCTGTATGTTACAAGGATGCGAAAATTAATTCAATAAACCATGATGGAGATTGTCAATGCGAAAAGGGTAATGCCATACACTTAGTCACCAACTAATCATCAATCGGTGAAAAACAAATTGTTGTTCCTGCATCCTATGCTGGTGTCCAAACGATCCATCCTAGGCACTCCTTCCTAAGAGGAGAGTCGGCGAAAATTGTTCTGATAAAATTCTGCACCTGTGTAAACAGATTAGTTAAAATTTACACTAAATATACTTCAATTTAGCGAATTAAGGCATATATTAACATTCAGGAAGCAGCAAGAATTAGGGACTGGAACTTTCGGAACAAAATGTTCCAAATTACAAAGTCACACCTAAAGTTATGAGGAAATAAATCTAGCTAGGGACAACGTCAGAAGATGTAGACTACAACTGTTGGATCATGGATCGTATCAAAGAAACAAAACAAATTGTACTTGTTTTGACAATATTAAACATAGGCACATAACAGGCCCGCAAAATGAATGAGATCAAATCATACTAGGTTTTTGGGACCCTGTTGACACTACTGCTCTGATAACCATCTCAATACTTTAACAACCACTGCTCCACGCACCCACCTCCTATTTCTGGGTTTTCTGTGTTCTAAAAGACTTATTTCACTTCCTCATTAATGTTATTAACCACTGGGCCCCTAAGTGTGCTAAAATAACGGTTCTTATCAAGTAGGACCTACTCTCAAATGACACCATAAGTATCCAAACCAACAAGAATAATACGAAAGCAGGCATAATAGTAAACAGGTAGTACCAACAACAGATGACGCCAAGCAGTCAAGCACTATCAAGCATCATAGTTTGCTAAACTCCACTCAAACAGGAAAAAAAATAGTTACTCACCTCAGATGATGTGAAACCAGAGTTAACTAGCTCCCCATTTTCCCAAGCAGCTGTGATGGACTTCAATGACATATCAAGCAACTCTGAGTAGCATTATATATGCTTTCAAGAGCGGAATGAGTGCAAATGTTTTCTGAGTCCATATATGCAGTTGTTTCATTAGAATACTAAACTGGGAGGTTGAATAAATGCAAATGCCTTATTACTCTTAGTTTATAGCCCATACGATGGTGTGATTGGAATTTAACTCAGACCAAAGACGATGCAAATTGAACTCGCATGCCAATTAATGCAGATATAGTGTGTACAAAGGCCAACAGAAAAAAGGGTAATGACAAAGGCACCAAGTCACTAACTAATCATCAATCGGTGAAAAACGAATTGTGGTTCCTGCATCCTATGCTGGTGTCCTAACGATCCATCCTAAGCACTCCTTCCTAAGAGGAGAGTCGGTGAAAATTGCTTTTATAAAATTCTGCACCTGCATAAAGTAAACAGATCAGTTAAAATTTACACTAAATAGACTTCAATTTAGCAAATTAAGGCATATCTTAACATTCAGGAAGCAGCAAGAATTAGGGACTAGAACTTTCGGGAAAAAAATGTTTCAAATTACTGAAACAAAACCGAAATTTCAAAAGAAATTTGAATTCTTGTATGATTTTGATTTCTTGTGAACCTTGGCCTAATCTAGCTTAAATCCCAGCCCTTCATGCCCCGAATTCCCTGCTGCACTGCTTTCTACGGCCATTTTTATGCGTGCACTGTTCACGGCTCGAAAAATATCACCGCCGCCCCTGATATTTCCGCCGCCGTCCCGATTTCTCTGCTCCCGCACCTTCCCGCTGCTTCTTGCCACTGCCACACCGCTGCAAGCTGTCAGAGGCCGTACCACCTTACTCTTCCTACCCAGACCCCTCTTAATTGTTCCTACCAAGGTTCCAAAACCGAACCGAAAAAATCCGGTCGCCGCGGCGTACGCATTCTCGCCGGTTCTCGAAAACCGTAAAAACCGGTCACAATGTAAAAAATCAAAATTTGAATTTTGAGATATTTTGAAACCGGTAACCGGAAAAACCGGCCGGTAACCGGAAAACCGGAAAAAAAACCGGCCAAAATTCCAAAAATTCATACCGCCGGTTTTTGATTCACGGTCTCCACCAGAAACCCGAATCGGCGATTCGGCGGCAGAATCACGGATTTTGAACCATGGTTCCTACCATGCATCAGAGCCTCCGACCACGCCCGCCACCGCCTCTGTTCCCTCCTCTCTCAGCCAACAACCCCACACCTCTGACCACTTTTGACTGCCGCAACGTAGCACCCTAGACAGTTCATACCCTCTCGGCCCAAGAGCGCGCACCTTCCGTGCCATCCCGGCTCACCCCACGCGCCGTCACCTTAGCCCGCCTCATGCGGAACCGCCATGGGATGGCTATAAAAACCCAAGACCTCCCAGACATCGCATAGGCATCTAGTGAGCCACCCCCACACCCCAATTGAGCCCTCGACCGGAATCTCATCGGTGACCACCGAATACCTCAAAGTAAGCCAAGTTTCGATTCCGTTTATTCAATCGATTACATTCCGATTGCTTTTGCCCGTAGCACCTTTATGCTCTCAGGAACACCATCGAGACCACTACCTTAGCTCCTCGAGCCCCTTATCGCACTGGTGACTACCACCGCCGCCCGACCTAGCATGGAATTGATTTTTTTTTATTTGCAGTAGCACACGACACTGAAGATCAGCCAGTCCAAGAAGAAGCAGCTCAAGTTCAAGCACAAGAATCAGAAAAACACGAAATCGTAGAATACTTTGATCCACAAGGTAAATCACATGTCTTTGATCAAATTGAACCTATATTCCATTAATTATTTATTTACCGGTATTTTTATTACATTTGTATAATAATGTTTAGAATGACATAATATTAGCTAATGTCCTACCACCTGAAAAGCCATGTTTAATTTGATGGCCATATTCACCTTGACAAGATTTAGTAATGCTAAATATATTATTTAAATAATCATGGTAGACTCGAAGCTTAATAGTTTTACACTACTAAGAGTTTTGGCATTTTGATGGAATTTTTAAAAGAAGTTCTAGGACACGGAGAAATCATGGGAGGCCACGGGATGGTCAGGTCCCATAACCTTATCCTAGGGTAGAGGCTTGGACTGGAAAGGTGGCAGTGCAGATGAACACTGAAACAGGAGTTTGTAGATGAAAGTTGCCTCGGTGAAAATATAAGGACTAGAACCTTATATCAGTAAAGAACATAGTGATCGCTCAACCACAAGCGCTGATTCGTCAAACCTGATTTAGTAGTTGCTCAAATTCGATTGAATATCTACAAAGGGTGGAGAGAGATTGAGTTTTGTGGTATAGGAGGGGGAAAACCATACTTAATAACAGTAGATCCGCTTCGAATCGGGTGAGACCGCGGGCCATCCGAGTTTGTTGGGAAAAGCACCTACTGGGTAGAGACTATATAAAGAATTGAGCAATGAAAGGCATTGTTTTCTTAACTCAGTCATGAGGGTTAAGAAATCTTGTGGGTAAACTAGGCAACTCTGTAGAGTCATAATTTAATGGCATTCGAATACGCCGTGCTTCTGGTAAATGAAGTTGTATTTAATTGAAAAATCCAATACTAAAGCATAAGTAGATTTGAAAATTTGTTAAGATTGGGAATCAAGTCGTTAAAACCCTAATTTCTTTAAGAAGATTGTGATTTTGTGTTTATAATTGTTTTCAACTAAAATTACACCCACATAAAATAATAATCACTATACTCCTATCCCTTGGAAGACCCTGCATGTAATTAAATAGTACTTTTCCATGTGACTTGTTGAGTACAGTGGTTTGTACTCATACTTGCTAAAAATTTTAACAGAAATTACATGGCAAGAAAATGTGGAAGTCTACGAGGATAACGTGATGGAATACTGTGAATTAGATAATGTTTGGAATTAGGGTTATTCTCCGCTCAGGTATGCATGTGGTGTTCTTTTGTAATGTATTTTATCTAAGAGCCGCTCGCCCCTCTGTAAAACTTGGCTGATAAGTCGTTATCTTGTAATAAAGTTGGCTTTTGTATTTGAACATGTGTTGGTAATGATGTACACTCGACTGCAATACCTTGCAGCTGAACAATCCTAGGCGGCTACGAGAGATTCACGACGCCCCTCGAAATGAGGGTGTTACATTACAAAGTCACACCTAAACTTACCGCACGCCGACGTCCACCCCGGACTCGGCGGCCATCTCCACGGTCGCGCCACCCCAAGCGCCGGCCTCTCACCCCACTCCCCAGGCTCCGACCTCCCCCGCGGTCGGCCGCTCGAAGCTGGAGCGATGGAGTGCGGACTCCCCTCCCGCCTCCCCTGCCGCTCCCAGACCAGTCATTTTACCTTCCTACCGTGACGTGGTTCTGTCCCCTCCCAGGTCGGCCGGCGAGGTTCCGATGGTGCCTGAGCTGCAGCCTCCGGCTCGTCAGCCTGCATGCCCAGCCCGCGCCCTTGCCGACCGCGTTGAGCTCCATCACGGCCGGGCGTTGCCTCCTGGACCGGTTGAAGGGTGGCAGAAGGTGGTTGGTCGCCGGCACCGAAGAAGACACCGTCACCCTCCCTGCATCTCTTGGCGGCGGCCCGGCGGACCTTCGCGAAAGTGTTTTAACCGCTTCTACTGCACCGCGCGTGATGATTGCCGCCGCCGCGCCCGCCGCTTCGTTGCAAGAACTCGCCACCGCTTCTTCGACGCTCGTGCTCCTTCGTCGCGGGGACGTATCGCAGTCTGGCGGCGTCTCTCGCCGTCTACGGAGGCTCCTTCGTCCTCGACTCAGACGGCGGACCTGGTTTCCTTGGATGGGCTGGCGGATGGCGGAGCTGGCACTGGCGGTCGGGCCCGGCGTCGTCCAAACCGTTGTTCCTTTGGTCGTCGGGGTGGCGCTCCCGGGCTGGATGTCTCCGAAGCAGAGGAGTCCCTCCGTCTCGCACTCTCCGTCGCCTCCATCGACCAAGCTGCGACCATCATCGGCCATGTCGCGGTCATCATCGGCCAGGCGGCGGCCCGACTTCAACTTCTGAGCCCCTCTGGCAAGGCCTCTCCTCCGCCGCATCCCCGAAGCAGATCGCCGGCAAGGAATAGCGCCGGGGACCCCCCGACGGCTCACCTCCCAGTCAAGTCCTGCCTTGGGCCCACTGGGTTGCATGCTGGCTATGTGACGCCCTCTGTTGCCTCCCCGAACTCTTCGTTCCCCTCAGCATTAAATGGCGGCAACAGTTCAAAGCGGGTTTTTTCCGAGATGAGGGCGGCGGCAGGGGAAGTCTCCAGAACTGAGGAAGACTTTGAGCGGCTCAAGGTGGATCGCCCTCTCTCCTCGACCTCCTCCCCCGACATGGTGGGCCCGTCAACCTCCTCCCCCGCCCCGGTGGATCCTCTGGAGACGGCGGATGACCCTGTGGCTCCCAACTATGTTTCTTCCGTGTCTGATGTTGGCACCTTGCCGGCAGCAACGTGCCATCTATCTCGGCTGCGGGCACCTCGTCACAGCTCATCTCCAAGGTCTACGCTCGGCGCCGTCGTCACCCGAGGATGGAGAGCTTTCCTGCTGAGGCTGCCCCGCCAGACCGCAATTCACCGCATCGCCTCTTCGACAAGCCCCTCCTTCCCAGCGGGTAGGGGCGACCTTCTTCACCAAGCTCGCGAAGAAGACGACTAAGATCCTCCCCACTCCGCGCGCTTCGAAGGCGTAGCCTCGCCCTCATCCTCCTGGTGCTCCTCCCCGACGTAGCCGACACATTGCCGGAGCTGGAACTGAGTCCCCGGCCGTGGTGACTTCCAGTTGTGCCAGGAAGCATGTGATGAGGACCCTGAATATCATTGGCAAACGGGAAGAAATCCATCCGCAAGCTTTAGAGGACTACAGTAAGCTCTTTGCACAGCCTCTTTCTGCTTCACATATTCAAGCGCTAGCTGCCCTCTTTGGTTGGGAGCCACCGGTAGAGGAGGTCAGGTTGAATTAACAGCCCCACTGCTGTTTTCTGGGTCGTCTTAGGCTGCTGTCCAATGAACCCTTCCAACATTTTGTGCTGTCCATTTTGTGAAATTAATTCCAAACCAAGGCAAGATGTTGTCCGCACCCTGGTAGCTTCGGCTCGGGTGGATGTAGTCTGTTTGCAGGAAACAAAAATGGTTTTCACCTCCCAAGGATTGGTCCTCTCCTTGCTGGGCTCTGATTTTGATAATTTCACCTCCTTGCCTTCGGTTGGTGTTTCTGGTGGAATTCTCGTGGCTTGGAGACATGATCTTGGACCTGCCGGAGCTCTCAGATTAGACTCCTACAGTGCCTCCGTGCAATTCTGCCCAAGCAGAGGCCAACCATGGTGGTTGACTTGCGTCTACGGACCACAATCCAATGATGCAAAAATTAACTTCCTGCAAGAGCTAAGAGACATCCGTGAGACATGTCAAGGTCCTTGGATAGTATTGGGAGATTACAATATTATCTACAAAGAGGAGGATAAGAACAGTTCGCTGAATCGGGCAATGATGGGAAGATTTCGGCGTCTTATCAATGATCTGGCCTTGAATGATTTACCTCTTCATGGACGAAAATTCACTTGGTCCAATGGTCAAGATTCCCCAACTCTTGTCAGGCTTGATAGAGTGCTCTGCTCTCTGGATTGGGAGTTACTTTTCCCCAATTCTCTGCTTCAAAGTGCTTCGACAGATGGCTCTGATCATTGTCCTCTCCTATTGGATCTGCAAGATAACAGGCCAGGCAAAATGAGGTTCCACTTTGAGTCCTTCTGGACCAAAGTGGAAGGATTTCATGACACTGTCGCAAGAGCCTGGTCCTCTGTTCATGTGACCCGCTGCCCCTTTGCCTCTTTAGACAAGAAGCTCAAAGCAACTGCTAGAGAACTTCAAAGATGGTGTCAGAAAAGAGTTGGTCTTGTTAAATTGCAGCTTAGTCTTGTCAGGGAAGTGCTTCACCAAATGGAGATTGCTCAGGACTATCGAACTTTGTCACAGGAGGATTGGCTGCGATGTAACCTCTTGAAACATTCCATGGCCTTATCTTCCCTCTCACGCACTATTGCAAGAAGCCGTTCGAGGATTGGCTGGCTGCATGAGGGGGACGCAAACACTAGCCTTTTTCATGCCTTTGCTAGACACCGTAAGCAGAAAAATTTCATTCCCAAACTTGTTGATGGGGAGCAGGTGCTTACTAGCCATGTTGAAAAGGAGCGGGCTGTGTTTGATTTTTATAATGGGCTGCTTGGTTTAAGCCTGGACAAAGAGCACACCATCAATTTAGAGGAGTTGAACAGCTCTTGAGATCCCTTTTTCTAAGGATGAGGTTTGGACAACCATCTGTCAGCTACCTATGGACAAAGCGCCTGGACCCGATGGGTTCACAGGTCGCTTTTATAAAGCTTGTTGGCCAATCATGAAATCTGATATTATGGCAGCCATTGCAGCAGTTTGGAGTAGAAAGTTTGGCAATTTCGGTGTGCTCAATTCAGCCTATATCACTTTAATTCCAAAGAAAGTTGAGGCATTGCACGTCAAGGACTTCCGACCCATTAGCTTGGTGCACAGCTTTGCTAAATTAGTCACCAAAATTCTTGCCAATAGACTTGCTGTCCGGCTCCACCCAATGGTATCTCCAAATCAGAGTGACTTCATAAAAGGTCGGTTTATTCAGGATAATTTCAAGTTGGTGCAGCAGTTGGCAAGGTTTCTTCATCAACAAAGCCAGCCTCGTATCCTTCTCAAGCTAGACATCACAAAAGCCTTTGAGTCAGTTTCTTGGTCGTTCATCCTAGAGGTTATGAGGAACTTGGGTTTTGGCTCCATTTGGTGCGACATGGTCTGTGGGCTGCTGGGCACTTCTTCTTCGCAAGTCCTTCTCAATGGAATTCCTGGGGAGGTCATTCTTCACAAACGTGGGCTGAGGCAAGGAGATCCCCTCTCCCCAATGCTTTTCATCCTTATGGACATTTTGAGCCACCTGTTTTCTAAAGCATCAAGGGAAGGTTTCCTACAGCCCCTCTTTGCTCGAGCCTTGCAACACCGGATCTCCCTTTATGCTGATGATGTGGTCATTTTTCTTAGGCCAAACTCCATGGATTTGGAGGTCACTATGGGCATTCTTCTGTTGTTTGGTGAAGCTTCCGGCCTAAAAACCAATGTGCAAAAGAGTAGCATATTCCCCATCCATTGTTCTGAGACTGAGATTGCTACAGTACATGATCATCTCCCCTACGAAGTGATGAATTTTCCTTGCAAATATCTTGGTGTGCCCCTCTCCCTACGAAAGCTGACAAGGGCTGAAGTTCAGCCTATTATTGATAGGATTGCCGACCGTCTTCCGGGTTGGAAAGCAGAGTTGTTAACAAGGGCGGGCAGGAAAACTTTGGTGCAATTTGTGTTAACCTCTATGATGGTCTACTTGGCCATGGCAGTAGACCTCCCCCAGTGGGCAGTTAAAGAAATAGATAAAATCCATAGAAGTTTTTTGTGGAGAGGTAGAAAAAACACTAAGGGTGGCCATTGTCTTGTGGCGTGGGGCAAAACTTGCCGACCTTTTGAACTCGGTGGCCTTGGTATTTCCGATCTCCAGCGGATGGGATGGGCCCTCAGGATGAGATGGCTTTGGCTTCAAAAGACTGAACTTGACAGGTTTTGGGCCCCCTTTCCGATCCAAATTCACCACTATGTCCGATCTTTCTTTTCTATAGCAACTTGCACTGAGGTTGGCAATGGCGCCCGCACCCTCTTCTGGACAGATAGGTGGATTCATAGGAAAAGGATCGCTGATCTGGCACCCCGTCTTTTTGCTTTGGTTCCCAAGAGGTATGCCAATAAGCGCACAGTGAGCGAGGCTCTCACGGGTCATAACTGGATTGCGGATTTTATAGGAGCGATGACGGTTGGGGCCATTGCTGATTTTTTGAATCTCTGGGATCTCCTTTCTCAGATGGTGCTACAGCCCGAGTTAGAAGATATACACATTTGGCGCTTCACTGCCAATGGAAACTATTCAGCAAAATCAGCTTATGAAAGTTTCTTTCAGGGAAGCATTAAGTTTAGTCCCTGGGAGCGAATTTGGAGAACTTGGGCCCCAAATAAATGACGTTTCTTTATGTGGCTGGCTGCTCATGATAAGTGCCGATCATGGACCGCTCGCACGCCGAGGATTGCAACACCCTCCCCGCTGCTTGCTTTGTGATCAAGAGGAGGAAACCATTAACCATCTTTTGATCTCTTGTGTGTTTGCCCGCCAATTTTGGTTTGACCTGCTCCAAAAGGTGAGATTACAGAATCTTTCCCCTCAACCGGGTGAGCACTCCTTTGAAGAATGGTGGTCTAAATCACACAACGCAGTTCATGGTCAGGTCCGGCAAGGCCTTAATTCCATCATCATTTTGGGGGCATGGTCTCTTTGGAATCTCCGCAATCGCTGCGTCTTTGATGGGGCTACTCCAGACATTAGGACTCTTTTGGCTGCTGTCAGTGAGATGAGGATTTGGGGTCTGGCCGGAGCAAAGGGTATTTCATACCTAACTGCTCCGCCTCAGGATTTGGTCTAGATCCTCCTTGGTCGAGGTCGTTTTTTGTTTCCTGTACCATAGGCTAGAGTAGGTTTGTTAAGTGTGTGTGTTTTGAGTCTGTAAGGGTTTTTCAAACCCCTATTTTATCTTCCTTTCTTAATACAAAGATACGCAGCTCTCCTGCGTGTTCGAGAAAAAAGGAAATAAATCTAGCTGGGGACAACGTCAGAAGATGTAGACTACAACTGTTGGATCATGGATCGTATCAAAGGAACAAAACAAATTGTACTTGTTTCAACAATATTAAACATAGGCACATAACAGGCCCGCAAAATGAACGAGATCATATCATACTAGGTTTTTGGGACCCTGTTGACAATACTGCTATGATAACCATCTCAATCCTTTAACAACCACAGCTCCACTCACCCACCTATTTCTGGGTTTTTTGTGTTCTAAAAAACTTGTTTCTCTTCCTCATTAATGTTATTAACCACTGGGCCCCTAAAGTGTGCTAAAATAACAGTTCTTATCAAGTAGGACCTATCCTCAAATGATACCATGAAGTATCCAAACCAACAAGAATAATATGAAAGCAGGCAGAACAGTAAACAGGTAGTACCAACAACAGATGACGCCAAGCACTATCAAGCATCATAGTTTGCTAAACTCCACTCAAACAGGAAAAAAAAATAGTTGCTCACCTCAGATGATGTGAAACCACAGTTAACTAGCTCCCCACTTTCCCAAGCAGCTGTGATGGACTTCAATGACATATCAAGCAATTCTGAGTAGCATTATTATTCTCTTCAGTATTATCGGAGAAAAAAAATCAAAAGCATATACAACCCTGTTAACATAGAAGAAATAACTCCATAACTGGAGGCAAAATGTACCTGCTAGCTTCCGGAACTTCTTTAAATATGGTACACGCTCATCCAGCTGAATCCAAATATGATGATCCAAGAACTTTTTGTCACCGTCATCGTTCTCAACCAGGGACAGTAGTAGTGAGGAGAGGTTTTCGAGAGCCAAATGGATAAGGCCTTGCAGCTGCAAGCATATCACATATTAATAGACATCAAGAGTGATAAACCAAAACCTTTTGGGGAGAGTATGTATCACCTGTAAGGTCTCCTCTGCTGCCATGTCATCTATCAGAAGCATATCCTTTGTGATTCTAGAAAAGACAGATCCAAGGACATGATACATACTTCTCCTGTAAGTTGATCTTGGCAGTATCGATTCCCACATAATGTGTATCTTTTCCAAAATGAACACGGCCTGATTGGAAGTCAATATATATCATTAGTACATCAGAGTGCAAAAGCATGACAAATAATTTATAGATCCAATATGATGAAAAATCAAGACAACTAATTGATCATTTGAAATTGACCACCATTGAGGATTTGGCACTACATAAAGAATAGAAGACAAGTGTGATTTCATTGGAAGTCACAAACAAGATATCAAGAAAAATTGTTCTATGATTGAGCGCTCCAAGTACTACAAGAAATCAGTCTAGTTTTTTCCACTAATTCTTCAAGGTTCAAGTAGCTCATATTCTTTGGCAATTAAACACACCTGCTCAATACTACATTTTGCCGATTCATAATGCTGAGGATGGTGTGTGTTCTGAAAACCACCAGCGCCATGTATAGCCTGAAAAAATAATGTAACAGACTAGAAACTTTTAAAAAAAATATTCTCAAAGAATGGAAAAGGAAGAAATGTGATCATGGCATTATGCATGTGGAGATGTCAAAAGAGGGGGCAAAGAAGTATTCAGAATCAGAAGGATGTGATAAAAAAAAGTATAAGAAAATACCTGGCTTAAGTTAGCAGTAGCAAGCTGTATTTGTCTTCTCAGTACACCATCTGCCATCTGGGAGAAGATTGGGGCTAAATCCACAAAAACAACTAGTTTCTGTAGACCACTAGGAAAATCTTCACGGTACTGGACAAAAGCATCCAGAAAAGTCAGTACAATGCATTTCCAATTTAAAAACAAGTAGATTTTAGCTCAAAAGCGAAAAAATCAATCAGAATGCCAAAAGGAAGAAAATATACAGGTACATAAAAATGTGGCACGGGCTTTTTTCCCTTCCTTTTTTAACTTTAGGTTGAATCATACAAGAACGTCAATCTAGAATGCAAAAGTACACAGATCTTAGGTTACTCATGCAAACAGTAGTTTTAACAAAAAAAAAAAAGAGAGAGAGAAATATATAAACCCTATAAGAGTAGGGGACAAAACCTAAACATACACTAGGGAGAAAATACATAGTTTATGTGGCCAATCTGTGTATTTTGTAGGAAGAAATTCGGAAAAAAAAATATATTCACATAAATCAACATACCGCAAGATCAATCATAATAGCAAGCAGCAGAGTAGGATATACAAACCTCAAATGTAAGACCAAGAATTTCTTGGGACAATTGGTAGAAGTCGTTGTGAACAATGGCAGCCACCTGACTCATACTATGGAGTTGCTTCTCTAGCTTCAGAAAAAATAATGCTAAAGTTCAATTACTACTGTATTAAGGTACAATAAGAACCTGGAATAAAGAACTGAAGAATAGAATATGTCGTTATCTCATAAAGGGAGAATATCATAATTCGAAGAAACAACAGAATCATTGGGAACAGTCTTAACGTGCTTCAATGACCTAAAATATAAGAGCGCATCAAGTCTATGATGATGATGGGCCTAGGAGTGAAGAATCTAGACTCATCATTATGAGTTAATGGTTTGTTTTCGTAATTAATAATAATCATATTATAGGACTAGTATTTACTATGAGTTGGATGAATAAGTTATGTCCTAAGATAATGAAGACTATAGATAGCATCATGAGTTGATCATCATCAAGTAAAGGTTCAGGATAATAAATGGCATCATGTGTTAATGAGTATTAAGTCAAAGTTCCGAAGAGAAGATGATAAATCATCACTCAAGAGAAAACCTATCACGTGTTGATAAAAAGCAAATGAAAGATACATCATGGATTGATGCATATCAAGACAAAAACCTATACTTGAAATGAGGATGTATGTCATCAAGGTTCAAGATGATGCTCAAGGCAAAGGTATAGCTAGGCTAAGAATGTATTCCTAATCTTTTCAGTCTTATTGTTTAGTTGGAAAACTGGATTGCTAGCATAGGTTATCGTCATAATTGTCACGGCGTCGCCTAGGTGACACCAAGTCATCCTAGCGACCAGAGGGGGACACCAAGACTCGTCACCCAGGGCTGAGGAGCTAGGCAGAATCTGGCCGCCTCTAGCTCTCCTCGCGCAGATATGGCCACCACTGGCTTAGATCTGAAGGCGGCCGCCTCTTCCCACGCTAGCGCTGCCTCATCTGGCGCTCTTCTCGAGCCGCATCGCGCTGGCCCCTGTTCTAGGCTCCATCTCTGCCGTCCTCGAGCCTTGCCACCACCGGATCTGAGCTACATCGCCCGGATCTGGTAGAGGAGGCAGGCGGCGTTGGCAGGGAGGAAGAAGCGGTAGGTAGGAGGCGACGGAGAGGGAGGAGGCGAGGCGGCGGGAGGGGAGACGGCGGTGGCAAGAGGAGGGTAGAGACGAGACGGCAGGAAGGGAGGCAGCGGAGAGGAGGGCGGAGGCGAGGCAGCGGGAGGGGAGGCGACGAAGAGGAGGCGAGGCGGCAGGAGGGAAGAAGACGGAGAGGAGGCAGCGCGCACAAGTTTGGGGGAGAGATGTCGGGCTAGGGATGGAAATGGCCGGCGCTGGGTTAAATGGATCGAGATTTTTTTGTTTTTTTGTGATTTAGTCCTCGTAGTTTATGAAAATTATGAATAGACCGCTCTCTCAATAGATTTCTTCTGATTTAAACCTCCTAAGACATGGTTATTTAGATAATTTATGCTATTATATCGTCTAGCTACTATATCTAACTATCGCCATGACAGGCGCCTAGTCGACTAGGCGTCCAGGCGTTCCGATCTCGCCACGACTTGCCGAAGCACCGTGACAATCTTGGTTATCGTACTATTAAGAGAAGTCATATCTAGTAGCTTGAGTCTTTATCACATGTTCATACATCAATCTCACTTGCTCACATACCCACCGTGTGAAGATTGGGGATCACATACCCGGATGGAGAAAGAGCTACCACTAGTAGAATTGAGGTGACTGGCTTAATTCGTGGAGCCGGTTCAATTCATTTTGGCTTACCTTAACGTGGACTAGAGAAGACCGGCAAGTCTCCGAAGATCACGGCAAAAAGTAACCATGTCAAATTGTGGTTTACTTTCTTAAACTCAATTTATATACTTACAATTTATATTCATAGAAATTGAATTGATTGCTTGTCACCCTAGGATTGCAAATCTTGATATAGACTTAGCGTATTAGTACACTTAGTGAGACTAGTTGATTTATACCTTAATTTTATAAACCATTTTGATTTACTTTTCTACATATAAATTCGGTTTTAGCCATTAAGAATTTTAAAAGCACCAATTCAGCCCCACTCCAGTCAGCCTTTTCGACCTTACAAGGAGTTATTGGTGCTATCAAATAGGAGCACAACAGGTACATCCGTACATGATGCATGAAACAATTTACATATACCATGCAAGGAAGGAAGGCTCTTTTTGGTGCAGCAATGTAGTCAAAATAAGAATTATTTCTTCTGCAATCTCATGTAGTAAAGGTGTAGTTTATAGTTTAAGTAAACAGCACACACTAAGGGAAATCATCAAGCGATATCTTCTAAGGTGAACTTTATTTCCTGTAAGTTTACCTTTCTCTAAAAACTGATTATGATAAAAAGCATAGACCCTTGATATCAAAATATTCTTATACCAGCACATGAAAAAGGGAATCATCACATGTATATCTGAAATCTGAAGAATAACTCCGTAGTTGCAAAACTATAATGAAATATATGACACCTAGTTATTAGTTAACATTTCCAAATAGAATGCACATGAGTAATATTTTTATCAGGACTATCCTACATGGTATCTAATACATATGGTTGAATGACAGATGTTCTCGCCACTGGAGATTTGGTTTAAGTGCCAATCACATGGCATAATATACGACTATCATGTAAAATTTGTATATGCACAAACCTGAACTGGCACAATAGCCTTATACAAGAGTAAGGCATCCCTAGCAGCATTGCAGAACTCCTTTGCAACTCTTGCAGATGACAAACAAGCATCCTGCACTGGTTATTCAACAACAAAAAATGGATGTACATCAAATCCTCAATCAAGAAAAATTTATATCATGAAATACTGAAAACTGGGAGACAGCATTTGCACAGTAAGGTGGTTGGGATAAGGAACGATCAACACGTCATTAGTGCAAGCAACAAGCAATTAGGCGAATAGATCTAGAGAAACAGTAAAAAGAATGTGGGGACAGGCATACCTTGAGGGCTCCATGAACCAATTTCATTAACTGAAGTGCTGATTTAGATATAAAACACTTCTCTGGCTGGAAAAATAAATCAACAACAGAATCCCCTCGGCCATCTGATGCCTGAAATAACAAGCCTCTTTAATATGTTTGCTAAGATGAATCCAACATTATCCTGCTCAGTAATTTGCCCATGAAAAACATAGACTTAAACAAAGCAACTCACAAGAGGGTTGCCGTAATCATATTGAACAAGAATATCTCTTGCTTTCACCAAGATCTCATTCCTCTTCCTTGTAGCAAAATGAACTTCAACATCATCAACAAATTGGGTCAACTTGCCATCCTTCCTGTCAGGCGAAATAAACATCATACTCCTAAGGATGTTCTCAAATTCAGTTGTACTTCTCACAACATCCTGGAATTCAATTAGCTTGGATGCCTCATTAGGAACAGCCTGAAAACATAACTGAATGATCAGTCCAATTAATTAGAAGATATATAACACTATTTTCGAGGAATTTTATAGAATAGATCTGATGGCATCCTTTTCTTCTCTACAAAAGTGATTACCATTCACATGTCCACAAACAAGAAAACTGAAACAAGGAAGGTGATAGAACCCAAATTTGCTTGTAGGCTGTAAGGATAGTTAGATAAGGTCAGTTTGTTCGTTTCTTTTGTAATAATTATAATTTTTTCCAACATGGGACAAGAAAGATCAATCTCTGAGTCATCTTCTCATAGAACTGAGGAGTGCTCATTGTTGATATTAAATTGTGCTTCTAAAGGTATATAACAGGCATTTTCTGCAAATCAATTCAATCATAAATCATGAGTCGATAAATCAAATTATAGTTGGTGTAGCATAAGAAAGATTGCCAAATGGAAAATTACATTTTTCAATATGTTCAGGCAAAAAAGTTGATGGCCTATGAAGAACTTATGCAAGTTAAGATGCAACAGCTTTTGCCTAGCATTATGGACAATAAGCAATTTTAATTACAATCCAGAACCATGTTTTATTATTTGAATAGAGATAATCATGTGTATCAATGAAAGGACCGCTCACGAGAAGAAACACATCAAATCAAGTAGTTCTCAAGCATTAGTTTATCAACTAAATAGGTAACAAGCATACCTTGGAGAGAAAATGTGTGATAACCAGATCAGAAATTCTTAACCACGTTAGATTTGCAAAGGACTGCATCCATGTGATATTTTCCATGCAAATGAACTTGCGTACAAACTTGAAGACATCAATTATTCTTGAGTAAAGAACTGAACCATCTTTGTAGCCCTTGAACAATAACAACCAGTTACATGCTTGTCCAAGACAACCAGAAAAGAAAACAAGAATCAATTTTACTTGGCAGTAATTTGTCAAGAAAATATAGTAATTGCTTGCAGGTTTGTCATTCTAGATGTGTAAAGATCTAATTTTACCTACTCAGTACAAAATAGCTGACAGCCAAAATGATTTACAAATTTGAATTGTTTATTTAGAAGAAATTGCATCTTCAATTCATCTCATATTCAGCGGATATATGTAGGTGATAGCTTGAAAGAATACTAAGTACATAACTGACAAGGACTGAAGTGGAACCTAATCAAGCAAACAGACATTAAAAAAAAAACAAAAGGTAACTAATTTATACAAAAATAGTTTGGAACAATTAGCTCTAATGAATTGAGAAACACTATGAAACACTTACCTGTAGTTCCTCCAAAGGGACTATGCTCAAGACTGATATAGGGTGCTCAGAACCACCTTTCTGAAACACTTCTACAGAAACTGCGACGGATATGTTACTGATTGCTGGAATTAGGACATGTTTTATCATCAAGTCTGCCACTTTTGCCATCCCATATTCTAGTGCATCAATTGTCTGCATATTCAACAACACAAAGAAATGACAAAGTGGTTCATTTGACCTAGCTCATACAACAGATATTAGAAGAAGATAATACAATACGAACACATGTGCTGGTGGCCTCATATGTCAAAAACTGCCAACTGCATATACTAACTGGTTTGGTCTAGTTACTGTGCAGAATATAGGCAGTCGCAACTCGCAATGTTTTATGAAACCTTGAAAGGACCACAACAGAAATTGGAAATATTGGTTCAGTGCAGCAAGGAATTATCAGCTAGGTTTTGGTGTGTATAAAAAGCAAAAAGATAGCCTTGGTATGGAACATATGAAGAATGTGACTGGTGGGATATTTTTTTTCAAAGCTAAGAGGACGTTAACTACTGTATGCGTTATATCATCAGTAAGTAACCACTCCTTATAGTCCACAAATCATTGGCCAATGGCCATCTTTAACTACATTGTTGTTCATTATCAACAATCAATCGATCATAAAGCTTAAAAACAATGTCACCATTTGATGTTCCAAATGTCCCCCAAACTAAATCCCAAAGTTGTTTTCCATCAGATGGATAGCAATACCATCTTCAAAGGCTCAAGGCTCAAAATATGCACTTTTCCAATTATTATTCTAAAGCAAATATTATTTTTTTTGTTGACCACTAAATTCTACATGATCTCCTGAGTCCTGATCATACTTATGGTTTATGGTCAATTTCGAATTTTGGAGCCATCAAGTGCTAATGGCACCAACCGGATTTTCTCAGTAAACCTCACCTGCAATGCTTGCAGTGCCATGCGAAGCTCAACACCATACGTCCCACTAGAACTGCCTCTCGGAGTAGCCCTCACCACCACCCTCCCTCCCTCCGGTGCAAACTCAACGCACTCCTCCACGTTCTTCGCAAGCCCCACTTGCAGCTACGTCATCACCGGAAACCACCAGCACAATAGTTAGCACAAATACAAATCATAAGATAAGAGGAAGCACTCGAAACCCTAAACCCAGAACACCCCTCACCTCGTCGATGAGCTGCTCCCATTCGCTGCGGAGAAGACCTAACACGACTGGCTCGTCCTGACAGGATCCAGATCCCTCAGGGTCCACCAGGAGGGGCTTGAGATCGGCAGCGGCGGCGGCGGCGTCGAGGGGGTTGGCTGAGGCGCGAGCGGCGCTGAGGCGGGCGGCGAGGGAGGCGACGGAGGATGCGGCGGCCAGGTGCTCCTGGCGCTCGGAGAGCTCGCGGCGGGCGGCAAGGAGGCGGTCGGCGAGGGACCTGAGGTCGGAGAGGTCGGGGGAGGAGGAGAGCGAGAAGAGGGCGGATGCGAGGGAGGATTGGAGGAACGCGGACGTGGCCGCGCAGTCGGCGGCGCGGAGGAGCGCGGAGGCGAGGGGCGCGCGGTGGGAGGAGACGAAGGAGAGGGCGGAGGCGTGGAGGCGGTCGGAGCGGATGCGGAGGCGGTCGATGAGGAGGCGGAGGTCAGGCGCGGAGAGCGGGGTGGAGGGGTCGCCGTCGGTGGTGGTGGAGAGGAGGAGCTCGCGTACGTCGTCGGCCATCGCCGGCTCGCCGGCGGCGGCGTGGTGGAGATGCTTGGGCGCGCGGATCCGGACGGGTGGGTGTCGGTTTGGTGACTCCGGGGAGGAGTTGAGCCGTTGAGGATTGAGAATAGAGAGAGAGAGAGAGAGAGAGAGAGAGAGATTGGTTCATACGAGCATAACGGTAATGAATAATAAACGAGAAAGTTCCCGTTGGGTCCCTTGCGATTCTTTTATTATTTAATCTTTTTTTAAAAAATTAATCTCTCATGAATTTTATTTCTAATTCTGACCCGTAACGTGGCCAAAACGTTCTGTCATATCACATAGGTCAATGTGACAAAACATGCCACACAAGACCTCATCCACTCACCATGCCAGCGTGGAGGCTTGCGTGGCAATAGTCACGCCGGATACCATGGCGTGACAATGTTGTCATGCCTTAATATGTGGTGTGACAACCTTGCCTTGTCACGGCTTCATATCTGGCGTGACAGGGCCTACTGATTTGCATGTGTGATTGTAATTGATTTGTAAATTATGAATCGAGTTAATGGTTAAATGTAGTTTGGACTTGATTTATGGATTTGGAATCTTATGATTCGGTGGTAAGAAAGTAACAAAGGGAGTTCCTTTTGAAAGATAAAAAACAATTGAAGTTACGATGATATATAACACCATGTACATGTAACATTTAACAATCTATAACTTAAACAATAGATAATCTATCTGTGAACCATATATGACACTATCCTATTAACTGAGCGTAAATACATATATGGACTGCTAATCTTTTTGTGGATTGATAACCTCTGACACTTCAATGTATATATTCATCATAAACACCCACACAATATTTACAGGCCCTATCCCAGAAGTGATGCATACTTCATCATGAAAAAATGACTAATATGTGGAGTGTGTGGTACGACATGAGGCACAAGAATGGACATATGTTAGACAATACTGCTGATGAAAAATGTGTAGACATTTCGTGCCTACTTTCAGAACTCGTTTTTTCATGTTGTTGGATGCCTTACTACGCAAATAATTGAATGCGAAAAGATGGCGAGATTTGATAGTGCGAATTAAAATAAACTTTATAATAAAGCTGGAAATGACACGGTGCACAGGGTTTGATTATGTGCATAAGAGAATAGCATCATGCACGATGCAACAAACCGAAATACTCCTACAATACATATGCGCCTTTTTAATGAAAATAAATTCGACCTTCGGGGAGACTAGTTCGAAACAAGCCGACCTCTGTGTGGACTAAGGACATTTTCCTTCCTTGCGAACTCGACATTGAACTCCTCGGCGACCTAGTAACACATGCCCAGGCTGAGCCGTTGCGTAGACTTGAAGAACTTGCATGGATCCCCGCACTAACAGAGGAGCAGTGTCTCCCACTCAGGTGGTGTAAGATCGAGGAGGCCGACTAGAGGGGGGGTGAATAGGAGGTTTTTGAAAATTTCGTCTAATTCTAATTAGCAATTTTAAACTTAATGGATTGATAGAACAAGACAACACTAACACTAGCACAAGTAATTGACTAAGAGCAATAATGAACAGTGGAGAATCACAATTGCTACTCTAACTCAATCAAGCAATCAAATAATATGAATGGAGAACGTTGCTTGAAAGAAAATGATTACACGAGCAAACCACAAATGACACAATTACTTTTTACCGTGGTGATCGGAGACTTGCCGGTCTCCCCTAGTCCACGTTGAGGTAAGCCCGAACAAATCGGACCGGCTCCACGAATGAGCCTAAACACCTCGATCACTCTTGGTAGCCCTTTCCCTCTCCGGGTAGGCGAGCTCCGAGCCTTCACAATCTTCCGGGCCTTCTCACAAGCTTCTTGAGAAGATCACCGAAAACTCCGCCAAGCCGTCTAGGTGCCGGCAAGCACCAAGAGAATAGATCACTGCGGCTTGATCTCACTCAAGTGCTCAATGGATCAACTAGAATGCAATGCACTTGAATTTTGGGTCAACTACCTCAAATGAATGCACAAGAGAGTGAATGAGGTGTGTGAGGTTGCACTAGGCTCAAATGTATTCAATGGAGGTTCAACAACATGTCCAAGTTCTGGTGGGGGTGTATTTATACCTCCACCAACCTCAAATAGCCGTTACTATAAACAATCCTGAAAAATCAGGAAATCCGGTACTACCGCAAGTATAACCGCGGTACTACCGGATTTTCTCTCTCCGGTCAGAACGGCTATATCAGAGGTCAGAAGTAACCGTTGGTCAATAAATGCGGTACTACCGCCGTTGGTCGTGCGGTACTTCCGGAGGTCCGGAAGTTCCGCGCCATGACCCGGTACTTCCGATCTCCGCGAGGTTAAGTCATTTTCTCGGCGCTCTCTGGAAATAACGTTCCGCACAGGTATCCGGAACTTCCGCACATGCGGTAGTTCCGCAGGTCAAACTGCGGTACTTCCGTTTTCCGAGAGGCTAAGTTAAACTCCGGGCGCTCTCTGAAAAAAAAGTTCCGCTCGAGTGCCCGGTACTACCGGCCATCCGGTAGTTCCGCAGGTCAACCCGCGGTACTTCCGTTTTCCAGGAGACTAAGTCTGAGTCCGGGCGCTCTCTGGAAAAAACGTTCCGCCCGGGCGCCCGGTACTACCGGACCTGCGGTAGTTCCGCCCAATACACACCGGAACTACCGGATTTTCTGACAATACACAGATTTGATTTAATTTTAATTTCTAAGTGCATGCATGATCCTAAATTGATCCAAAGGGCACATTTGAACATGATCAAGCAATCACCATGATCCCTCTTAATAGTACGACGTCTATCCTATAATCCGGTCTTCCAACCTAACTCCAAGACCGGTAAAATAAAATAGATACCTAAACTATTTACCTTGTCGCCCTAGAGATCTTTAATCTTCATGGGATATTTTGTGAGCCTCTTTCTTTGCCATTTGAACTTATCCTTTCAAACACTTAATGCACACATTAGTCCCATATTCACATAAATTCATTAATTACCAAAACTAACATTTTTAGGGGCCTAGATGCTTTCAATCTCCCCCTTTTTGGTAATTGATGACAACAAGAGCAATTTTTGAGAAGAATTTAAGATTTGGATATACTCCTAGTTGGCAAGAAGTATATCACAAGATCTTTGAAATTTTGGCAATTTTTAGAGCATGGGGAATTTATGCATTTTAGAAACTAATAAGAAAGAGCTCCCCCTAAACATGTGCATCAAATTTTGCAGGAATTTATTAGGCATGATTACATCATAGCATTTCAGCACATTCATCAATATGCAAAGATACGCAATAGACAAATAAGCAAGCATTGCATTGAGGACAAACATAGTTCATTACAATGCATCAGAAATTAAAATACTAAACATCCACAGAGTTAGGCATTACATGGTTCATTACACCATAATTTATTTCAAGGCCAAATAGATAGACTAGGACTTAAACTTCTTCTCCTCCTTGCTTCATTTTCTCCCCCTTTGGCATCGAAGTACCAAAAAGAAGAGCTAATCCTGAGCTGCGCTAGGAGAAGGAGGACCACGACGAGGACGAGTGCGACGATAGGGAATTGGAGAAGGCGGACGAACTGCACTCTCCAAAGCCGAGACGCGATCACCAAGAGATGACACAGTGGTGATCAAGACATCCTGGCGCTCCTCAAGACGAAGAATGGCGGAGTAGATCTGGGATAGCGACACATCGCCCTCGCCCTGGGGAGGAACAGCTGCTGCCTGAGGCTGAGGCTGAGGCTGAGCACGAGGACGAGCAGGAGCAGGAATAGGTGCCTCTGCGCGAGGCTTGTAAGGCTTGTGCGGGGTGCAGAGTGCTCCTCGGTATCCAATCTTTCGAATGATCAAGGCCATAATGAATGGTGCATAGTTGATCCTTTTCTGCTTGTCATTCTTATTGGCGTCAATCCCCCTGATGATAAGATCCACCACATCAAACTTTTGGCCGCGCATAATGTAATCAATTACATTCCACGCATGGCCACGAATAGCATCAAAGTTTCCACTCTTGGGAAAGATGGTGTGGTTGATGATCCTGTTGACAAGGCTAGGAATGGGGAGAAGTCCAATGGTCGTCCCTAGCACCTTTTCAGCTGATGGATCATAGTACTCTGAATATGCAGCAATAGGAAGAGCTCGCTTACTGTACACCTTCTCATAGGCACTGGTTTCCGTCCCAAGTGCTAACTCAAATTCGTGCTTGGTGCACTCAACAAACTGGGTCCCTGTCATCCAATTCAGATGCTCAAAGTTGGGAGAGATGTACAGGGTAGCATAGAACTGTCTGATCATGTTGTCCATATAGTTGCATTTGAATGCAACAAGTTGATGGATATCGGCTCGCTGAAAGAGCTGATAAGCACCACTGAACTTGTCGATCTGCGACAAATGATCCCAGTCCACATATTTATGTGCAGCAAATTTGCGAGCCGGACCATACATCTCTCGGTATACCTTCTCTTGAAACTTCGAGTGAAACTCGGGGTTGTTGGAGTCGCGGGGCGGACGTACTGGCTGCGACGACGAAGAATGGCATAGTCCTCATTTGAGATCTTTGAAAGGTCTATCTCGTCATCTGCAGTTACTTCAGGCATATCTTCGTCCGAAACCTCATACTCCTCGCCCTCATGCGAGCTCTCAGATCCGCTCTCATGTGAATCCTCTGAGTCACTCTCAGGGTCGGAGGCAGGACCCTTGCCCTTATGCTCCGCTGCCTGAGATGCAGGAGTCGAGGAGGATTGACCAGCATTGCCCCTATAAGTCTTGTGGGAGACATTCTTCATCCTCGGCATCTTCAATGACACAATCGGATAAATAAGGTAAGAGGTAGAATAAGCAAAAGAAGGTTTGAAATTGAAAGTAATGAATTTCTGCTGTTCCAGGAAAAACGGAAGTACCGGCGGCAAAACTGCGGAACTTCCGGGAAATCCGGTAGTTCCGACATTAAACACGCGGAACTTCCGGGACCCCGGTAGTTCCGGCCGCTCGACCGGTAGTTCCGGTTTTTCTGGACAATTCTAGGGCATGAAAAGATTGAATATTTTTGGGGTATTTCTTGGTTTGAATCCAGTGCATGTATGAATAGACATTCTAATACCCCAAACAAACTATTTTGCCCAAAGAAACTACAGCAAAAATCGCTACATTTCAAATTTAACCTAAACTCCACGTAGGGTTCCAAGAACAAGATAAAAGGAGGGTTTTGATCCGATTTACCTTGTGAAGACGGAGGAGGAGAACCCTGGGAGTGCAAGGAATCACCCAAAAACGAAGAACTCCCCTCGGATTCAAAGATCGGGAGAGGAGAGAGGTTCTTGGGAGAGAGAGGGTGGAGGAGAGTAAGAAAAGAGAGGAGAGGCGGCTGCGGTCTGGGAGGAGTGAAGATGAGAGAGAAGAGAGATAAAGAAAAGGAGTAACGGTTGAAGAAGTTGGCGGTTTTGGAAACCGCATTGAATCCCGCAGAAACCGGTAGTACCGCGCGTAACACGCCGGTAGTACCGTGTTCGCAGAAATTCCGGAAGTTCCGCGGATTGCACTGCGGTAGTTCCGGTTTTTCTGTCAGGAGCGGAAGTACCGCACAATGAACTGCGGTAGTTCCGGATTTTCTGGAACTTTTCAGGATTTGACTTTTAGAACTGGAAATTTTGCAAATGATCCCAAGTTTTGCATCCAACTAAAGTCATTCAGGATCATTATGCATCAATTTAGCTAATGCTATATTTTGGAACTAATTTTTATGAGTTTAAACGAATTTTTGACCAAAAGGAGGGAAAACCCAATAAAAATCCATATGAGCATAACAAATGAGCAGAAATGGATGAAATGAGATTTCAAGCTACATTTGAGTAGTCTATGACATTTAATTCATTCCTCAATTTGCAAAAACGGCTTTCATCTAATGGTTTGGTGAAAATGTCCGCTAGCTGATTTTCGGTTCGAATGTGGCTAATTTCAATATCTCCCTTGCTCACATGATCTCTCAAGAAGTGGTGGCGTATATCTATATGCTTGGTTCTTGAGTGTTGAACGGGATTATTGGATATTTTGATAGCACTATCATTATCGCACAAAAGAGGCATTTTATCAAAATTGATCCCATAATCCAACAATGTTTGCCTCATCCAAAGCAATTGAGCACAACAACTTCCTGCTGAAATATATTCGGCTTCGGCGGTTGAAAGTGCTACGGAATTTTGTTTCTTGGAGGACCAACACACTAAAGACCTTCCTAGAAATTGGCAACCACCCGAGGTGCTTTTTCTATCCACTTTGCAACCCGCATAATCGGAATCCGAATATCCAATTAATTCAAATTTTGCACCTTTGGGATACCAAAGCCCTATGCTTGAGGAATGCTTTAAATATCTTAGAATCCTCTTTACGGCCACTAAGTGGCACTCTTTTGGAGAAGCTTGAAAGCGTGCACACATACATACACTAAACATAATGTCGGGCCTAGATGCGGTAAGATAAAGCAAACTACCAATCATAGATCTATAAAGCTTTAAATCTACCGACTTACCTTCTTCGTTGAGGTCTAGATGCCCGTTAGTTGCCATGGGTGTTTTGATAGGTTTGGCTTCTTCCATTCCGAATCTCTTGAGTAGATCCTTCACATACTTTGTTTGGCTTATGAACGTCCCATCTTTGAGTTGTTTGATTTGAAGTCCAAGGAAGTAGCTTAGCTCACCAATCATCGACATCTCAAATTCCCTAGACATCATCTCACCAAATTCTTTGCAAAAATCTTGATTAGTAGAACCAAATATAATATCATCAACATAGATTTGACATACAAAGAAATCATCTCCAATAATTTTTGTGAATAGAGTTGTATCTACTTTACCAATTTTAAAGCCTTTTGATACTAGAAAGTTACGAAGGCGCTCATACCAAGCTCTAGGAGCTTGCTTTAAACCATATAGCGCCTTTGACAGTCTATACACATGATTAGAGTTTTTAACATCTTCAAATCCCGGGGGTTGTTCCACATATACTAATTCGGAAATTGTACCATTTAGAAATGCACTTTTGACATCCATTTGAAACAATTTAATATCAAAGCATGATGCAAAAGCAAGCAAGATTCTAATAGACTCAAGTCTAGCAACGGGTGCAAATGTCTCATCATAATCTAGTCCCTCGACTTGAGTATAACCTTGAGCTACTAACCTTGCTTTATTTCTTACCACAATTCCGTTCTCATCTTGTTTGTTCCGGAAGACCCATTTTGTCCCAATGACATTGTGCTCCTTGGGTCTCTCCACCAAAGTCCACACATTGTTTTGAGCAAAATTATTCAACTCTTCATGCATGGCATTTATCCAATCCGGGTCATCTAATGCTTCTTCTACACGCTTAGGTTCAAGTGAAGATACAAAGGAATAGTGTTCACAAAACGAAGCTACTCTAGAGCGAGTTTGAACACCCTTACTCACGTCACCCAATATTTGGTCAATTGGATGACCCTTGGCTATTGCATTGTGAATCTTGAAGATATTTTGCGGTTGATCCTTTTCTTCATCTTCTATAACTTGAACATCGTTTGTTGTGGAAGAAGAAGGTGGTTCCACTTGTCTAGATGAGCTTGGTGATGTTGGATCCTCTTTTGGCTTGATATCTCCGATTTGCATGTTCTCCATTGCCTTGCGAAGATTTTCATCACCTACATCATCCAAGTTCTCATGCTCTTCTTGAGAGCCGTTAGTTTCATCAAATTGAACATCACATGATTCTTCCACTAAACCCGAATTTTTATTAAAGACCCTATAGGCTTTACTATTTGAGGAATACCCTAAAAGGAAGCCTTCATCACATCGACTTTGAAATTTTGAGAGCTGAACACCTTTTCTTAGAATATAGCATTTGCAACCAAATAATCTAAAGTAAGAGATGTTCGGTCTCCTTCCCACAAGAAGCTCATAGGAGGTCTTTTTCAAGAGTCGATGTAAATAGAGGCGATTTATGGCATGACATGCGGTGTTAATAGCTTCCGCCCAAAACTTGTCGGAAGTATTATATTCATCAAGCATTGTCCTAGCCATTTCAATTAGTGTTCGATTTTTCCTCTCTACTACTCCATTTTGCTCCGGAGTGTAGGTAGTGGAAAGCTCGTGCTTTATTCCAAGCTCATCACAAAAGTCTTCAACTTTTGTATTTTTGAACTCGGAACCATTGTCACTCCTAATTTTCTTTATTTTAAAATCAAATTCATTTTGAGCCCTTTTTGAAAAACTTTTGAAAATCCCGGAGGTTTCACTTTTGTCATTTAGGAAGAAGACCCATGTATATCTAGAGTAATCATCCACGATGACTAAACAATAGCTATTACCTCCAATGCTCTTATAGGTTGTTGGCCCGAACAAATCCATATGTAAGAGCGCTAATGGCCTAGAAGTTGACATGATACTTTTGGAAGGATGAGAATTAGCGACTTGTTTTCCTGCTTGACAAGCACTACAAAGTCGATTTTTCTCAAACTTCACATCCTTCAAGCCAACCACTAAGTCATGCTTAAAAAGCTTTTTAAGTTGAATCATTCCCACATGACCTAGCCTTCTATGCCACAACCAACCCAAAGAAGTTTTTGCAATTAAACAAGTTTTTAAACAAGACTCATTTGAAGAAAAATCTACCAAATAGAGATTCCCAAATCTAAAGCCTTTGAAGACTAATTCATTATTATTATCTTTTGAGATTACAACATTTTCTTTTGAGAATGAGCATGTTAAGTCTAGATCACAAATTTGAGCAACGGATAGCAAGTTGAAATTTAAACATTAGAAATTGAAAGGTCATTTGAGATAGCGATTTTACCCAATCCTAATACCTTTCCTTTGCTATTGTCTCCAAATGTGATTTTGTCATTACTTCCATTCTCAAATGTGGTGAACATCTTCCGGTCTCCGGTCATATGTTGGGTGCAACCGCTATCCAACACCCAATGCCTTCCACCGGTTTTGTAGTTCACCTACAAAAGAAGATCAAGTTCTTTTAGGTACCCAAATTTGTTTGGGTCCTTGGAGGTTAGTGACCAAGGTCTTGGGTACCCAAATGGATTTCTTTTTAGCACCCAAAATCGAGGTGCCAATGAAATGAGCAATAACATTTCCATTTGAGGATTTTCTAAGCATATAACAAGAATCATATAAGCCAATGGAATGCATGTTATTTTTAGAACAATCATTTTGCATATGTCCAATACACCGGCATTTTGTGCAATACTTACCATTTTCCTTTACAAACCTTGGAGGCTTGTATACCGGCTTCTTACCCTTTTGGGGGACATATCCAAGTCCCTCTTTGTTAAAAGAGCATCTTTGATCGCTTAGCAACTTGTCAAGGGTTTCCTTTCCCTTGTAAGCCCTCTCTAAGCTTTTGTTTAATTTTAGCACTTGTTCTTTTAAGTTTTTGTTTTCATTAGCAATGATATCATTATGAACAAGATTTAAAGCATTTCTAGAATCTACACTTGATGAACAAGGTATGTCAAGTAAATCATCACAACAAGTAGATATGCTAGACTTTGAAATTTCTATACTAGACATTTCATTCAAAATATTGCAAGTAACTCCAATGCTAGCACTAGATTTGTGATTTTCTTGGAGAAGCAAATCATGAGCTTCCTTTAGCTCCTCATAAGAGTTTTTGAGAGAGGTGTGTTCTCTCTTTAGGACCTTAAACTTTGATTTTTCTTTTCCAAGAAATTCATTCAATTCAACTAGCATATTCATTAAGTCATCATATGAAGGCTCTTCATCATCAAGCGAGTTTACCTTTTCTCCTTTAGCCATAAGGCATGTAGGAGTGGAGAATAGTGATGGAGCCTCCTTGATTGCAATGCCCACAAGCCCTTTCTTCTTAGGAGATTCGTCCTCGCTTGAGTCGGAGTCCGAATACTCCTCTTCGGAGTTCCACTCACCAATATGGGCTTCATTCTTGCCATCCTTGTGAAGCTTCTTGAAAAGCTTCTTCTTGCCGTTGTAGTTTTTCTTCTTTGATGACTTCTCCTTGTCATCCTTCTTTGTTGGACATTGAGAGGCAATGTGCCCCTTCTCATCACATTCATAGCAACGAATGTTGCTAAACTTCTTGTTGGAGGAAGAATGCCATTTCTTGGTCTTCTCATGGCTTGTAAATTATGAATCGAGTTAATGGTTAAATGTAGTTTGGACTTGATTTATGGATTTGGAATCTTATGATTCGGTGGTAAGAAAGTAACAAAGGGAGTTCCTTTTGAAAGATAAAAAACAATTGAAGTTACGATGATATATAACACCATGTACATGTAACATTTAACAATCTATAACTTAAACAATAGATAATCTATCTGTGAACCATATATGACACTATCCTATTAACTGAGCGTAAATACATATATGGACTGCTAATCTTTTTGTGGATTGATAACCTCTGACACTTCAATGTATATATTCATCATAAACACCCACACAATATTTACAGGCCCTATCCCAGAAGTGATGCATACTTCATCATGAAAAAATGACTAATATGTGGAGTGTGTGGTACGACATGAGGCACAAGAATGGACATATGTTAGACAATACTGCTGATGAAAAATGTGTAGACATTTCGTGCCTACTTTCAGAACTCGTTTTTTCATGTTGTTGGATGCCTTACTACGCAAATAATTGAATGCGAAAAGATGGCGAGATTTGATAGTGCGAATTAAAATAAACTTTATAATAAAGCTGGAAATGACACGGTGCACAGGGTTTGATTATGTGCATAAGAGAATAGCATCATGCACGATGCAACAAACCGAAATACTCCTACAATACATATGCGCCTTTTTAATGAAAATAAATTCGACCTTCGGGGAGACTAGTTCGAAACAAGCCGACCTACTGTGTGGACTAAGGACATTTTCCCTTCCTTGCGAACTCGACATTGAACTCCTCGGCGACCTAGTAACACATGCCCAGGCTGAGCCGTTGCGTAGACTTGAAGAACTTGCATGGATCCCCGCACTAACAGAGGAGCAGTGTCTCCCACTCAGGTGGTGTAAGATCGAGGAGGCCGACTAGAGGGGGGGTGAATAGGAGGTTTTTGAAAATTTCGTCTAATTCTAATTAGCAATTTTAAACTTAATGGATTGATAGAACAAGACAACACTAACACTAGCACAAGTAATTGACTAAGAGCAATAATGAACAGTGGAGAATCACAATTGCTACTCTAACTCAATCAAGCAATCAAATAATATGAATGGAGAACGTTGCTTGAAAGAAAATGATTACACGAGAGCAAACCACAAATGACACAATTACTTTTTACCGTGGTGATCGGAGACTTGCCGGTCTCCCCTAGTCCACGTTGAGGTAAGCCCGAACAAATCGGACCGGCTCCACGAATGAGCCTAAACACCTCGATCACTCTTGGTAGCCCTTTCCCTCTCCGGGTAGGCGAGCTCCGAGCCTTCACAATCTTCCGGGCCTTCTCACAAGCTTCTTGAGAAGATCACCGAAAACTCCGCCAAGCCGTCTAGGTGCCGGCAAGCACCAAGAGAATAGATCACTGCGGCTTGATCTCACTCAAGTGCTCAATGGATCAACTAGAATGCAATGCACTTGAATTTTGGGTCAACTACCTCAAATGAATGCACAAGAGAGTGAATGAGGTGTGTGAGGTTGCACTAGGCTCAAATGTATTCAATGGAGGTTCAACAACATGTCCAAGTTCTGGTGGGGGTGTATTTATACCTCCACCAACCTCAAATAGCCGTTACTCTAAACAATCCTGAAAAATCGGAAATCGGTACTACCGCAAGTATAACAGCGGTACTACGGATTTTCTCTCTCGATCGAGCGGCTATATCGAGGTCGGTAACCGTTGGTCAATAAATGCGGTACTACCGCCGTTGGTCGTCGCGGTACTTCCGAGGTCCGGAAGTTCGCGCCATGACCCGTACTCCGATCTCCGCGAGGTTAAGTCATTTTCTGGCGCTCTGGAAATAACGTTCGCGCGGTATCGGAACTTCCGCACATGCGGTAGTTCCGCAGTCAAATCGCGGTACTTCCGTTTCCGAGAGGCTAAGTTAAACTCGGCGCTCTCTGAAAAAAGTTCGCTCGAGTGCGGTACTACGGCCATCCGGTAGTTCCGCAGTCAACCCGCGGTACTTCCGTTTCCAGAGACTAAGTGCGAGTCCGGCGCTCTCGAAAAACGTTCGCCGGCGCCGGTACTACGGACTGCGGTAGTTCCGCCCAATACACACCGGAACTACGGATTTTTCGACAATACACGATTTGATTTAATTTTAATTTCTAAGTGCATGCATGATCCTAAATTGATCCAAAGGGCACATTTGAACATGATCAAGCAATCACCATGATCCCTCTTAATAGTACGACGTCTATCCTATAATCCGGTCTTCCAACCTAACTCCAAGACCGGTAAAATAAAATAGATACCTAAACTATTTACCTTGTCGCCCTAGAGATCTTTAATCTTCATGGGATATTTTGTGAGCCTCTTTCTTTGCCATTTGAACTTATCCTTTCAAACACTTAATGCACACATTAGTCCCATATTCACATAAATTCATTAATTACCAAAACTAACATTTTTAGGGGCCTAGATGCTTTCAGGTGGGTGTTACGGTGAACGATCGGTTGGAATGTTCAGGATAGGGTTGCTGCTACGGGAGGCATCATTACGGGGAGGTGACCTCCTGGCACGGTCCGCTTGTTCGCCCCAAGCCACAACAGCCCTCACTTATTTGTCGTGGGCCGCAGCAGGCCTTGCTAGTTTGCGAGTCTCCTTCCTTTGTTTCATCATCTTATCTCATTTCTTCTTCTGTCTTTTGTCCATTCCACCATGGTGAAGCAAGTTTTGGTGTAGTATTGGATTTGGTTGTGTAGTATAGTGTTCACTCTTATATCTCCTCCACCTCCTTTTATAAGCCAAAGGTTGGCATAGTGTGGTTAATTTCATGTGAGTAGCATGCGAGGCAAAATGTTACCTTGTCTTTATGAAAAGTTTCTGGCGAGGCAGAGTGTTGTAACATCTTGTGTTGTAGGGAGCTGTCACGTCGTGCTTTGCAGAGCCCTGTCAAGTTCATCCGTGTTCCCATTCATCGTATCCAAATTATTTGCACATCCTCTACAACAATTCTCCTCTTCACCGCCACTTCCAATGACCGGACCTGAGATGTCAGACAAGCTTGGCACCAAGCAGACGTGCACCTTACAACCCACACCAGCATCATATCGCCCCTGCAGTCTGACAATGACCCCAGACTCATCCCATCCAAAGGTCGACTTAATCCTAGTCAGAAGAGTTCGAAAGTTTGGTCATTCGCGAAACAAATGAACGCTCACTTCCATGCCACCAAAGTCAACATCACTACCCGTTTGGCTAATCGGCCCATTGGTAAAAACATATACAATTTTATCTATCTACATCCAACAAAATATTGCAAAGTCAGTATTGCATGCCATATGTACGAAATATAAAAATGGAGGGTTTTTTCCTACTTACGACCTCAAATCATCCAAATGTTCAATGGAGGGCATTCTACATTCCTACTAATTGCGGTACAACTTGCTGCTAAATACTCTTCTTAAATTTCTTCAATTGCACATTACAATCCTAAAACCTGATTGAGTGGAATAATCCTAGAATTTATCCTACCATATTCTACAATCACACATCGATACAAAACGAAACATCGAATATTAACTCCACTGATCTGAAGATGCAAGCGAGGAGGAGGCCGCTGCACGCAGGAAAGACGCTACTGCTGGGAGGCCAATGTGGACTGGAGGTGGGCACTGGGGCCACCGCTGGCATAATTCCCAACAAGAGTATTATCACATTATCATCAGCTAGATAAATTGATGGGAAAATGGCAGTAAGCAAATATTGAATTCAATTTCATCAAGACATAAACCCCATCACATTGAATGTCTTGCAATAAGGGCAACACCAGTACTTTTGTAGAACTGGGATTTAATTCTAATTGCTTTTGTGAAGACATGGATATATGGTCATTGACAGTGCAACTGATTTGATCATGACATTATAATCTTACAAAGTCCTAAGTATGCCACCTGAAATTTCCAGTGCTCCATTGCTTATCTAAGCAACCATTGCTTCTAATTTAGGTACATGACGCAATAAGTAGGATCTTCGTCATTCTAATCCCAAGAATAGCCCACAAAGCCCAGTATCACAAGCTCAATCACTTCACATGAAAAGCAACACGGCTAAATCGTACCTATGCAGTAATTTTAGGACAACACAGTATAGAAGTTATATCTAGCAACTTAACTGTTGATGCTAAATAAGACATTGCACGTGAATTCTGACATTCATCAAGCATGTAGCATTCAACATTCGGTAACAATTAAGTGCAGTAAGTTATACCTGGACAAGTGAAGGCCTCGCAAGGCCGATCCTGTGTAGGGCTGAGGCGAGGCGGGTGACGAGGCTAGAGGGGGCGAGCGGCGGCAGGCAGGCGGGGGCGGTGAGGTTGGAGGGGGCGGGCGGGGAGCAGCGAGTCTGGAGGGGGCGGCGAGGCTGGAGGGGGCGGGTGGGGAGCAGCGAGGCTAGAGGGGGCGCGAGAGGTGGGCAACAGGGCTGGAGGGGCGCGGGAGGTGGGCGGCAGGGCTGGAGGGGAGTGGTGGGTAGCGGGGCTGGAGGGGGAGCGCGGGGCTATAGGCAGGCGGCAGAGCTGGAGGGGGACGGCGGGACACAAGCGGTGGGGAAGGAGAGACAACGTGTCGACTAGGATGAAGATAACGTGGGAAAAAATAGCAACTGGAGTGGTAGCCGCACTTAAGTCACCCCATGTCATGCCAAGTATCGTGGCATGACAATCTGCCCCTATAACACCATGTGTCTTAGCATGACAATAGGTTATCACGTCATGAGTTACGGCGTGATAAATGCCACACAAGCTATCCACGATGGCACAGCGCACGGCCAAGGGCTTGCGTGGCAGGTTTGGCCACGTCTCTATGGGTGGTGTGGCAGAACATTTTAGCCACGCCATTGGAGGTGGCGTGATGGCGTGGCCAAAGAGGTCAGAATTGGAAATAAAGTTCGCGAGGGATTAACTTTGAAATGTTTTTTAAAAAAGGATTAAATAATAAAAAAGTTGTCTCTTTACTTTTCATTTGCTTCAGCGTCAATATTATACCCTGTTCCAAATGTCTTCAACTTTTAGTTTCTAAAACTCGGTTTGTTTGGGTTTTTTTGGGCTTTTTTGTCTTTTCCCCTTATTTCTTTATGTTGTTCCAAAAGATTTAATTTAATTTTTCATTTTTTCTAATTTTGTTTTTATTAGTTTTTCTTATTTTTTTTGACTCAGAAAAGGCTAATTGCCGATACAATGTATTTGCATCCAAAATGCATGTTTAAAAACCAAAGAAAAACCCTGACTTTAAACCGTTTGGAGCAGGCCCTTATACTTAAAACAAGGTAAATAGTCCTTTGAAGTTTACAAGCCAAATAAAACTAAAATAAGTCCAAACTCTGCACAAGAGTTGTTTTGGCGATGACATGGCGTCCGATATGGCAGAAATTGTTCTACAACAATAGGCTCCAACTCCGCCCTAGGCACCACTCATTAGAGCTTCTCCTTCTAGCTTTTGGATTCTAGCTCTTAATTTCGTCTGTTTCTGGCTTTTTTGGCTTTTTTGTATTTTCTTTTTTTCTTTATTCCTTTGTATTGTCCATGATGATATAACCTTTTTTCTATTTTTAAAATTTTTTAAAATTTAATTACACTGAAAAGGCTATCATTAGCTTTGGCATGTTTAGAAAAAAAATGACACGAGGGCCTCATACTCCATACGTGTATTTATCGATGCATCCATCAATAATGTAGTAGATAGTAACGCATTCTAAATTTTATATATTTGGACTCGCCATACTCAAGCCAACTGCCATATTGATCAAATCGTGCAAGGTTAAATCTTCTCTTTTTCTTCCTAAACATTGTCTATAGAAAATCATATGTGCGAGGTTGGTAAGGCCTATTATCCAAGTATTTTATTTTTACCATGTCTTTCTAATTGGGGAAATAGTCGTCTATTCTTTTCCTTTTCAATGGATCAAACTGAATATCCTCTTTCCAATTAATTTTTGGACTTTCAGTATTTGTAGCATTTGCACTTGAACCCCGTGCCTTTCTTTTTAGAAATAGCTCCATGACTATGGACTACATGTTATAGGGAGATGACAATTATTGAAAGTTGAACACATTGAATTAGATATTGAAACAAATTAAAAAAATCCCTAATTCAATTGTTGCAAAAATTGAAATGGTGCATTCTAATATTAAAGCCCTGACACACAAATATTTTAAAGATAATAGAATTGAAACCTTAAAATTTAAATCACAAAATTTAGTACCTATTTTGGTTGGCTGATAGTTACTTCATTAGCTATAAATATCATTGAATATTTGAACTTTGTAAGCAATGAACCAGGATGAGACGATGAGTGGACGACCTCACCTATTGTTGTGACCGTCAGCCATACTGCATACAACATACATACACCGAGAATTACTCTATTTGCATGTGCGCATAGTGAGATTAACACAGTAAGAAATCTAACCATACCATCCAACATACGTAGGCGCAGGCGAGAAGTGGATGGCATGCTCCTGGAAGATGGCAAATCTGGTGTCGGGCCCGTCACCGCTACAGACGAAATGTTGCGTTCGTGGCGTGCCATGTGGGAAACAGGGGAAGATAGGTTAAGTGTCATCTGGACCTGGCGTTAGCTACTTGGTTGGCTTGAGGCTGGTGCTAGCTTGGAACCGGGCTGACATTGGCTTAGAGCTAGACTGGATAGTGGCCTACGCTCGATCGGTTTAAGTAGCCCCTATTATTTTGTTCTCTTTTCATAATCGATTGATATGTTGTGTCACGCCAACTTTAACTTGCACACATTTTTTGGAGTATTTTGCTTTGTCAATGTCCTACGTATTTTTCTTTTCTTTCCTTTCCTTATTTGTCAACGTGTTTAAGTAGTTTTTTCTTTTAGATAGATGTTGTTCTTGATATGTAGGGTACTAGTTTTCAACACGTGGAGGTACACACTGTATAAACTTAGACTCTAAGTAACAAAAATTAAATGGGTGTGTATAGGTATCACCCGGGTGTTTTCTTCCCAACAATCATCCAAATTTCGGACCGTTGGATTAGAGATCCAACGGTCTCTTTTTTGGAGGGGGGTGAATTTTTTTGGAGGGGGTGGGGAGAATTTGTGACCCTTAGATCTCTAATCCAACGGTCACAAATCTAGATGATAGTTAGAAAGAAAACATCCGAATGATGTTTATCAATACCCAAAATTAAAATCAGTCCGGAGACCTATACCCCTCACTAGTGCATGTGCACCTACCTATGCATCAACTGTAGTAAAAAAAATCGGTACAGCATAAAATAAAAGCAGAAGTTCAAACTTAAAAGCCCAAATGAGCATGGTAACTCTGGCACCTCTCGCCACAGCAGTGCCCAACAAATCCACGATGTCAACCACAAAATTGAGGGCCGCATCGCCTATACTTGTCGCCGATCGCCCTTGTTCGTCACCTTCCTGAGCGCAGCATCACTGAAGCTGCCACGTCCCCCTCCAAACTCCATGTCTCCAACAAGCACCATTGGTTCGGCCGCATCCAAATCAAGCATCAGTTCACCAGGTGAGGTGGAGCAACCCAGATAGCAGCGACGACGGTGGTGGACAACTGCTGGATCTTCGACGACCAATATGACAGGCAATATGATATGCATGTGTGTGGTAGCTTGCCACAAAAGCGCACTTGCCATGTGGGAAGCTAACTCCAAAAGTTTAAGGGATTATTTATACGGTTTCATAGTATAAGGTAGACATTGGACCAATTTGAAATTACAGAAATCGAATATGGATTTTTTTTTCATAAGTAACAACACAAGCTTCAGGTAAACACACCTCACACATGCAACTATGAAATTACAGTTCAGATCAACAAATGATCACAAGATCAAAAGAAGCTATGAATTTATAGTACAGATCAGTACATAATAAGAAAAAAACTCAATAAAACATCTTATTATTTTCTACGTGATCCCAACCCAGCTGCGAATTTAGAGTTAGGGATGTGTGCCATAGCTGCGAATTAACTATATAGGTCCTGTTCTTTTCAGCTTCTAAAAGTTGTTTTTAGCTTTTCTACAGTAACTAGCTTTTAAACGGAGTGTTTTTTCAAGATAGAATTTACTAGTTAATTGTAATACATACTTTACTGACTTCATTTATATCGGCAAAAACCGCACGTGGGCTTCTGTTACTCTGTAATCTCTCGTACAAACAGTTCAAAAGCCACAAGTCGCAGCCAAAAAGAACAGCCCATATGTATGAAAATAGTTAGTAGAGATATTTAAAACCTGATGAAAAATTTAGGCAGTTGCAGCATATATTTTTACCACCCAAGATTGTGGTCATTCCACCATAAAATTTGAACCCAGCCACTGGAAAGCTTGGTTGCTTCTAAGATCTAGCCAAATGGCTACGCTTGTATTTCACCGACAATTGAAGCGAACTTAGTGCCCAAAACTGAGATGCTGAACGTTCTGAACCATGAATATGTATAGTTCAGAGCTCAATAACCTACTCTTAGAAAAAACGGACCCAATAACCTGTTCTAAGAGACAAAACTGCAACACCCAGCTACCTTTTGTTTTCAGTCTTCACCCTCTACAGAGCATGGTGCTTCCCAGAATAACATATTACTACTCAATGACCAGTATTAGCACTTGCCCAGTTGCACCATACTGAATATACAACCGCACAATAACATATTCACCAACACTAGTCGCCTTAGCTAAGCTACAACCTGGTCTTTTGAGTGCTGCGTCGACTGAACGATATATAGCTTGCTCGCTGTATGATGACGTAGGACCGATATGGTAATAGAGAGATAAATAATATCTTTAAATTTTTCTTAAAATATTCCTATAATCTTTATTCCAATAGATATAAAGATCAAGAATCCAAAAACTCTCGGAGCTATTGAAATTTTCAACCCATAAATATTGATTTTAGCACTATTTCAAATCCAAAAATTGAAAAGGTAAGTTTTACAACCGCTCTACAAATGCTTAACTTTTCTCAAGCCCTAACCCTAAAACCAAGAAATCAATCAAAACAAGAAATAGCCATAGAAATGATCAAATATTGATATGTTGCCACTTGAGGAGGTAAGTTTTACAGCTGCTCCACAAGTACTCTACTTTTCTTAAACCCTAACCCTAAAATAGAGAGCACACAAGAGAAATAGGTGGATGGTTAACCACAAATCTTCATCGCAGCCCCTTTAAATAGATGGACTAACCAGTCACATCTAACCCTTAATAGATACTATCGACTTAGTATAATGAAAAAACCTATTAACCTTACACATGGGTTTTAACTCACACATCGCATTTATGCACACTTTTTAAAGCACATAAATCCAAATCCACTACGCCCTTAGCTTTGATCTATCTTGATCAAACCAGTTTCTCTATGACCTAAACAGCCTTCCCAAGCGCCATTTCCATACTGTGGTTTTCTTCCAAAGCCATTTCCGGTATTTTGGTCAAACTACCAAAATACCCTTTCATAATCCGGTATTCATTTCCATTACAAGTAATCGTCATACTTGCCACGTGTAGGTACACCATTGGCTTGTTACGCATCAGCAAGTTTCTCCCATCCCTGTTCCATTGGATCATGCTTTACTTGGACTAACCAATTCACATGGTACAAACCTGCCGTTCAAACTTTCCTTTAATATTTCTTACCTTTCTCGTGCCATGCTTAAGCTCACTGTCTCATCCAGCATCCCCAATCGTTCTGGGCCTCAGCTCCTCCATAAGCGTAGCTCCAATTCTCGCCATTGACCACGGATGACTCTAAACAACCATGCACATTTAAGGACAAAGAAATCGTTTTTGAGCACAAATTCTTCATAACTTAATTCATGTTAGCAATAACATAGCTTATACAACCTATAACTACTGACCTAGGTCACCAAATCTTTTTATGACTCAAAAAATCCAAAAATCATCCATTTTTGCAACCTGTCCAGAAAAATCTAGAAATATGCAAATTCTACATTTTCACTCCTCTAGAATGACAATAGTTCATCACAACAAAATTATGGACCTTCTTATATGGTCCTTCTAATGAGGATATCTCTTCTAATATGTCGTCTACATCTCCAAGTGTTCATGGTGAACCAAAGGGTCCAATGACAAAGGCACGAGTTAAATTACTTCAACGACAGGTGAATTTGTTTCTTAATATTTTGTTTTCTACTGATGAGAACAGTATACTACATTATGCTAGTTTTTTTGTGCATTCTTAGGTGTGAAGGACATGAATGTCTTGGAACTGAGAGAGAGGAGACCGGAGCCAAAACATAGGAGAAGCACATGGAAGAACAAGGCCAAGTAGCAGGGCGGTCAGCAATGTAAAAGGCCCATGCGGATCAAGTCACCGTGAGAAGCCAAGATAGTGGTGGTTGATCACGCGGATGTGATACTTATGCAGAATCGATCACGTCTGCATGCTGCATGCTGATTATGAACTAAGATCATTTGCCATCGAAAGAACATGGAGCCCAACCACATGCCAAAGCCTGCGTGCCACATTTGGGCTGAAGTCCTTCGATTCGGTCATGCACTTTTATTTAGTTAGTTAAGTCCAGATATTAGCAGATAAGTTAAGAGATTAACTCAGGACTCTTGGCCGAACAAGAGTTCGAACAGTCTGGCCGAACCTACTCAGACCGGCGCAACGTCAAGTCGTTTGCGTGTGGAAGGGTGGGGGCGGCCTACTTGGCGCAAGGTCAAGTCGTGTGCGCGTAAGGGTGGGGACCTTAAAGCGCTTATTTTTAAGATAACAGAATACTTTTGCTTATTTTCAGTCGAAGTGTGGAAATTTTAGTGTTCTCACTTCTCATAGCGCTATATTTGGAGTCGTCTTGTCTGAACATTCGCGGATCATTTGGCCAACCAAACACCGAAAATCTTCAGCACTGCTCCTCAAGCAGCAATGGTGAAATTTCACGATTCTGTGCAATCCGCACCAGCACTTGTGTTCTTCCTTGTGCCATGCCTTCTGCTACTGCAAGCGCACGCAGTGCACCGCGAAGGGACATCACAAAGGGCTCAAGAAATGGAGGCCCTCCTCCACTGGAAATCTTCCCTCCGGAGCTCACCGGCGTTGAGCACGTGGGAGCATAATATTCACCTTTGCAACTGGTCAGGCATCATGTGCAGCGCTGTCCACCGGAGCCACCGCAGGCTATGGGTGGTGACCAACATCTCTCTTCCAAATGCCGGCCTTCAAGGCCGGCTTGATGGGCTCAACTTCTCAGCACTCCCATTCCTCACCTACATCGACCTCACCTCCAACAATCTGCAAGGGCCAATTCCTGACAGCATCGGCACGTTATCTGTGCTCTCCTACCTTGATCTTACAAGCAATAGCCTGACGGGGCACATACCGTATGATATCGGCAACCTTCAAAGCCTTACCCAATTGGGGCTTTCCTTCAACAACCTCACAGGTCACCTCCCCACATCCCTTGGCAATCTGACCATGCTAGTTTCTCTTGTCATTCACCACAGCATGATCTCTGGATCAGTTCCAGAGGAGCTTGGCAGGCTCTCAAACCTGGAGACCTTGGAGCTAAGCTTTACTTTGTTAAGTGGCAGAATACCTGCTAGTCTTGGGAACTTGACTAAACTGAACCTTCTTTACCTGTACTACAACCAATTATCAGGGCCTATACCACCGGTGCTAGGCAATCTCAAAAACTTGTCGCGGCTTGAGCTCTCTGGAAACCAAATCACTGGTGTCGTCCCTGTATCTTTGGCCAATCTGACCATGTTAAGGCCTTATTCTTTTCAACTTCTAAAAACTGTTTTTCGGCTTTTTACAGTAACTAGCTTTTAAACAAAGTATTTTTTTCAAGATAGGATCTACTAGTTAATTATAATGCATACTTTACTGACTTCAAAACCGCACGTGAGTTTCTGTTATTCTATAATCTCTCGTACAAACAGCCCAAAAGTTACAAACCGCAGCCAAAAGCCATAAGCCGTAGCAAAAAAGAATAGGCCCTAAATAAACTCTCTCTTTTCCTAAACCAAATAGCTGGTCCTATTCCCAAAGAGCTAGGGAGCCTCTCAAATCTGCTTGTTTTGGAGTTGGGCGAGATCCCTCTGAATTGCTCCATTCCTCCTGAATTAGGATTGCTATCAAACCTGACGGATTTGTACATCGCTAAAGCCTTTCTGAATGGCCCTATTCCTTTCACCATAGGAAACCTTACTTGGTTGAACTACTTGAGTTTCTCCATAAATCAGATATCTGGCTCCATTCCTTCCAGCATAGGAAACCTTACCCACCTGGACTACTTGGGCCTCTACCAAAATCAAATCAGTGGTTCTATCCCCAATGATATTGGTCATCTGGCATCTCTCACAGATTTGGTTCTGAGTGATAACCAACTTTCAGGACCAATCCCCCCGGCTATTGGGAACTTGACAAGCATAAGAAACATAACCCTATTTGATAACCGACTCTCTGGCCTTCTACCTCAAGAATTTGCAAATCTTGTAAACCTGACTGTCCTTTACCTGGCCAACAACTCCCTCAGAGGCCCATTGCCCACAGATATCTGCAAAGGAGGGCAGCTTGACACATTAGATGTCTCCTTCAACATGTTTGATGGCCCTATTCCTGATAGTTTGAGGACGTGCAAGAGCCTGACTACGCTTGACCTTAGCCATAACCAGTTCACTGGAGATATTTCTCAACATTTGGGAGTTTATCCACAACTTTCTTACATGCACTTGGGATCAAACATGCTGTATGGACAGCTTTCTCCAAACTTATGTGCATGTTCAAACCTGACTGATTTGGTCTTATCAGATAACATGATCACAGGAAGGATACCTCATCAGATCTCGCAATTGTTCAACTTGGTACAGTTTAGTCTCCAGTTAAATAACCTAACTGGCGAGATACCGATTGGAATCAGTAATCTAACCAATCTGTACCTCCTTAGTTTAGCACAAAATCAGTTATCCGGGCGTATACCTTCTCAGCTTGGTCGATTAATCAATGTAGAGTACCTTGATATATCTTGGAACAAACTGAGTGGGTCAATACCGCAAGAATTAGAGGGCTGCATCAACCTACGATCCTTGAAGATCAACAGTAACATCTTGACTGGAAATTTGCCCATTACTATTGGAAATTTGGCAAACCTGCAGATCCTCCTGGATGTTAGCAATAACAGACTAAGTGGGGAACTGCCAGACCAACTTGGGAACTTGAAGATGTTAGAGTTCGTCAATCTGTCCCACAATCAATTCAATGGAGTGATTCCACCGTCCTTATGAAGCATGCTTAGTCTGACAATAATTGATGTGCCATACAACAACTTGGAGGGACCTCTTCCAATGGGACAGCTACTTCACAATGCTTCGAAAGGTTGGTTTCTTCACAACAAAGGTCTTTGTGGTAATCTCACTGGCCTTCCACCGTGCTATTCGCTTTCAACGTCTGAGCATCACAACTGGAGGCGTCATAGCTTGGTATTACCAGATGTCCTTCCTGTGTCGTGGATCACCGCCAATCTTTCGCCACCGGCGAACTCACAAATGCGCACTCAAGAACACGATGAACACAGATAAACACTCGATGTTTGGTGCAGCAAAAACAGGGGCAGCATGTTTTTGATATATTACTTGCTTATTTAAAGGAAACAACAAACTAAAGATGTCAGTTGCGCACTAATACATGGCGATTGAGATCAAGCAACAACTAAAGAAATGGCAGTTTCATGCATGGCACTAATGCATGACGATTGAGATCATGCCGCACAGTTTAATGCATGGCGTTGGTTCTGACTAATGCAATTTAATGAAAAATGAAACGGTCAAGATGAATGAAGAAACGGTGAGGCACTTGGAGTAACTTCAACATCCTGTGTGTACCTTGATTTTGCTTACTATTGTCGGCGGTGGCATTGCGGTTCTTCACAGGAAAGGAAGGCCTACAGAAGGCCCCCCTATTGCTGTAAGAGATGTGTTCTCTATATGGAACTTCGATGGGAAACTAGCATTTGAAGACATTATAAGAGCAACCGAAGATTTCGACAGTCGTTACATCATCGGAGAAGGAGGACATGGGCGTGTTTACAGAGCACAACTGCAAGATGGACGGCTAGTTGCTGTGAAAAAGCTCCACCCAATTGAAGAAGCAGCCTGCGATGAAAGAAGTTCCATGGAGATTGAAGTCCTAACAAAGATCCGGCACAGAAGCATTGTTAAATTGTATGGGTTTTGCTCCCATCCACGGTATAAATTTTTGGTCTACGATTACATCGATAGAGGAAGTCTGTATAGCACGCTAAGAAACGAGGAGCTAGCGATGGAGTTCAACTGGCAAAAGAGAATTGCCGTCACAAGGGATGTGGCACAGGCTATTTGCTACTTGCACCATGGCTGCAATCCACCTATAATCCATCGAGATATATCAAGCAATAACATATTGCTAGACATTGCTTTCAAGGCACATGTCTCGGATTTTGGTATAGCAAGAATCTTGAATCCTGATTCGTCAAATAGGAGTGCACTAGCTGGGACGTATGGCTACATAGCCCCTGGTATGTATGCTCCCTTCGTCTCGTAATATAAGTTTGATATGTATACCTAAGAAGTATATTATTTAAGTAACATTTAATAGAATTGAACTATTGTTGCTCATATAAGATAGATGTAATACCACTCTTTCTATTACAGATAAATATAATTTAATTTTATTGTTACTTAAATAATATACTTCGTAGGTCTACATGTTAACTTATATTGCGAGACGGAGGGAGTATATATGTATTTCTGATCCCATGAAAATAATTTACCGGCTTCAATCTAGTGGTGGATTCCTAATTCTGCTGTTTTCCTTTTTGTGCAGAGCTGTGCTACACAACCGTGGTGACTGAGAAATGCGATGTGTATGGCTTCGGTGTACTTGTGTTGGAGCTGGTGATGGGAAAGCATCCAGGAGAGCTGTTGAGAGATGTTGAACCATCAGGAGAGCATTGCACACTGCTTAAACAAGTCTTTGACCGACGCCCCCCGCCACCAACGACGTTGGAGGAGGAAGGCATGAGTCTGGCAATCAAGGTTGCGTCGGCTTGCCTGCGATCTTCTCCACAAGCAAGACCAACAATGCAAGAGGCTTATCAGGCACTCACCCAGCGACACCATTCTGATCACACTCTCTCCATGCCTTCTGACGCGATTGCAATGTAGCAGCCAGGGTTCAAAATCCCAACAGTTACCGGCCGGTAACCGCCGGTGACCATTTTTACCGGTGAAGATCGGTAAATAAAAAAACCGGCCGGTATCAATTTTTGATTTTCAAATTTTGGTCGGTTTTTTCGGGTTACCGGCCGATTTTTCCTGTTACCGGTTTCAAAACATCTCAAAATTCAAATTTTGATTTTTAAATTGTGACCGGTTTTTTCGGTAACCTGTCGGTAACCGCCCGGTTATCGTTACCGGCTGCCGACCGGAATTTTTTTCTGTTCCGGTTTTTGGAACCTTGGTGGCAACAACAGGACGCACACAGGTATCACAAATTTACAACCGTGCCTGGCATTTAGAAGGTAAACGTCAACACTCGCAATCGTAGTGTCTACTAGCAAGTCTCTCTCTTTTAACGTACGCTAGCATGGTAGCATCAGACCCGTGCTTAATTTGCTGCGGCGAGATTTTCATTCCCATTTTTCTCTCTGAAAATTTTAATGGCTGGATTATGGCTCAAAAATATTGGTTCGTGGAGTCCAACTGATGTGTTATCCAAGGCTTTGTTGATTCTTTTCGAGAATTCAATGCCACGGCGTCTTTTGTTGAGCAAGTTTTAAGATGGAAGAAAAAGGTAGGCAAGCAACTAGTAACCTGTACTGTATGTCTAGATAATAAATATGTTGTATTTTTTTTTTGTGGTTTTCCCAATTAAGGTATTCGTAAAATAAAATATTAGTTGAGCACCTTAAAACAAAGACGATCCATATACATTGCAAGTTCGCAACTGTACAATGGGATTTATTTTGGTCCAAGTCTTCTTTACATGAAGAAGCACACATCAATACATCATGTACATAGTAACATAGACCACCGAGCAATCATCATCTACATTAGCTTCGGAGATCTCAAAACTTAAAGAGAGTTCTTATTTGCCGTCAAGATGATACAAGTTGACCAAAAACAAATAAGGAACAGTATACAGCTTGACTAGCCTGTAATTCGGACGCATGATACATTGAGGTTGTTTCTTATTCCGTTTACATTGGCAGATCCAAGAGCAAAGCTTTTTTGTTTCTTTTATTTTTATGTGCACCTATAACTTAGTAACACCAATTACCAAACAAGCCCGGCTGCGGTCTAGCAGATGGCACCGGAAGTCAGTTTTCGTCGTACTCGAATATTGCACCAGTATGATTGAAGCCACATGATACGTGGACAGCTCTTGCATTCATGCCAAATTTCACCATCATTGGCTCAAAATAGTCGACATCGTTTCCATGTCCCTGCAAAGCGGGCACATGTCAGCACAAGCAGCTGAAATGAGCAATTTAGTACAACTGAAATGAATTTGCCCAGTGGGAACAAACATATTCCAAAGGAATGCACACCCATCATTGTTGCCATACGACTGTGTTGGGTGAAAATTATGCATGCAGGTACAAAATGCAGAGCATCAGCATGAAGTGCTAAACAGTAGTAGTAGCAGCAAGTAACTCACTAGTTGTCCACCAGAAGAATGGCCCTCTTCGAAAAAAGTACCATTAGCACCTCCCCAGCCCCACGTGTAGATATCTTCACCTGGATGTTTTGATGTGCTCTGAGTATCACAAACAATGTGGCCACAAAATATAACCTGAGAAATCTTTTTTTTAACTACATTATTATCTAACGTATAACACAGCCACTCTTTAAAGGAGTCTGATAAACATAGAAGAAATTTGTTCTTTTTTCAATACAGGGTGCGACTGGTTAGTAGGGCTATCTTAAGGCTTGGCAACCAAAGGACACAGAAGAAATTTATTCTTTTTTCAAGACAGGGTGCGACTGGTTAGTAGGGCTATCTTAATGCTTGGCAACCAAGAGGTTATGTGATCAAATCCTGGAAATTCCACAATAAACTCACCTAACAAGTAGCTATCGGGAAAACATTTAGCCAGACAACAGAAGTGCCACACTGGTTGGACTAGCCACCTGTTGGCTAGAAGGAAATTGTTCTTAAGCTAGTTCTATGGTCCACGTTTCCATTTCAGCTTAAAATACTACCCAAAAGCCAGGAAAAAAAGAACTGCACTCCGTGTACATCCCTCAAAAACTGCACAGCTCATTTAATCCAGACTACACATACCTTTTACTATGGATTCCAATTAAAATAAATTGAAACACAACTATGTATCATATACGTTGTTCATTCAGATGCAAATCGACAATGGACTGGAAAGTATGTCATCAAAAGACAGCAGTTTGCTACTGTGTGTGTGTCCCTCTGAGTTGTGTGTACAGCTAGTTAGCTAAGCTACCAAGTCAAACCATTTGCAGTCACAAGCACCTGCACTGTATTATCTTACACTATAGTAACATGGTATCATTCAACTCAAAAGTGTTTGTTCCTTTTTAGCCTAGTAGATCTATTGTTCCATTTTGTTGTAGCTAGATACTATTAAGATAAGTCTACCTAAGGAATGTTATAAATATTATGTGTATATTCATGAGGCCCAAAGGACAATATTTATAGGGAGTATAAAGAGGATATACTGAAGAATATACCATATACAGATAAGAAAATCAAGACATATAAGGAAACAAATAACAATCATATTCTATCCTTAACACCCCCTCAAACTCATAGTGAATCACACACACTGAGTTTGGAGAGAAAATACAAATGTTGTGCCCTAGTATGTGGCTTCGTGGAGAAGTCAGCAAGTTGTAACTCTGAGGGCACAAACTATAAAGCGAGTAATCCCTCCTGCACTTGTGAGTAAGTGTATGAAGCATCCACACCAATGTGCTTAGTGAGCTCATGCTTCAATGGATCACAGGCAATGCTAATAGCAACTGTACAGTCAGTCATAAGGGTCGTAGGTCCCCTCACAGGTACTCCGAAGTCTGCAAATAGTCATCTCAACCAAATAATTTCTGTTGTCATAGGCACCGCCATAGCTCTCAACTCAGCCTCTGCACTCAAACGGGAAACTACAGTCTACTTCTTTGTCTTCCAGGTAATCATGGAGAAGCCAAGAAAAACACAGTATGTAGAAATAGAACGACGATCAAAAGGATCACTAGCCCAGGTCGTATCAGAGTACGCCTAAAGCTGTAGTGAGGTGGAGCTAGGAAAAAAAAAGCGACGAGGGATTGTTCCACGCAAGTAGCGAAGAACACGAAGAAGGTAATTATAGTGAAGATAAGTAGAACGAACCATGAGCTGACTCAACATATGAACCACATAAGCAATATCAGGGCGAGTGCTCACAAGATATACCAGACTCCCAACAAGATGGCGATAACGAGTAGGATTCTCAAGAAGATACCATCAGTAGCACAAAGCTGATGGGAGAACTCCATAGGAATCTCAGCAGTGCGAGTATTAGTCAGACCAGAACGATCAAGAAGATCCTAAACATACTTCTGTTGGGAGAGGTAGTAACCCTTATGCATGGAAGAAACATCAATCTCAAGGGAGTACGTAAGCAAATCAAGATCAGTCATCAAAAACTGCTCATTGAGATGCTTGATGCTTCTTCACGTATGTGATGAATGACGAATCGTCACCAGTGATGAGCATATCGTCCACATAGAGAAGCAGTGTCCTACCTCAAGGTGACATAGACAAATAGACTAGGATCATGGGCACTGACAGTGAAACCAACAGCTCAGATCAAATCAAATCGGGGACGAGCAGAGTCAAACGAGCTTCGGGCGTCGGGCGGAGACTGGCAGGCGAACCGACGAGTGGCTGCTCCGATGGCCAGCAGGCGGGGCGGTGGGCGGTGGCTCCGATGGTTGACAAGTGGACCGGCGGGTGGCGGCTCCGATTCAGATCAGATGGATTAGATTGGGCAAAACAGAGCCAAGCAAGCGGGGCGGTCGCAGGTTAGGCGATGGCGGGCGCCGGTCTCTGGTCGTCGAGCGCTAAGCGGTGGGCAGCGGTGATGCAGCAGGCGGCCAGACATCGGACGGTTGGCAGGCGACCGACACCAGGCAGGCGACAAGCGACCGGTCGATGAGGTGTCGAATGGCGGTCGCTCTGAGCTGGGCGACCAAGCAATCGGCGGCGGCGAGAGAGGCGATTCTTTGCGGTCGGAGATGGCGACGGTGGCGGCTCGTCCATGAACTAGCGACGACGGCGACTCTCTGATGGTGGTGCGGAAAAACTAGGGTAAGTGCCCTAGCTCTATACCATGTTATGAATATTGTGTGTATATTCATGAGGCTGAAAAGGCACTATTTATAAGGAGTACAAAAAGGATATACAGAAGAATATGCCATATACAGATAAGAAAATCAAGATATATAAGGAAACAAATAACAATCATATTATATCCTTAACAAGGAATACCATGGAAACAAATCGTGTATTAAGCCCAACTGGTGGAAACATGTTGTCACAATATAAGCATTTTATTTGTACTAGAATTTACTACTAGTTAGAACCCAACATACTAGCAAAAAGGAAGTACAATTATGATACCTGAAATTACAGCTGTGTGCTTCCAACCACAGGATACCTACAGAGGGCAGATGATGGTCCACCAGAAATCAATATAAGAACTATCTCTGATAGATGATTGATGAAGGAAAGCTTGAACCAATGACTAGATGTACCAACCTTAGATACAGGAAGCTTAAATGATGAACTCTTCAAAACTTCTGGAGTGCGAACCATATCTGTACCTCTGGTAAGAGATATTATGTAAGAATACAACCTCAATTTTGGGCATAAACATTGCTACAAGCATAATAGAAGTTGAAGTAGCAAACTTTTTGAAAGAGTAGTAGATGAAAATACCCAAGACCAAGGCAACCATTTTCATTTGAACCCCAAGAATACAAATCTCCACTATCTGCAAAACATGATGATATATTTTTCCGAACCTTAGAATAATGGAATAAAGTTGATAATTGTAACTGATAAAGTATCATTAATAAATCACCACCCAAAACCTACCCTGAGATGTAGAATGTTTCTTAGCAACAAAGGGGTAATTTACAGAAACAAAATGGATGTAAGGGGAAGCAAATCTCAAGTTGCACAATCTTATAAGGTGCTATGGATATAAACCCCAGAAATACCCAGGATACACTGCAGACCATGGCATCTAGGACAAAACCATGCCTAACCAGATTGGCTCTACGCCTGCACAGTGTGATCTGATGCCACACATGTTTCGACCTAGGAATCGTAATCACTGAGAAGAATCTGGGTATGTCAGTATCAATGTATCGCTATTCCCAAAAGCTGCTTCCTTACTTTGTCAACCAAATCCTAATTCCACCAGAAATACATCTAAAATTTTACGACCAAAGTTTTTATTTGAATATATACTGAAAATAGTTAACACATCTAACAAATTACTGCAATCAAACGAAATCAGTGCACCTCTTTTCACTTGTGTATGGACAACACAAAAAACTTATACCTGTTACAACACAAGTATGATAACCTCCACAAGCAACTTCTTCTGAAAATGGTATCTCTTCAACAACAATTGGTCTGAGTGCATCATTTGATCGTCCAAATCCCTGAAATTTCATGTTAAATACAAGGAAATGAAGGGAATTTGTGTGTGTGTTTGGGGGGGGGGGGGGGGGGGATCTCAAAAGGACAATTAAAAAAATGCCGTATGGCCTGTTGGATACCACCTTCTCAGTCTTCTGCCCAAATATGAACAAAGTACCTTTTTCTGCAATTTTGTTATAGGGTAATTGTAAGATGGGGAAATCATGATTTGTACAATTTGAATATTGCTTTTTTATAAGCTTACCATCAATGCAAGCTGAGTGCAGCATTCCTGCAGCTATCCTTTTAATCTAACCAATGAATAAATGCAAAGAATTGAGAAGAGCATCACTATTTGATCTGGAGCCCAGATTGAATCTTAAAGCAAAATACCTTGATACCATCAAGGTTTTTGATCAACCTTGGAGTATATTCACTGCAGAAATGAAGATCTAATTATCAAGTTATCATCCTTCTAACAAAATACGCTTTAGCACTGCACAGTGAAAACACATTCACAACCATCAAACTTATTTTACAATAAAATACCTGACAGAAGCATTCTAACTTGTACATGTCGCGCAACATTTTATTCAAGTTCATACTATTACTACATCATCTAGATTCTAGAGAAAGAAAAGACAATGCCATCTCATAACTAATTCACATGTCACAAAGCTCAAGACACAAGGCCCATCCTCCACTAAATCATACCCATGACTCTTCTATGTACACAAGCGTGCCAGCTTCTAGTAGAGAAGTTTGCATCTCTTATGGTTAAGAATTTTCTTATGTTTATATCTTCCAAATGAATGACAATGGATTGTCCGAGAATATAGAGTATATACACAATAAGTGCCATCACAAAAGTTGGGATTGTAGATAAAAAAATTACAAAATATAAATTATACTCATACCTCGAGGTCATAGCGAATCCCAGTATGCTAGATTTATGGCCATGTCCAAGTCTACCAGCACCAGCAGCTCCCCAACTCAAGACTTCACCTTCCACTTAAAGAGGAAAATTGCCGGAGAATTTCAGATGCTTGAAAGCGCTGAATATTGCTGTAATACAGCTACTTATTACACTCACCTGTAACAGCAATTGAATGCTCTGACCCCAAAGCAACCATTTTCAATCTGACATCATCCAAGCAATCAACATTTTTTGGGGTGGTGACTACTTTTCCTGCCCCTAAACAAAGTAGAGAAACAACACTACTTCAGAACTAAAAGCTGATGTCACATACACGACTTAACAGCCAAAAAGATAATTGATGGAATGACAGACCGCCATATTGCCAAGCAAAATCTTAATAGAAGCATGGTGATGCTCCATGCACAATAATGGAAACACATGAAGGACAACTTGGAGCTCAAGTTCTTAAGTAATGACTACAAGATATATGAAGTTATCCTTAGTTCCTAATTTTATACATACGTGATATTTTCATATTTTTGTGAGATCAAGTGACCACACACGCATCAATGTAAATTAGCCACTATGATAACGTTAAAATGTTTCAGAACATTCAATTGTCACATATTGCATGAAGTGGTCATACAATCATGGGTGGCATTCAGAAAGTAAAGAAAGGAAATAATTTTATTACTTTTGCCAAGACCAAGCTGGCCACTTGAATTTTTGCCCCAAACGAAGAGCCTACCATCCGCTGTTCAACAGAGCCACAAACAAAAAAGTTTAGTGTAAATTGATTCCAAAATTATTCTCATGCATGCAGCATAAAAAAAAAGTTGGTAAAATAAATAGAAGACAATGGTAGTAATCACATTTGCAGTTTCTATATAACCATATACTAATATTAATTATCAGTGAAATGTTAAGAATAGAAAATTATGAAGTCTGCACTGCAGCACTCAATGAACCTGTTAGAGTACAATGTATTTGGTAGGTTAGAGTCCATTAGGGATTACCCTTGTACCATCTTGCCCTCCAAGTCTTGTACCTCTATATATACCGCCCAAGGGGCTCAATGCAATACATCCTATTCCACCCAACTCCTGTCTTCCTACATGGTATCAGAGCTCTAGGTTTAGCTCCTAACCCTAGCCGCCGCTCACTTCCGCACAGCGCGCCCCCGGGGAGATCTATCTCCACCGGGGGCAGCGCCACCGTTTTAGGCGCCGGATCCTATTGATCCGGCCGCCGCCGCCGTCGTCGTCGTCAGCACGCAGCAGATCGTCCCTCACTCGTCGCGCCGTGGTGCGGAGGCCGTCGCCGTCCCCCCCCTTCCGGATCTTCGCCGCCCCGTCCTGCGCCGTCGTGGTGGCGGCGGCGGGCTTGGCCGCGCTCGACCACGAGCCGCCATGGTGGCGGCGAGCCAGATGCGCGCCATCCGAGGCGGCGCGGTCGATGACGGAAGTCGCGCCTCTTCTCGTCGGATCGCCGCCGCTCGCTTGGTGAGGTTCGCCCCATCCGCTGGACGCGCCGCCTGATCGCATCGCCCGGCCTCCGCGCGGTCGGTCCTCCCGCCACGGATCCGTCCAGATCCGCGGTCGCGCATGTTGCCACCCTTGGAGCCTCGTGGCGAAGGAGAGTCGCCAAGATGCGGTTCTCGCGATCGCCGCCTCCGCCTTGGTTTTCTCCGCGGGATGGTGCTTCGTCGATCCGCCGCTGAGAGATCCTCCGCTGGGGCGCGCGAGCCGCGCCTCGCACCTCCGCACGCGACGCCGACCGCCACCGGATCCGTCCAGATCCGGAAAGCGCGCCGCCGCCTCTCCGCCGTCTCGCGCTGCCCCGCCGCCTTCGCCCATCGCCCGCCCACCACCTGCCGGATCTGCGCTCCGCCGCCTCCGCTGCCAGCGCCCACCGACCGCTGCCCGCCTCTGCTGCTCAACAACCCGTGCCGCTCTGCCGCTTGCTTCCACGGGGAGCCAACTTTTTTAAAGGAAAAGAGACAGAGCAGCCTTGGGCGGTGGGGCGTCCGTGAGTGCCCTCCAGGCGGTGGGGCCCACATCGCAGCTGCCACTGGGTTTTTTTTTTGGCCGGCTCTAGGTGTACCAGATGAGTTGCTCATGGAGGATCCACTGCTGCTGTATCTTTTCCTTTTTTCCCGATCGCTGATCGGGGTTGAGTCGCCCACCGCCCGTCGACCTCGCACGAATCTACTCCGACATCGGCGTCGACTACACCGCCTCTACCTCTTCGATCGGCGGCGGTGCCGCACGCGATGTCGAGGACGCCACGCGCGTCGCGTCTCGGTCATCCCGTCCGCGACGTCTTCATCGCCGGTTCGTCATCGCCACCACGGATCGGGGACGCCCACCGACTTCTTCCATCGTCGCCCCGCCACGTGTACTCGGATCGATCACCGATTGTGCGTGATCCACCCGGCTCCGTGGCGTTCGTCGTCGAGTACTACGCGCATCTTCTCCAAGCAAAGGTCGCTGCTGTGTGTCGCCTCCTCGGCCGCAAGACCACCGCGCGTGTGTCCTCGCCGTTGCATCTACATCGCCGCCCCTCGTGCATCGACGCATCGTCTTCGCGCAACCTCTTGTGCGCCATTTGTCGCACATGGTCTTCGTCATCTTGATCGGGCCTTCCTCGCCGACATCGAGCGCTACCGCCGCCGCCGTACCTTGCGTCGGGATCGCTCGCCAGCGCCGAGCGTCGCCCGGCCGCCGCCGGGTAGAAGCGCCCGCTCCGCATCGCTACTTCTTCGCCCAAAGACAACCACGCTGGTTGGGGCCTCTACCTTGTACGTCCGATTGCAACACGGGCGTGCTCATCCCCGACGCGTTGCCGTCGGCAAACGCACACGCCTCGGCTCTGGCGGCTTGACTGCATCGACTCCGGCATCGACCCTCCCGCTCCCGTCCGGTCTGCCTCGATTGCATCGCCGTTTTTCGTCCACATCCTCGACGGCCCTGATTGCGTCGACCTCGGCATCGCTTCTTCCACGACGCATCGCCGACGCGTCTCGTCATCACCATGGCGCCTCTTTTGCGCCGCGCTTCGCGAGCGGCCGCCTCGACATCGGTAACGACCACGACTACGTCGACCACGGCCATCTTTCACGGCGTCCTCGACCACGACTCCTTCGCCTCGCGCTCGGCTACCTCGACATCGGCACAAAGGGCTACCACCTTGCTTGAGCTACTCGTCGGTTTCTGCTCCAGTCACAACATACGCGCCGCATCGACGGTTATGACTGCGGGGGGATGTTAGCCCTTCGACTTCTTCTTCAGTCTCACCGTCTGCGACGCTCCCGTTGTGACTGCGGGGGGATGTTAGAGTACAATGTATTTGGTAGGTTAGAGTCCATTAGGGATTACCCTTGTACCATCTTGCCCTCCAAGTCTTGTACCTCTATATATACCGCCCAAGGGGCTCAATGCAATACATCCTATTCCACCCAACTCCTGTCTTCCTACAGAACCATCTGCTGCTACACTACAATTTACAATAACATAACAGGTAACCCCCTCCCTTCAGGCTGGTATTATCAGTTTATACCATCACCTTCTTTTGGCCAATCAAACTTAGGCACATAATTGCATATTACTCTTTTTGCTCACCAGTTACTGCACAAGAATGATGGTTGCCAGCTGAGATTTCTACAACTTTCTCATGAAATCCAGAAACTTCAACAGGCTCCTACATGCAAAAAAAAGAACTGATTTACCATACACGCACAAAGACCATGGTATGTGGAATAATAACTACAAGAAAGAAAATAATCAGATTCATATAGCCCATAATCCATCAGGAAAAAAACTCGAATTCATATCAAGGTAGATGAAGGAAAATTAATACCAACTGTAACATACATAAATTGTATGTTACTAAATGTAGTAAAATCACCAGAAATTATATTGCTTTGCTTCTTAAGCTGGAGGTTCTAACATGTAATGTAAAGAGGAATACTAACAAAGAACAAGGAAAATAATTTTGTCTACTTTCAAGCATATCTGTGCATTCAAGTTAACAGAGAATTTACTTATCCTTTGGCACGCACAATAATTCGTACAGTACAGTAGACTGGCTTTCGCAACACGTAACAAGAGCCAACATTGTTCTAATGTGTCGCAGTCACTTTTTTTTTTTTGTGAACACGCAAAAGATTTGCGTGTCATTTCATTAAGGTGGAGCCAACAAAAATAATACATCACATTTATGATCCGTAAAGTTGTTTTTCCACTTACTCTGCCAAAGTTCTATGAACTGAAAAATGCATAACCAAATAAATATATGGAGGTATGATTATGAATGAACAAGAAACAAGTACCAGAGTATGAGTCATAGAGGAGCCTATCCCGAGCTGCCCGAAGTCGTTCAGCCCCGTCGCGAACACACGCCCGCTCTCTGCACAAAACAGCAGGCCAAAATCGCGCACCACATTACTCTTGACACGATCGCTCCATTTGCTAATGAATAGATGGGGATGCTAAGGGGGGGCTAGGGGCGTACGGGTTAGGAAGAGGGTGTGGGCGCCGCCGCAGGCGAGGGAGGCGGGCGGGTCGCCGGGGCGCGCGAGGAAGAAGGGGCACGCCGTGGGGCTCCACCGCGACTCCAGCGCCCCCAGCCCCAGCCGCCCGTAGTCCCCGTTCCCCCACAGCGCCGCCACCCGCCGCCGCGCCGGCCCGCCAGAATGCACCGCCGCCGCCTCCGCGTCCGACGAGAGCCACCGCGGCCGCGTCCGTGGCCACGGCCACCGCCTCGCCCGCCACATCGCGTCGCGCGCTGGAGCTCTCGAGTCGCGTGGTCGCGTCGCTCGCGGCTTCGGCGAGCCCACGTGGGCGACGGGACGAGAGCCTACGTGCGCTTTATTGCGAAGGCGTCTCGGCCCTTCGGGAGAGGAAGGTGGAACGGGGCGAAATGGGGGCCCAGTCCAGGTTATAATCAGTGCCGCTAATGGGCTCGAGTGGGCTGGAGCGAAACGACTGGGATGGAGCGTTCGCAAATAAGGCCCACCTGTCGTCGAGACGACACGTTGTTTGGAACACACGAGTTTCGTATAACTTCGCCGGAATTCTATATTGAAAAAAAATACAATTTAATTTCCTTGGATTTGGAAAAAAAAAATCAAGGACGCAGCTACAATCCAGCCATATGTCTCCTATTGTGTCTGTGCATACATCTATTTATAGCTAGATGACAAAAAATACGTTGCAGATCTTACTATTTATTTTTTGTTCAAGAACCTGCCGTGTCCGTTCAAGTACATAGGTATTAACAAACTAAAATCAAATTAGTATAAATTTAGTATAGGCATAAAGCAAGTTGGCATAAATTTAAAAGCAAGTCGAGATAAATATGAAAGTAAAATAAGTACAATTTACAAGCAAGATAAATTAGTAAGTAAACCAATGATAACTTGAAAGTAATTTTATACAAAATTCAAACCAGATTTGTGTAAATATGAAGCAAATTATGACAAACAAATTATCAAACTTTGAAAGCAAATTATGATAAATTCGAGAACAAAATCAATATAAATTTAGAAGCAAGTAAGGATACTTATCCATAGAAAATCCACTATTCTTAGATTGCACAATCAAAGTACATCTCCTCTCCTAGAAACTTATTGTACCACTATGATGAGCAGAGAGAGTATCAATAGGAGAGGGAGTTTTTACACAAGGAAAGTCACACAAAAGAGTGATAGAAGGAAACCACCAGCCATGTCCGCTTACTTCCGTCAAAAGAAATAGAATATTAATAGAAGAGAAAGTTTTATTACTAAAGGGATTCACGCCGCTTTCCTGCATTGGGAGGCGTTGTTGCTGTTTTGATCGGACGGCTCCCACAGGTGTGTGTGTGCGCGCGCGCGCTATTTGTCCATCGCACACACATGTGGTATCATGAGTTTCTGAAAAATCAATTCAATTTCCGTTGGATTCAAAAAAAAATATGTGGTCCAAAAAACCAATTGATGAATACTATGCAGTGTGTTTTCCTCTCCCACCCCACCCTCATCTCTTTAGAAAAAGTACAGAAAGAAACACATCTCCAAAAAATAAATCAACTTCTAACAAAATTACCATTATCATAGGAACCTCTTTGTCCCTCCCACAAATTCCATTCCATAGATTTCATGGTCCCCTCTTCCTATTAGTTTTCCAAATGCCACTAGTTAGGCCCTGTTTGGAATGCGGGAATTTTTCCTGATTCCTGCGAGAATTGAACTGTTTCCTGCAAAATTCCTGCAAAATTCCTGTGAAATTCCTCTGTTCCAAACAGGCCCTAAACGAGTATTTGCAACAAACCCTGCCACATTTCATCCATTCTGTTTGTTTGCGGTCTCATTGGGGGCTAAGGATGATGGTGACAGGTATGGCTATGGGATCGAGGGTGCGGATTAGATCGAGCTGAGGTGTAAAATTTCTTTTTAGAGGTACGATATGACCAAGATTCATATTATTTTGCTTGCTGAATAAATTTTGTTTGCATATTTACATGTTTTAATTGGATTCCATTTTTTATTGAGGACAATGTCATTTTCACTAGGGATGCAAACATGTCGGGTTTTTTTTTCCGACTGATCAGTATCAAATCCGGTTGGTACCGAATTAGGTAAACCAGTTCAACATCCGATCGGATTCATATGGTATCCGAATATTTGTAGGCAGATTCGGTAACGAATTCGAGATGGCTTCTATCCAACCGAATAGCTTCGGTATTCGTTAAATCAGGTTCTACCCGAGCGGATATCCGACGTTGATGTCAAGGGACAAAACGAGGTAGGACCTCATGCCGAAGCCGCTCCATGTGTCGTCCTGCCTGACCACGTACGCCAGGTGAGGTTGCAGCTTGAGCTCTACCTCAAGGATGTCCCTAGAGTGCGTTGGGAAGTAGAAGCGACCCCGCACCACAAGGGCACCCTTGAACACCGATAGCTCGCCTTCACCGTCGTAAACGCAGCTCGCATGGATTGCCGCCCACAGGATGTCATGGGGGTTGGCGTAGAACATCGCCGAGGCTACCCCATCATGACATAGAGCACCACAGTCGGCTGGCATTGTCCCTTTCCCTCCTCATCGATGAACATCGGTAGCGGTAATGTTGTTAGTGTGGAAAATGATCCGGCTTGTCATCACGCACGTGGCAGGGAGATCAGTGAACTCCACCATCAGAGGATTCAAGAGACAAACCATGTCCATGAGCTTGTGGTGAGCACCAGTAGGCCCTCTAGCTACCTTGGTAGATGTACTTGTGGGGCGTTAGCAGGTTGATCTGGAGGGCAGCGCCGGTGAGCACATTTAGGAAGCAATGTGGCTCGCCATCCTCGTTGTACACGAGCATCATCTAGTTTTGTGGGAAGAATCGCAGCTAAATGAGGCTCGAGCCGGTGGTCGCACCTCTCCATGGCTTGCAGACAGATCTCAAGCGGATGCATTCCGCCACGTCTGTGAGCAGGTCATCAGTGACCTTGGAGAGGAGTCCCGGGAGGAGCCCCGCCCAGTCCTTCTAGTCAGCGTTGAAGCATCGAGAAAAAAAAGATCAATCAGATGAAAAAAAAATCATGAGAACAAAGAACAAGAACAATTAGATGAAGATCAACTAGGGGATCGAAAAATCGAAGAACAGGAACAATCGATACATACCTTTCAGCCTTGGCGCCGGTGCTAGAGAGGGACAGCTCGTGATTCGCCGTTGAAGAAGTGCCCACAGCTAAGGGATAGGAGAGCAACGGGGAGCAATGGTGGCTGATGGTGGAGAAGGCAGAGAGGCGAAGGGACGGTGTAGAGGAGGATTGGGCCACCGTCGGCGAGCTAGCCCGATCACGTTAGCACCAAAGATGGAGGAGGAAGGGGGAGTGAACAGGGGCAAAGGGAGAAGAAAGAAATGTGATGCTCAGTTTGGAATTTGGGGTGGTGCTAGGGATTTGAGGATTGGGGATTTTTTTTGCAATTTAGCCCTTCAAGTTTTTATATATTGCAAATAGGTCGTTATCTATTATGATTATTTCTGATTTGGACCTCCGAAGTTCTGTTTTTGACGCGATTTGATCCTACACTCCACGGTGACGTGTATATCTGTACGGAGCAGTCCTAGCACGCTAATTTGGAGTGAATGCACCTCGATTGTGCTGGCTACCATACTGTATGAATTTATTACTTATGTTGAACTTGTACCATATCGGTCGTGGAACTTATGTGATATGCATGAATTTATTTCTAGTTGAAGAGTTGAAGTGATGGTTATATGGCTCAATGTATGCCCAAACTTCTGCCTATATTACCCATTTTCTGATCCGAAACCGTTATATATCCGTCCCGATGGTACCATATTCGAAACTCTAAATTCATATTCGTATCTGATCTTATATTATCCGACTCTGAATCCGTGAAAAAAGTGTGTTAGGACACGATATAAGCAATATCCGTCCGAATCCGACCCGATTGCACTTCCTAATCTTCACTTCGCAAACACAACATGTCAACGAATTTGCTACAATCACTTTTGCAACAATGTTAAAATAATACTTCGCTTATCGAGTACTACTCGAGAAGTACATATATTGTGCATGTTCCAACCAAATCAATCTCATATGCGCATATGTCCAAATGCCCTATTTGAAACATCTTCTTGCGGAAATTATATTATTTTCTATAAAATTCCTACGATTTTCATCGAGATAAAAAAAAAGTATCTTTGTACCCATGAGAAATATGCAGCGCAACATTATATTTACTTTTTGTGATGAGTTTCCAAAATCCAAAATTAGGACATTAGAGCAACTCCAGCAGTAGCCCTCAAAACAGGACCCCTACTTTTGAGGGCCCAATTTTTTTGCATCTACTCCAACAACACCCCTCAAATCTAAGCCCTCAAATCAATTACACTACACACTGACACATAGGACTCATGAGCGAGGAGTGGGCGGCAAGCGAGGCGCGGCGACGGTGAGAGAGCGTCGGCGACAAGCGAGGAGGAGCGGAGGAGTCAGCGACAAGGCGGGAGAGGAGGCAAAGGAAGCGGAGGCGCAGAGAGCGGAGGAGTCGGCGACGGCGAGGCGGGCGTCAGCGGCGGCGGCAAGCGAGCGCGGCGAGCAAGTGAGGAGAGCGGAGAGCAGTAGAGAAAGCGGAGGAGTCGGGCGGAGGAGAGCGAGGAGTCGGCGACGGCGCGTGAGAGCGAGGCGGCGAGAGCGAGGCGCGCGAGAGCTGGCACGGCGACGGTGGGCGAAGCGAGCGCGAGGCGAGGATTGGGCGAGGCGTGGCGCAGGCGGGCGGGAGGCGAGGGTTTGGGCGAGGCGGGGGGCGGAGGCGGGGATTCGGCGGACGGGAGGGGATTCGGCGGGCGGGGAGAGCGGGCGGCGGGGAAATTTGGCTGAGAGCGGGAGAAGTTTCACGGTGCGGGAAAAAAACAGGAAAATGAGGGGTGGGGGGAGCCCCTAGGAATGAGAGGTGGGAGGGTGATTTGAGGGGCTCCTCAAATTTGAGGGCTCTAGTAGGAGGTTTGCTGGACCTCTATTTTTACCTCAAATCCTCAAATATGAGGTTTGAATGCTCAAGTAGGGGCCTGCTGGAGTTGCTCGAAGATTTGCGGTTAGAAGCCGGGGGGACCCGAGCCTAGGGTTTGGCTTGGTTTGCCCCTCCGCCGCGCGCACGTGTCCGCCACGCTTCCAAAGCCAAGGAGATACCCTTCCTCCCCTCCTCACCGCAGCCTCCGCACCCAACTCGAGCTCCCCCGCTAGGGCTAGAGCTTCCCTCCTCTCCCATCGGAGACCTCTTTGCGGCGGCGGCGGCGGCGGAAAAGGAGGAGAGCCGCCGGAGATGGCTGAGCGGCTGACGCGTATCGCGATCGTGAGCGAGGACAAGTGCAAGCCAAAGAAGTGCCGCCAGGAGTGCAAGAAGAGCTGCCCCGTCGTCAAGACGGGTAAACCCTCTCGGGCCTCTCCCTCCCCCCTCGCGGTTCCTGGTCGATGCGGGCTTTTTCCTTTTTCCGTGGATAGTTTTGGCGGATCGAAGTGTAGATCCCAGAGGTTTTGCTGCTTCCACCGGGCAATCTGTTCGTACGACGATTTTGATATTAAAATGGGCGCTGATTGATGTGTGGGCATTCCTTGCAAGATCCAGGGGAATTGGAGGGATTAACATAGTGACCCGTTAATTTTGCTGCTGTAGCGTCGTTGCTGTGAACTTGTTTAATGTTTTATTTTATTCTCATGCGCGCTAATATGTACCAACTGTTCAGTTATTCGTATGATAGTCTATGAGGAAGATCCGGTGTCCACATATGTGCGCGCATATGTGGTGCTTATTCTGCTTGTGTGCAGCAATTCTACACTTCCCCTGATGTTCTGTGATCCTGATGCTTGATGTGTTGTATATGCTTGAGAGTTCCCTGGTTTAAAGTGGTTTTTATAATAATGACAATTCACTGGTTTATTGTACAGGGAAGCTTTGCATTGAAGTAACTCCGGCGTCGAAACTTGCATTCATTTCTGAAGAGCTGTGTATTGGTTGTGGTATTTGCGTTAAGGTATGCTTGTAACTTACCACAGCTATTAATGTATGATTTGCCTATGTGCTGTAATATAATCTTCGCACTTCTGCTTTAATTCTTGCTGCAGAAATGCCCATTTGATGCCATTGAGATCATCAACCTTCCAAAAGATTTGGAAAAAGATACTACCCATCGCTATGGGCCAAATACCTTCAAATTGCACAGGTACGTTCTTTTGATCGAAGAGCATGGTTTGTATAAAGTTGTGCATTATTTACCATTTGTAAGTTTTCTAATCTGGATTGAAGATGTCCTTTTGGAGAGTTACTGATTTAGCTCTTGCAGGTTGCCTGTCCCAAGACCTGGTCAAGTTCTGGGCCTTGTTGGAACTAATGGAATTGGAAAGTCGACAGCACTTAAAGTGTTAGCTGGCAAGCTGAAACCTAATTTGGGACGTTTCAAAGTACATTCCAATTCCATACCTCCTATCTAATTTCCTTTTTCTGGCTGTTGGTTTCCACTGAGTTTTCTTTTTGGGGGAAAAGTTTGCTTCGTTTCTATTATGAACTGCACAAAATATGGTTATTTACCTTTGCATTTTTTTGGCAGAATCCACCTGATTGGCAGGAAATCCTGACATACTTCCGTGGGTCTGAACTTCAGAACTACTTTACGCGTATATTGGAGGATAACTTGAAGGTGCTGTATTGCCACTTTTTACTCATTCTTCCTGTAATTCATGTAGGGTTTGTTAGTATGTAATCTGCAACAAGAAACTATTGATATCCTGTGTTTACAGTCACTACATACTTGCTATGACAACTATTTTATACTAGCTTTGGTCTTTGTTGGAGTCTTGTTTTCTGTTCTATAGAGCATCATATGTAATGTTGAGCATTGTTAGAAAACACTTGTACTGCATCCAAACAGTGAATGAGCATAGCATTGTCATTTGTCAAGATAATAGCAATATTCTCTTTTACTGTTGCATTTAGCCATATAAGTGTAGATGGTCTGATATTATTCTAGTCTTGGAGTTGTTACTGTACCTTAGTTACTGACATAGCATATACTGGATATTCTGACATATTAGAATAGTATGCTGCTGTATATGATTTTTTTTGTTACTGATGAATAGTTCCGATACCTTGCAGTGGTCTGATATTATTCTAGTCTTGGAGTTGTTACCGTACCTTAGTTACTGACATACCATACACCGGATATTCTGACATATTAGAATAGTATGCTGCTGTATATGATTTTTTTGGTTACTGATGAATAGTTCCGATACCTTGCGTGCTCTCTCTATCTCTGTACAGGCAATCATCAAGCCCCAGTATGTCGACCACATTCCAAAAGCTGTTCAAGGAAATGTAGGACAAGTACTTGACCAGAAAGATGAGAGGGATGTGAAGGCTGAGCTGTGTGTTGACCTTGAATTGAACCAAGTTATTGACAGAAATGTAGGAGATCTGTCTGGTGGTGAGCTTCAGAGATTTGCAATAGCAGTTGTTGCTGTACAAAATGCAGAAATCTACATGTTTGATGAGCCATCAAGTTATCTTGATGTTAGGCAGAGGCTTAAAGCTGCACAAGTCATTAGGTCCTTGCTTAGACCCAACAGGTAACACATATTTGTTAAAATGATTATGTTTTGAATCTTTTGACTAAAAACTTGAAGAAAATTACTATGACGTGCTATCTGATTTTGTTTTCAGCTATGTCATCGTTGTGGAACATGACCTGAGTGTCTTAGATTACTTGTCCGACTTTATTTGCTGCTTATATGGGAAGCCAGGTGCTTATGGTGTAGTTACTTTGCCATTTTCGGTCCGAGAAGGTATCAATATTTTCCTGGCCGGATTTGTTCCAACAGAAAATCTCCGGTTTCGAGATGAATCCCTTACATTCAAGGTAACATATGCACATACAATTTGTGATCCTTGTTCGGTGATGAAATTTTGTTCTTATGTTAGTATCGTCCTTTCAGATTGTGGAGACTCAGGAAAGTGCTGAGGAGATTGAGACATACCAGCGGTATAAGTACCCTACCATGAGCAAAACACAGGGAAATTTCAAGCTTTCTATTGTTGAGGGTGAATTCACAGATTCTCAGATTGTTGTGATGCTTGGTGAGAACGGGACAGGGAAAACTACATTCATCAGAATGCTGGTACATCTCTCTCCACCACTCCTACCCGCCTCACTCTCTCTGGCACCTTTTTTTAATCTTGTAAGTCGTTGTGAGGCTCTGGTAAATAGTGCGAATATTCAAAATGACACAAACAGAAACTTTGGGTTCTTGATTTATCTACCATTATGGACACTACGGGTTGCCATAATGTTATGGTAGGAGATAGGCGAGGAAGGCTTAAGATCGCCTTCCTTGCGGAGGCTCTAATCTGGAGACCAATCGGTTTAGAACTTGGCTGCTTTATTGCTTGATTATGAATGATGCGGCTCCTCTCGTTACATAGATGAGGTTAGCCTCTAACAATATGGAAACTAACACAATCTAATGCAACCAATCAACTAAAGATAATGTCATATCCATACTATCTAAATATAAAGATATGCATCTATCTATTTCTGATATGAAGATATGTATCTATCTATTCTTAATATGAAGATATGCATCTATCTATTCCTAATACGAAGATATGCATATAATTATTTCTAATATGAAGATATGCATTTAACCATTCTTAATCTGACCGCTACAGTGCATGCGTACTTTTCATGTGCTACAGTATGCACGGTACTATTCATGTGCTACAGTGCACACCTCGTCAGATCCTGGGCTATAACACATAATGTCAATAAGTCTGTTATAGCTTCTGTCACTTTCAAAAATTATAGCAACTTCCTAATGCTGTTCAACATCCAAACGATGACTATTGAATCAGAATTGTTATTGGCTACTACTAATATTAGGTACATGCGAGTTACTGTTAGGTCTTATCAACATTCTATTGTGTAGTTTGCATATAGTAGTGATATGCACTGTGCTTGCTCATGGTTCAAAATCCCGGCGGTTACCGGCCGGTAACCGCCGGTTACCGGTTTTACCGGTGGAGACCGGTAACCAAAAAACCGGCCGGTATGATTTTTTTGATTTTTCGAATTTTGGCCGGTTTTTTTTCCCGGTTTTCTGGTTACCGGCCGGTTTTTCCGGTTACCGGTTTCAAAATATCTCAAAATTCAAATTTTGATTTTCAAATTGTGACCGGTTTTTTACCGGTTTTTCCGGTAACCGGCCGGTTACCGTTACCGGCCGCCGACCGGGATTTCTTCCGGTTCCGGTTTTTGGAACCTTGTGCCTGCTATATCGGCAGTAAGCAATTTTTTATATCGACTCATTTAAAAAATTTCTGTTCCTTTCGCTGATGTGAATATGTTGGTGCTGGAAACCTAATGTGATGCCATTTTGTTGGTTGACAATGTTGATTTTTGTTTAGTGTGGTTTACTTCTCTTTGCTATATTGCCGAATGCAAAAATCTAATCTATTAGTACCAGCTTTCTGAAAAAGGTGTGAATTTGATCTTGTTAAGAGATTAAGGATTTACTTGTTTTTCTGATGCTGTGGCACTGTATATTTCTTCTGATTTATATGAAGATTTAATATTACATGATTCTTTAATATATGCTAAGTTCATCTGGATTTTTTTTTAAAAATTGGTAATCTCACCTGCACTGAGTAGATGAACAATTGGCATCATATGTTCCTTTTTTGCTATGTTTGGATAGGCCGGGTTGTTGAAGCCAGATACTGTGGAAGGAACTGAGATTGAAATTCCTGAATTTAATGTGTCTTACAAGCCTCAAAAGATTAGCCCAAAGTTCCAGCATACCGTGAGGCACTTGCTTCATCAAAAAATTCGGGATTCATATACTCATCCTCAGTTTGTTTCTGATGTCATGAAACCACTACAAATTGAGCAACTCATGGACCAGGAAGTTATTAATTTATCAGGTGGAGAGCTCCAAAGAGTGGCATTATGTCTTTGCCTTGGAAAGGTAAATATGCTGTTTCTCTTAACATGAAGTATTGCTTCTTTTACTTGAATTTTTTAGTAGGTCTACAAAGTAGAATGTTTTAAGGGATGCTTTTATGTTCTATGGTTTTCAAAAGTTTCAAGACTTTGCATCCAGGGCTTTCTTATTATTTTATATGTTTAGGCTTTGTTCTTTTTCAGCTTTTGGCTTCTGATTTTGACTTTTCTACACTAACTAGCTTTTAAACGGAGTGTCTTTTTAAGATGAGGTCTACTAGTTAATTGTAATACATACTATATCGACTTCATTTATATCGGCAAAAATTGTATGTGAGTTTCTGTTACTCTATAATCTCTCGTACGAACATCCCAAAAGCTATAAGCCACAGCTAAAAAACATAAGCCTCAGCCAAAAAGAACAACCCTTAATGTTCTAAATGTCTTTTTCCTATTTGGCTTTTATAACTGTACATTCTAGGTCTGCATTTATAATCCTATAAGATTTCGGATATTGCGTCGAGCACAATGATAATATCTAGGCCATACCATATGTGATACTTCTCCCTGCTTGAGTGGAATTTTCGGCATACCCAAATAGGCAAATACAAGCATTTAATCCTGTATACATGTGTGCACACTGCACACGGCTTTTCTAAATCTTGTCCATCATATGCCAGTATTTATTGATACTAAGCACCCAAATAGGATCAGCTTGTTGATACTAACATTGTGGTTGTTGTTCAGCCTGCAGATATTTATTTGATTGATGAACCAAGTGCATATCTTGATTCAGAGCAGCGTATTGTTGCCTCGAAGGTTATCAAAAGATTCATCCTTCATGCAAAGAAAACTGCATTTATTGTCGAGCATGATTTCATCATGGCAACCTACTTAGCTGACAAGGTTATTGTTTATGAGGGGCGACCTTCTATTGACTGCACTGCCAATGCACCCCAGTCTTTGGTATCTGGGATGAATAAATTCTTATCAGTAAGTGCAGAATAACAAATATTGAGAGTTATCCACAAGTTACTAGTAATACCAGCTCAAATTCTTGCTTTGGTTCAGTTGTATGCAGCTTTATCTAAGATTAATTTTCAGTAGGATTCACCAATTCTAGAATTGCGATGAAAGCTTCATTAATATATAGATATCCCCCACGTGGGTTTCTTCTATGTTTTCCAGCTCTAATTTTCTTTCTTTTGTCCATTGTTTGTGTGATAGCATCTTGACATTACTTTTAGAAGAGACCCGACCAACTATAGGCCGCGAATAAACAAACTGGACTCTACAAAAGACAGGGAACAAAAATCTGCAGGATCCTACTACTACCTTGATGACTAATGTGAGGGAGTACAGGTTGCTAAGATTTAATCTTTGTCAGGCCTGCACGTTTTCCTATTTATATGTTCTCGAATTACTTACACGTTCTTAAGTGATTTTGTTTATTTTTTGCCTCCTTGTGTAGAATCTTATTGGAGAGCTTCCCGCCCATAATGTTTCCAGGCCGTGGAATTATGCAAAAAGGCTAAGCTGAAAGCTACCACTACATGAGACATCTTAAATAATTGGCTACAGGAGTGAAGTGCATCGGTTATAAAGCAGAGCATGTGATGGTGATGCTAAATTTTTGTTGGTTTGATCTATATGACGGGAAAGATTAGCGTTCAAACTGAGGTTCTCCATGAGGGGAGAACGATTATCAGTTTTTGTGTGTTTTCATTACTGTATCATGGATTCTCCATCTGGTATCGTCCAATCCTTGATTTTATGGATTGCGTAAATGTTGAGTTGCTTTATCTTTTATCGAATATCAATGATCATAAGATCATACTTTTGCTTGTCGATTACTTGCGGTGTGTGTAATTCCTTCAGAGTTAGTGTTCGACCTGGTAGATTGTAAAATCATACTTCGCTTGATGCAACTATATTTAAGTTCTATTTTGTATGAAGTGTTAAAATTTAGAAAACAATTCAATTGACACTGATGCTCATGCGTAGAAAAAAAAGGCAATGGTGCTGACAGGTACACCTCGCACTAGCAAAGTAATACTAGGTTACTAGCGGGGTAGCACTAGCGGTTTGTGGCCAGTGTGGTTCGACGTACGGAATCCTTTTGTGTTTTTCTTGGATAAGTTGTTCTAGTTTTTTTCTGCCAAGTTATTTGTAGGATTTCCTTAACCTGTGAAGGGTTTTGCTAGACTGACCCATCTGGACAACGACGCGTACACCTACGTTGAAGATCAATATTGGGTAGAGTTGGTTATAAATAAATCTTCCCTAGCTTTTTTCTGACGAGTAACACTGCTAACCAGTCACATATCCCCTACACATTCATGAAATTGATTCTTTTTTCTAAAAAAATTACAAATGGATCACATGCCAAAGCATAATCCTTTGCAGGCTTCAAGTCGAGGCACCTCCGCTTGCTGCGGTCAGGCGGCCCGACCTGATACTCAGGTCTGTCCGGACCATCATTATTTCTAGCAGTAAACCACGAGGTAGTAATATTTTCTTGTCTCATCAGTCACCCCCAGTTAGTGGTGTCCACATATACAATGTCTACTGAGCTAACCCATAGCCCGTTATAGTAGACACAATTCACGAAACAGCACGACACGAGGAGTGTCAGGCTAAGTAGGCACGACGTGATGGGTAGGCTATGCCTAGGCTGCTACCCTGGCCAAACATGCTGACAAGGCACGACGCGCACGGTAGTGGACCGGGCACAACCCAGCACGGCATGATGGCCCGTTCGGCATGCTTCACACGAAAAAAATGACTGTTAGACACGTTAGGCCCGAGCATAACACGGTGGGCATGGCCCGTTTAGCATGAGTAACGATCAATTTTTTGAAATTTATAGTTGTTTTGTACCGTTTATGATTTAAAAATATAAAAAACTCAAAAAATCTCAAATATTTTCTATAAATAGGCAGCATACCCCTAATTCTGCCCTGCATAATCCAATAGCAGCGAACTTGAGACCTAATCCATCGCAATCAAGCGTGGATCCGCCATTGAAGATAAGACGCCGCCTCAAACCCCGAATCTCCAAGCAGATGAATTTTGACTATTTTTTTTTTAAAAAAAATATTCGACACATTTTTTTTGCATTTCCGAAGATATTAGGGCCACACCTGCGTCAGCTACATGAGGATCCACCTCGACCAACTTTTAATTTCTAGGCGGCCAACCCCAACTAGACACTCCTTGGAAGCAACGTGCTACACCTTGTGCAGGATCCTCTTGGCGAACACGGCGGCCTCCACGACCGAAGTGACCTCGTCGGCGACGTCCGTCGCGTTGCACCGGTTCCCCTCAAACGTCCTGGCGACCTCGCCGCCGACCTCACCGTGTGCAAGTGGTCAGAGAACTTGAAGTCGATAGTCACGTACCGTCGGCGGCCTGGACGCAGGCGTCGAGGGCGTCGCGGGGGAGCCTCGCCGGGACAGCCGGTGTACGACACGCCGCAGTACTTGCCGTACCGCATCAATGGAGCATCTGATATACATACGTTGATCAATCAATTCCTCGCCACGAATTAGCAAATTTACACGCACGCACGGAACGGTTCTTAACATGCAAGGATCAGACGTACGTACGGAACGAAGAGGTTGAAAAGGAAAATTCACAGTACGTAGATCATATCGATCGATCGGTCATGCCCATGCAGTGCTCGGACTCGCACGTTCGGCTGCACTGTTGCATGAATCAAGAGAGTCGATATCATGAGCACATGACGTATCTGCTAGAGAGAGGATCAATCAGAATCGATTGGTCAGAAAAATTCTTTGGGAATGTAGTGCCAAACCGAGGCGTCGTCGTCGCCGGGGCTGGACGGCGGCGTGCTGAAGATGCCGAGGGCCAGCGAGCGATCGGCGGCAGCGAGCAGTAGGACAAGAGGAAGAAGAAGAAGCCCTTGCCGCAGGGGACGACGAGCCACGGGCTCCCTGCCGCGCCCCACTGCTTGCTTCACCATGTAGAATTTGCAGATAAATGAACGGTAAGCTAGCTCGTAGCCTAGTATGATGATGGCCTGATGGGTGCTTCCTTCCTCGGAGGTTCAACGAAGCAAGGTTAAAGCTTGGTGATGGTTTGGTGGCATAGTTGGGAAAAGAAGGGGAGTTCAAGAGTTCAACAATGACTTAGGCTGGTTCTTTTTGGCTTTAGCCTTATAGCTTTTAACTTATACTATAGCAATAACTTTTAAACGGTATATCTTTTAAGGCGAGGTCTACAAATCGATTGTAGTGAACACTGCACCAATTTATCTATATCAGCCAAAATCACACGCATGTGTCTCTCTTCATACTATCTCTTGCGAACAAACAAAATTCAAAAAATTAAACCAAAATCCATAAGCTACAGCCCAAAAGAATCCACCCTTAATTCACACACTGATCCTGGAAGAAGCCTTTTTTTGTTGTTGCTTCTGTTTCTGTTGATTTATTAGCTGTTTGTTAAAAGCAAAATGGGGGAATCAATTAAGTTTAGATACAGCATATGGTCAAGTAGCAGCTTGTGGTGTGGAACTTGGGATGGACCAGTTGCGTGCCTGCCAGGCCAGTGGACGAGCATTTCTTAGCTCAACTCGACGGACCAGAGGCTCTGGTTACCTGGTTGGTCCATCTCCATCCGTCTTGGTGATCTCCATAGGACCATGTAATGTTGAATTGTTGATTGATCATGCTATTTATATTCCTCTGATTCGTTCTTTGTGATCTCATTTGCTCCGGTCCCGGCGAATTAAAGCAGACCCACTTGGTGAAAACTACAAAGGATATCGAGAAGCTAGCTTGTGCCTGCAGGGCAGGGGAGCTTGATCGAGCAGAGCAAATCTTGCAAACCAAGGACCCCGTCAATTTGGGGCACGGGAAATTTGCAGCTCCTCAGCGAACGTCGACGTTGGCGTCGTTCCATGTGAATTTTGCAGAAGAACTGTGGAGTCTCAGTGTGATCCGATCTCCCCATACGATCCCTGCCGCTCACCATGTATAATTGACACCTCTTGTGCTATGCTATATATATGATCTATTCTTTTTAGCTTTTTCTGTGATGTATAACTTGGGCTTCTACAAAAGTCAAAATAAATTGGTCGATTTCTTCAAGCAAATTCTTTAAACAGTTTTTTAAACTTAAAATCATATATATCGTTTAGTCTTTACCATCCGCTATAGTTTTTCTATGATTAAAAATCACCGGCTTGTAGCAAGAAAAACATGACCTACGAGTCCATCCCATCTCTCATGGGGGAGCTAGCGCAGGCTGCCTTGTGTACGCCGTGGCCACCGCTTCGCCCGTGTGTCGGCGTGCGTGCTGCCATGCAGTGCGCGCGCGTCGCATGCGTGCGTAGCGAGGTGTGGTGCATGAACAACCACGATGCATGCCCACCATGCGCCTGCCGAGTTAGCTCCATCACTCGTGAGGTAAGCTCCCCGAAATTAAAAAAAATTGTAATCGATCGAGTTTATTTTCATGACGCTTGCGGAGATAACGGCCTGTTTTTTTAAGACTAGCATACGAACGATCTCTCAATTATTATTTCGAAGCAGCTTATTATGATAGCATTTTTGAAACAGCTTATGACATTTAATTATTTCGTACAAACATTCGTGCTATAATCAAAAACCATTACCCACAACCAAAAAGAACGTACCTGACGGTAGAGTTATCTTAAACTCATTACATATGCACAAGTTCAAAGAATCAAATGGCCTAATTAGCAACTGTCATTTAGATGCTAGAAATCGAAATGTGGCTGTTAGGTGCCACAATTTGGCAAACACATTGACATTTTTAGGAAAGAAATTTTGTTTTTACGGATATTTGTAGCCGAAGGAGAAACCATTATTTTTGGGAAATTGTCTTGAACCATAAGCTGTGTTTGAAGATTCATGTATCTCTATCCTCCTTCGGCTCTGGAGAGTGGGTGGCAAAACACGTGCACCCACAGTTGGCTTTAGCTACAACTCATTGGCAAAGCCGCTTGCCGTCACCGTCTTTAAATGCCCTTTTTTCTTTAGTGGTGCCATGGAACGGCAAGGAAAAACTGGATAAAGCATACGAGGCCATGGTCACAAAGGGGAGTTCGTGATATAGGCAACACTCGAGAGGGCCTCATAGGCGCCGATCGTGCCCCTGGCTAGGTGATGTGTTGGCTGGTGGTGGCTTAAGGTTACTACTAGAGGTGGGAGGTGGGTTTTGACTTTTGAGACATAGAGTTTTGAACAATGGTCTAAATTGAAATCCTATGATTTTTTTTACTTTAGCATCGATAGTTTCACTGGTAAGATTACGTGTTAGTTGCTGACAACTTAGGGTTAGTGTTAGTATGTTAACATGAAAGTAGATGGTGAGAGATAGGAAGGGTCCAAATGACTGAAATCTTAGATATTTTTTTACTTGGTGCTATATAGAGTTATAGACCGATCAATAATTTCAAAAAGGAAAATATTTGCAACTGAAAATATGTACTCTAAAAGAAAACATAAAAAATTAGAATATTCAGATCGCTGCAGCATGGGCCCTGCATCACCTCCTATCGCCCACCCCAAATCGCTCAGAAGGAAATCACCCCTCACTCTCGCACCCTACCCTCGCCCACACAGCAAACAGCACCCTCACCCAATACAATACATCCACCTGTATCCCGACCATGGTTCGAATACCGTGATTCTCGGCCAGAACGCCGCCAGAATCGAATTTCGGCCGTGGGCGTAATAAAAGTTCACGAGTTGCAAATTTGAAAAATTTGAATTTGTTGATGGTTGAATAGGTTCCAGGAGGCATTGTAGCTATATTTGATTGATAAGCATATGTTTAGGAACATGTTAGGGCCTAATGTTGCATGATTGCATGATTCCATGGGCATGATTGCATGAAACTTTTGGCTATTGCATGTTGCATCATTTGCAACCTGGATGCTGCAGCATGTGATGTGAGGGGCCCATGAACATGATTGATTCTGGCTCTTTGCAGCATTATTGCTCTTTGCATTATTGAGCCTGACTCTTTGCTCTTTGAAGTATCCAAGAGAGGAGAGAGAGCAGCATTATTGGTCTTTGCAATCAGCTCTTCTCCTTCCACTGGTAGAGCTTCCTCCTCCCCTCTTGAGTCCTTCCCACAGAGCAAAGAAGAAGCAGCAGAGCAAAGAAGAAAGCGGCAAAGCAGAAGAAGAAGCAAGCGCAATAGTAAAGAAGAAGGGCAGCACAAAGAAGAAGAGCAGAGGAGCAAAGATGGCAGAAAAGAAGCGGAAGAATGACAAAGAAAGCAAAGAAGAATGGCGCAGTGTTTCTTGACTCTTGTTGCTTGTTTGATGTTTTGTTACTTGTTTCATGTATGTCAAGAGTGCAAGTTATGGCCTCCATGTCAAGAATGGAGGAAAAATAGCAACACAAGTTCATTAAAAGAGAAAGGAAAAATAGATATATTGGTATTTTGTGCCTTATGCACGGAAATTATTTAGCCTATACTAGATTTCATTAAAAGATCACTAACTCCATCTCCCAACTAAGTTCCGAGTTTGAAACCTAAATGTGCATATGTTACATATGACTGTATGAGCATATAAGTTTTGAATCCCAAGAGCTCCATTGTCAAAGTGTAACTAAAAGATGCAGATTGTAATATGCAAAAAGGGATCCAGCATGATATTCAAAGTGAGTTTCAACCTTCATTAAATTCCATTGATCCAGCAGTTTCAGGATCCCATTCATAAGAAAGTCTCCATATTTGCATGCTTATGTGCATCGACACATGCTACTCTCAGGCCAAAAACTAATGTGAGAAAAGCAGAGGAAAACAATTAATGCTTATGTAACCTTTAGCATGGAAATAAGTCAGCATGCAGAACAAACTATATTTTTGTCGGGCCCCGGATTTCCAAACCCGGACCCTCTGTGTATTACTGCACTAGTCCCAGATCAAAGCTAGTGTACACAGTTAAACAGAATGGAAAACATCACCATCAACGATTTATTACATTAAATAAGAGTACGGACCGAAAGGTCTCCTTATTACATCTGAGGTTTCAACCTCGCACATGAGAATTAAGCGGAAGCAAAATAAACTTGACGACGACCCATCAATACGCCACAGGCAATTGACCGGGAAACGCGACCTATTCCTCCGGAAGAAACCATCACACCACAAGCTAAGCAAAGAGTCGTAGTCCCCTTCTTGAGCTTCAACTTCCTCCGAGATTTATTTTTGAGTGTAGCATGTGAGTACATAAAGTACTCCGCAAGTCTTGGGAAAATGCATAGATGCAAGGCTTGACAAAGGAAGGCTATATGGCTCTTTTGCACAAAGCAATATTTTACTTTCAATTACTACTAATTATTTTCAAGGCATCAATTTGGCAAAGTAATTGTTTTAACAGAACTATCATTAATTCTCTAGTGAGGGTTCCATCTACCAACACTAGTTAATTCATCTATCGACCAAGTTCAATACTTGGGTTCCATCCACCCTCTCTGCTCCATCCGCCAGATTCCTTCCAAGAGTTCCTTCCACTCTCGGAATACAAAAACTTTCATTTTAAAACCAAAACCGAAGTCTACCATGTGAATGCATTCCTTGTTCGCCCTTGACCGTAGGCACGGCTATTCGAATAGTTTTACACTCTGCAGAGGTTGTACAACTTTACCCACAAGAGATAAATTATCCTAAAAGTCAACATGCTTCCTTTGGCATGAGACCCGATAGAATATCACAAAGCCTTTACCTTACTCTAATCTAGCTAGATACCACCCACGAGGTTTCACCGCAGTAGGCTAACCGCCCGAACCGAAGCCCCTCTTGCGCCATATGAGTACAAGAAATCCTCGCCCTCACCGTGAATAACCGGTCCATCCCCGGCACCCACTTTCCAATGGTGGCACCTAAACTAGACTATCATAAGTTAGTCGGCTAGGTCGCACCCATATAGACTTGTGGTTGTACGGTTAATGCTCGCTTGGACAAACACAAGCGTCGGTCCTTAATTGACTAGGGTGGAACATACACTTAACAAGTTCTCGTGCTTCTGCACCAACCCAAATGACCATCCACCCTAATCTAAACCAACTTTCACATTTTTGTTTTATTTTTAAATCACGGTGACAACTCCAATTGCCACTTCACTTTCAAACACAAGGATTAAATAATAAATCATAATTTCCCATTTTCAAGATTTTCCAAAGTTATTAGATAGCAAGACTAAGCATCAACCTACCATTCTAATATTCACAAAGATTAATAGTAATCTCATTATTGAGACAAAGGGAGTTCTAGGGTGACAATGTACATGGCATTCAATCTCAATGGAGGGTATAACAAAGTTGGATTAGCTATCACCTTAAGATTTGAACTAATGATTTATGTAAATAGCAATGCACATAATTTAAAATATTTTAAAACATTTCAAAAGCATAGGTTCAAGATGATCAAAGGAGACTTGCCTTCTTGCAGGGTTTAGGTCTTCTTGTCTGCTGTGAAGAGGATCGTCGACAACGTTGGAATCTACGCGATAAAAGACGAAGCAAACAAAGCAAATAAATACACACGAAATTCAAATAAAATCCAAAAATTCAACAGAGGCCATATTTGGATAGATCATGATTTTAGCTGAATTTAGAAATTTGAATGGCCGAATTTGGAGTTGAAATGAGAAAGTTATGATTGTTTGAAGTTTTCAATTTGAATAAATCCAGAAATTAAGAAATTTCGATGTGGGGCCCATCTGGGAATATTCAATTTTAATCTTTTATTTTAATTCCGAGAGCTCGACAGGTGGGACCCATCGAACAGAGACCCTCTGCGGTCATCGACATGTGGGACCCTCTGTCGATGACCTCATCTGCCTTGGTCAGCGGCAGTGGGACCCATCGGGACTGGACCCACTTGTCGATGTCGACGCAGACGAGTGGGACCCAGACGCAGCGGTGGCCGCGACAGACGGCGGTCGCCGACGGGTGGGACCCACTTGTCGCCGCGAATTAACCGAAAAACTCAACCCGGTAGGAGCCGAGGGCTCGAACGCGCACGGGGAGTTGAGAGCGCTCTGTTAACTGGGGAGGAGGCTTTGCCTACCCAGAGAGGCAGCAAATCCCTTTGAGGATACCTTGGGTGGCCCGGCGGCGATGGTCGAGGCGACGGCGCGGCGGCGAGGAGGCGGGGTGCTCGGGCGGTGCGATTGCAATCTCGCGTGAAGGGCTTTACGGTGGAGGGGTTGGCGAGGTCCGAGGATGAACGGAGACGGCCGGCGGCGAGGGAGCGGCGGAGAGCGGCTCGGGTGCTCGGTGCGGCGGCGCTCCGGCGACGGAAAGAGGTGGCCGAGGTGTCGGGAGGACCGCACGGACGCGAGGAAGCTCGGGCGGCGGCGGTGAGCTCTGCAGATTCACCGAGGCGACGGCGATTGCTCGCCGGAGCTTTTACGGCGCAAGACGGAAATCGCGCGCGCGCTCGGGGCTCGAGAGATGGGCGGAGGGTCTTGAGAGGTGGTGCGGGAGAGGCGAAGGCCGAGGGGCTATTTATAGAGCTTGGGAGAGGTGAGGCGGCGGAATTCCTCGCCAAGTCGACGGCCGGGGTTGATTCAATTTTGGGATAAGCCGTCGGAGGCAACGCGAGCTCGGTTTTAGGGGATAAGGCGCTTATCTCCCGGAGTTCGAATCGCGCCCAATTCGAAGAAAGAGGCCGAGTGCGGTAGGATTTGATCGCGGATTCTTCGGGAGAGAGAAAGGAAAGAGTCCGCGCGCATGCGAGACGACGGCCCGACTGCGGGCCCGCGATCGGCGAGAGCGGTGCGTGGTGCGGATGGCGCCACGTAACCCGAAGGGAAATCGAGCGATCGAGCGCCTAAGTGGAAGGGGACGGTGGATTGAGGCCGGCGCGGGACGCAGCTCATCCGGCCGCCCACGCGTCGAGCGAGGAGGAGGAAGGCGGGGTCGCCGACGGCCCGCCCACTGGCGAGAGGAGAGAGGGGAGAGCGGCTGGATCAGCCGAGCGCGACGTGGCGATCCTGGTCCGTCCACGCGTCGGCCGGAGGAAAAGGGAGGGTTTTATTTTCCTAATTTGATTTTGATTTTCGAAAAGGCTAGAAAATTATTTAGGCCTCGAAAAATATGAGAATACCTCCAAAATTCCAGAAAAATTCACGAAGCTCTGGACACATTTTGGACTAAATAAAATTATTTCCAACTACTGTTGGCATTTAATTTTATATTTTTAATTTACTTTTAACTTTTAAAAATAGGTTTTAAATTCGTAAATTCCAGAAAATCCAATAAGAGCCATATAAACTTCAATTACTTTAAAATAATTAATTTGAATTTAAATTTTTCAAGAAAGCAAATTTTTGGGATGTGACAATTTTGTGCCTTATGCACGGAAATTTTAGATACTAATACATGTTTTTTATTGCTGCATGATATTGTAGTGATGGCTGGTAAAAGTATCAATGTTTGGGACCATGGAGAGAGACTAGGAGGTGCTGGTTGGAAGTGTAGATATTGCAAGCTTACGAAGTCGGGCGGAGGTGTGACACGCCTGAAAGAACATCTTGCTGGGAAGCATGGGGATGTTATTCCTTGCAGTGGGGTTCCGGCGGAAGTGAGAAGGCTCATGCTAGCAAGTATAGAAGAAACGAAGGCGAAGAGGAAGTCTATTAAAGATGAGCGCCTGAGAATGGAGCAAGTTGCTTCAGAGCCTGTAGTGCGTGGTCCATCACGTGAAGATGCCTTTGATAATGATGAGGAAAAACAGATGGAATGGGCTCGGCGAGAGTCGTTGGAGTTGCACCACTCGAGCAGAGGGCAAGAGTTCGAGTGCGACATTTGAACATGGTGGAGGTAGTGGAAGTGCTACGGGAAGGGTGCAGGAAGAAATGCTCTTTCGAGGATGATGGGTAGGTCGCGATCTATGAGAGTTGATTCCGATATTTTGCGTAGTCGGGCACCCGTCCAACCCCGCATTGACACAACTCTTAAGAAAGAAGCAAAGTCAAAACTCGGAAAAATATGGGCTAAGTGGTTCCATAGTAATGACATTCCTGGAAATAAGGCGAGTGTCCTTATTTTCGTCGCCATCAAGGTTACACAAGAACTTGGTGAAGGTGTTGCGTCACCTAGAGGGCATGAAATTGATGGGCCATACCTTGATGCTAATGAGCTGGAGATAAAGCAGTATGTACAGGAGTTCAAAGATGATTGGAGCATATATGGAGTATCCATCATGTGTGATTCCTGGACAGGACCTACCCAGATGAGTATAATTAACTTCATGTTGTACTGCAATGGAAGAATGTTTTTTCATAAGTCAGTGAATGCGACCGGTGACGTACAAAATGCGGACTTTTTGTATCGTGAGATCCGTAAAGTTGTTGAAGAAATTGGAGTTAAACATGTGATGCAACCAATTTATCGAGTACTGAGATATGCAGACCAGCAGAAACCTGCAACAGTGGCAGGACTGGTTGGAAAAACATACGAACTTCAATTTGAACTTAAAGAGGTGTTAAAAGAAGATGATGCTACCTACAATCGTATTATGGAGATAGTTAATAGAAGAATTGTAATGTTGAAGCAACGCACCTACATCGTTCCAGGCAAGTACATACTTTTGTAAACCATAACACATTCTGTTGCATATTTGTTACATTTTGTCTAATACACTATGTGTGTTTGAACAACATCGTTGCTTGACCCACAAAGCCACAGACTTTATGATTTGGGGAAGAATGCAACCCTCGTCCATTCACTGACAACAGCAATTCAAAGAATAGCTGACACACCCGTGGATGCAGTGCAGGCTCTAGTGGAGATAGAGTATTATCGTAACCGACGAGGCCTATTTGCTTCAAACGAGGCTTACCTTGCTACTAGTCGTATGAGTGCAGCTGCATGGTGGATGACGTTTGGAGCGAGACGAAACACTACAAAAATATGCCTTGCGGATTGTCTCACAATGCGTTTCCTCAAGTGGATGTGAACGTAATTGGAGCACATTTGCTTTAGTGCACACCCAATTGAGGAACCGTCTTGGATACAAAAAATTGCATAAGCTTGTATATGTCCACTACAATCTAAGGCTACGATTACAGGAGCATGAGATAAGAAATGAAGATAGGGATATAGATCCTTTTGGAGATCTCATTAATGCCACCATGTATGTGGCGCAAACCCAATCCATGAGTGGCTTGATACTCCATGAGCAACTCGAGCCTCGCTAGATGAGGAAGGTGAGCCCCTATGCCATCTAAAGTTGTAGTTAATGCCATATCTGAGCATGAACTTGACAAGGCACTTGATGATCAACCGTTGAAGCAATGGACTCAGAAAACTATTGGCAAGTCTCATATTACAAAAAGAAAAGCTTCTAGCCAACCAACTGAAAAATTGGCTCGAGATTTTGCCTCACTTACACAAACAAAGAAACAAGCGGTTGGTAAGAAGAAGAAAAAAGGCATCGATGAAGGACTTGTACTCATTGATAACAATGAGTACATGGAACAACCTTCGCGTTTCTCAACAATGTATTGGTACGAATTGATCCTTCATTAGTGTTTTCACTTTTTAATATACTACTCAAGTTAGCATTCATTACTACTAACTTGTGTTTTTATTATTTCAGATGTAACACAACACTACAACGAGAGGGCTTCACCACATGGTCAACACCAAGTTGAATTTATTCAGATGAGGACCCTTTTTGAATGAGGTTCAGTTTTTTTAACCATGGATATGCCAATTTAGAAGGTTTTGTTATATGCGAAACATCTCAATTACTTTTGGCCTCATAGTTACAAGAAAATGCTTCAACTTTCAATTTACGGCAACAATTAGTTTGATGTAGTCTTATGCGGGTTTTACTTGTTATAAAAAACTTAAGCTTTTGCCAAAATATCCACCCATAACTTTCAATTTACGGCAAAAAAAGTGGAGCTCCAACTTTCATATGATTTCTACCGGTTTTTTCCCGGGTTTTGACCGGTAAAACCGGTAACCGGCCCGGTTACCGGCCGCATCCCGCCCCGCCAAAAAATCGCGTTTGACAAATTTTAACCGGTTTTAAACCGGAATTTCCGGTTACCGGGCGGTAACCGGCCGGTTACCGGTACCGCCCGGCGACCGGGATTCTCTCCGGAACCGGTTTTTCAAACCTTGATCCCGACCCCCTCTCCACCCACTCACCTTTCCGCCACACGACTGTCCACACGGCCTCTCCCCGCACCCCACGCCGCGCGGGCCCCACACCAGCCCACTGACACGCGGGCCCCGCGCCCTCCGCATCGGGCCCTCCTCAAATCCCCACCCCACCTCCTCGCCACAAAACGCGTCGCCTCCTCCGTCCCCGGATCCCCTGCTCCGCCCCACCCTGTAGACGGCCGTGTTGCTGCAACCGGAGCGAACCACCCGCACCAGCCATGTCGCCGGCGGAGCCGACGCGGGAGGAGAGCGTGTACATGGCGAAGCTTGCGGAGCAGGCGGAGCGGTACGAGGAGATGGTGGAGTTCATGGAGCGCGTGGCGCGCGCGGCCGGCGCCGGCGACGAGCTCTCCGTGGAGGAGCGCAACCTGCTGTCGGTGGCGTACAAGAACGTCATCGGCGCGCGCCGCGCGTCGTGGAGGATCATCTCGTCGATCGAGCAGAAGGAGGAGGGCCGCGGCAACGAGGCGCACGCGGCCACCATCCGCTCCTACCGCGGCAAGATCGAGGCCGAGCTCGCCCGCATCTGCGACGGCATCCTCGCCCTGCTCGACTCCCACCTCGTGCCCTCCGCTGGAGCCGCCGAATCCAAGGTCTTCTACCTCAAGATGAAGGGCGACTACCACAGGTAATACTTCTCTATTTGGGACAAAGATGCGATCTTTCAAATTCATGACCTAAAGATTTGATATATGTGTGGGCTGCGGAGTGATCTAGATGGAGGTTTCTTGGTTGATAAAGGCGTGATCTCTTTATATATGGAGTGACGTTGGTGAGAGATGAGATCTCATTTAACTGATTATTTTATTTACTAGGGATCTTTGTGTTTGATGGTGGTGGGGGTTTGAGTGCCTTTTTATTGGTGGCAGGATTTGAGTTGTGAGCTTGTGGCCTCTGTATATGACAATATGGTCAATGGATGGTTGTGTAGGTCAAAACTTAAGATTTACTAATCGTTTGTATTGGGCGATAGGGGTGTGAGTTTAATTTCTTGGTGGTGTGTAGGTTAAGGTGTGGTCTTTGTATATGGAGTTATATGGTTTATGTTCTTGTCGGTTGTGAGGAGTCAAAATTTAAGATGTGATATTTGTTTGGGAGGCAGCTATTGGCTGAGAGTTTTCATGATGGTGCTTGACTTAATACTTACAAATTTAAGATGTGATCTCCATATGATGTGATACTTGGTTATGATTTTTTTCTTGGTGTTGTGTAGAATACGATTTAAAGCTTGTGATTTTTCGTGTGGAGCGATGGATATCTGATTTCTATTGGTGATGGTTGTGCAGGTACCTCGCGGAGTTTAAGTCTGGCGCGGAGAGGAAGGAAGCCGCGGAGAGCACCATGAACACATACAAAGCTGCTCAGGTTGGATTTCTGATAAAAAGCATTTTTATGTGTAGATATAGACGTGACTAGTAGATCTCATGGTTTGAATTTGGTGCTTTTGCTTGTAGGACATTGCTCTTGCGGATTTGGCTCCGACTCACCCCATAAGGCTTGGCCTTGCACTCAACTTCTCCGTGTTCTACTATGAGATCTTGAACTCTCCTGACCGTGCTTGCAACCTTGCGAAACAGGTCTGCTTCCTCTCCTTTTGTCTCCACTTGTTTCAGTTTTTATGCCTTCGATATCATTCCAACCTATGGCATGAGGTGTCTAGATTTGCATCTATGGACAACAGGCTGAGAGCATATCTTAGTTTATAGCCTGTAATTTCCATTCAGCAGATTTCCAGCCAAACATGTTTGTTTAGTAATCATTTCTTATTTGCATTGCATCCGTTTCCTGTGGGTGAGTGGTAGATTTCTGATGTTGATTGTGTACCACTTATGAGATAGGGTTGGGAAGTAGGAACTTGGGATTGCTCCTTAAGGGCCTGTTCTTTTCGGCTGCGGCTTATGGTTTTTAGCTGAAAATTTTGAATTTTGGCTGTTTACGGTACAAATTACGGAGAGATAGATATTCACTTGCAATTTTGGCTGGTACAGATGTTAGGCTTTTAACGTGTAGATTGTTTAACTTGTAGACCCCGCCTTGAGAAAATACTCCGTTTGAAAGTTAGGTATTGTAGCAAAAGCCAAAAGTCGCCAGCTTTTGATTTAAAGAACAGACCCTAAACATGAAGTTCAGGAAATAAAATCAACCTTTAGCTTCGGGGCTTATTTGGGGAAATCATTCGTTATGCTGCAAATATCATAGTGGATCTTGTTCCTTTGGTAAAGAGAAATTCCAATTTTTTCGACATGGCCTAAGCTTGAAAGTATATTCTGCTAGGAGATTTAGTGTGTGGTCTCTCATTTCATGAAAAACATCTGTATTGCTCATGCGAAAGGTATATGATATACCATGGATTCATGGATGATTGTTCTAAAATCGTACACAGTTACCAGCATGCTGTTATGGAGTACGTTTAGCACATCACTAGTTTATTGTGAACCCCAAACTGTACAGAGTCACTCTTTGCATCTGCTGGCACATCTTACAAGCATTATTTTACAGATTTTCTTGACAAAATAATGTTTGTGAAGAGTTGTTACCTGTCTGCAACATTTCTGTTGTTTGTTCTGCATGAATTATGTCAAATTTAGGTGGTACTCATAATTGGAAAATGTTTATAATGGTTGGTCTTTTATATACTGGACTATCTGATGTTTTTTCTTTTGTTTTTGTGTTATCTACTTTGCATCTGACATGCATTCATGTTTCTTTTTTAATTCCTTCTAGTCTGTTGAAATTTCCAATTCTATTTTTTAGTTTTTAAAGAATGTAAGTTGTTGCTATGTATCATGTTATTGTGTAAAACACACTGCTGTAGAAATAATTTAGACCTCCTTCAAGGTGTTTTTATAGTTGCTTCTCAGGTGTATGTTGTCGACTGATTTACATGGTCTGTTAGGTATATGTATTCCACTGAAACCTGTGATATGTTGGACATTCACGAATGTAAAATAAATGCTGAAAGTTTACCTAGCTTTGGAACAATGAAGTGAGAACTTAAAACGGAGATAATAGAGAGTTGTTGGTGTATATGTTTATGCTGAGGTCAAGATTGTATTGTCATTTATTACTAGCATCGCAGAATACATGAGGTTGGATCCTTCGTTACCTACTAAGTGTAACTGATACATTATTCTGCGCTTCCGATAAGTAAAACTTGCTGTATGGAATCAAAACAAAGAATTCTTTTTCGAGTACAGACATACAGTGCAAGGAATTATACTTGTCCTCTGTCGTTTAATACCTTTTGTTTGTTCCACTTTCATACAATTATGAATTTACTCGAATGAAATTTCATGTATGTCATAGGCCTTTGATGAGGCTATATCAGAGCTGGACAGCCTGGGAGAAGAATCCTACAAGGACAGCACTTTGATCATGCAGCTTCTGCGTGACAACTTGACTCTATGGACATCTGACACCAACGTGAGTTTCCTTGAGCCATTTGGTAGGTTTGTTTTTCTTTCTTCATGGTTCTCATGTTATCTTTGTTCATTTTTTTCTTCTGCAGGAGGATGGTGGTGATGAGATCAAGGAAGCCCCAGCTCCGAAGGAATCCGGAGATGGACAGTGAGGTGAATTCAGACACTAGTCTGATCTCTGATGCAACATCCGCTGCTGTTGGGGTTAATGGAAATTGATGTGCTTGGATTTTAATAGCTATCTTCTGGTATACGTACTGTCATTGCAGCGTCGAGGAGTAGACGATGCTATTTAACTATAAGTTCTGTGGGGCTGTATGCCTTTGTTCTGTTGATAAATGATGGTTGGATCCTGGTTTTCTTGTTTCAATCCGGCCACAAGCAAAAACCTGCTCTTTTGCATTATTAGCATGATGTTATGTTAACCATGCTTGACATGACTTGCTGCAAGTAGTAGTATTTCGTCGAAATGGAACTGTATTGAACATGTTTGGCTGAACCCTTCTGCACTGCCTGAAGGTAACCACTCTCTTGACAAGATTGCCAAATGCTCCTCCCATTGAAAAAAGCACACACATGCAGCCTTTGGTTAGCAATACTCGCGTCCATTAGGGCCACTGCCATGGTTGGAATCTGATGCGCGGATGGGGCCAAGAACCTCGCACGTTGGTGCCCATGGTTTGCTCGATCGGAGACCGTGAGTATAAATAAGAAATTTGGACGTTTTTGGCACTGTAGTCATCAAAAATTCCAAAAATGGCATCGGTGAGAACAAATTTCCAAATCTAGCCCCCTGCCGACCGCACCATTGACACGTGTCGCCTCCCCGTTTAATGGTGCGGTCGAGGAGCGCACGACTCCGGAGTGGTGCGGTCCCCGACCGCACCATTAAACAGGGAGGCGACACGTGTCAATGGTGCGATCGGGGAGCGCACGACACCGGAGTGGTGCGGTCCCCGACCGCACCATTAAACCGGGAGGCATTGACACGTGTCGCCTCCCCGTTTAATGGTGCGGTCGGGGACCGCACCACTCCGGTGTCATGCGCTCTCCGATCGCACCATTGACATGTGTCGCCTCCCCGTTTAATGGTGCGGTCGGCAGGGGGCTAGATTTGGAAATTTGTTCTCAGCGGCGTCATTTTTGGAATTTTCGGTGACTACAGTGCCAAAAACATCCAAATTTCTATAAATAATCTGTGTACCTTGCTTTATCGTCTCCTTTGCCACTTGCTTTTCCGGCCAAAACCCTCTCAATGACCACGACCACAAATATAATGCCCAGAGGGTGCCTTAAATCCTTTTTAACCCTCAGAGAGTCTATTTACCAGTTGCAAAATTTGCTAAAAACCATTTACTTTTCAATGGCTTGGATAGTTTCAAGAGTCATGCAAGAGTTATAACCCTAACCCATTCACCCTCTCGTCCCTCCACTCCTCACCCTATCTCTGGGCATTGCTGTAGCAAACTCTGAGCCCTGCCAATGCGTCGCCTCTTGCCGCCTTGCTGGTGAGCCTCGCCGACGGTCATCTCCCCCGCGGCTCGCCTCCTCCTCCTAGCTTCCCCTAGCCACCACCGCTTTCTTCCTCCTACCTGATGAGATGCCCCGCTATTGTCTTTTTCCTTGTCTCTAGCAGCTACTATGGTTAGATTCACCACCACCCTCCTCCTTGCTTGTGTCTGACGGTGGTGCCACTTCGATGCACTCGATTTACTGCAGTGGCACTATCCCAGTCTCCATCTAAGCTTAGGGGCACTGATGAATCCGAACTTAAACGAGTAAACTCGAGTGCTAATCCATCGGCCATTGTCACCACCGCCGCCATCGCAGAAGAGGATGATGACGTCGTCGACTGTAATACGAATCATGAGGAGATCCAACGGTAAGGAAAGGTGCTGATTTTTTCTTAATTTCCAGGCAAGTGATAGGTACCATAGCAATTCTGTTTAGCTCTTTGCGCTGTTGATAATTGGTTCGTGGGTGGGGTGCGGCACTGCGGCATCTGTCGATGGCAATGGAGCAAAGCATTTTGTCAAGTATGGCCTTGTGTGCCTACCAACCTCTCGGAGATCGCATCACCTCGAGTTGTCTCGAGATACGTGACGTGAGAACGTAGCCTCCGAAGAGCACGTACAATATATATACAAATTTGGCTGCAATGTTTGGACCAGTGGCGCATCAGGACCGAAAATTTAGGAGACTATGGGATAAAGTCAATATAAGATAAATAAATGAAATATAAATCGAATTATCTTTTAAATCTCAAATCATACATAATTAGAAGAGAAATACAATAAAAATATAAAATACAATGAAGATTGTAACTTAGTAATAGGCAGTGTACCTCTTAAAGCACGTAAACATATGTAAGTAGCTAATTGTATATCAAAATTAGCAAACTTAGTGATATAATGCGAAATTACAATTGTAAATAGTTATAAAGATCGGGAAAAGGAAGCAACATATCACTAAAGCACTAGGATTGAGTAGTACAAGTATGGAGCAATATTTGTTTCTCCATTTTTTGCAACTTTACAAATCGATAAGTAGCAATAGATAAAACTAAAATACCAAATCGATGGTAATTGCGCAAATTGAAAACTAGATTTGTCTTTTCTTTGAACTATCTGACTCATTCGGCAATCGGTAATCTAGTCCTCCTTCCGCCATACCTCAATCCTCTCGCCTCCTTATCTCCTCAGGCGACAGTCGACAAAGCTCAGTTGGTCTCGGTTAGTCCCTCATGGCTCACTCTATCTTCCTTATCTAGTCTCAGGCAGCAGCTGATGCCTGACAGCCCTCAACACTTCAGTAGCCGCCGTCCTCATAGCACTCCAGATCTGGTGCTAGCGCCTGGCCACGCCGCCACTTGCCTATGTGAGCGCGTTGGGCGACGCCCATTCACAGCTCGCCCCCACCCGCTGCGGTGCAGGTCGTCCACCAACCGTTGTCCACGGGCCCACCCCCACGTGAGCCTAGCAACACTACCCAATGCGTACCACGGCCCACTGGCAATCGGCCCACGCAATCCGCCTCCACCACCTCCTCCTTGAGCCGCTGGCCGGCCTGCGTGAGTCTTAGCCGCCTCCAAGCTGCATGGTGCACGGTGACGCCGCTCGCCCCACTAGTCGCCAAGCACAAGATGTAGGAGGAAATTAGGAAGAATAGAAAGATATGTTGCTGCCGATTTGGTTGGACTCGCTGGGTGGAAAGGTATGTGGGCTTGGTAGTTTTGTGGGTTTTACTGGTGTGCTTGCACGATTGACCCAGCATGGAAAAAGGTAATTTAAATCTAACTCTCTTTATATTTTTTTCTACCTTTAATCATCTCTCACAGTCTTACTCTGTGAACCATGGCACCCCATGGATGACTAAGGGGTTGTCTACTCTCCAAGCAGAAGTAGGGTGAGCATCAGCCCTTTGGCTCTATGGTAAATCTGCCACTGGTTTAGACCCAGTGGGACCCACTTCCCATAAAAAAAATATGCAGCTCTCATCTATGCCATCTCTCGCAAATTTGGCGGCGGCCACCTCCGGCGTCCTTGGCCGGCGAGGCGACGGAGATTGCATACGGCGGCTTCCACGGCGCGCGGCAACAACCACGTTGGTGTCGGTGCTCATCTGACCTGTGGGCCCGGCGATTCTCTCTCCTCAGGAACCGGTACCAAGCTTGTGTTTGTGCCCCGTTCCCAGCCCAATCAATCCACATCTGGAGAAGAACAGCGTGGGATGTGAGTCCCGACCCTTCCAAACGAAGCCTTACAAAAACCAAACTACCTTGCTTACGAAAAACCACTCGATGATTTCTACGACGGAGTTGAACTGTTGTTTCGGCATGAGCTGCTGCTGCTGCTGCTGAAGATGGGCGACTACGCATGGCATATGTTAGGGAAGGACGCAAGGCAATCTGGCGCGTACGGGCGGGTGAAGGGGAGCTAGCCATGGAGAGCTTCATCCAACGTTGAATGGCAGGAGAAGCAAAGGCCACTCTTCTCGCAAGGAAATTCAGCATGAAAGATTGGACACTTGATTTTGTTTTAATCCGGAAACATGTATTTATGCGTGCAGTGAGGGAAAAATCCATTATTGTCTTGAACCTTGATGCTTCGGCAAGCCTTTGGAACTCGAGGATTTCCATCGACTTCGGAAGAGTTGGCATTTCACTTTCCAAACTTCACTTGATACAGAGAAAAATATCCAAGCATTCATACTCTGAAACGAGATTGTCATGGCGCTCCAGCAAATCGCGACAAGGCTAAGACGCTTGGACGCCTAGTCGACTAGGCGTCAGCCATAGCGACAAGTAGACGATAGTAGTTAGATGACAAATAATACCTTATATGACTGAAAAATAAATAACCATGCAGCATAATAGCACAAATTATCTAAATAACCATATCTCAGGAGGTCTAAATAGAAGATATCTATTGAGAAAAGGGTCTGTTTGTAATTTTTAAAAACTTTGAGGACTTAATCACAAAAAACCAAAAATATATCTCTAACCCTAGCCGCCGCCAGCCAGCCCGCCCGACTGCTCTCCGGCTCCCGCTCTCCCCCCATCTCTCTCTCTCTCTCTCCTACCTCGTCTCTCTCCCCGCCGCCTCCCCTCCCTGCGCCCGTTCTCTACCCCCAGCGCCTCCCCTCCCCACGCCCGGCGCCTCCTCTCCCCACCGCCTCCTTCCCAGCTACCTCCTTCCCGTCTCCAGCTCCCGGCATGGTAATCATAGTGGAGAGGGGCGTTGACGGCGAGAGTGGGCTGGAGATCGACGTCGGCGGCGGAAGCAGACTGGAGATCGACGTCGGCGGTGGGAGCAGACCAAAGATCGGCGTCAATGGCGGGAGCAGGCTAGGCAAACAGCCTTAGCGTCCCCATCCGGCCGCCAGGACGACTAGGCGACGCCGTGACAACCATGCTTTGAAACCATGGAATATTCGTAATATCCACAATGCATTCATATATCGTCAAATTAGTAGAGTAACTCATTCCTAGCTGAAATTGCATCAAGATACATAAATCAGATACAAACATGAGCGGACACAGAAGACAATGCCAACTTTAGTACATGCATTCACAATCTACAAATAGACCGTATTATCTATTCAGACTTAGCTCTACGATATGGCCATATCTCATATGGAAACAACAAAGTAGACAAACTCTCTTGCACGAACACTTTTTAGATTCTTTTGCACTAAATTTTTATACGAAAGTGGATACAACAGATATGAGTATCAGGATCTAAAATCATACGAACAACTCTGCGTGTGACAGTCGACGGAATCACTCATCTTCATCAGGCCTGCTTGCAAGGCACAGCTCATGGAGCTCATTCAGAATCCACTCCTCCCCAGTACGACCACCAAGAACTAGAACCCTGGTGCCGCCAAGCACACAGGTGCTGTGTCCCCAAGCGAACTTTGGAGGCTGCCCGGGGACGTTCAGAGTCCTCCATGTTGGTTTTTCCTCTGCCGGGTCAAGCAAGAACAGCTGCGAGGGCGAGTGCAGACCGGCAATTGAGCCACCGAATATGATGATTCGTCCACAGGGTAGGCTCACGGTGACATGATCAAGCCTTGGAGGTGGCCCCGCACTTGGAAATCCAGTTGTCGCCAACTGCCTCCATTGTGGATTGTCTTCACCAACATCCATGGTGTAGGCATCACAGGAGCGCAGCCGGAGGGAGCCACTCTTCGCCAATCCACCAAACATAAATAGTTTAGTCTTACCATAAACAGATAAGGTGTGGCCGAGGCGGGATGGTGGTGACCAGGATGTCAGGATCTCCTTCCATGCCGGTTTTGCCTTTGTGAGGTCAAGCAGGAATGTGTCGCTTAGAAGCACACCGGACTCGGTGCAACCCCCTGACACAACAAGCTTTGAACCGTCTAGGGTGCATGAACTGTGCCAAGACCGTGGCAATGGTGGGCCCTTGCTTGCAACCTCCCTCCAAGTAGGCTGCTGGGCATCAAGGTCAAGGACGAAGACATCGTTAAGCAAACCTTGCTGTCCACAGCCTCCAAATACTACCAGCCATGAGCCATTCAGCCATGAGAGAGTGTGTCCCCATCGTCCAGGTGGGGAGGCAGAAACCTTGACACGGCGCCATTCTGGCTTTGCAGCCTCCAGGTTAAGCACAAAGGTGTCATCCATAGGCTGCATGTTGACACCCTCCCCTCCGAAAAGGACGAGGCGGTTGCCAACAGCGCAGGCACTAAAGTTGCATCGGGAAGGTTCAACTCGTCCTCCAACTGTGAACTTCCTCCATGAGGCTGCCTCAAGGGTTGTTAGCTCTCTTGCAAGACGACCCCATCCTAACATCTTGGTGCCCATCTCAAGCCTGACAGTGACATCTCTTCCCCACGCGTTTTGGCAGACCATCTTTCTCAGCTGATCATTCTTAGTCAATTGATGCATTCTAGTGCAAACTGATCCAATGGAAGCAACATCTCTGGGCGACAGGCGAGATAAGATGTTGTGTGCCAGAACTTCATCTGAGAGTTGGAGGATACCACAGTAGTCTGAACTTTGGACGTTGGGAGTATGTTCATGAGAAGTAGAGGTTATATCTTGAATGCTGGGCCTGTGGTTGGACAGTTGTTTATACACCGGATATGATATGTTGCTGAGATCGATGTTAGCTTCAGAGAAAAACTGGATTCCAATGATGTGTGTCACAGAGCCATCATCCCCATGCATTTGGATGAGCCTTAGCCTGTTGTACACTGGAGTACCGTCTTTCCGGAAATTCAGTAGCTCACCTTGGAACCCAATTCCCTCGTTGAGGCATCGCCGGATTTCTGAAACAACCATTGGATCGACAAGGGGGTGTCGTCTTTGACCATGTGGATCCCGAAATTGCAGGAATCGGCTGAAAGACGAGTTTGAATCAACAGAGTAATGTGAGAAGTCACCATTAGCTTCACACAAGTATGATATAATTTGACAATTGGAACAAGTGAAAAAAGATAGCAAATGATAAGGTAAGCAGAAAAGACGAGAATAACAAGTGTCAGCAGGGAATAATATTATAGCAAGTCAAACAAAGAGAGCAAGGTGAGCACATATTTTAAATAATGATTTTAAAAGTAAACGTAGAAAACCAAATCAGCATAAAAAATCATAGGTAACTGACAATAGATTTTTCGTCGCAAAAACAACTGACAATAGATCTTTAGTTCGTCATTTATACTTCCGAAGTTTGAAATTTCTCATCTCCAGTATTTAGCAAGGTTTTAAATCTCCGGCTATAGCTGTCGCTATAGCCCGCTATAGCTGTTTTAGACTGATCGAGCTATTTGAGTCCATGTACAATTTAGCCGCTATAGCCCGCTATAGCCTCATTTAGCTCCGCTATTAGCTGTTTGAGAGGTCATCCGCTAAACGTCATAGCCGGAGATTTAAAACACTAGTATTTAGGCATCATTCGTAAAGTTGTATGTGCAAATTTAAGCATATTAATTTTCATATTTTTATTTCTAACAGAATATATCGCAAGCAATTTTTATAATTTTATTTCTGAATTATATAAAACTAATGAAATCGTATTAACATGGAAATATTTTTTTTGAGATAAATCTATATATACAATTTTCATATGGCTTGTCTAAAACTAATAAAGATATTGTTGGTCACCTGTATACACCTTACTAATTAAGTCAATTTATGTCAATTTCATGAAATGACCCAACTGTTATTAAGTTTAAATTTGCACCAAAGGCGTAAACTTTTGGATCCGCAACTGGTTAGCTATGCACCTTTCGGTCAACACAGTGGATATGTGGTACTCACTTAATTAGAACCCATTTTGTGCTAACTGGTTCCTCTGACTAATTTAGCTATATACTAATTGGTTTTTCCCTTGATTGCGCACCCACTAATTTAGCTACGTACTAATCGGTTTCTCCCTTGATTGTGCACCCATTGCTGGGTGATAGAAATTACCTTTTGTTATTAACTGACAGCATTAGGCCTTGTGATCTGCCGTTCAACTCTTCTTCTTTTCTTTTTTTTGCTTTTTTTTTTAACCTGTGGGACCTGCACATCATGCACATCTCACCAGTGGATTTATAATTCCCCATCCCTTTCCTCTCGTTCTGTTGCTCAAACAGCGCCGTCGCCGTCATAGCTTCTCCTGGCTCCTGCCCACACGCTGCCGCCGAAACTTCCCTCGCCTCGGCTCCCGCATCCTCCTAACGCCTCCCATGGCAGCACACCTGCAGCTGCGCGCTCCTCATTGCGTTCCACGGCCGCTACTTGTTGGGATCTGCCACCGCCATGTCCACTCATCATCCTTGGAGTGAGATGTGTTTCGTTTCTATCTAGTAATGGCAATTACATAGGAACCTTCAAGGATCCAGTTTGAATACAACTCTTGGCCAAAAAAAAAACCGTGATGTCCTAGTATAACATGGAGCATGTAAGTTTTGACTCTATGGTCTACTTAATCTAGCACGTATGTTACGTCCGTAGAAACAAATCAATGGTTTAAATGTTTTCTATTTTACGAATGATGTGGGAACTTCTAGCTTTTTTTTTTCTTTTTCTCCGATTAACATGGGAATTTCTCGCTTTTTTACCCCTATGATTAATGTGGTGGCTCCTGGAAGAGCCTCCAATTAGGAAAGATCTGACTGAAAAGAATACTAAGAAGTAATTTGCTTTCACATGGATGCTCTTCATCCTATGCCAACATTAATAAGCATCGCCATCAGGCATTCAAGCTCAAAGTTACCACTATTGTTTCATTTAATGCGTTTTGGTAGAAAGTGTGAAATTTACCTAGTTCAATCCTGAATTATATTGGCTGATGTTGAATGTACAAACTACTTACGATTGAACCCATGAGTAAACTAAATTCTACTCAATCGTAACTTCTAAGAAATAGGAATAAGATATTTAGCATTGCTTGTGATGGACTGTCTGTCAAAAAAATCTAACAAATGTAAGCAATTCAACACACATCATTTTAACTTCAAAGGCAGAGCGGTGCACCGTACAGGAATCCTGAATTCAAAGAAAGTATTGCACGAAAGCACTATAGTCTATAAAATCCTAAATTTTGATTTTGACGAACCGACAGGTTAACCAATCACATTCACCAGCATCGCATCGCTCGGGCTTACACAGAGCATCAAACAACCAGCATTCCACCAGCCCAAGCACAGCCGAAACAGAGCAGTACAGCACAGCAAAACAGAGAGGACGAGCACACGAGAGGAGAGCACCGACCAGTTTCGGCCGAGGACCTCGTAGGCGCGGTACCCGGTGGCGGCCTCGAATGCGGCGTTGACGTAGATGACGGGGAAGTCGGCGTCCACCGCGTCCGCCACCACGATCGCCGCCGCCCTCTGCTCCCCCGCCCCCGGCGCCCCCCACACCCACCCCTCCTCCTCCCCGTCCCCATCCACCTCCATCTCCTCCTCCTCCTCCTCCGCGCACAGCTTCATCCGCTTCACCGCCACGACGCCGCCGCGATCCCCCGCGTCAAACATGCCTCCCCCCCTCTCTCTAGCTCTCTCCTCGGAGCCCGTGGCTTGGAAATGGAAATGGAGATGCTGCCGAGGCAGGAGAAGGTGGGATATTTTTCTGCGCTTAGTTTGTATGGGCGCGGGGTTGGTGGTTAGTTACCGGATCCGCCACGCGGGCTACCAAAATATCTCGCGCCGGTGCCGCGGCGTGGTGGGCCCGCGGCGGCAAGGACGGCGCCTCATGCGGCCAGTGGGGTTCGGGCGGCATCCGACGGCGCACGTTGGTTTCCTGCTCTTCGCAGGCAAGGTTACGTGGACAAATGGGCCGGTTGGCCGGGTATGGTACGATTAAGTCTTAGTACAGCTGATCCAAATAAGTTATTTTAGTATATCGTATTAGTTTATATATATCTAATCTCTGATCCAGATACAATATAGAAAGGAGTTGAGTCATGAAAGGCTGGCCTAGGCACGCTTAATCAAACGGGCCATCGATGGTCCGTCAATTTTTTTACTAGTTGCATGTAATTTTACTGTCAGTCACAAATAACTTTACTGTTGACCGTTGAGTCGCAAGTATTTTCATTGTAGGGCATGTTCTTTTTAGCTACGGCTTATGGCTTTTGGCTGAAATTTTTGAATTTTGGCTGTTTACGGTAAAGATTACGAAGAGATCGATACTCACTTGCGATTTTAGCTGGTATACATGTTCGGCTTTTAACGTGTACTACGTTTAACTTGTAGACCCCGTCTTGAAAAAAAATACTCCGTTTAAAAGTTAGGTACTGTAGGGGCTGCCAAAAGCCAGGTGGCTTGTGCCTGCCGAACAGGGTCGTGGTCACAAATAATTTTACTTTCAATCACAAGTAATTTTACTGCCAAGTTCCCCATTTACGCTCAAAAGAGTACAATAATCTTAACATAAGTAATTTTACTGCTAACTACAAATAATTTTACTATAGTTAATATTCGTGCCATGCTGGACCAGCCCGTCATGCTTAGGTGCCAGCCTAAGCATGGCACGTTTAGTTAGGTTGGACTAGCACGACTCGTTTATTATTCGTACCGTGCCGTGTCTGGGCTGGGCCGCCCCGTTTGGCCAGGTCTAAGGTTAATGTTGCCTTAGGTATGCGGAATATCAGTGCATCATTGTTTTAAATAGCATGTAGCGGGAGCGTAGCAGCTAAATGTTTTTATAGCGGATAGCAGATATCAGCGATATAGCAGGTGCAACATGCTCAGCTATATTTGTAGAAATGCAAAGTTAAATAAAACCAATTTTAAAGTAAAATGACTTATCTTATATTCGAATTATTTGTTTGTGTATATTTCAAGTTTGGAGTAATGATTTAAAATAGCAAATGGCAAAAGTATGCAATAAATGAATCATATGAAAACTTGAAATATATTTGTACTGAATCGCCGCTACACACCATACACTATAGCAGCCATAGCGGGTTGTAGCAGGCCAAAGTAGGCTGTTGCATCGCCGTAACGGTACAAAATGCTACAGACACCTGTTGCGTAGCAGCCATCACCTCTTGACTGCTATATCGAGGCTTCAGCGAGGCTATATTAGGCTATTTAAAACAATGCGTGCATCACATGCAATGTTTGGAACAACGATTTTTTTGTAATTCATGCGAAGATTAAATTATTTCTTACAAAATTTCTACGCTTTAAATATGCCCTAATTTAGCGGACCTAGCTCTGGAAAACAAAGAGAGTGTACATAAGTGCTACGACTCGCTATGTTTCGGTTGATGCTGTACAACAGTACATGTTTATCTTACGTTCGTACCATTCAACAGTGTTCCGCGAAAAGGTACTCCTATAAGGTGTTTGCTGTAGCCATTTTAAATTGGTAAAATCGTGGCACGCTGCAAAAACAAGCACAGGTCCGAGTTAAGATTTGAAGCACAATCGCTATAATATAAACCCTACAAAGTATCTAGGTACCCATCGAAGTTATTATAGCTTTTCAGCCCTCCGATCTGAAAAAACATCACGTGAATAGACTCGTCAGCAATCAAACCCTGGTTGAAGATGAAGCAGAGGGGGCCGTCCCGTCAGGGAGGAGGTCAGCCGTGGAGAGGGCCGGTCGGATCCAGGTGAGGCACTACTGGATCTGGCGCGGAAGAGGCTGGATCTGGGAGTAGGGGCACCGGAGAAGGTCAGGGCGAGCTGGAGGTAGCAGCGCCATCGCCTGGGGAACACGGATCTAGGCCATGAAGATGAGTGGTGGAGAGAGATGACTCTAGATCTAGGCGGAGAAGGACATGATCAGAGTTGACAAAGACGGTGACAGGCAGCGATGGCAATGGTGACTATGAGCTCTCGGTGGTGCGATTGCTCGTACTCACAGACGACGGGCCGACGACGACGATCCAGTGTGATGATGACGGTAGACGGGCGCTCGGAAGGCCGTGGAGGGAGGGCCGTGTCACGCCACAACGTCATCAGAGGAGAGGACACACCGAAAAGGTCAAAGCCAGGCGGTGAAGTCCGAAGCTGAGGAATGTCGACGGGAAAAACTAGTCGACCACACCTAGGCCCTGTTTGGCACAGCTCTAACTCTGAGATCTATGCTGGATCTGTAATTTGTTGACTAAATTAAAGTGATTTAAATATTTTTATTTAATATATAATATAAATGAAATGAGTCATGTAAATGCACTTAACATGCCTGTAACTCTAGATCCAGGATTTTCTAGAGCTACAGATGACCAGCTATAGGAAATCTACAGATTTCCTAGAGCTAGAGCTCTGCCAAACGGGGCCCTAGTCTTCATATTGAATGTCGTCGCAAGCCGATCTATGATCTGAAAAAGTAGAGAAAAACCGATCTGAAGACGACTGGGAAAAACTTTAATTGGTAGCGACTCAACTTAAACTATGGGTTACGCGGCCCCCGAGAGAGATCATAAAGATGAGATCATCTCCTAGGGGTGGTGCGGCGGAAGCTATGGAGGCGACGGCTCAGGAGCAGCGCCGCTCTGATACCATGTAAGAAGATGAATATATAGTAATAGATTCATGATTGTATTAAGCCTCGATGGGCAAGAAACATCTTCTAAAGATAAATTAGATATCACAGAATTATAAATCTTAAACTACCAAATATATAGATATATCAATATACTCTAACACATTTAACCGTTATTTTTCGTCGCTATATATTTAAAGGCTATACTCAGCATAAGTTTAGGATCATGCAACTATTTTTTATACTAGGACAACCAATAATATACTTGAACAACTTTCGTTCACCAATATTATATGTCTAACTCGAGATAAAACAATGAACTGATTACCGACGCACATCACACACACACCAAACTTTAGTTGTCACGCTGCTGCCGCTGGAGACCTAAGTGACCAGAACCTTCCGTAGTGGCAGCAGCAAAATATCCAGGGTGGCCAGCTCCGTAAATAGCCCATCGGACCCGGGGCAAAACCGTCACCGGTGATAATATCGCGCTGCCCGTCGACTCATCTGATCGCTCGCTGCTCCCTTTCCGGCCTCCTGTCGCCGGCGCCGTCGCCGCTTCGTTGCGATCCCTCTTTCTCGCCGATGTTCTCTCTTTCATCGGCTTCAACCTCACTGACTTTCTCTGCTCCGACTCCGACAAGATCTCCTAAAGCCTCCTTTAGCTCTCTAAGCTCACTGCTTCGGTGCTTCCGATCTCTTCTCCTCCGCCGCCTCCACGGCTAAAGAGGAAGTCGACGGCACCCGTTGAATCCGGCGGCACCGACGCCGGAGACGAGGTGGCTAGGCTCATGTCGTCGTCGTGCACGGAGTTCAGGGGCACGTGCGGAGAGAGAAAGAGAGTGAGAGAATGAGTAGAATGTGGACAAGAGTTCAAGATGGACCAAGGTCTGAATGTCTGATGAAAAGAGAGGCTTTGCGCGTATGAACAGTAGTAATTCCAAACTGATTATTAATCTAATAAGGGAAAAATTGATAATAGTGGGTAGATATGTTTCTACATATTGAAGTTCAAAAGGAGAATTTATAAGAAACAGATTATAACATGAATTAGAAAAAAGAATTGAGTAGAAAACGCATTCTAATATCTAATCGAAAGGATGTGTAATAGCCCGCCGCGTAATTGCGCGGGCATTTCTCCTCTGCACACCATGAACACATCGCATCAGAGCGGGGAGACACACAACAATTAATCGCGTCCGACTCACACGATTAGCAGCTTAACAACAATTAATGGCGCCTGATCAGTCAGTGCGCATGCTGCAGCCGAGTAATTAGAACCACGGTGTCTTGGTGAGGCCCCAGCTGTGCAGGACTCTGCCGGCGACGTCGTGGAAGGCGAGGTGCGCCTCCGCCTTGGTCAGCCGCAGCGACACGAACCCCTGCCCGTCGTGGAAGAACTCCACCTTGTCGGCGTTCGCCGTAACGATGCCGCGCCACGCCTTCGACCCGCCGCCGCTCGTCAGGTGCTGAAGCGGGCTGCAGATCAAAATTAGATTTTTTTTTTTTTTTGCCCATCAAGAAGAGAAGAAGAAAGAAACGCGAGAATTCTCGATCTCGCAGCTAACCAATCGCAGAGCAGAACACGGAGCAATCAACAATTCAGCATGCATTCAGTGGCTGAGCTGATTGATCACCTGTCCCTGCTGCTGATGTGCTCGAGGAAGAAGTGGTCATGGCCGTTGAGGTAGAGGTCAGCCCCATGTGCCTGAATGCATTTTCGCCATTGATGGTGAAACAAATTCAGATTGCTACTCAACTAGCCCAGCATGGCAAGCAAATAAAATGTTAATGACCATGGCAAGCATATATATACCTTGAGCATTGGGAGGAGCATCTGCAGGAGTTCCTGGGTGTCCCCGTGCTCGCTCACGCTCCTGATGGTGTGGTGGCCGACGACGATGACCTTCCACGCCGCCTTGGATTGCTTCAGCGCAGCTTCCACTTCCTTGCAATTAGATTCAAACGGACACAGGTTATGCAGTAAGATCGAAAACATGATAAGAATCCATCACCAGGAGTCCAGGACCTGAATTTACATGCGGATTTTTTTTATCAATTATGTGCATGATACCTTGAGGACATTTGCGACGTAGGTCTCACGAGGAGCAACGCCTCTCCAGTCGTACTTGCTGTCCTTGGGGTTCTTCCAGTACTTGAGGACGACGGGCGTCGTGTCGACGACGAAGAAATCCGCAGTCTCCAGTTTGTTCAACAGAAAGATCCAAACGTGAAAAAGGTGTAGGTACACATTCAGAAGTATGGGCACATATGTCCGTGTAAACTGACGGACGGTAGGGGTGCAAATGGTAGGAGTTAATTCCGATCGATCCGGTATGGAATTCAATCGGTACCGAATACGGGAAGATAATCCGGTCGGTGCTGGATAGTTGTTGTTGGATACAGTAGCGAAAATAAAAGAGCAAAAATCCGACCGAATAACGTTGGTAAATGGTAAACCGGATACTATCCAATCGGATATCTGACAAGCAAATTAGTACCCAATCGGGCCAGCCTATGAACAATTATTGACACCAACCGGTCTAGATTTTTCCCAAGTCCTAACGTAACTATAGAATCCAACCGCTCTAACTAGTCGCCACCAATCCTCCCTATTATGTTGAATTTGTGTATGAATTTATTGGTTTTCAAAGTTATGTATAAATTTATTGGTTTTCGAATTTATATATGAATTTGTTGCTTATGTTGAACTTGTGTTGTGTTGGTAATCGTATTTAAGTAATGTAGATGAATTTATTCCTAGTTGAAGAATTGAAGTGATGGTGATATGACTCAGTGTATATTCCTTTATGTATATACATACTATTCGCCTATATTATCCGTTTTGATCCAAAATCATCACATATTTGTCTTGATGGTACCGTATCCAAAACTCTGAATACTCCAAATTCGTATTCATATCTAGCTTTACTATATCTGACTCCGAAGTTGGGAAAAAACATGGGTTAGGATACGACATGAACAATATCTGTCTAAATCTGACCTGATTGCACCCCTAACGGATGGGTATAGAGGCACTGAGTTCAAGACCTAGCTAACCCTATCACTCACTAGTAGGGTGCCTGTGCGTTGCAACGGAATCTTAAAAGAGGGTGAGACATGGGTGTAGATTGTACGGTAAATATAATTTTTCTTTCACATGTATGTCAAGCAAAACATATCTATACAAACTAAACTCCCAAATGCAACATAAAATCTCGTAAAAAAATTACTACATGTGTAAAATATCTAAAAACTTATTACATGTTATAAAATCCCAAAAGCAACATAAAACCATCATGGCAGTCAGGTCATTGAAATGCCTATGCCATCACTTTATACTCGGGCCGAGAACCTAGCAGGCTAACATACCATACACGATTACACGTCCAAATCAACAATGCGAGAAATGGAAGGACAATTTGAAGCCATGAAGTAAATAATAGATGGATAGCATGTTAGCTCTAACAGATGTATAGCAAACGATTTCAACCATGGAGCAAAGCAAATGACAGACACCAAAGGAAAACATGGAAATTGACGCAACTTCATGTACATTTGTAGTTCCACCAACTATTGACTTTGCGGAGAATAGGGCTCACCTGTGCAAGCGCGTCGCCTTTGTAGTCATGGTCACGGAAATCAATTTCGACCAATATTTGGTGTGCCACCCCCAAAAATACCCAATTTGGCCAAAAGTTTTGGCCCATTTTGAATTTTTCGGTCCATCCACCCACCAGCCAATCTAATCTTCAACTAAACCTCATTCCAGTTGGCTCATCATCCATCTCTCTATATCTCCCATCTCTCTGATCTCAAGTGGGGCAGGCAAGGGAGGAGGGAGGTGGCACCGGCAAGGGGGGTGGCAAGGGAAGGAGGGAGGCAGCGCCGGCAAGAGAGGCAGAGGCGGTGTGGCGTCTCCATCTCTCTCTCGAATATATTTGTATTGCTTGAATTTAAATTGTATACTTGAATATTTTGACCATTTTCTGAAAATATTTTAAAAAATTTGAAATTTCCGATTTTCATCTTTCTGTGAGGCTTATGATAATTTTTTCACCGAAATTATTTTCCCTGGTCATGGTTGCCAAGAACTGCATGCCACGGGGACAAAACTAACCGTTCTGAATTAAGCACTGAAGTAGAGTAGCACACTGGCATTGCAGGCATGGATTACCGGTGTACCAGGGATTCTGGAGGCTATTGGCGGTGTAGACGTTGGTGAAGTACTCCTCGAAGGCCTTGTCGTCGACGCCGGTGAGGCCGTTCTTGTAGAAGGTGTCGCCGGTGGAGATGACGAAGCCGATGTCCATCTTCTCTCCGATCACCCCCATCTGCTAGCCATGACAAGCACTTTAATTTGGTTACCTCCTCAAAATAAAAAAATATTTCTTCGCAAAAAAAGTTCTATTTTTTATAACAAACACTTGAGATATAGCTAATCTGTCATGAATGATGATGATTCTACCCTGCAGAGCATCAGTGTCGTTTCATAAAAAAAACTACATGGGCCACACAGAAAAGATGACTAACTTGTTACTTATTGGCTAATTATATACCATAGCCCTATCTGTTAAGCACTTTCAAAAGAGTTCGACCCTGCTGCAGCCATGCCACCCGAGAATAGGATTCCATAACCATGGCAAAGAGCATGTCCAATGAGAGCGTGACATAAAAAAAACAGTTTTGCTATTGCACAGGCGATTGAAATTTTTTTATGTTTCAGTCACCTGAAATTGCACTCTCAATGAACTAAAATTGCAGCTCCCCTCCAAAAAAAAACAGCTGCAACTTTAGGTGATTCAGAGTGCAACTTCAGGTGACCTGAAATTGCACTCTCAATCAACTAAAATTGCAGCCCCCCTAAAAAAATATGTACAACTTCAGGTGATTTAAAGTGCAACTTTAGGTGACTGAAAGATAAAAAAAATTCAGTCGCCTGTGCAATAATCTATCCCAAAAAAAAAAGATAAATTTTGTCGCGGTTAGGTCGTGTGACATTTGAAGATTAGCCTGCATTTGGTATTACACATGAGCTTTGCCAGCTTTTCTAGGCCCTTATTGATAAGCTTTTTTTAAGAGCATTGGCAGCTTTTGACACATATACCATAGTTGTTAAACACATGAGCCTCGTTGTCCTTTTTTTTGTGTGAGAAGGCATTGCTAGCTTCTGTTCTAAATAGTTTCTAACCTCAAAAGCTAAACACCGTTTAGAACGTGATAAGTCTCTTAACGTAGTTTTTTTTTATTATTTCTTTATATTATTTATAAAAAATAAAATATATTCAGAAATACCAAAATTTTGGTGAAATAGACGATGACTGCCTCCTTGTCGGTGCCGCCTCTCCTTCCTTGTCGACGCCGCCTCACCTCCCTTGCTGGTGCCGCTTTCCCTCCTTTCTTGCCTACACTACCACCTCTCACTTGCCGGCGTTGCTTCCCCCCTCCCTTGCTAGCGCCATGGCTACCTCCCTTGCCGGCGCCGCCTCCCCCTCCATTGCTAGCACCATGGCTACCTCCCTTGCCGGCGCCATGTTTGCCTCACTTGCCAGAGCCAGTCCCGATTTTGGAGGATGGGGAATGAGAGAGGGGAGATGGGGAATGAGAGAAAGAGAGGATGGGGAATGGCACGATGAGGGTTGGATGGGCCTGGTGAAATTGTTTTGGCATAGTGACCGGGTGTGTTGGTGTGTGGGTCGGTTATGAGCCAAAAAGTCAAAATAAGCTGAAATTTTTTGACTGAATTGGCACTTTTTCAAGTAGAATGAGAAAACCGAATTTCGGCGTATTTCGACAAAAAATGTTTTCCTTGGTCTAGTTAATTGCCTTGTAAAACCAACCAGCACCACCATTAGTACCTTGCTTCTTGGCAAATTAGTACCAAGTCTAAAGAATTGGTCTACTAAGGGCTCTTTTTTTTCGGCTGTGGCTTATGGCTTTTGAATTCTAACTATTTGCGAGAGAAAGTACGGAGAGAGATAGTTATATGCGATTTTGGTCAGTATAGCTAAAGTCGGTACAATGTTTATTACAATCGACTTGTAAAACCTGCCTCGAAAAAACTCCATTTAAAAGCTAATTACTGTAGTATAAATCATAAATTAACCAGAAGCCGAAAAAAACGAGACCTAAGACTCGGTAGTCACTACTATTCATCTGCAGACATCAGAGTTGCATAAACACACTACTACAGAAAGCCTAATAATAGACGCCTCATCACAGACGGTTTTGTGAAACCGTCTCTGATGAGCACTATTACAGACGGTTGTAATTTGGAGCCCGTCTGTGGTTTTTGTGGCGGGAAAATGGATTATCACAGACGGTTATTACCGATGAACCGTCTGTGATACTTTTGTATAACAGACGGTCTGTATAAAAAACCGTCTGTGATAATCCCAGATTATCACATACGGTTTTTAATTAAAAACCGTCTGTAATAAGCTTGTTATCACAGACGGTTTGTAATTAAAAACCGTCTGTGATAATTCACAGACGATTTTTAGTTAAAAACCATCTGTGATAATGGCTAAGGCATTTATTGCACTGCTCAGACCGCATCTGTCTTCATTTCGATCCAGATCTAGCCACTGCTGCGCACTTTTTCACTCGGGAGGAAGCTAGGCGATTTCAGGCCAGTTAATTTGGTGGGAAGGCTGAGATTGAGCTTTGAAAGATTCAGACTTTCCTGGTTGCTCTAGATATGGTTAGTAATGAAATTTATTTTTTCTTTAATTGCATTACAATTTAGGTCTAAGTAATCCATGAGTGGTTATTGAAGATGGTTAATTTGCAAAATTGTTGGTTATATAATAGCTGTTGTGTTTGTAATATGAATTGAGCTAGCAAATTAAGTCTCAATATAATAAATGTGGCAGTATATATGTAGTTATAATTAGTTAATCTAGATTTTAATACTAAGTTGTTATATATATACGTAATGTAGGACCGAAAGCTGGATGTATGCATGAGCCGTGTGAGTGAAGAGTACATTAATGACGTTTCTGCTTTTATAAGAGCTGCCGAGGAGGATATGTTGAATAAGGGGGTGGAATATATGTGCTGTCCATGCACTGACTGCGAGAATTTGAAGATGTTTAAGAACCGAGGGCAAATTGAATCGCACTTGATTCGGAGGGGTTTCAAAAAGGATTATACGTGTTGGACCAGTCATGGCGAAGTGAATGATCATATGCCGCCGGATGACATCGCCGGTGAAGTGAATGATATGCCCCCGGATGACATCACCGGTGAACTGAATGACATGCCGCCGGCTGATGTCGATTGTGGCTCGGATTCGGATAGGTTGCACGATGATAATCTGGATCAGATGCTTCGCGATGTAGAAGAGAACTATGATGAGAGAGAGTATGTTAAATTCCATAGCTTGATGGAGGACTCAGAGAAACCTTTGTACACGGGCTGCAAGTACACGAGGTTGTCGGCCGTGCTTGAACTGTTGAAATTGAAGGTAAGTAACGGTTGGTCCGACAAGAGTTTCACGGCGCTGCTAGGTCGTTTAGCGGACATGCTTCCGGAGGGAAATGAGTTGCCTAAAACCACGTATAAAGCCAAGAGAGTTCTTTGTCCAATGGGAATGGAAGTAGAAAGAATACATGCATGCCCGAACGACTGTATCCTCTACCGTAAAGAGTATGCAAACATGCATGTATGTCCGGTGTGCAACGCATCCCGATACAAACGTAACAATCAATCGATGATGGCGAGAGCAGAGGCGAAGAAAGGACCTCTGCTAAGGTGACATGGTATTTTCTTATAATTCCCGTTTGAAAAGGTTTTTGCAAATCCAAAGGAGGCAAAGCGCTGCGTTGGCACTCGGAGGAGCGCAAAAGGATGGAATGATAAGACACATTGCTGATTCCGCGCGATGGAGAAACATCGATAGGAGTTTTGCGAGTTCGATGCAGAACCAAGGAATATAAGGTTTGGACTAAATGCGGATGGAATGAATCCTTTGATAGCATGAGCGTGACATAGCACATGGCCCGTGACTCTCTACATCTATAACCTTCCTCCTTGGTTGTGTATGAAGCGAAAGTACATTTCTTTGTCGATACTTATCCAAGGGCCAAAACAACACAGGAATGATCTCGATGTGTTCCTAGCACCGTTGGTGGAAGATCTAAAAGTACTATGGAGCGAAGGGTGCAGGTATGGGATGCATACAAGCGAGAGAACTTCACTCTGCGCTCCTTATTGTTACGCACCATAAATGATTATCCCGCCCTTGGTAACCTATCGGGCCATAGTACAAAAGGTGCCAAAGCTTGTACTCACTGTTTAGATGGTACCGAAAGTGTGTGGTTGAGACACTCACGCAAAACCGTCTACATGCGTCACCGCGGTTCCTTCGGAGGGCTCACCCATACCGCAAGATGAAGAAACAATTTGTGGAGAGAAGGAAGACGGTTCAGCTCCAAGGCATTTAAGGGGACACGAGGTTTATGATATGGTTAAGAATTTAAATGTTGTCTTGGAAAGGGGCGTAAATTGAGGGCTCATGAGAAGAACACCGGAAGAAGAGATCAATATTTTGGGACTTACCTTATTGGGAGTACCTAGATGTTCGACCTTTGCATCGACGTCATGCACGTAGAAAAGAATGTGTGCGGCGACTTGATTGGTCTCTTCTTGAACATCCGTGATAAAACAAAGGGCGGCGTCAACGCGCGGCTTGACTTGGTGATATGGACATCGGGCACGAGTTAGCACCGACACGCACCGATAATGGACGAACGTACCTTCCCCTGCGTGTTACACTCTGTCCAAGGGTGAGAAAAGCGAAGCGTGCCATTGCTTGCATGGTGTCAACGTTCGTCTGGTTACTCGACAGCGTGAAGAAACTTGTTTCGATGCAAGATTTGAAGTTAAATGGTATGATGTCTCATGATTGTCATGTGCGATGACACAGATGCTCCCTATTGCAATTAGAAATATTTTGCCGATCAAAGTCAGAGACAATCATGAGGCTATGTTATTTCTTTAACACAATTGCTCGAAGGTCATCGATCCCGAAGGACTAGATGCTCTGCGGGGCGAGGTGGTGATGACTCTATGTCACCTTGAAATGTATTTCCCTCCTTCGTTTTTCGATATCATGGTCCATCTCATTGTTCACGTTGTGTGGGAGATAAAAATGTGCGGGCGGTATTCCTCGTAGCATGTACCCATTTGAGAGGTTCATGGGAATTCTCAAGACCTACGACGGAATCGTTCGGCGGAGGCGCATCGCCCAAGGTTATGCAAGCGAAGACGTCATTGAGTTTTGTGTCGATTATATGGCTCGATTCAACCGATAGGTGTCCTCAATCTCGTCATGAGGGGAGGTGAAGGGTCTCGGAACTATCGGAAGGAAAGCAATCACTCCGGATATGGACACGTATACGGAAGCCCATTTCACGGTGTTGCAACACATGGTGAAGTGGCCCCTTATGTGGACCGGCACAAGGATGTGCTTGGCAATGAATCCGGAGCGGCGGATGTTTGGATCATGAGGCAACACAACCGTTGGTTCAACCAATGGTTGAAGGAGCAAATCGCTAGGAGCTCGCCGAGTGAGACGCGACATGGTTGGCAAAGGGCCGACATTTACAGTTGTGACATGGCAAGGATATGACATAAATGGATACACATTCTATCTGTGATCTCGGGATGTCAAGAGCACTAACGAGCAGCGGTGTCCGCATAGATGCATTTAGTACCGATGGGTCGAGAAACTCGTACTATAGCTTCATAGAAGAGATTTGGGAGCTCGACTATGTGGTTTTCAAGATCCCCTTATTTCGTTGCCGTTGGGTGCATCTCCCACAGGTGAAGGTTGACAAGTACGGTGTCACGACCGTGGACCTCCAACGTGTCGGGTACAAAGACGAACCATTCGTACTCGACAATCAAGTTGTTCAAGTTTTCTATGTAACCGACCCGGCAAATAAGAAACGCCATGTAGTTCTTCATGGAAAAAGGAGAATTGTCAGAGTGGAGAATGTAGTGGACGAGGAGGAATACAGCTGGTTGGTGTTGTATATGAATGCAGCTGTTTAGTGGTTGATATGAATGCAGCTATGTAGTTATTGGTGTTGTCTTAATTGCAACAGCCGGCAAAGGCTTATCACAGACGGTTCTAAACTTAGAACCGTCGTGATATCATATCCTGACGGTTCTAAGTTTAGAACCGTGCGTGATATGTTATCGCGAGATGGTTCTAAGTTTAGAACCGTGCGTGATAATCTCCCTACATATACCCTCTCGCTAGGGTTTTCCGTGTGCGCTGCAGTTATTCGATTAGATCTAAATCCCGAGCCCGTCGTCGCCGCCGCCTCCCCGAGCCCTCGCCGGCCGCCTCCCCGGACGAAGACGTCGCCGCAGCCTCCTCCTCCTCCGTCGCCGCCTCCCCGAGCCCGTCGCCTCCTCCTCCTCCGTCGCCGCCTCCCCGAGCCCGTCGCCTCCTCCTCCTCCGTTGCCGCCGCCTCCTCCTGCGTCGCCGCCTCCTCCTCCTCCGTCGCCGCCGCCTCCTCCTCCTCCGTCCCTAAGGTCACCAAAACCCTAAGGTCATCAAATCCCTCCCCAAGCTTCATGCTTACTGTTAGTGTTTAGGGTTGATGCTTGATGCTTCATACTGTTATGGTTAGTTGCTTAGTACATATTTAGGGTTGATGCTTCATGCTTACTATTAGTGTTTAGGGTTGATGCTTGATGCTTCATACTATTATGGTTAGTTGCTTAGTACATATTTAGGGTTGATGCTTCATGCTTACTGTTAGTGTTTAGGGTTGATGCTTGGTACATATTTAGGGTTGATGCTTCATGCTTACTGTTAGTGTTTAGGGTTGATGCTTGGTACATATTACATTGGTACATTGTTTACTGCAGTAGCTTAGTTTAATTTGCTATTTGGTACATACTAAATTGGTACATTGTTTCTGCTATGATTGCTTAGTTTACATTGGTACATATTACATTGCTTGTTGTGTTAGTATATAGTATATAGTATATAGTATAGGCACATAACCCCTCTCTGTCCACATCACCCCCTCCCTTCTCCCCCTTCCCTCTACTCCTCTCCTCTCTTCCTAACATTGAGCATCATGTTTCACTTTTCTTGCTTCCTCATCTTATCATGTGCAACCCTACAATTTGAGAGCACAAATTAACCAATCAAGGAAGAGTATATGATCAAAGGGCATGAAGCAAGTGAAGCAAGTGACATACTATAGTGTTCCCGTTCAATGAACCGGATACACTAGTTTGTGTCATTTGCTTCATAGACCTTTGTTTAGGGACTTTGCTATTTGGTTTATAGTATTAGCAACTAAAGTAGGTGCTAGGATAGGCACATCACCCCCTCTCTATGTGATAACTTTCTCATCTTATCCTAATAGACCCACAAAATGAGCAACATGTCACCCGCGCATTCTTCATAGAACTTTGTTTAGAGACCTTGTAGTAATAGTATTACAAAATTCAAGGCAATTTTAGTACAAAACTACAAAAAAAAGAAATTCTCAGATTCTTCGGTGAGCAGCCGACATAGCCGACTTCTTCGGTGAGCGACTATCCATCTGCTTCTTCCCACTCCTTCTCTTCATCTCTGGTCTCTGGATCACGTACGCCAGTAGCGATGATTCAGTTAGATGTCGTGCTCTTGCAGGAAGAGCTGAGTTTTCAATCTACCCTGGGATCATTCCAGGGAACAAGGGAGAATGATATGCTCTCCGTGACCCTGGGAATCAAGGCATCTCTTAGAGAGGAATCTGGATTATTGGTGATGTAATCGAGAGATGAGGTGCGAAGCAGACAGAAAGTCAGGCAGGCCGCCGCGCTCTCTGTGCTAGCCAGCCCGCCCAACCGTCCGAGTAGCTGCGCGTCGAATCCGACGCAATCCCGTGCCAAATTTCCGTGGGCGACATCACGGTAATAATTATTACCTCTCGAATGCTTGCTCCATTGGTAGGCCTATTCGAGTAGCTAATTTTGTATCGTTATGTAGGAGCCTACGAAGTGGAGGCTCCAAGTGAGATATGGCTCCATTCCCTTGTCTGTTGCTTGGGCGGGCATATTAAATGCAGTATCGGGGCCATGGTGCGGTCAAGCTTTAGCGCCGGACGCAAAAGTTAATGTGGATGGTGTGTATGTCAATTTTGAGGTGATCCCGCCATCAAGCCCCAACGACAAGATCGTGACTCTAGGGCGAGCCATTGGAACATTCGTTCGGTGGCCCAAAAGTGACATCTCCTGGAGGCTTCTTCACGGTGGCGGGACGAGCAACTTGCGCGGTGCCATCTCCATTACAAGACCGATCGGTTCCACCACGGATACTACACGGTGCTATCTCCACGGGCCCTATTCTCGCCAAAGCAACTTGCACCATTGCTACCTTCAAAGTCGACTTTCGTGAAGTCGACCTATAGCCGAGCGACAAGCGGCAAGGGCAAAGCAAAGAAGACCAATGATGATATTCCGTACCACCCTTTGGCCCGCAAATTCGTGCTTGGCGAGCGTTGCTCGAGCAAAAGACCTCCAAAACCTACCACATAGTTGCATGCAATTGCACACGTGGTATATGCGCGTGATCCAATAAGCTAGAGGAGAACGGACTTCAAGTATCATTTGTCAAATTCAACGAGGAAGATTTACACCACAATCTTCAAGAGTGTATGTTCGTGGTTGCCTTTGAGGATTTATTCGATCTGTTCACGCTCAACGCTCTTGGCGTCTCAATCATTCGATCTTTGGGACGCTGTAAGTGTGTACAATCACGATCTCAGTTAATGTCATACCGATAAATGCCATATCTAATTTTTGCTTTCGTGTGTATATATATAGACACATGCTGATTAAAGCTAGATTATTCAACTCATCAGCTGGTTTCTTGGACCCACAATTGGTCGCCAAGGATACCATCGACCATGAGACACCCCTCGTCGAGAGGTACATTGCATCGGGGATCTTTGGATTGCGCAATAAGGACTATGTACTTATGTCCTTCAATCAAAACTTTCATTGGATTTTAATAGTAATTGTACCAAAATGGAACAAGGTATATTACCTTGATTCCTAAATAAGAATAAAATGGACTTCACGATTTGTCGACCAAGTAATCGATAGGTAAGCACATATTCCCCATACATATCTACATTGTACTCTTTCTTTCCTTCCGAATGATTAAGGTTAACCTTTTGAATTACGTAGGGCGTTCGCGATGTACATTGAAAGAGAGGTGACTCGAGCGGGGCCAAAGGCCTGTGACACATGTTCGAGATTTTAAGGTATTCGCTATTTCACATTAATTAATCCTATGCAACGATTGATACTAATGCCTCTTGAACTAACACATTCCATTTTTGCGGTGCCACCAAAGAAGGGCAACACATGTGGATACTACGTTTGCCAACATATGGAACTACTCCTCGATTCCTCGAGGCTCACCAATCGCAAGGTTTGTCGGTCTTCCCATAATTACTTCATACTTATCACGTTACATATATATGCACATTGATATTCCTATCGGCGGTGTGTCCATCCGTCAAGCGCATTGAAACGATCGATTTTGGAGGATTCAAGGAGAGTTGGCGTTTTTTGGCGACTCAAGTCATAAAGCCGGAGGACGGTTCCACTGCGCACCATGATTTCTTATTAGTCTTATCACTAAGTGTAAATGCGGTGTAGATCTTTTTGTAATCGTGCATTTGTTAATGGATATTTCATTTCAATTCAATTAATCGATTTGCGAAATGGATGCATGCTTTATGTGCAGTAAAATGAAGTGCCATGTCAATTGGATGTTTTATATGCGTGAAATGTATCGAAAGCAAATGAGATGTGTGAATTGTATGTTTTTTGTCCGTGATTATCTGCTTGTTTGAGAGGGCATGGCTAGCATTCACGAGGCTAGCCAATAAGAGAAATATATGTATGGGTGAAGGGAATATCACGAGCGGTTTTACTCAAAAACCGTGCGTGATAGCTGATAATCACGAGCGGTTTTACTCAAAACCGCTCGTGATAATCGATATCACGAGCGATTTTTAACTAAAAACCGTCTTTGATTATCAGCTATCACAGACGGTTTTTACTCAAAAATCGTCTGTGATAGCCCATAATCACAGACGGTTCGAAAACCGTCTGTGATGACCTTCGATTATCACTGATCCATAAATACAGACGGCTCACAAAACCGTTTGTGATAACGTTTTCGAACCGTCTGTGATGATATTTTCTGTAGTAGTGACAACATGCATGACGTATTACTTGCAACGACCTTTATTAACTTATGTATAATAACACTTGCACAAGATACAATTATGGCCTCTACACCGTGCACATTTTGTGACTTTTGTCACAGTATCACACGCACAAACAGCAGCAGCAACAACTGCGTCTGGATATACAGTAGTGGTAGCAGTACACTAGATCGCGGTGTTCGGCTTCATGACTTGGTGAGTACCCAGCTGTGGAGGACGGCGCCGGCGACGTCGTAGAAGGCGAGCTGCGCCTCCGTCTCCGTCATCTGCATCGACAGGAACCCCTGCCCGTCGTAGAGGAACTCCACCTTGTCGGAGGTGGCCTTGAACTTGCCAGCCCACGCCTTCGACCCGCCGCCGCTTGTCAGGAACTCGAGGGGGCTGCATCCATGCAAACAATTCTTCTTTAATTCGCTGTTGCCTTGCCGATGAACATGCATGTCTGGGTCAACAGCCATCACCTGTCTATGCTGCTGATGCGCTGCAGGCAGTGGTCGTGGCCGTTCACGTACATGTCAACCCCGTTGGCCTTGAGGACCGGGAGGAGTTGCTGCACGAGGTCGGAGGTGTTGCCGTGCTCGCAGCCGCTGCTGATGGTGTGGTGGCCGACGACGATCTTCCACGTCGCGTTGGACTGCGTCAGTGCGTTCTCCAGATCCTGGCAAAAAATACGCGAGCAATCACGCGGAATCGATCGATCGTCTGAAATGATCGAAGCCCATATGTCGAGATCGAGAGTGCTCATAGATAAGCACTTGTACGTACGTTGAGGAGATTCGAGATGTAGGTGTCGCGAGGAGCGACCTGTCTCCAGTCGAACTTGCTGTCGTTCCAGTACTTGAGCACGAACGGCGGCGTGTCGACGAGGAAGAAGTCCGCGACCCCTTTATTTTTGTTCAACAGAAAAAAGAGAGAAAAATGTCCAAGTGTAAAACTACTGTGTGCAAAGTGAAAGAAGGACGTAATGTCCGTCTTTTCTTTTACTACTCTTCGTTCATAAATATACAGCGTTTTTAAAAACGGTTTTATTACTGCACAGTTGACTGAATTTTTTATCTTCTAGTCACCTGAAGTTGCATCCTCAGTCATCTAAAATTGTAGTGTACTAATTTACCCCCTCATGAATTTGTACTCTCAGTCACCTAAAATTACAGTGTAAAAAAGTAACTGAAGATGAAGAAATAAAAACAGTTACCTATACAATAATCACTCCCTTTAAAAAAAATGTGCAATTGAACTTTTTTCGACTTTTGATTACTTGTATATAAAAACCTATTTAGATTGGTCAAATAAAAATAATATAATTAGATTAGTTATGAAAAATATTTCCATAATGTAATAGTTTTATATTTTGAATAAACATATTCATGTAAAAAGTAAAGTAGTGATTAAAGTTACATGTTAAAGACCGTATCAATGTTGAAAACATCGTACATTAATTCCTGAATAAAGGGAGTAAACATCTTTTTAGCTGGTCGATCGTTAACTTTCCGATGGGTTGGTCAGTGTATCAGTAGGGGAGTCTGGATTTCGGAGTTCTTGAGTTGAAGACCCCTACGCATGCAAAGACTGTGCAAGCTTTGCCCACCTGCGCTGACGACGAAGGACTTATTAACGGAGGTCCACCGGCTGTCGACCTCGCGAATGGCGGCGCTCTGCTGCGCAAGCGCGTCGCCCGTGTAGTCATGGTTGCCAAGGACTGCATACATGCATGCCACAGAGACAGAATTAACTTAAGTCTTCAGCAGACATTATATCTGAATATGTATGTATGTGATCAGGTAGAGTTAATTAGTTGCCATTACCGATGTACCAGGGCTTCTGGAGGCTGTCGGCGGTGTAGATGTCGGTGAAGGACGCCTGGAAGCTGGCCGTGTCGTTGTCGCCGGTGAGGCCGTCGTTGTAGAAGTTGTCGCCGGTGGAGATGACGAAATCGGCGTCCAGCTTCTCCCCGACCACTCCCATCTACGATACAGTATACACACATCGTAGCCTTCGATAAGAGCCTCGTTAAAAGAAAAAAAAAACCTTCGATGACCGGTACGTTATTTTTAGATTTTCGGAGGGACAAGCAACGGCTATGGTTTATGACTTTTGGCTGAAATTTTTGAATTTTGGTTATTTATGGTACAGATTACGGAGAGAGATATTCACTTGTGATTTTTGATGGTACAGATGTTGGGCTTTTAACGTGTACATCGTTTAACTTGTAGACCCCATCTTGAGAAGATACCCTGTTTGAAGGTTAGATAATAGATACTGTAGAAAAAGTCAAAAGTCACCAGCTTCGAAGGAAAAGAACATACCCTTATATTAATTATCCTATTAGCCAATTTAGGTCCAGCACAAGCAGTACGCATGTGACAGTTGGAATGCATATCCTGTCCTGTCTTGTTAGTAGTTGGGAAAATGTTCATCGTCTTAATTTGAGATCATAACTGCTTCAAAAAGAAGAAAAGAGACCGTACCTAGCGGACTTACGAGATAATTAATAAACGGCCCCTCTACTTTCGGCTACTTATGTAAACAAAGACCAATGCATGATCAAGCACTTTAGGGCACCAAACATGTTCATTAATCACTATAATTCACTAGTTCACTGATGCTAACTGGCCACCAAAACATGAGTCATAAAAATAAAAACGCCAATGATCCATATTTTTGCAATTAAAAGGAGTCACTGAGGTCAACCAGTTGCTAGTCCAATGGTATCACACTCACGTCGTGTGGTTAAAAGGCCATGGTTTAAGCTGTACTAGAGGCGATGGTTTAACCGTGTTAACGACTTACATAGCCTGGAGAAAAACGTTAAAATGGATTTGTTGTAGATCTTTGCAATATTTGAACATGGCGTTTTGGTCGCTGAGCCTTAAGTAACATAGTTGTATTAACAAGAGAGCTTTCAGCATGCACCGGTCGATAATCCTTGCACTTTACCGAAAAAAATACTTTGTCCGTTTCGCAATATAAGTTTCTAGCTATTTTTAGCAAGCGATATCAACGATATAAGTCTATTAAAAGAAAAAGTGTAGTTATTATATTTTTTTCACTCTATACCTTACTTTAATACAGAAAAAATAATTGAGTAAGTATAGTATGATATTTAATACAGATATAGATGTCCAATAATATAATTGTTTTATTAGATTTAGTGTTTTTTGGTCTATGTGTATGATGAATTTAGACTTATATTACAAGATGGAGAGAGTAATGCTTAGAAAAAAATGTAAAAAACCACCGTTTTAGGGTCCCAGCTCCCACACAAACCGCTAAGAAACAAGATACGTATCCTGTTCCTAAGCAAACTCCCAGCGAACTCCTTCCCAGTATAAACCATAGTTATAGCTATTAATTATATTGTTAAGGGAGGCTATGGAATTTCTATATTAATCAGAGAAAAAAGATAAGGATTATTAGATCTAAATTATAACGGCGCATATTAAGCAGATATACATTGCAATAACTATATAGTTGTATAAGTTATACAACTATGTTTTCAATTATAAGAAAGAGTAGTGTAATAATCACAACTTTATTTTTAAATATAAACATATATGAATTGTAGTATCTAATACTAGACACGTGATAAATTTCGCTGGTTATGTATTTTATTTGAGAGAAATATCTTCTGATCATAGCGATAAATATATATGAATTGTAGTATCTAACACTAGACACGTGATAAATTTTTGCTAGTTATGTATTTTATTTGAGGGAAATATCTTGTGATCATAACGAGTGGTGGATACAGAAACTTTACCCTGCAAGGTCAAATATCCCTACTCTATATTTTAGTGGGGTTATTCCTACAAATTTGTATGGATTTCATTCAAATTTCAATAGATATAAGGGTATTTTGCAACAAAAAAAAAAGTTGTGGCAAACGATCACACCATAGTTAGCCTGATCCGAAAATAAATGCTACGAGGCCTTCTCACTTGAGAGCCTGTTAAGGGTCTAAAGGTAACGAGGTCTTATGGGATTTTCTTTAGGTCCATTGTCTCTTCCCTGGCATTACAAAGTAAATATACTCAGAGTGTTATGAAAGTAAATAAGATATCAGAGTCAAGAGCTCTTAAGTTTAAGATTTGATGAATACAATATTAAAAAAAATTATGGTCCACTTTGTCCACTCCACTTCTCAGATCTACTGGAGTCTATACGTGAGGACGAATATTGAAATATATTATCCACCTTTCTTTACTACCTTAAACTTTTCAATAACTAGTTAATACACATGCCTTATGATAAAAGTGGAAGTTTTATTCCATTGTAGCCAGGTGATCCATGGTAACCCAAGCACAAGAGCATGAGTGGTGACAAGTAATTATACCTGAGCGGCAACCAGAGTCTGGTTGTACTCCCCACGCCGGCCCCAGTCGCCGACGGCGAGGACGGTCAGTGACCCGTCGTCCTTGGGCGCGTGCTCCACCCGCGGCAGCTCGGCCGCCACCGGCGCCGCGAGCATCATCGCCGCCGAAGCGACAACGGCGAGGACGGCGATCGGAGCCATGGCTGAGCAGCCTCGGGGCGTCACCATTGCCAGCGAGTCCGGTCGCTCGAGGAGATCAGGGAGAGGGATCGAGGAGAGAACAGGAGGAAGGTGGTGGTGACTCCAGACGAGGTGTGTGCGCACGTACTTATAGCAGAGCGGCAGGGAAGGAAAGGATAGAGAGGCTCGGCTCGTTGGCGCCACTCCAATAATTCGAGGAGACCGCTCGGCGTAGTACGTGGCGCGACCGATCAGTGAGGGCTGCAGGTGGGCCCGGGGCGTCGGTTAGATGGCTGGGCTGAGATAGCTTGGTGAGCGATCGCGAACTGCGTCAGTAGTTTATGTTACTTTAGGCCGCTGCTTTTGGACTTTACTGTGGTTTATTAATTCCATGAATAGTGATTGTTAAAAAGAATTAAAAATTAAAGGCTGTTGAAAAATGAAAAAAGAACTAGGCCTTGCAGCATTGAACGGTGTCTCGTATAAATTACTCCTACCGTCTAAATTTATAAGACGTATTTTCTCTTGCCACATAGAAAGAAAAGAGTAAGTGCTAGTGATACACATGTACCAACGCGATGAATTGCTAGCCCATGAAATTGTATATACACACGCCTTCCCTTATGAATCCCACTTGTGTATATGCATGCTTGCGGAACGGCCTAGTTAGTTAATTTCGTAAAGACATGCAATATATGGTACTACATGTTTATGGATGTACGTGTACGCCTGTGCTTCGGAGTCGAATTATGCTCTGCCTTAGTGAGGTAAACTGGGTTAGGGTTTTGTTTAAGTTACCTGTTTAGCCAAGCCGGGCTTGGACCGATTTTCTTGGGCTCTAGCTAGGGTGGACTAGGCTTAATGCCCATGAGGGCATGTACAATGGTACATGTCAGTTGTCTGTAAACACATGTCATATATGATTTTGGGTGATGTGGAGGAGAGAGAAGAAGGAGATAGAAAGATGATGTCTACTATTTAATAGATGGTCTTATAGACGGAGATAGAAAGGACTGACTCTGAATCATGATAGTCCTTTTTGCAACTTTAAGCACACACTGGTTGTAGAGCATTTGGCTGACGGAGTATGCTTATAGATCAAACCATTTAGAATAAAACTTTAAAACTTATTTGGTGAACTGTTCTTACTTGAAGATGTTAACGCACCATTTGTAGACGCCAATGCTTTCGCTACTGCACTGACTAATAATAATTAATAAACAAGCCTCATTTGAAGCAACACAAAAAAACACAATATGCAAAGGACTGACTCTGAATCATGATAGTCCTTTTTGCAACTTTTAAGCATGCATTGGCTGTAGAGCATCTAGCTGATGGAGTATGCTTATAGATCAAACTATTTAGAATAATACTTTGAAACTTATCTAGTGAACTGTTCTTACTTGAAGGCGTTAATGCGCCATCTACATGCTAATGCTTTTGCCTTGATCTTGTCACATCGCAAATATTCGATGTCAGGAACAATACCAACCTGCATGTGTGTGAAATATTTTTCTTCAATGGGAGTTGAATCAAACAAAACCAAAGGAAGAAAAGGGAGAAACCACTAAAGTGATAGCATGAATGCACAAATGCATTGAAAGAGAGAAAGAATATTTATATCTCAGAATAATTGAATTCCTAAGGGATAAGTAATTTGAATGATGGATACGAAAAGTCCATAAAGAAAACTTAGAAATGCATGACGCTTCCTCATTTAATATAAAGACATTGTAGTTAGTAGGCACCTGCTTCTTAGGATGCTCTCCATTTACTTCAAATACCCGTTTCACCCTTCTCCTCTTCAAGGAAGCGTTCATTTCAAACTTGGATATGTCAAAAGAAATATTGGGGCAAACACTGGTGTAAGTAGTTCCACGAATTGAGATTATTTTTAAAGGTGCAAAATAGATTATGCAAATAAAAGAAATTGTGGCTAGGATTTTAACAAAAGTAGCAATCAAAGCAATTTAAGCAATTGCTAGCTACCATTATTTTCTCCTCATTGCAAAAACAGAAAATCTCAAGCAATATGGACCATCATATGGGAACCAATGAACACTATCATGCAGGGTGCAATATGCTTAACAACACATGAAGCATGATTCAATCGGCATATTTGGCCACTGTTTCATTCAGTAACATTTACTACTAACCAATTGACAATAACATGCAGAATCTGTAGGCAAGCTTCCCACCAGATGGTTGCTGCCAAGATGTACCAAGATGCTTAATGACAAACCCAGATAATCTATTCAATAAATAAATACACACATGCTTCAGACAACAAATCAATAAGGCCACTGACCCTACAACTAATACACATTGCATCCACCCTTTACCGAGCTGAGACACTAATTATGCCTTTGAGCAAGTGTTTATATTTTCCTATCTGACTTGGATGTTGGGCCGCACCATATGGCCAGGCCTTTTCCATGCTACGGCTTGGCAACTCCAAATGAAAGAGAATTGTCAAACCATTGAAACATAGGGTACACCTTGTGCCTTGTTTGCTCTTCAAAGGAAAATAGTAGTAAATAAAAAACAAGTGAAAGAGTTAGGAACAAATCACAAGAGGATTATGTAATGTTAAATTGATATAAATCATAGAATAACATGATTAATGCGTCTCGTTGCTGGTTCATACTATTTATTTCTAAATTTTAAAATGCAAACAAAATTTACGCACATAGCATCAACTAACCTTGAAGGAGAAACTCAGTTTTGTTTCCCCAGGACATTTTCCATGAGCTTGAAGCAATCCACCAAAAAAATGGGAAAAACCACTTGCCATTATCCCCTGACCAACAACATATGTTAATTGCCCATTTGGGAATTGCACATCCATGAAGGATTGAAAAACAACCAAGGTTAAATCATAACACGATAGCAAGTGTTATGACTTATGAGCATTAGTAGGATGATACCGTGTTGTAAATTTGCTAGCTATACAATGCCCAATCAATGCACTTCCACAAAAAGTCATTAAAAAAATATTGTATTCCTTTTAGGCTTACATGCTCCCAACACATTAGAAAAATAAGATGATTGCACTAATCATGAGTAAGTTCCATTTTCTTTAGCTTCTCTATAAAGCTCCACATCCAAAGTCAGTTATAAAGTAGATTACATTAAAAAACCAATAATAACCATCATGAAAACATGTATCCTTTGATCACATCGTGGCAAAATACAAGGGGTAAAGCATGCTAAACATCTGTATAGTTAGTCCAATTATCCAACCATTGTTCTTTATACAGAATGATGATCTACACTTCACTTCTCTTACACCTGAGAAGGCATCAAATTCATGCTTTCTTGACAAAGAGAAGAATAATACTAAACTTACTTTGGAAAAAGAACATATTGAAATCATCAGCCATAGATGACTTAAAATGGTAGGTAGATTAAGCCAGAAGTTGAAGTGAATGGATACTTTTAAAGTTGGCCTAAAAATTATCAGTGAGTATGGTTGAACTTTTCAACTTGTCAATGGAATGACAAGCAACTTCTTGTGTATTCTCAAGGGGGAAAGGCATACTTGAACGTACGTTTATTTCCTTGAAACTAAAGCTATACTTTAAGGGAACATTACAACAAGCAAATTATGTGAGCACTAAACATTGTCACAGAACCACTCATAGCCTCAAACTCATAACAAGCTAAGCATTGGAACAGAGTAAAATTAGGTCTGAATTAATCCTAGGCAGCTTGATGAATCAAACAAAGTAAACAAAAGCCATCAACTGTAACCAGGAGTGAGAGAGAGAGTAGTAGCAGCTGGGCGAGGGATATCACCTGGCGCATGCAACTGTGGAGACGATGGGCAAAGGCCGAAGGGGTAGCCGGGATCTACATCCGAGTCTGCGGGCTAATGGGGTCGGTAGGCCGTGTAAACTTAGTGTCGTCGTGGGCGCAGCACCGCTGCAGAAGGCATGCGCAGGCAACCACGCGACCGACGTTGATTCCCGCAACCACTGCCTCCACCGACATCGACAACATCGACGATTGGATCTAGGTGCAGATGTGTCGAAGAATCGGTGGAGGACGTGAGGAGATGGCGTCGGCAACGAAAGAGGTGAGGAGGCGGAGGCAGCACGAGGAGTAAAAGCATTGGATCTAAGTTGTGGCTGGCCGATCCATCGCTCCCTGTTGGATGGCAACGGTGGACAGTGAGGGCGGCAATGCCAACAACGACAGAAGGTAGGGATGGCGGAGGGTCTGGGGAGGGGGTGGAGGGGTGGAGTGGGGTACGCGGAGGAGCATGGCGCTGCCAAAGTGAGGGGAGGGGCGAGCCAGCAATATACCGAGGCAAAGGAGGAGAGGGGTGAGGGTGGCAAGATTGAGAGGAGGAGGGAGGGGATGAGGGCGAGAACAGGAGGAGGCGATGGCGTGCGATGTGAGGGGGTCGGGAGAGGGATTAGGGCACAGGTCGCGCGTCCTGCGGACGAATGACTGGATTTGTCCACTTGCATGATCGTACGGGCTCAAGTATGATTTTCGGCCAATGATCAAGGTCGTTTGTGCGCATGCCTTGACGATCGAACAATTTGGAGGAACGCCAAGGGCCTTTGTGCAAAACTGGTGATGTGGATAGATTGAGAGCGGCGGAATTCTTCTGCCTTTAAAGGTTCTATGATATGCGAACGACCAGTTCATCAGAAATGAAAAAGTTGGGGGAAAATATACGCTTGACAGGGAAAAAAAGACAAGAAAAGCTTTCAACTAAGTGGCAGACCCAACGCGACTGCCAGATAAGTCAACGTTAATGACATGTCTATTCACGATAAAACAGCTATGATTCCAAACATATTTGTCTGTCTGTAATGGCGATCACATTGCTGGGACAATAATAATGGCACGAGATAGTCTTTCCCTACGCCTTTCTGCTTTCGACTCCCTTCTTTTCAACTTACATCTTATAGGGCCTGTTCTTTTTGGCTGAATCTTATGACTTTTGGTTGCAGTTTGTGTCTTTTAGACTGTTCGTGTAAAAGATTACAGAGTAACAGAAACTCACGTGCGGTTTTTACCGATATAAATGAAGTTAGTATACTATGTACTATAATTAACTAGTAGATTCTATCTTGAAAAGATAGTCTGTTTAAAAGTTAGTTATTTTAGAAAAGCCAAAAAGTAGTTTTTAGAAGCTAAAAAGAACATGTCCATAGTTTCCTTTAAACAAATAAATAAATATGATTTCTTTATTATCTTTTCTAAATAGTTTATCAGAACAATTTTTCTGAAACGATTTATCCCTATTCGATTCCTTCTACCAAGTTTCGTATGCTAAAATTAGAGTAAAGTCCATTACCGGTCCTTAAACTTTTTATGCTGTGTCATCCCGGTCCATAGACTTTTAAAGTATGTCATCCCGGTCCTTAAACTTCAAAGTGTGGCAATATCCTATGTAGTTGTAGCAGTGAACTTTTTATGCTGTGTCATCCCGGTCCATAGACTTTCAAAAGAAATTGCCACACTTTGAAAGTTTAAGAACCGGGATGACATACTTTAAAAGTCTATGAACCAGGATGACACAACATAAGAAATTTAAGGACCCGGTACTCCTAAAATTATAACAGCCGAGAACCCAACCGAAGTGACCTGGGCACCCTGCCACCCTGAATCTCAATCACCCGATCCACCACCGGACGGCCCAACGTCGCCGAGCATCTTCAACCGTTTCCACCGCATCACCCCGCAAGTTTCCTCCAACCCCAGCCACCCCGCCCGTAGTCGGCCACCACCCCCACCGGCGGCTGCTTCAGCTGTCGCCTTGTCGGTGGTCGCCATTCCCGTTCAAATCTGCCATAGCTGCCACAGCCACCACCCATCCCCATTACACCGCCTCGCCTCGAGGAAATCGCGACGTAGCCAACTCCCCCCAAACCCTAGGCTTCCCTCGGCTCCTCCGTCCGCGCCATGGCGTCGTCCCGCGTCGCGGAGATCGAGGTGGTGGCCGACTGCGGCGGCGGGAAGCAGGAGCGGGAGGAGGAGGAGCGGCGCCGGCGGCGGAACGGGGCGGAGCCGGACCCCGTGGTGGACGTCTACTCGGCCGCGGCGTACGGGGACCTGGAGCGGCTGCGCGGGTTCGTGGAGCGGGGCGGCGGCGGCGCCTTGCTCGCCGCGCCCGACGGCAACGGCTACCACGCGCTCCAGTGGGCCGCGCTCAACAACTACCCCCACGTCGCGCTCTACATCATCGAGGTTCGTTCTGCTCCTTCGCTGGCTTCGAATTCGGTGTTGCTTTGGTCCTTTTTTTTTGCCGATGGATTTGGTCTGGGCAGCACGGGGGCGACGTCAACGCGTCCGACCATGCGCAGCAGACGGCGCTGCACTGGGCGGCGGTGCGTGGGGCCACGGCCGTGGCCGACGTGCTGTTGGAGAACGGCGCGAGGCTGGAGGCGGCCGACGTGAACGGCTACCGGGTAACGCAGCCCTTTTGTCGTCCTGAATGCATGCTGGTTGTCCTTTTTTTTGGGCCGTTTGCTTTGTTGTTGGATTTAGTGTCTGATTGATGAGGATAGCATAGAATTGATTGCTTTGTGCAGAAGGCTGTAGGATGGTTTTGGAAAATTGTTTGTCCATTGAAAATGAAAATGTAGGATCTATGTTGATTATCGTCTGGTCAGGATGTTTTGGAGCGTTCTGAAACAAATAACAACAGATATTCATGAGCTAATCTCTATTTACTATTTAGTAAGTGGTTACATTACATAACTAGGAATGAGATTAGCCGTCTAGTAGATCTTTCATATCAATTTAATTTGGATAAATACATGGTTGCTGGTTGATTTGAACTAAGCATTATTGCTTGGAGAGCTACCATGTAAATTTGGTACTGGAACAACTTTTCGCTAGTGGCAAATCATTTGTAATGAGTACAACTAGAGATTAATTCTGTTGCTTGTGCTACTGGGCAAGCCTACTTGCTTGTTGGAAAAGCTGTTTGACAAAATTAGCTAACAGCCTAACAGAGTAAAAGGAGTGGCAAAAATGCTTGGGACATGCTTTTTGGCTGGATAGCTTATCTTGTTAGCAGCTTTTCAGCTTTCCATTTAGAGTCACAATACTGAAAAGAATATAAGTCCAGTGCTGGCCGCAGCCTAAGTCTTTTTAACTTTTTGTGGCACGAGTGAAATCTTATGCTTTACAATTCTTCCTTTGAATCATTATGTTAGGCAGTCCACGTTGCAGCTCAGTATGGCCAAACAACATTCTTGCATCACATTATCTCGAAGTATGGTGCAGACTTTGATGCTTTCGACAATGGCGGGAGGGGCCCATTGCACTGGTACATGAATATGGAGAATACACTTTTACCTTTTAACTTGCACTGGTACATACAAAATGCAGTTCATTGTGAATCTATAGATCGCAAATTGTTCATGCAAGTAAAACACTCATTCATCTAATGATTTCTTTGCACTTTAGAAGAAACAAGGATACATGCATATCGCATGGTGTTGTTTGATACTTAAAAGATCTGTTGGCCAACTTATATCAGGTAAATTAACAGCCATCGTGTATCCCTGATACAATAGTAACACTACCAATGAAAAATGGATTATCACATTTAGGTTTGAGCAAGCCCAAAATGATAATCATCTGTTACCAATTTACTTGTTCTGTAATATATATTGTACATCAAAATATTTGTTGGTTCTTCTTTGGTGGTTTCTCACTCTCTCTTAATAAATGTGTGCCTATTGTTCTCCGACAAATCCTATGCATGGCCATGTAGTGCTTTTAAAATTAGAGTAGTACAAAGTTTGTTAAATAAAGCTTGAATTTATTCCCATGTCAGTCCTGAGTCTACTTGACTTCTGTTTCTATGACATCCACAAAATGGATACTTTGATGTACATTTTCATGCTTGGTTTATTAGGTAATGTAACCTTATATCTTCTATAACATATTCAGGGCTGCCTACAAGGGAAATGCAGATACAATTAGGTTACTGCTGTTTATGGATGCCAATCACGTAAGGCAAGACAAAAACGGTACCGACACCCCCCCCCCTCCTCCTCCTCTGTGTATGCGCTGTTCTTGAACACCTATCCTGTGATAAGAACAATTTCTGGTACTTCAACCCCGAGCAAAATGTATTGGCTAGGGTTCCTTGCTCATCAACCAATGTTAATGTATGTATACATATATTGTTTATTTTTGTGAGAATTTCTTTCAACTTCATGAAATCACCAAATTCATGGAGAATCAATTTGGCCCTGAAAACTATGGATGATAGGAAATGTGGCACCTAACTTTTTCTCATCTTTTCACTTAGGTTGTTATAGAATATAGATGGTGATCAAAGAGCAGGAATATCAATGGACTGATAAAGACATTCATGCTGAGAACAACACAAAAAAAATGTAGTGCACCTGTTTTTTGATCACTTCATTCGGGTAGATGATTTGCTGTAAGTGTTTCAAAATTCTGTTTACCACACATGATAGTTGAAAAATTAATCTATTATTAGGTGTTAGTTCTAAACATTTATGCATGGTGTGCTTTGTTTCACTGTTCATGTTCCTTCTTGTTTAGAGCATGTCAAAGTTGAATGTGTTCTTGTAATATCCAAATTATATATATCAGGAGTTACTAATAATTTGTTTGAGGTAGCTCTCACAATCGACATATTTATTAAGCTCTTTTTGTGATGTCATGCAGGTTGTACTCCTTTACACTGGGCTGCTATAAGTGGAAATTTGGAAGGTTGCACTGTTCTTGTACATGCTGGTACCAAGGAGGAACTCACATTAAAGGATAGTGGTGGGTTTACTCCTGTGCAACTTGCAGCAGACAAAGGTCATCGGCACATTTCCTATATCCTTGTATGTTTTCCCCTGGTATTCTTATTTAACTCTTTAAGAGCTAGCCCTTCTTTGTTTGCCTTAGAAATTTCACAGCTCATACACTACTGCAGCTATCTAGGTGTGGGATGTGGTAAGTGGTTGCAATCAAACATAGATATTAGCGTAGATTAGAATTGATTTGATGCGCTCACAGTTATTCTTATTTCCTATTTTTCGAACTTCTTTTCCTCTTCTTTTGGAGCTGGTTCTCCCAAGTACTTATTCAGTAGTGTGTGCATTAGGTACTGATTTCAACTCCACTAACGGAAGTTTCATTCTCTGCTTTTAGTCTAATGCTACAAAAGTAAGCTTTGAAGACAAGTACTGCTCAGGGAGGTCAGGGAAGATTGGATATGCCCCTATCCTGTTTTGTTTTGTTGTTGTCCTCATCGTCCTTTTCCTGAACTCGATTATTCTTGGTGAGTATTGCTTGTGAGCTTTTATTATGTATGTTCAAACTTGAGACTTGTAAAGCCTTTGTTCATCATCTGACCTGATCTGAAAACCTCGCCAGCTCCTAATTTTTCTAGAATCACTGCTGCTGTTGGTCTTTGGTCGTGGGCTGGTATTTCTCTTGCTCTTGCATCACAAGTGATGTTCTACAGAGTTAGCAGGTAGATTATGCTACATGAATGTTTACTTAACTGGCCCATTTTCCTGGACCTTTTGCAATATTTTGACATGCGCTTTGTTTTTGGTCTTTTGTGCCATACAGTACAGTAATGATGGCTTGGTGATTAGTGTATTTATGTAAAATCATAAAAAGATGACTTACTGTTGAAAATTGGAATTCTGTGATTACATGATGAAGAGGATGATAAATTTCTTTAACAGTTATTTCATCTATGCTTGCTAGTGCAGAACTAACCCTTTTTTATTTTAGTCTCAATAGCTGATTTTGTAGATATTCAATGTATTTTCTTCTAAGCATATCTGCATATTATCTGTGTCTGTTCCCTTCTCAAGGTTAAAGTTTTGCTCTTTTGGTCGCTGGACAGAAAAAATCCAGGTTACATCAAAGCACATACCAAGCGACTTGATCCAAAGGTAAAATGTTCTATCTGTGTTGTTCAAACCCTATTTTTCTACATGGTAAAATGCACTTCAAGGAAATGCCTCGTACCAATATTTATAGAATCTTGTAATTAGTATTTCGTGATTCTATTTAAGTGAAGAGTTAAAACTTGTTACTTCAGTTGGTAGTTGGTACTATTAGACCATGCTACACTTGCATTGTTGCAGTTCAAGAGTCTAGATGCCAGTTCAAGTAGGTTATTTTCGGTTGAATTTACGTGTGTCGATGTGAGCATCTGTAGTGAACATTTTGGACTCACAATAACATCATATTCTTAGGGATTTTCTGTTGATATCATAAAGATGATCATTAGTGCTTTATTTACAGGAACCACTCATGGGGATTGATTTTAACAGTTTCTCTGCTTGGACAGGCAATTGGTCTCAACTATGCCCTACTTGTAAGGTATTATAAGAAATTCTTTCATTGTTTTTGCTTGTTTACTTTCTTACTCTTTTTTCTTTTATACCATGCTTGTATTTTCAGAAATGGCCTTTTTGTTTTGGAAGTATAACATGTAGCGATATCTACATATGGTTCTTCATTTTTTTTTGTTCCTTTCCATGTCATAAATGCCCACTATATCTTATTGTTAATGGACTGAATCTGTGGTAACTGTACCTACCAGATAATTCGCCCTGTGCGCTCCAAACATTGTCCAACTTGTAAGCACTGTGTTGAGCAGTTTGATCATCACTGCCCCTGGATATCAAACTGTGTTGGAAAGGTAAGATGTGGATATGTCGATTTTGAACTTCTAGTTAAAGTTTTACATTTAATTTCCATCTTTTATTAGAAGAAAACTCCATATCGTGATACTCTAGCTGTAGTAGCAAATGCTTCATATAAGACAGAACCATAATCTACCATACTCTTAGCAAAAGGGGTATAAATCCTTGTTGTGCTGTTCCAGTGACCGTTGTTGTAGGAAATACTTCATATAAGTTATATAGCCATACCCTACCTTACTCCTAGCAAAAGGGTGTATTAATCCCTGACGTGCTGCTCCAGTTGTAGTAGGAAGTGTTGTCTGAATGTCCCATTGACTAAATAGGGGACACCGAATTTGCTCTGTGGAAGAACATGGTGCTTATTTGTATTTCTAGATTCTGGAAATGATTAAGTGAACAGAATATTCTGTTATAGATATCAGAAGATATGTATGTTCTGTTTAGTGCTTACTTCGATGAAGCTGGTGATTATGGAGTTCATTTTGAAATTTTACTACAATAGATATTTAAACTGCCTCATTTTGATCTCCAACTTGATGGATATACATGTCTTATGATCAATTGTATTCTGCATGCAGATCTGATGTATTTCATATAACTAACGTATGTTTTGCTTGTAGAGAAACAAGTGGGACTTTTTCGTGTTTCTTTGTATGGGGACAACTACATCCTTTCTGGGTGCTGCCATTGGATTCCACAGTAAGGAGATCTAGTAAATTCACTTCTTTTTTCATTGCTTCAAGTGTGTACTAACAAGTCAAGGACATCTAATGACAGGACTTTGGACAGAGCCCATTATACTCGCATCTTCTGAGACGTGGACTCACTTCATGGTGACAAAACATCCAGGTGCCGTATTGTTCATGTTTATGGATGTCTTTTTATTTACTGGAGCTCTTATTCTGACGGGAGCACAAGCAACTCAGGTAAATTATCTCGTGGGAGCGATGTTTAGGCTTTACTGCAGTATGATTTGATGCGTTGTCTTGTTCCATACATTATGTTTACATGTTTTTGTCAGGGGTGTGGGCCTTGGGCCCAAGGCTCAGTCGGGTTATTATTAGGAATTAGATATTGGTTTCTATTTTAATTAGAGATTGGTTTCCATTTGAGTTAGAGATAAGTTGCCTTGTATTAGAGATAGAGTTAGAGATATGATATGAGTTGGAGATATGATTGGGATTAGATTCCATCTGTTAGGGGGAGCCGTCTATATAAGAGGGCTACCGCATGCCATTGTAATGAAGCAGAGAAATATCAAGTCTTCTTCGTCTAAATCTCTAGTCTCTCCCTCTCTCGTTTTACGCCGACGCCATCCGGCCATCTTCTTGGTGGTGTTTACTCCGGTTCATGACAACTTAATATCAGAGCAGTCGATCCCTTCCCACGACTTCTGCTACCATGGTTCCTGTTGCCGAGTCGTTGGCCGCAATAAGAGCTACCGCTAATGAGATAGCTGACGGTTGGAGCGACGCGATCGCGCTCTGCAAGGAGATCCGCGAGCAGTTGAAGGAAATCAAGGAATCGAATGAGAATGCGATGAAGAAGCTACAAGAGATCATGAAGGCGCGTCATCATTCAACACCAGATCCCCAAATCACCATATCACCAGATCTACAACGACAAGATTCATCTATTCATCTACTGCCAGCTCCCAGCGCCACAGCATCTCCGCCCAGCGTCTCCACAGCCGACGTGGTCGCCGCAACGTCCTCTCCGGCGCCTCCGTTCAGCACCTCACCCGCCGTCGCTCGGCGTCTGCTGCCGCCGCCGTCCTCCATGGCGCGCGCCGCCGCCGAAACCCCGCACAGTGTGGCGGCCGTCCATCGGGGCCGTCATCGGCGGCCGCCGTCGACGCCTCGATCTCGAAGTCGCTCTGCTGCTCGCGCATTGCCGCCGCGGACCGTCGGCGCCGGCCGTCCATTGCTCCGTCGGCGGCGCTCGCGGCCACCCGATCGTGCGGCCGCCGCCATCGCCGGGCCACCTCGCCAGATCCGTCGTCGTCCGGTCGTGGTCGCCTGCCGTGGCGAATCCGTCGCCATCTCGGCCGCCGTCGGTGATCCGCCGCCATCTCGGCCGCCGTCGGCCGATCGCCGCCATCTCGCCACCGTCGGCCGATCCGCCGCCGCGCATTGTTGTCGAGTCGTCGCTCGATCGCGATTCGCCTCCGCCGCTGGTCGCGTCCGCCGCTCGAATCCGCCTCCACCGTGTCACGCCGCCGCCGCGGTTCGCCTCCGCCGCGCCACACTGAGCGCCGTCGCCCGCCGCCGCCGCTCGTTGTCACCGCCACCGCAGGTCCGCCTCCGTCGCCGCCACGAGGCCGCCCGTGCCGCGCCGCCACTGCGTCGCTACCTCCGCCGCCGAACAGATCCGCCTCGCGAGCCACCTCATTGCGGCGCCGTCGTTTCCGGCGCCGCGCCGCCGCCGCTTCGCTGCTGGGACCGCCACGCTCTCGTCTTGATCGACGCCTCGGCCGTGCGGTCATGGGGTGTCGGTCGGTTTAAAACCGACCGGTTGGGCAAAGCAAAGCCGAAAAAAAATCAAAAAAAAAGTTAAAAAAAATTTTAAAAAAAATTCAGAAAAAAATTTCAAAAACAAAATTATTTTGCAGGCATCATATATCGAAGGCGCTACACTTCATCTAGCCTTGTTTCGTTTGGATTTGGCCGGTCGTCTCCATCCGCTGCAGCTCCCCGTTCGTCTTTTACATCGGCGTCGAGGGTCTTCCATTGGCCGCCGTCTAGCAGCTCGAGGACGAGCTGCATGTCCGAGAGGGGTGTAGTGTCAGGGGTGTGGGCCTTGGGCCCAAGGCCCAGTCGGGTTATTATTAGGAATTAGATATTGGTTTCTATTTTAATTAGAGATTGGTTTCCATTTGAGTTAGAGATAAGTTGCCTTGTATTAGAGATAGAGTTAGAGATATGATATGAGTTGGAGATATGATTGGGATTAGATTACATCTGTTAGGGGGAGCCATCTATATAAGAGGGCTACCGCATGCCATTGTAATGAAGCAGAGAAATATCAAGTCTTCTTCGTCTAAATCTCTAGTCTCTCTCCCTCTCGTTCTACGCCGACGCCATCCGGCCATCTTCTTGGTGGTGTTTACTCCGGTTCATGACAGTTTTGGACAAATATTCCTTAGTTATGAAAGATAAATTCTATTTGTCTGTATGCTTTATTATCTCATTATGGTCTGTCATTTTCTACAATGGGAATAGCAAAGGAGCACAACTGCACAGCACGTATTTTATGCCTGGAGGCTGGAACAATTCGAAACCTTGCTATTTAGTTTATCACACAACCTACACAAGCGAATCTCTATGTTTCTACTATTTCACTTGTAGCTGCGTATCACTCAACAACTCCATTTGTCCCCAATATGCTAGAAAGACCAAAATGGAAGCTAAGCTACACTGCACATTTGCTCTTACGGGAATACCACAAGGCTTTTCATAAAATATACTTCACCCATCTACATGTCATGAGCGATTGCAGATAGCATGGAATCTCACAACCAACGAGATAGCAAATCGATCGCGCTATGCGTATCTTCGTGGGCCTGACGGACGCTTCAGAAATCCTTATAACCGAGGCTGCCAGAGGAACTGCGCCGATTTTATTGTCAATGGATACAGCAACGATGAGGAGGCTGCATGGCCAACCCTTCAACAAGCAGTACAGCGAAGCTAGGGTTTTCCATATTCCCGAAGCAAATACAAGTTATACGGTCACAGTGCATACGCAAAGGTGCCATCAGAACGAACTATGCTTGCAGCCTAGCGCTTGAGAGATTGAGATTGTTCAGGCTTGGATGGACAATAGATGTGAGGAGCGAGCTGCTCGTCTAAAGTTGCGTGGTTGCTGAGTCATGCAGCTGCTTACAGGCTTGTAGACAAGGTTATTTTGGACATGAAATTGTTTAATTTTGTAGATGACAAGGTTATTTTGGACACGGAATTGTTTAATTTTGTAGATTTTTCGTGTATGTGTTGTATTTTTTTTTCCCATGTTGGTGGCTATAATTTACCAGCACATTCCATTTGTTGTTGTAACTGAATGTAATAAACTTAGATAGTAGATGTCATAGAAATATATTGATTAAGTGATCTTATGTTGTATCAAATTTCACGTAATACCACACTACGTGCTTAATACTGTGTTCTTCACGTAAAATCACGTTACATGCCACCCAAGGAAAAAAAACGCTGCATTTTCATGACATAATAACCTTCACATAATGGTCTTGTCCTTGGGTTCTGACTGATTGTTTTTATCTTTTTTAAGACGATTATGAGTATTTTTACGGCCCTTGAAAACTTTTTACGACCGTCCATATTTGAAGATCCAATGGATGATGGTTGTATGGTACTTGGTTGTATGTTACTTTTTACGACCTGTCTTCGCAACGGTGTTGTTGCTGCCGTCGCCGACGGCGGCCGACTACCGATTGTAATACGTAACTACTAAAAATTATATTGTGAAATAGAAAAGAAAAGGCAACATGATCTTTAGCTTTTTCGAAGGATCTAAGAACCGATTTTTTTTTTTTTGTCCTTGCTTAGTTGATTATCACCTCAATCCATACTCGATAAAGCCATTTAGCCAATAAGATTGGAGAGATTCACCATTCATCAACAATGGCATAAGCCGCAAAAATTTAGTCGTTGATCTCAGCAGAAATAGAGATTATGATTGTTGTTCTCTTTGTCGGAGTGGCCAAGCCAATCTAATTGGATGGGGGAGTGGAAAGAGTTGTTTAATAAACACATAGAATAAGGAGTAGTTTAATTCGACACAAGTGCTTAGTGTGAAAAATATTGCCTAATTTTACCCTTATGTAATTAAGGCTAAGATGTACATGGTACCCTTTCTTATGTTAAGAGGTATCAGTACCTTATGGTACATACTCAATGATTATAAAATCTTGTAAATTATATATATATATATATATATATATATATATATATATATATATATATATATATATATATATATATATATAATATATATATATATAATATATATATATATATGAGACTTGAAATGGGACACCATGGTGTGTGGATACCAAGCCTCTCTACCTTTGAATTGATTTTAGATACGTGCAAGTGCAATGATATATAATATATCAGACAAACCCATTGACATCCATTAATTTGAAAAAGCATCGATTTGGAAAAAAAGTCATTGATTTAGTATGCTGAATCAATTATGGATGGAAAGTCTTAATCATAGAGCCTAGGCACCATAGTGTCTCTGTTATTTATACTCTATATGTATATATCTAATTTTAAACAGGGGCGGAACCATGTTCAGCCTAATCTCCAGGCTGAGCCAGCTGATTTTGGACCATCTGGAGCTTTCGTTCTTAGACTTTCACACTCAAATCACTATTTTATATAGACTTTGGTTTTCAAATCTTTGGGTATAGCTTATATAGCCCCAAGCCTGATTTCGCTCCTCCTTTAAACTTGAAAAGTTTTTGTAGGGGTTGATATGTCGTCCAATAAAAAAAACATGGCTGATAAGCGGCGTAGTGGCACAGTACAGGTGGGCCCGTCCTTCTCTGCCCAACCACAGCCACACACGTGTCCCGCCCGCTTCCTTCCATCCTCCCTCTCTCCCAGCCGCAGGAAGCCCCCACCGAATCTCCACCCTCCATCCAGCCACTCTGCGAATCTCGAGTCGGAACCGACGGTCAGATCCTGCTCCGCCGGCCCGATCGAGTCGTCAAGTCCACTCAAACTTGCCCTCCTCCGCCTCCGCCGCGAAGCAGCGATCAGAGCAGCCAAGAGACCAATCCCACCGCCATGGCCATGGCCGTGATCCACCTCGCGCGCCCCGCCCTCCCGCCGGCGACCGCCTCGTTGCCGTCTCTGAGGCCGCGCGGACGCGTCCTGCGCCTGCGCGTGAGGTGCCGTGCTGGCGGGACCGGCGGGGATGGGGAGGGGGGGAAGGGGGAGGAAGAGGAGGCGCCGGAGTCGCTGTTCGCCAAGGAGATGAGGCGACGGGGCATGGCACCGGGGTCTGCGCCCTCGGAGGAGAAGGCGGGGGCCGCGGAGGCGGAGGAGGGTGCGCAAGGGGGTGAGGCGGGGAGGAAGCGCGGGGTCGCCGCGGCGGCGGAGTTCGAGAGGGCCGCAGCGGGGACCGACGGGCAGAGGGAGCGGTCCATGGGGCTCAACAGCGAAGGCCTCGAGGTTTGCGCCCTCTCTCTCTCTCTGGATCATGGTTACTTGTTGGCTTCCATTCTGAATTTGGCGATAAAAAAAATTGTAATACTTGCTCTTAGCTTTACTTTCCCGTTGTTAAAAAGTGGTCACCAAATTGTTGTACTGGTTGAATACTAGTAGTAATTGAAAATGGAGCAGGGATGCTTTGCTATTTGCGGAGGGGGAAACAAAGCAATTATAGATAATCTTGAGTTCTTGACTCATTGGTCATGGTTGCTTAATTTGTCCAAGGGGGGAACAACCAATCGAGGAAGCTAGTAATGGTTCTGGCTTACTGTTAGATAGAGAAGCACTAGTGTCAGAAAAAAAGAAGGGAGATGGCGAGATGCACTGGTGCATGGCCGAGTGTGAAGTTGAGAGCAGGACATACAAAACCTATTTTTTTGGTGGTAGATCCTGGAATGTTGTTATCTGCGAAATGGTTTTTGTTCTTTGTGCAGGTGAAGGGCACGACAATACGAGCCTTTTACCCTTGTATCAACATAACTCTTGTCTTTTATAGAGAAAAAAAAATGACATGTTCTCTACAGAGTTGTCATGTTCTCTACAGAGTTGTTTTTTTTCAATTTGTTGATACATGAACATGGGTCTTGGCTTATGATGTGTATCAGTGTATTTCCGTGTATCCTCTTAAGACCTAATGATAAAATTTGTTTCCAATGTGGTACTCTATAGTTCAAGTCTTGCACTCTAAATTAGACCATGTATGCCACATGTATTTCTTGATTTATGGCATGCCTCTCCTATTGCCCAATTTACTTGTTTTTGCCCTCTTTTTTTTTGAAACTGAGGTTTTGCCCTCTTTTATTTCTTTGCAATGCACATGAGTTGTGTCTCAATTAAGATTAATTGGCAATGGCTTAGTTCAAGTATTTTTATTGCATAAATATTCCTCAAACCTTTGTGTCACGTGATGTGAGACGCTTGATATATCCAAATGCAAAAGTAACCGCTGATTCACCGATATCATTGATTTATTCTGTTCTAAATAGTTGTGCTAAAATTTGTATAGTAAACATTTATGTTTCATTGTTCCATGGCCACCGGGCTACTCCTATGAATATTCATCTTTATTCCTTATCAATTCACAATGATATGATGATGAGATAATCATTAAGCTGTCTTCCCCTTATCATTAATTATTTCTTTCCAGGGTCTAGTTCCACGGGCAAAGTTGCTATTATCACTTGGGAGTACATTTTTTCTGGGATTTGGCCCTCTGATTATAGTCACAGTTTCTCTTTTTGCTGTTCTTTATGTGGTAAGTTCTCTAATCTCTTCTTTCTTGTGTACACATACAATCAGTGTGTTATTTGCTCCTAATTTACCTGTGTGTAGCAATTCACGGACCATATTATGACATGGCAGGCATATACATTGTAAAGATTTAGAAAAACAGTGTTGGTATCTGATTATATTGTTAAGCAAAACCGATTGAACACCTTAAGATTTTATCTGGACTTGTGTTCAGCATGCTACAACTGAAACACAGAAATACAGAATACACACAATATAGCTTTGCTTAATTTACCTGAGTGTGGCACTTCATGGACCATATTCTGACACTGTGCATATATTGTAGAGCTTAAAAGAAGAGTTGGCTATGATCTGGTTATATTGAAATATTGTTTAGCAGATTCGATTTGAACCCCTTATGGTTTGATATGAATTTGTGCTCAACATGCTACAGTCAGAGAATGAAGACTACACACTTTCAACATTACGCAGAAAAAATCACCCGTACCACATATGTCAATTAAACTCTTCTGCCCCAATGGACTACCTTGTTCAGAACATTTTGTGCCCTTGATTTTGAATCTATACAAGAAACAGAAGAATAACAGAAAGTATTAAAAACTACAGAATTGCAGTTCTTTTCAATTCTTCTTTTTGCTTCTTCATCTAATATATGGAGGGAGTCTTTCTGTACCTGGTAGTTGCCAATGTCTTCTATAGCATTTGAGTTGACCAAAAGTTCTTCTGAGTTTTGTACATAATGCAAGCAAGTTGACACCATGGCTGACCTGATTTTCTCATTGCAGTATTTTGGACCAAGTTTTGTACATGATGCGAATAAGATGTCAGTGTTGCCCCCACCATACATTGATCCATATGAGCTACTGGAAGACGAGAGGCTCTCCCGGCCCTCTCCAGATGTTTTCTAAATCTGAAGGACGCAGGAACATGGGCATCTCGTAAAAAACGATCATACATAGCTCGATATTTTTCTTCCTTTCACTAGACATGTAGTTGTAAATGCTAAGCTAGCTGTAGACTGTTATTATCTAACATTTTCAACATAATATTTGTGATAAATCTCATGTCAAAAGCCATTCGTCGCGAATTGTTCTGCACCCTCTGTTACTAAATCCAGACTCTCTAGCATCTCACACTGGAAGCGAGACATGTATTATTGCTTTAGGAGGACGCAGAACTGCAATATATAAATGTAGGAAGGGGAGCACATTTGGAGACCACTTGTTTGTGTTCCAAATTTGTATAAAAACCCCAAATAATGCTTAAATAATATTTTATTTTTAACAGAAAAAACATTATGCTCAAATAATGCCCCCCTTCTCTCTTCTCCTGTTCTTCTCACACACAAATTCAAACTCCAGCTGTAAGAAAAAAGAAATGCTTACGTCATCCTTCCCTACCACTTGGGCCCACCTGAAAATACAGTGCGTAGAAAAGAAAAAAATATAGGTGGCAGTTGGCACACACGGATCGCAAAGCATCTTGGAGGGTGGATGCTAAAGGTGGTGCTTAGTTGTATTGAAATTTTGTGGTTTATAACTGAATTTTTACTATAGCTAGCTGAAATTACACTGTAGTGATAGTGTCTTATTTGACATAATTAAATTTTAAAAAGGAAAAAACAGGTTAGCTTAGCACGTATAATACAAATAAATACGGAAAAAACCCACAAAAAAGTTCAAAAAAATCTGAAAAATAAAAAAAGACAAAATTTAGGAATACCAAAAATAAACCGAAGCCCAAGTCCAAATAAGCGAAGCCATATATATGTGGACATCCACCTAGGAGTAAAAAAAAAAGCTTTTCCCTGAATCCTTGCAACTTATCCAACATGGTTGCCACTGCGATGGCTTGAGGACACAAGTTGCATTGCAGCACAAGGAGAGAGGAAATGGAGCTGACATAGCAAAGGCTCTGCCAGCAGGTACTGGGTCTTTTGGAGGAACCAAGGCAGTTGTCATGTGATGTGCCTGTAACTAAACCAGGTTCCATCGATGCAACCAAATTTTGCCACATCATTCGGTGAATCACAGCTAGGGGTGAAAACGGATCGGATATTTCCCGACCGACCGACCGCCGAATCCGAGTCGGATCGAATTCGGATAGTCATATCGGATAATTATCGGATTCGGAGTCGGATTCGGATAGTTGCTTTCGGATACGGATTCGGATTCGGGAGCGGACTATCCGACGGATACGGATACTATCCGGAATTTTATCGGATAATACCCGGATATATTTTTCGGATATCCGGCCCATCAGCCAAATCATCATTTTCAGTCCATCAGCCCATTAGCAAATCCAAATAAATTCCCACAAATCCAATAAATGCAAATAACTCCAAAAAATTCCAGAAAATGCACAAAATATATTATAAATCTAGGAGAACTTAGGGAAATAACATAAACTATTTTTAGCTTTTAGAAAATAGTTAAAATAAGTTTTTTTGCTCTTGGCTTTCAAATAAAATCTAGAAAAATCCAAATAAATTTCAACAAATCCAATAAAATATGGGATATTCCATCAAGAAAAAAGAAGATAAGCTAAAAAGGTTCACCATATGAAACTCCGAGCCTATGTTATCCGCCTATATTATCTGCTTTAAGCCGAATCAGTTATATATCCGTCCGACGCATCAGTATTCAAACTCGAATATTCGAATTCGTATTCGTATCCGATCTTACCGTATTCGACTCCGAATCCGAAAAAAAATATGGGTTAGGATACGATTTAAGCAATATCCGACCGAATCCGATCCGTTTACACCCCTAATCACAGCTACGAGGAACCAAAGGCGTTGTCTGCATTCTGTTAGGCAAAATGTTAATAGTATTTATGTTGAAAGTGTTGTAGATACAGGACTCCTGAACTGCTAATTTGCTACATTGTAGCATTATAGCACTAGTGTGATATCCTCAAGGGGAAAGAAAAAGGTGCACTGTAAAATTCTCATCAACTGCTACTTCAATCATGCATGGACTTAGGGTCTGTTTGGTTCATGACCAGAAGTTGCCTAGCCACAAGTTAGGCGTGCTATAGTTTTTAAGTAGCTGTTTGGTTCACTGACGTAACTGTGACATGCCACACTTTCTTAGCACCTGGCCCCACACATCATAGACTCAGTTTCTTGCCAAACTTTGCCACAAGTGTCGCTTCAATTTTGTTAGCCACACTTTCTGTGGCAGCCACATATTGCCTAAGCTTAGGCATGACAAGCTTAGGCACCAACCAAACATGCCCTTATTGACGAGTCAGTAGGCACCGTGCTAGAAGCTCTCTGCATGTTGTCAGTGATGAAAAACACACAGATGAACAGAAGCGAGCCTTGATTTGGTTCCCATTGTTCGTCGCCTTTCCGCAAAGATGCTAGTTCCTAATGCCTTCCAATTTTAGATCATTTGGGCGACCATTAAAAAGAGGATATTGGAAAATCTTAACATGAGCATCAACAGAACCCCCGAGCCGCTCTCAGGCGACTCAGAGGGCGACTCCGTCACCCAAAGAAGAGCCCCCCTTGTCACCGCGCTTTCCCTCCTTGCCGCCGGCGCCGGGCAGATCTGTCAGTCCCCTCAGCGGATCTGGCAAGGATTGAAGTGGCATCTTGAAGTCGGCGGTCGGAGGCGGTCAGCGGAGCCCCGTAGGTTCGAGCGGGCGGCTTGGGCCAGATCTAGCCATCTCTGTGGTGGATCTGGCCAAGATCGGAGACCTGGCAGCCGGATCTGGCCGTCTCCGGGCCTAGGCTTAGCGGGGCCTTCTTCTTCCTCCTGCCCTCCTCTGCACGTCATCGTCCCGCAGCCACTTGAGCTGGCGGCTTCGACTAGATCTACCCGCTTCTTGGCAGATTTGGCCAGGATCGAAAGGGCGTAGCCCGGCGGCCGACGGCGGTTGGCTCTAATGCAGAGGGAGACGGAGGCGGTCGAATCCGGCCGTCTCTGGGCCAAATCCGTGATCGCCCCCCTCTTGCCTCTGTTCGTCGCCGACTCCTGCTCCGCTGTCGCTGCCATCGTGCAAACTCTTCTTCTTCGCGTGCGGGCGGCCACGGCACAGTGGTAGCGGCTCAGGTGGGCACAGGTTTCGACGCGTGCGATCCCCCCTCCTGCCTCTGCATGTAGCCAACTCCTACGCCACTACCGCCACACCCTGCGAGCGTGCAAATTCTTCTTCGTGCGCGGGCGGCCATGGCGCAGTGGCAGCGGCTCAGGCAGTCTGCAGGATACGGACGGGAGCAAGATGGTGGCGACCGGCGTCGGCGCTGGGCTACAGGCGGTGCAAGCATCGGTGTGTGGGCGCAGCCACCACCAACAACTGTGGCACAGAGGCATCGGCTTGGGCGGTTGATGGCGTTGGCGCGAGCGAGCAGGCCGAAGATGGCGAGTGCTTGAGTTCGATGGGGCGTTAGGGTCACAGTGGTAGGCGATGGTGTGCCAAGGTGAAAATCTCAAGTTCGGTTCTTGCCGGATTGGGCGACAGTGACGCCTTCAACGCCGTTCCCTCCTTGGAGGTATTGCCTTGGGCCACTTGACCCTACCCCTCTTCGTCTTTCCGCGTGCGCGTTGTCCTGTGTTAATCCTTCGATAGTGGTAGCCTCCTCGCCGTCGGAATGTATTAGCCACAATCATTAGTCTTGTTAGGGTTTCAAAGTCGTGGTTGTTGTACCCAGTCCTTCCTTAATTTGGCCTTTAGGCCACCGCTATACTGCTTTTCTTTTTAATGAATGAAACACAACTCTTCTGTGTTTTGAGAAAAAAATAACTTCTGGTTTGCTGTTCTAATGAACTATCCCCAAAAAAGATCGAAATTTTCTCAATATAAGGAGGCTAGGGGCGTCCCTATTTATAATACACACTGTTCAAACCAAAACCTAACTCATACAACCAAGTATCTAAGCCTCTGGCTCTATAGTACTGAATTCTCTTAAGATTCAGCTGATTAAGCATCCTGGTCATTGTACAACACCATGGAAAAGTTTGGTTGCACATAATTTGAGTAGCATTCAAGATTTTAACAACCATTATGCTAATACAAAGAGCATGGCCGTCGTAGTTATGCTAATACAAAGCACATAAACCAAAAAAATTAAAAATCAGCAACCATTTGAGTAGCATTCAAGATTTTGCCAACAAACAAGAGAAGCAGCAATCCCAAACCATATGCGTACGCAGTTGAAAGAAACAAAATGCAAAGGGCATGGCCGGCGTAGTCAGTCCGCGGCGGCGGGGGCGGCGGCCACCTCGACGACGGCTGCGGCCGCCGACTCCTCCTCCTGCGGCGCCGCGTCGGCCGCGGCGCCGGCAGCGACGAGCGTCCAGTCCGGCGGGAGCGGCGGCAGCGGCGGGTACTGCGTGGGGCGGCGCTTGATGTCCCACGGCTGCGTCTTCTTGGGCCTCGTCTTCATGTGGTGCTTGGTCGCCTTCTTCTGCGGCCGCGACGAGCACTCCACCGCCAGCGCGCACCCTCCGCCGACCGGGGAGAAGCCCACCGACGGGCGGGCGGGCCTTCGCGCCGCCGCCAACACCGCCGGCGCGGCGGCGCCGGCCAGGAGCGCAGTGACCGGGGACATGTTGGTAGAAATGCCTCCGCTTCTTGCTCGAGCGGAGAGACACGAGTGTCTGGGTTTGGGATAAGAGATTGTTTCGGATTGGGTTTTTGTGTAGTGGTGTTGCCACATGCCAAGTGAAATCCAACCGTTCATCTTGGAACGCACAACACATCCGACCTGTCTGGTTTTCCCCCAATTTGTAGATGCATGCTCTTTTTCCTTGATTTGTAAATTAAGATGTTATAGTTTTCATTTTTGAGAGGGATTGAAAGGCTGTAGTTGGTACATGGATGGTGTATCCAGAGCGTGATAAAGAGTAGAGCTGGTGAAGTATTTTACCGATCACGTCCGTCTACTGTGGTCCTGAGACGATCACATTATCACGAATAGCTTGGCGGTTAAAACTGGTTATTTTTCCTAGGTGAAATGACATGTGAACACAGGCAGAGCGCTTCACGGAGTGTATAAGCCAAACCTTTTACACTGATGCTAATTGATGGCGGGAGGGTGGACCAATCTTCGTCACATAGGATTGAAGATAATTGAATATGTTCAATATGATGAATAACAATGCTAACCACCATCTTTATTGTGGTAACATACAAGACTTGATTCACTTAACCACATGCTTCGATCCTTTTGCATTGATTTACATGAGGATTGTGTACTATCTAATGCGTATGCTCTATGTATTATTAGGTTTGAAAAAAGAAGAAACATTGGAGGGTTAGAAGAGCTTGATGTAAGAGAAAAGGACACACAGAGAGGAAATGGAGACCAACGAAAAACCAACACTCAAAAATACATGCTACCTATTGGTGCAAGGAGATAAGCAATAGGACCCATCTATAGGAGAATAACTAGTGGGGTCCACTAGCAAATATGTGATGTCATCACATATGTCAACATCAAGATGATGTCACCGCATATGTCAGCACGTATGTTAACATCAATATGAGGTCACCGCACATGACAGCATCACTACATTAAGTACTGTAGCAACCAATATACTGTAGTTAATATAGCACTGACCTAAATGTGCTATATATAGGAGGGTACCCCTCCACATAACAGAAATTTTAGAATTTGAACACTCTTGTTCTAGGGTTTGAGTGTGATTAATTCCACTCCCATTGAATTAGGAACTATCTAAGAGTTGTAGTCTCTATTATTCTTGTGATTCCCTCGGTGCTTGCAAGAATACATTTATCCCATGTGAGTGAGTAGACAAAATGATCGAAGCGTGTGGTTGAGTATGTCAATGTCATTCATCAGGTTGCACAGATCTAGTTATATCCAGTGGCGAAGAGGGGGGGGGCCTGGCACCCCAACCTTCTACTAAACCTTCTGCTAGGACGGCACTGCAGAGGCAGAGGCAGTTCTCTTGTTTGTAGAAGGCATGTAATTTATGGTTAGGCGGTCCGTCCTTCAAAAGAAAGGGCTGCCTTGGGTAAGAATTCTATGCAGACTTCGCACTAGTTGGTTCGTCAAAAGTGTATCCTGGAAAAATGTTTCAGTCAAAGTAAAATGTTAGTCACCGAAATTGTTTGATTTGATCTCAGATCTTATGCCTCGTTGATTTTCGGTTATTTAATTTCGTAACTTCGATGATTTCTTTCCCTGAACTCACTTGATTTTCGTCCTCCCTGCTGCCAATTTCTATGATAAAATCGCATGTACTTTGATGTGTGCAATTACTGCGGGCTTCTGCTCGGCAGCAATTTGAGTTTGTGCTAAGAATACGATAGCTGTCCTTGTAATATGTTCAATATGTCTGCCTAAAAAATCAGTCAAATTATCCATTGGCCTGGTGTCTAATATCTGTAGTCTACCAATTAGAGGCGACCGATGATGGCAAGGAGCAGAACCTTGGAGATGCCCATGTTCGATCAGGCTCTGTGAATTGCTTGCTACTACTTGCTAGTGTACGTACTCCGCTTTGGTTTGGCGAAATGGAACTTGGGTGGTATGGGTATATATAGTTACAGCCTTACAGGTACGTGTGTATGTAGTAGATACGGTGTTTGTACGATGATTTTCCCAACTAGCCATCTGCCGGTCCCTTCACCTCCCACCGTCCCTTCACCTCCCACCTCCCGTCCGGATCCCTCCTCCTCGCCGTCGCCGGAGCGCGCCACCGGTCCCCGGTGGGCGCAAAGAGGGCGACGGCGGGGCCTTCCCCTGCGCGGTTCGGTGGGGATTGGTGTGCTGGTCGTGAGATCCCCGGCTGCGGCTCTCCTCGCTGGCGGCGGATCCGGTGGCCTAGTGGCCGGATCTGGCGTCCATCGGCAGGTGGCGCTGCGGTGGGCTCCCGAGCCATGGAGCGGCGAGGCCCGCGTGGAGGAGGACGGCGTGGTGTGCGCTGGGAGGGAGGCGGAGGGGGGCGGGAACGATGGCGGATCCTCGCCGCGGCGGATCGATGGCTCGATGGCGGCACGCGCGCTCGACTCCCTACGCCACCAGGAGATCTCCGTCGACGGCTCCGTCTCCCGCGCGCTCGATCCTCAGGGTATGCCGGATACCCTGGGGCCCAACCGACGGCGGCGACGAGGACCTGGGGTCTTGGGAGAAGGCGGTGAAGAGGCGCCCTCGGGCGGGCGCGGGCGTAAGTGCGTGCCCATGAAGAAGAGAGCGCAGGAGTCAGGCCCATGAGGGCGGTGGGGACGGCGAGGCCAAGGCGCCGAGCGCCCAATTGGCGTTGCTCTGGACCGTTTGAGGTCCCCGGATCAAAATCCTGCTTTTGGGGATGATTCGGTCCTGGATTCGAAGGCTCTTGCTGCGAGAGATCGCAACTTCTTGTGGTGGCGGATAGATCCCTCTTGCTGTCTTCTTGAGGTGGAGGGTGCGTGAGGTGCTGTGCCCCTGCAGAGGAGGAGCTTTGAGACAATGAGAGAAGAGAGCACCAAGAAGAGCAAGCGTTCATGGTCGAAGTTTCTCGTGTGGAAGTGGTTCAACATCAGGAGCAAGGCGTAGGACTTCCATGCTGATGTTGATGCCAGCCAAGGGAGTGGAAGGAGGTCGCGGAGCGGAAGGGTGGGGTGGAGGGGGCTAAGCCGCCTGATGCGCACGCTTTCCTGCAGCTCGTAGCGATGTTCGCCGTGGTGGAGAGGGAGGACCGGCCGCTGCTCCGAAGGAGTGTGGGTCCAGGGAACCTTGGCGCAAGTTGCTTGAGCGGGAAGCGGTTCGTCGTGGAGTTCAAGGGTGGCTATGCCATGGCCTTGAGACGTGCAGGACCCGGTGTGCTGGTGGCGGTCTTTTTTGTGTGAACGTAGTGCGTGGGTTGCTGTGGAGGTGCTGGTGAAAGCCTTGCCGGTGTTCCTACCGGTCTCGACAACTATGACGCCTTTGGACGTCATTTTCCTTCCTGGAGGGTTGTCATGGCACTCCATAGCCCTCATGTATTCTTTTCTCTAGGTGAAAGCCTTGTCTCGGTGAGGCGGGCGGCGTCGGCGACCCTCGTCGCCTCTATGGAGACGTTGCTTCAGAGGTTAATCTTCACGCAAAGTAGACCGGAGTTTGAGTGGCTCAGTTGGAGGAGGTTAGGGGCTTGGTTGAAAGCAAGGACGGGGAAGAAGTTCTGAAGCTTAGTCTTTCTAGCTTTTTCATAGTCCTTTAGCTCTCTTTCATGTTGATGTTGTGTGATCCTTAGTGTTGAGGTTTTGAACCTAAGCGCTCGTGTAACTTTTGGCTGTATATATCCCAAGTGGATATAGAGGCCGGATTTTATATCCTTTATCTAAAAAAACGGTGTTTGTACGATGTTGTGCGTGCCGCGCCGAAAGGCGCTTCTGCGTAGCCGTGAAGTAGCCATGGTGGCGGATGTTATAAAACTCTTTTGCATAGGGCGTCGCTTGCTGCGCATTGAGAATGACCCTGTTGGCGCCCGAATACAAAGATGAAGTCCAGATGAAGATACAAATAGGAGAATATGCTTTCTGAATGGAAGTCCAGATGAAGTTATTCGTAGTTTATTTTACAACAAGAACAATGAGTCACTCATTACCGTGTCAGTATATGGTTCTGAAAATTTTAGTGCCTTGCGATACAGGACAACTCGAATAGAGTAAGCTTTGTGTTCCATATGTTTTGTTTGGTAATTTATATTGGAAAGGAATTGACCGCAAAGATTAGTAATGATGATATTATTAAGGCCTATGATCTTACTGGTAGTCGTAGAGCTAAGTTTAAGTTAATAGATATGTAATTTTTTTGCATTGTAATTTGCGAAACATATTATTTTGATATGTGACTATTGGATCGGTAAATCCTGCATGGTTCATTAGTTCTACTCTATTTGTTGTCCATATTGCCCCCCTATATCCAATTTCTGGCTTCGCCCCTGGTTATATCCAATCTTGCGTTGTGAAGATCATGCCAAAACCCTCCCCGCATCAGTTGGTATCAAAGCCAAGGTTCTTCAGTAGCTTTTAGATTTTTCTCAACAATCACTATTTATTAGACTAATAAGCCGTAATTCAAAAGAACATGCTACTATATGAAGTTTCAACACACCACCCGTTTGTGTTGATAATTATTATGGAGATTAAAGAACAAGTAGAAAATATCAAAGGGAACAATGTGTGCTAGAATTTACGAATGTAGTAATCATACCCAAACTTCATCCCATTCAGTCGTACTCATCCGCACACAAATGAACAACTTTAAGGTCCATTTGCATAGCTTGAGCTTGACAACAATACGAGTTTTACATTCATGTATGACATTAACATCTCTCTTGAAATTCTTTCACAGTTTGAATTTTACATTCATTCACTCCTTTGGCAATTCATCATGTGAGGGTACAAAAAGGAGAAGACATCGGTATGCATTGTACATAAGTTACTGCAAACTTTAAAAATATGCTTCTACTAGAAAACAATGTCAGGAACCATATTTTCATTATTATACCCACAACAGGCAAATGACAATGTTGTCTATCTCCCAGCGCCACAACATTCAAGTTTTACTAGAATTCGAACTCTTCAAAATTAAGATTTAAGACATAAATAATTGTTGATATACCTGGGAGCTCTGGAAGTAGTTCAGCACTTTCAGCTGATATTGGGACTGCATTTAACAGCCCATTGCTCTCTTTGAACTGCTCTCCGCATGAAGATTTCATCTTGATTCCTGGGGCTTCAGTTAACCTTGCATACATTATTGCTTCGCTGTGCATATTTGTAGATCCTGTATTGGGAAACACTGAATCAGAAAGGAATAAAGGTGATATTAAAGTAAAGAAAAGACATTATAAGTGCCAGAATTAAGAATGAGATCAGGATTGTCCAGCCTCCTGGTAAAGAGATCAGGGTTTGTTTTTTTAAAAAAACTTTCAATCTCATCACAAATCATACTGCGGATTTCATGACGAAATTCTTTGAGCTCCATAATCATTGTAAATTATTATATCAAATAGATTCCTCGATACAGAAGGAAAGAGAGATTACATAGAATGAACCAATGTTTTAAATAGCCTGCAGTGGAAAAGATGCAATATTGGCAATATAGTGGGCCACACTATGCTCAGCTATATTTGCAAAATATGTGAAGTAATTTCCAACTTCGAAGCACAATAACTTATTTATTTATGACTTCTTGTTGTTGTGCATGTTTTAAGTCTTTAGAGTAAATATACAAAATGGAATATGGCTAGAATATGTAACAATAGGATCAAAACCTATAATGCATTTTTACTGAAGCAGCATTACAAATTGTATGCTATAGCAATCACAGCAGGCCACTACAGGAGCTGCTACCTCCTGTCCGCCACAGCACTATTTAAAACAATGGAATGAACTATGACAAGTTAGCATTGATGCCTTCAATCTATTCAAATCTTAACCATTAGTAGAAAACTTCGAACACTTATATTAAATTTAAAAGACAATGAGATGTCAGCATACCTTAGTTGCAGGTCCATTGACGACGTCATTTGTTCCTGCTTCGGCCATGCATGCTGATATGTGTTAATAAAGATCCTATTCGTCAAATAATTCAAATAAAGCACTGGGAAATACTAATCAGGGAAAATAGTGACATGAAACCAAAGTAAAAGAGAGTATAATTACAAGTGTTATGCTGCCTCATGACCAACTGGGCAGGAGTTAATCTTGACCGGTTCTGGGCTTCATAACGAATTGAATCAAGCTGACTCATAGCATCTTTAAGCTCCTTATTGACCTGAATAAAAGAAGGGGGGATTAATTCTGCATTATCACGATGAATTCTACCATGTGGGTTTGTTTATTATGGAAACAAAAGGTCTACTAACAGCATATGCAACAGTAATAATATTATGTGCGAAACTGTAACTAGCAACTATTCTGTTACTGGTCATCCCCAATTGTGTTCACAGCTAACGGTGAGTTTCCTTTGCTTACAAATACAATGTTATGACATATGAACTATCGAAATTTTTTGTACAAATAAAGTTACATGAATAGTGTGGGTGATTACGGCCAAGTAGAATACCGCATAGTTCTGCCAACGTCATGTCCAAACTGCTGGCTAACCATCTCACAAGCTGTGCATCAATCAACTTGTTTCAAGAATCAGAGTGCTTTCATATAAAGGAGACCCATCCAGGATAATTTCCTATACACCTAAAACCCCATATCACTGCACAAAAGTTTTAGGAGTCGGTGCAAGAGGAAAGACTGAGCCGATATGTATCATTTGAGGGGTTAGGGTTGGGGTTGGGAAGTATGGGGAAAGTATCGGCAAAGTATAAGACTGGACTGATTTCCCTTGCAATCAACTGGACCGATTTCAGTTCTGGCGATATAAAGCGAATACAGCTTCCCTGTCCCCCATTCTATGTTTTCGCATACGCGGCAGCAGTCTGAGAGGATGAGTGTTGTTGCAGGGCCCATAAAAAAGTAAAGTGGAATGAATAGTATGCTGACACGTGTGAGGGAACAGGGACGGAAACAGGAAAGGGAATAGAGAAGCTGCATTCATATAAAGCGCCTAGAGGCTATCTTGGGAACTCTTGGCAAGCTGGGTACAAGTGACCTCTAATCTTTCGCAGTTTGCAGTCGCAACTTTCGTTCCCATGAGTTGTTAGATTCTTGGTCGCCACCACCCAATCACCTTCAGAGGTTTCGACTATCTGCGTACTGCTTTCTCCCAAGGGTTCCAAGGAGGATGGCACCACTCTGCAACCTCGTTGATTTAAACATTAGCATTGAAGAACTAACAAATTAAGACATCCTTAGGGAGCTGAGCTGCCTTCCCTACTTCGTCTTGACTTTGGTTTAAGTCACCTCAGAAGGACAGGATTGTTATACATGGAACAGGATTCCCATACTTGAAAGAGTCCTTTTTCAGTTGTGAAGGAGCTTGCTTGATATTTGAGCCAGCCGCTTTGCCAAAAAGTGGCTACAGATGACAGTCCATATAACGAAAGCAGAATCATATAGTCGCCACTTCGGCATTGACCTCGTTAGATCTTTCAAGCAAATTGACATCCAGTTTCTCTGTGCTGGTGCAATGCTTCTGATATCAACGATGTTGCATTTAGAGTACTTTTGTGAAGTACCATCCTAGTAATCCTAGGATGAACATCAGAAAGAACAGTATGCAAGTGCATTTAGACGGGAGAAATAAGAGAGAGAACTCGGAAGACAACAATGTGGAAAAGGATAATGCTAGAGAAGAGGATATAAACCATACGAACAAGAAGAGAAGAATGACAGAGATTGAAGACCATCACATCTCCAATGCACAGTAATTTCTCCGTAAGTTCCAAATAGGGAGACCCAAATGAGCCAGGGCTGTTGTATTTATCCTTTCAAAGAAAATGTTTTAGTATATTTTCGTCACTAAAAGCGTGACAAGTTGCCACCTGCTATCATGATCTCAACGCATTATTTTGATGCCAGACCTTCAACAGTTCGAAGAAAAATCAAGCTTTGTTAAGTCACCCCGTTTATGAACAATGAGAAAACGGTTGCCAAACAAATAAACACACATCTGTCTTCTTCACAGAAATGAACAGCAGCAAGTGGACATTACAAATGGCATTAACACAAGATAGTGCAGCCTAAAGATTGGAACTTACAGGTGACTGCTATGTACAGAGACATGGATCACATCTTCACAATAAAGTTTGGCACAACTCTTTAATCACCACCAATTCTCCTTTACAATCTTTGCCTTCTCAAATATGAACTTTCCTTCCTTGTACTTTTGCGACTCCTCATAAGCTCTCTCATACTTCCAGCCCAATACCTCACGGCAATCACGGCAGTAGATATCAGCAACCGTGTGAAGCCCCGTCATAAGTTGCCTATCCTCCTTTGGCCCCAGGGCAATGTTCATCGCATGAGAAAACAGAAATGCGCGGCCATTCCTCCCCTAGAACAGCCAAAAGAGCAAGGGAGACGGTATCATCCTCCAAACACAACCAAAGCCCAAGATATATCTAACCAATATGTTCATCTAAATGAATCAAAATTGTTTGTTGCTAGGAAAACTAGGCTCATGTCTACACAGCATAGATCATCCCAACAACCAAAAATTAGATAACAGTCTCCCTTCTAGAGTAACTGTTGGTACAAATAACTGAAACTATGTTAGCAATCTCTGCACATTAATTACTCCACGGATAGATAAGTATTAAGGAAACTCTGTTGAAAGAGAAATTTAACTTTTTGCCACCCTTAAGAATACCACCTATCCAAATGCCATCCTCTTCGTTGCAATTAATATTTTGCCACTCTCGAGTCTACGTGGCGCCTAGTCACCGCCATGTCAGCGCCGCGCGCGCCTCCCGCGCAGCCCGAGCCAGCGCCGGCCTCCCGCGCCTCGGCCTCCCGCGCCGCCGCCGCCGCCGCCTCCCGCGCCTCCGCGCCGCGCGCGCGCGCCGCCGCCTCCCGCGAGGCGCGGCGCGCAGCGCGAGGAGGCAGGCAGCGGCGCGGCGCTGGGAGGCCGGCGCAGCGCAGGCGCGGCGGGCGGCGGAGGCGAGCGGCGGGCGCGGGAGGCGCTGGGAGGCCGGCGCGGCGCGGGAGGCCGGGCGTGGGAGGCGCGGCAGCGGCGCGGGAGGCGGCGCGCCGCCGGGAGGCGCGGCGCGACATGGCGGTGACTAGGCGCCACGTAGGCTCGAGAGTGGCAAAATATTAATTGCAATGAAGAGGATGACATTTGGATAGGTGGCATTCTTAAGGGTGGTAAAAAGTTAAATTTCCCCTGTTGAAAATGTAAATTTGGGTGTTCATAGGGATGCACCAATAACAAGGGTTGGATTGCTGAACCTCTTCAATCCTCACTGCAATCAAACCACTAGCGTTCTGATGAATAGACTAATTATTAAGATCACTCTTATCTCCTCCCTAGTTGATGCCAGATGACAACTTCAGCATGCCATACCCAATCAATCCAACGCTACTGGCGCGGCAGACCCCTCCTGATTAAATTCAGTTCAATCTTGATTCCCAGTGAAGGGCACAAGGTTAGCATTTGGCACTAGAAAAATAAACAAAAATGCATTCCAACCCCAAAAAAACTCAAGGAGCTCGTCTTCTTCACCTGAAAGGCCTTGGAGATGATGTCGTCGTGGAGGCAGACGTGGTTCCGGCAATGGCAGCAGCTGTACACCCGCGGCCCGACCAATTCCGCCATTAGCAACTCTCTTCTGTAGCTAATTTACCAAATGAAGAATCAAGAACTGATGAAGCATCACATCAAGAAAAGAACAAAAGGCTACAATCCTTCAAGAACCCAAGAAGAACCCCAAAACCCGGATCAAGAAACCTAGGATCAAACCATACCTACAAAGATAGATTCTGCAGTTGATTCGAGAAGTGGAGAAAACAGTGAAGAGGCCACCGCTCGGCACCGAGATGGAACGAAGATGATGGGTCAATCAATCAGACAACCAAGAAGCAAGAATAATAGCAGCACGCAATAAGGGACGAGCCGGGGCCAAGACAAGAAAGAAGGAAAGAGATGGCGAACAAAAACAAACTCCGCACGAAACCCAGGCAGGAAGGTTGCTGTTGCTGCTGCTGCTGCTTGCGATGGCTCAATCGAAACAGGCGGCGCCGCACGGATAGAAAAAAAAAGCTGGGAAAAACTGCAAAGAAAACAACCCAGCAAAGAGATAAAAACTGACCCAATCGGGAGATTATGTGCCAAGTGCAGAGGAGGAACAGTGAGAGCGATGATGAATGGAATCCAAGTAGGAAAGGATCAAAGGAAGAGTGTGACAGGGAGGTTTGGGTTAGAATATAGTAATCGGTAGAGTTAACTTAGGGCCTGTTTGGCGACGGTTGTAGTTTATAGTTTTTTGCTGAAAATTTTGAATTTTGACTGTTTACGGTACAGATTACAGAGAGATATTCACTTGCGATTTTGACTGGTACAGATGTTGGGTTTTTAACGTGTAACTCGTTTAACTTGTAGACTTCATCTTGAAAAATACTCCATTTAAAAGTTAAATATTATAGTAAAAATAAAAAAACATTAGTTTCAAAAAAAGAACAGACCTTAAACAGAAAAAGATTAGGGAGTGAGTTCTTGGTCAATACGCCTAACTATTTTGTTAGGTTGCTGGTTTAGGGAGCATGCGAAATGACAGGGAAGCGAGCAAAGGATTTGATAGCTTAGGTTGATGTGTGTGTGACAAGCGACCTGTGTGAGAGATGAGACAGAACAGTGCATTTTGTTTGGGTTATCTTCACCAAACCTCTACCGGCTAGCAACATAGCACCTGATATTTGTTACAGTGCTACAGTGATTCTACAAATACCCATAGTTGTTTTGATAATTTGATAAGATGGCGTATACCGTTGCACGGTGCGTATATTTCATTATATCCAAAACATATGCATCCTGTATATCACCGTTCCAAAAAAAAAATCAATTATTTGCCGCCCTAGAATATGCGCACACCATGCATCAAAGGACCTACACTGATTTAAAGTCCTGCAAAAAAAAGTTAAATCCTAAACAGAAACAAAAAAATTCCAAGAACTGTCTTCATATGTGCAGTGCATCTTCGCATCATTCTATACCCTCCAGCACATTAGCCTCATCTCAGCTTCCTGCTCCCTCTTGGGTCCCTGGCCAAGAACAACAGTAAAAACCTAACACGTGTATATAAATTTTTAAAATAACTTATTTTTTATTCTAAATTACAGAAATATACCTATATTTTTTATTTTAAAGAAATAACCATCTGTCGCTCCAGGTTGGGCAACATAGACTAGTCGTCCAACCGCGACTACTTGCTGCTAACTCCTTTTGACTTGACCACCTCACACTCTCTCACCATTTCCCTCAGAAGAGAACGGGAGAAGCTTGAGAGATGAGGAAAAAAAGGGAGAGAAGAGAAGTGAAGAGGTGGAGAAGGTCGTGAGAGGAGAATAAGTAGATAAACTCGAGAGAGGGGGAGAAGTAAAGGAGCTCGGGAGAGGGAGCGAAAGAGATGAGAGGAGCTCGGGAGAAGAAGAGGAGAGGAGCTCATGAGATTAGAGAGCAAGACGAAGGAAGCTCATTGATAAGGAGAAAGGTCTTCGCGTGAAGGTAATAACATCATCCGTGCTTGTTCTCATCTGAATATAGGAAACATATTTAGTGAATGCATGTTGACAAATGGTAATATTTGCAGTGAGAAATTGGTCATGTCCAAACCCACAAAATTAAAAGTGCATTACGATGTTGGTACCATTTGTGAAGGTCCAAACAATATTGACCTGAGCGATTTCCCACAAGTCAGTATGATACACCCAAACGTGGAGAATGCTCTATTAGAGATATCCTGTACTAGCTCACATGCAGCTTCTCTTTGGACCCCTAAAGTGTGCAGTGTCATCCTAATGGGCTTTGGAGTTGGTCTACCACACACATTCGGTGAGAGTTAAGAAGACTGATGTGCATAGTTGCATGGAAGGGATTTATAGAAGGCTACCGATGACATGGTTACGAGTGCATGCTACTCATGCAACCATGTCCAAAGGGAGTCACAGGAGGTTCGGTTGGTGGGAGCAGTTCAAGCGCGCAGCGCGTGTTTCATCAAGAGGATAGGTAAGCAATGTTGCGGAGGCAAAACCAGATTATCGTACACCACACACTGAGCCCACCCAATTGGCGAATGTTGCTGAGGCAGATCAGGAAGATCGCACTACACAAACTGAGCCCACTGGACAGGCGGACGAAGGGGAGTATGTCAATAGCATAGTCGTCAGATGGAGATCGATAATCGAACGGCCTAGGCTAAGGAGGAAGCTTTAGAAGAGAATTATGATGACTCTTCCGATAAGAATGAAGGTCTCATGCCGCAGGCATGGAATAGAGTGGATGTTGAGGGTCTTTTTGTGCACGATGAGCATGAATCAACGTAGGAGTACAATGTACGGAGGTTTGGCTTCATGCAATATTTGCTGACAAGAGATCACTACAGAATGCCATTAAGCTATGGGCCTTATCCATGCAGCGAATGTTTTGGGTCCTAAAATTTAGCTAGGAGTAGTACACCATGTTCTGCGAGTAGGTTAGTTGTCCTTGGTGTGTGCATGCATGCAGACCTAAGTATGAGACTCACTAGATTGCCTCAAAGGTAGAGCCACACTCCTACGTGCTCAGTAGTGTTTTGCCGAAGCATCGCAACCTGATGTCCACCTTCATAGCCAATGTAATGTACGGAGAGATAGTGAAGAAGAAGAACCTGGAGGCCAAGCATATTATGGTGGCTATCGAGCAAAAATTCAAGTACAAAATTAGCTACGCTAAGGCATCGCATGCGAAGCAGAAGGCTTTAGAAAGGATTTTTGGTTTTTTTGAGGTGGTTTACGACAACCTTCCTTTTATGCTCGAGGTGTTGCAGGATAGGAACCCAGGCATATACATTGCTTTGAAGGATAAGCCATCCAGAAGACCGCCAGGTTACATGGTTTTGCAGAGAACCTTTTTAGCTTTCAATGCCTGCAACGACGTTTTCAGGCACATGTTACCCGTGATCTCAGTCGACGGGACATTTCTAATAGGGGAATATAAGGGGCAGATCCTGACAGCAATTAGTGTTGATTGCAACAATCAGATTTTGCCCTTAGCCATCATTGAAAGTGAGAATTTCCATAGCTGGTTATGGTTCATTCGACATTTGAAGGAGAGAATAGTTGGGCATGTCCTGATGTCTGTATAATCCATGATTGCCACCCTAGGATGATGAAGACTATAAGAAAACTTCAGTAAGACCCGGAGGTGTCATTCTCTTGGCCAGATATGAGGAATAGATAGTGCATTCGCTATCTGGGGGGCCACTCTTCAAGCAATTCCCGCAATAACCATTGATGAAGTTGTTTAAGAGGCTGGCTATGTAGAACCAGTAGCGTAAATTCGATGCACTATAGGACATGTTGGCGGAGCACACCAAAATGCACGTTGTCGAGAGGAACAAGTGTCCGGCCATTCCTGGGGTGGCACAACCCGAACGTCTCGCACCATTATCGGAGCTTGACCCTCCTGGTGTGACGCGGAAGGCCTTGATGCATATCAAGTGATTCTCCTATTGGATTGAGGCCAAGCCATTCGATAAGTGGTCCTTGTTGCACGACACGAACAATGTGAGATGGCATAATGACCACTAAACTTTCGGATATGTATAACTGGGTTCTTAGGGGCGTCTATTCTTAGCCCCTCGTCACCATCGTCGAAGGTGTTCTGCAAGGTACAATCGGATATTTCAGGAAAAGACATGCAAATACAGCACTTCATGCAGTCAACCCACATACACCATACTGTTCGAAGATTACAGCGTAGATGCAGGCCAAGGCTGAGAAGGTTCAGATGCACACAGTCTTCATGATGGGCAACACGAAGCATCGTTTCAATGTGCTCCTTTGGGACAGAGCTAGATTTAGGACTGCTCACTCTCTTGTTACCCATGATGTGTGTCTTGGAGATCATGTGAACGAACCTAGCTGCACAAGTAACAAGCCAAAGTTCCTTAACAAGCCATGTTCTCGCCTCATGTGGGACTATCAACATGGACCTATCAAACTTCATGTCGGAATACTTCATGAAGGAGAGAGTGTTACAAGTGTGGTGTGGTGAGCTAAGAGGCTTCAGGGTTATGGGTAACTTTGCCACGTCAGATATTGCACAAAGGGTTTGGATTCTAGATCTTGACCTTTTGAAGGGTGGGAAATGCCATCAGCAGAGTCGTCGTATTCAGAACGATATGGACGAAGGGGAAACTGGAGCGGCAAGTAGACATTACGGCCGCTATGGCCAAGAAGGCCACACCGCGAGAAGATGCAAGATGCCTGCCGACGAGTAGAAACACCAGTGTGAATTGCAACAACACTTCTTGCTATGTGTGTAGTGGTCTTAAGATTAAAAATGTTGTCATGTTGTAACTTTATTTGGAACCTTTAACTTCATTTGTAGTGTCAATCCGTCGTCGTTAACAATGTAGGGGAAGTGCCTTTTTTAGCCTGAACTCTCCACTCCTTTGCCGCCAAACAACCACTTCTTTGGCACCAGCAAGCATGCATTTTACAAGGGAAAAACTGTCTTTTCGCATTCCTAATGGAAGACACATAATGGTCAGTACAAGTGACTATATATAGTTGAAACTTTTGCGTAGTGTCCGACCAAACGAGAGCCTTGCGTAGTGACAAGACCAAACGATACTGTCTTGTGCAGTGACAAGACCAAAAAAGACAACCTTGCACAGTGATAAGACCAAACGGGGTAGCTTTCTGCAGCGACGTAATGCTACATTGGTCTACAAATCGTCCGGCATGCCGCTACTTAGCGGATGCGAATTTGCCCAAATCAAATTGGACTTGTCAAGCGTATGTCGTGTCAGCTTAGCTTGTAAGTACTACCCCTTTCGCAGCTTGTTTTCTTGCACCGCAACTATAACACTACATCGCTAGTATGGAGAAGCAATGGAAGGAGATCACCTGACTCGCAATGGTTGCTGCAGGCTAGGACGAACAAGTAGAGCATGCCAAGAGGCCACCTCCCCAAAACGAAGCCCCCGTACCTCCAACCCTAATCCATACCTCAATGTTCCTACCAAGCATTCACCACAAGACCTACCCATAGGGGAGACGTCTCCCTCTGTTGGGCAGGGACGTATGCAAGTTCTTCAAGTCCAAGGAGCACTTGAGCTTGGGCATGCGTTACTAGGATTGCGGTAACTACGCCTGGGACTATCTTGACCGGCGTTGGGATACGACCTGCTACCAGCTGCTGGTAAGGACGGGTTATAGTATATTCCCCTACCAGTTCTCTTTTATGGCATGCACTAACAAGCTCTTTCCTCTTCCTGTAATCTCCGAATTTGCTATGCGCGTACTGCAAATGGATTGATCAGAAGGTCCATCTGCACGACTAGTGGACTCTGGACTGCGAGGAGTGGGACACCCAGATGTAACGCAAGAGAATGGAGGAGCGTCTATATGTCCTATGTATTTCTAATTCCTTATAGGCATGTGTGTACCATCCTTGGTTCGTTAGCCTGTGTGCCGTATAACCCACTTGTCGGATCAACTGTCATGTTGTTATCATTACCCATTTATGAGAAGTTCTCCTCCACGTATAAATTGCCTGTTACATCGCAATATCACTTATCTTCCTACTTACGAATCATTGCTAGCTAAATCATCCTCATAAAATTCTTCAGAAATTTATGGCACTACAACAACACATGACGATTACAAAATGTTATTGCGAGTCTAACAAATTTCATACCATTCAAAATATATGAAAATCACAAATGGACTAATCGACATTGTCTGCCCTTTTATTCAAAAAAAAAACAGTGTACAAACAAGAATTGCTAAATGTATTACCTACAAATCGCTATTTGCTCCCCCACAATTATTTCCATCGAATTAATAAAATAAAAATATTTTTATTTTAAATTGCCTAACCGTCGAGCAACTAGGGCTAAGTGGCTCAATCCAATTTTGGGTGACTAGCCCACATCGCTATAGCACCCTAAAAAGAAAAACAAAAAGAGAATCTCGGTGTTTCAAAATCCACCTCTCTCCTATCTCTAACCATATATCTCTCCCTCTCCCACCTCTAATCTCTCTCCCATCTCTAAAATCTCTCTCTATTGCATATCTATCTATTTCAATCTCTCCCTCTCTTCCTTTGGGACCAGCGGCAACAAGCAACACAAGTGGCGGCGGCGCTGACATGGAGGCGCGCGCGTGTGTGGCGTGTAGCGGCGAGGCCGGTGGCGCAGCGTGGCGCGAGAGGTGCGCGGAGAAGCAGCAACGGCGGTCGGGTAGCAGCGTGGTGGTGGCGCATGGGCGGCGCGCGGCGGCCGCCATAAGTGGCGGCGAGGCTCGATGGCGGCGCCCGGCACATGGTGTGCGGGAGGCGCAAGGCAACGGTGGTGCCATGGTGGGCAACGGCGCAGTGGCCGATAGTTGCCAGGGGAAGGTGTGCACGGATGCAACCGGGAGGAGGTGTGGCGGCTGGCGGCGGCACAATGGCCAACGGCGATCGAGAAGGAGGCGTAGTAGCAGTGCCTGGCCGGCGGCGGCGGTGCGGCTAACGTGTGGTGCCGACGAGGTTCAGGACCCGACCGAATCACGTTTTCCGGGCGGTTCCTTTAGTGTATGTCGTGGAGCTGAGTTTGGTTAGCCGAATCACGTTTCGTACGGCGTTTTCAGAAGTTTGGCAGCAGATCGTGCTTCGCACGACCGAACAGTCAGTCGCATGGCCGAACGGCAATTTGCACGATGAAAGCTTAGCGAACACAAATTCATTCGGCAGATAGCATTTCTGTCCAGTCTTCGCACAGGTTATCACAGCTTTGATCTGATCCATCGCCATTCCATCCTGTAGGTTCGCACTTAGCCTTTAAGGGAACGCTTAGGCAATTGCACACCTCGGATCCCTCGTGCAGTGAGCCCACCAAATGTGCTCAAGGAGAGTACCTCGCGGCCGTGACCTTTCTGTTTCGCATATCACGTGTTTCCAGTTTACTTGTCATCTTGTCATTGAATATAATTATCATGTCACTCATGCTTTCTTGACTAATATCATATCATATCATTAAAGTTAGCTGTCTGACATCATATCATTAAAGTTACTTGGTTAATATCATATCATTAAAGTTACATGACTGATATCATATCATTAAAGTTATCTGACTGATATCATATCATTAAAGTTATCAAGCTGATATCATATCACTGAAGTTACCCAGCTAATATCATATCACTAAAGTTACCTAGCTATTATCATAACACTAAGGCTCATCTGGTCATTATCATATTACTAATGTTGTTTGGTTATTATTATATCGCTCATGTTTGCCTGGTTATAGACTTTTAATATTGTATTCATACCATGATGTTCTAGGTTATTTTATTTCATCGGCTTTTATGTTTATTAGGATGTTCAGTTAAAATGTTCTAGAATTCATACTTTTAATTAGTGTTGTAGAATTCATGTTTAAATCATTAATGGAGGTAGCATATGAACATATTTTAACTTAGGTTTAAATTATTAGCACTATTTTGGTATTAGGGCTGTTATGTTTTAGTTTTCTAATATCATGATCCATTAATTGTATGATGTTGTATTTGAGTCATGAAGGATGTATGTATTAAACCTATTAGTCTGACTAACAATCACTTATCACATAATAAAACTTGAATGGCTGATAACCTTGCATGAGCTATATTATAATACATCTTTAGGATATTCTTATACCACTATCACCATATCATCATTTCACATCGCTCTCATTTTAGGAATTATGTCTCTTCATTTCCAACCCAAGTATATTCTTTCACTTCTCATAACTTTATCTTAGTCTTTCCTTTCTCATAACTTTATCTTAGTCTTTCATTGGTTCCCGTAAAGTCATACCATATAACATGTTAACAATATAACGGTTACTTGGCCTGGGGTTATCCACATATAGGGGAAATTTTCACCCACCTAGTAACATACGGGGGGCCGTACACTCTCGTTACTCAGGATATTACATCTCATCTACGGTTATACAGTCAAGGACAGCGTTGTGCCTGACTATTCTCGTATAACTGGGTATGTGGGAGTGATCGCCAGTGCTATTGCCATAACTTGCTAAATAACAATTATCTTTAATTACACTGTTTCTACGATCTCTATCTTCGATCTATATCAGTGTTTCCGATAACCTAGGTTCATTGTATTTAACCTGTGACAATTACTTGCTTACATTGCTTGTTCTTTATGTATCTTGCTTGCATTACCTATCATTTACCCACCGTGTTGCGACCGTTGTTGGGTACTTGCTGAGATTTTCAAATCACACGCTTACCCTTTTCATTCTCAGGTGAAAGGCTGGTGGAGTGATAGCAACATGCATGGATAGGAGCACTCGAGTTTTCAACACTGTAGCTTACTACTATTCATGTCATTTTATTTATTCTTCATTTGGTTAACATTACTTTCAGCTTTCGTTGGCTCTTTAATAAAGTACTATTAAAGTTTTAATTTTCCTGTGGTTTCTATTATTGTTTTTATTTATTCTCACTTTGGCGATGACGTTACATAGTAGTATCCCATATAATTATATATGGTGCTACAGTCGCCTAACTGTGGAACGATAGATACTATTTCTGTAAAATAAAAAAAATATAGGTATATTAAAAAAATGCCACGCGCATACATGGATGCTTATATATGGCCATATGGGGTAACTTGGTAAGTATCTCAAAACTACCCTCTTTATCTCTGAAGATCTCCATTGCTGTTTAGGATTAGAAAGATATGGAGCAAAAGAACTAAAGCAGTATTTTGAGGTAGGAAACCAAGATTTTTGTTGCCTTGTCCAATATTGGGGGTGCATTCAATTGCTTGCTTCCCCTTCCTCCTCTCCCCTCCCCAAAGCAGCAAGCCAGCCTGGTTTCCCAAACACCCACTGCCATCACCTCCTCTCCCAACCATCATGAGTTCAATGCCAAGCCGTTGCTCGCAATCCTTCATAACCGTCCTGCAACACTCCACAAGCAATGGCAATGCTGAGTTCCTGTAGTGGCCATCCAAGCTTACCACAAAAGCATGACAGATGTGATGAACAAGGAGGCCAAGATGGATTCTTGAGGGTGTTAAAGGCATCACCTCCTCCCTCTTGTTCCTTTCTTGAATCCACCGGCTCCTCTGGAGTGCAGATGCTGAGCTTCTCCTCCAATGATGCAGCAGGTGAGATAATGATGCAAAGAAAAAAAATTGTTTTCCCCTTTTTTTTGTGGTGAATGTACTGTTGCATCCGTGGGGTTGTAGTGTGGTCTTCCTTAGTTTGATCTCATTTGTAATTGTCTGCTCGTGGACTCGTGGTCATGGCATCATCCTGCAAAAGCCCCTGCCTTTGGGGTCTTGTCAAGAACAAAAGGTAGCCTTTTATTATTCCCCTCTCTTTTGCTTTTGCAACCCCCTACAGACCACCACCTCCAGGATGTGTCTTGTTCCCAAAGATGTGTTTTTTTCTTATAAAAAAAAGATGTGTTTTTTTTTCTCCTTGGAGATATCTCACCCTCTTTTTCTCTCACGAAAGGTAAAGAGGGCACCGATTTGTGCTGTTTCCTTAAATCTTGCATGTGTAGGAACTAGGAAACCATGCTCATCGGCATCCTTTTCTTCAGTTCTATTTGCTTCTTTCTTTTTTTTTTGTGCGAGCACTATTTGCTTTCTGACCATTGTACCATCCTGTCACTTTGCTTCTCTTGTGATGAAGGATTGGGTTTGAGCTCAGGAGCAAGCATGCAGGGGTTTTTGGCCAGGGTCAGGGGGCCATTTACTCCAACACAGTGGATGGAGCTGGAGCACCAGGCCCTGATCTACAAGCACATTGCTGCAAATGCTCCTGTACCATCCAGTTTGCTCCTCCCCATCAGAAGAAGCATCCATCCATGGTGTACTTTTGGCTCCAGCTCCTGTAATTAGCCTTCTCCCTCCCCATTGTGTTGCCAATAGCTCAAGATAGGCATAAAGAAATGATCACTCGGAGAACAGGTCATATGGTTGCAGTTGCCTGTTCGTCCAGTCTGCTGCTGTGTAGTTTCGAGCTCCTATGTAGTTTCAAATATAAAAGATTATCTCACATTGGGATTTTGTTATGTTTTAGTTATTATCTGTCTTCCTAGGGACAAGATAGTGTCGTGATTAGTTTGGTGATAGCAGTAATCGAGGTACCCTTCAGGTACCAAAAAAATTTAGTTGCAAATCTAGGCATCGTAATGATCTGAAGATTGCATTAGTGTTTGAAATGTATCTTTTTTGGGATGTTTGTATGATGCTCGTGGTAATATTTCCTGTTACAAATGTGCTGCTACACTAATTTAGATATAAAACTCTCGCTCACATTGGGATTCTGATGTGTCTTTAGCTGTGCCCTTGGTATTTTCAGGAACATGATGTCCAAATGTCGTCATTAGTTTGTTGTGATCCCCATAACTCGAGGCCCTTTTTTGTATGTACTAGCCGACTCCAGATGAAAACCTGAGCACTGGGATGAACTGAATGTTGCTGAATTATTGTTAGAAATTTATCATTTTTGGGTGGTTTATTGGTTTCTCATACAAAATTGGGACTCTTATTTTGCAGTAGGATGGGGACCATTTCGTCCTGGCTGTGCTGATGTAGAACCTGGAAGATGCCGCCGTACAGATGGCAAGAAGTGGCGGTGCTCCAGAGACGCTGTTGGGGACCAAAAGTACTGCGAACGACACATAAACCGCGGTCGCCATCGTTCAAGAAAGCATGTGGAAGGCCCAAAGGCGACACACACCATTTCAGAACCAGCCATGGTTCATTCTGGTGGTGTATCGTCGCGTAGCCATGCCGTGGCTCGGCAGCAGCAGGTGAAAAGCTCAGCTGCTAATATGACTGATCCTTTCCCAAGAAAGTCCAACAGGTGAAGTTACCTGATCCTACATGGGTAGACCCATTTCTTCATTTTACAGGATTTGTGAAGTTACAGGTGAAGTCTTTGTCAAAAGAAATGACATCTGTGGTTGATACAAATGGCAATCTAGCGTTCTGGCATGTGCTAATGTAGCCTATGTAGATGCCTAAGTAGTCCATGTACGTCAGGACATAACAAAAATATTCAACATGTCAAGATGAATTAGATCAGGATACTACGCTAGTGACATGAGAGTGCCCATAGATAGTAAGAAAATCCTAAGCCATTCCTCAATTTGATGTTAGTTGTTGTGATTGCATCAACCATTTCTTCATTTAGTTTTTAGGTTCGTGCTGCCTTTGATCAGATTGCATCAACCATTTTGCCTTTCTCTCCTCTTTTTTGAAATAAATTCCATTTTGCCTTTCCTATTGCATTTCCATTGTAACTCCTGCAGCTCACTCATATATGAAATATTGCAGTAGACAGAGAAGGGAGAATTGGGCAATGTTTTCTTCTGTGAACTAAAGATATAGACTATGCTTTGCAGGAAATTGCTGGAGAAACAGAATGTAGCCAGCCAAATATCAGCATCCACTCCCATGGATGCCTTTGACTTATCATCCTCACATTCTTCTCCAAACTGTGACAAAGTAGCATTGACACCAATGAGCTTGCACCATGATCATGACCAGGCTTACATTGCGCATGGAGTAGGCAGTTTATCAAAAGGTAGTAAGTCTCAGGAAAGTCGGTTACCAGTATCTAGGGAAACACTTGACGATGGACCTCTAGGTGAGGTTTTCAAAAGCACGAGTTGTCAATCAGCTTCTTCAAACATCTTAACTGGCAAATGGACTGAGAGCCCCATGTTACAAATGGCTGCTCAGTTCAGTTCAGTGTCCAGCAGCAGCACAGTTAATGGAGGCCCTGGACCAGAGAATCACATCACTAATAATGGCTATCTCACGGAAAGAATGGTTAATTCTTAGACTGTCCCAACACTCCTCTAAGTGTTCAGGCTGGTCTTGTTGGAATCACAAATAACTGAGACTGTTCATGGCAAGGGTTTACTGATATAAGGTTTCAAGTTGAAGTCATGTTTTCTTCGTTACATGTTCAAGTTCCCTCACCTTTTTGTTTTTTTTGTTGAGGAGGGTTTATTGTTGATTTGTTTCCTTCCACGGTTTGTTATGTATGAAGTGAATGCTCTGCAAAGAATTTGTTTTGCAATCAGAGTATGTGTGTGCCTAACGTGGAGATACTGTGCAAATCTGAATTTCAATGAAGCATGATTCCTTTAATTGTACAAGAAGTTAGTTCTTGTGCTTTAAATAAAGTTTTTTCTCAAATGTTTTTTTCAACAGCTTTGTCAAATGTTTTTTCTCCAGCTTTTTAAGAGCTAGTTCTTGTGCTTTAAATAAAGTTTGCTTGAGCTCACTCTTTTTCCTAAGCACAAAACTATTTGCACCATCCACATCGATGTCTGTCATCCACTACTGTGTCAAAAAGTATGAACAAAAGCCATTAGCTGTAATATAAAAGAACACCCCTATAATTACATATATAATTTTGTCTCTGATTTACAACAAAGTATGTGTGTATTCCAATTTCTAAAAACCCAAATTGAAAAGCTAATCACGAATACTACAATTTGACAAAAAAATCAACTAGCAATCATAATATTCAAACCATAACTTATAAATCTAATCCATGTGCTGAAAGAAATTGAAAGAATCGAGAAAAATTTAGCAACACCTTATGTTGATTCAGAACTTAATCCATACCGCCAAGTGCTCACGAGACTATCGACATGTAATGACGACCAGGAGATGTAGCGGCCAGTGGGATGCAGTCTAGGCCTCCATGTTCTAGCAACCGGCAGCTGCGAGCCTGCAACCAAGCAAGAGGGTGGATTTTGCTTTCATGCGAGGCGGGACAGAGGGAGGGATGGAACGAGACGCAGGTGACTGGGGCAATGCGATATGAGTGTGTGCAGCCTTTGTTTGCTATCTTCCCTTCGTAGAGTGGCTTGGCTGGTTGAGTGTCTTGGGTCATGCTTATGTCAGCTAAGCTGCACTTGCGTATGATAGGTTGCGTGTCCGAGATCTTGATTGATGTCGTCTTGGGTCTAGCTACGGGAGCGCCAAATGGAGCAGTAGGAGCCGGAAGGCCAAGAGCTTCAATCTTTGAGCTGGCCAGGTGTCTTTTGATTTAGGCTGGGATTTCACACCTAAATTTGTATAAGCTATACAATAAAAAGTTAAAATTGGACCCCGTGCCCTGTGCACCCTATGCGTCTCTTTAGTTCGGCCCGTGAGCTCAATCAATATCATATAATCACTGTGTACTTTGCAAGAAACAAATATTCAGGTTCTGTGGAATGAGAACAGAATTAAAATACTACTGAGAAGGCTGTTCTCATATAATCCCTTCTTTATTCAAGAACAGCGTTCTACACTTCAAATCCCCTAAAATTTGCACATACGCATGCTGGGCATTACAGCAAGAATTGTAACAACATCATATGATTGACTAGACAAAGAAACAGAGCCCACTGTTTACAATGGACTTTGTGCATCAAATAAACCATCTCCGAGTGAAGATGATAGAACATCATATATCACGATTAGCTGATAACGGTTTTGAATCTTTCAAGTAGATCCTGCTGAACTTTGCACATAACTGTTGATGATTCTTCATGGGAAATGTAACGCCCCCATTTTTGGGAACAGGGACGTCTCACCACCCGCAACAGCCCAAGAGTTCAGTTACGGATGAAAAGTGTATCATGCCTGCTCACGAACAATTAAAAGAAGTTAATTTAATTGAAATAAGACCTAATGGCCGATTTTAATAATAATACGGGCATCCAAGTCCAAAGCTTAACTTACATACAAAAGAGCCGAAGAAAACACCACAGGAACGCTTGAGTGCAGTCGTAACCCTAACACGAACACTTGCAGCATCCTCTTTTCTTCTGGTATCTGTTGGGGAAAATTTTGCAAGTCCGAGTACCAACCACTATACTCAGCAAATCACATGTGGAAATACTATATATCTACTTGCCAGGATATTCTCAAGGGAAGGGAATATAGTTGTTTTATTATGAGGTGGATGCAATTTTATTTGCAAACAAATAAAATTTTAAAACAAAAGCACCTTAAGATCAGGGGTTTTCTGTTATCAGATAAAGTTTCATCAATACTTAATTTAACAACATCTGAAACACTACTTATGCCTCATTGTTGGAATCACCCAATTAACATAGCTTTATTAACTGGAAGCACGGCGTATTCGAATACCATTTATTTTACTCTGTAGAGTTGCCCTGCTTTACCCACAAGATCTCTTAACTCCACGTCTGGCTTTTCACTGCTCAATTCTTTATATAACCTCCACCTAGTAGACCTCCCAATAAGCTCAGGCTGCCCCTGACTTATCTTAGCCTACTATTATGCGGCACACATAACACATGATCGAAGTTCAGATCGATCGGTCGGATTGTTCAAATAACATAACCAACTTCCATACGGCCCTGCTTAACTCCTTCCGTATGGACTCGCACTTTGCCTCCAACTGCTTTTGTAGAGATTCAATCGAACTTAAGCAGCTACTAGACTAGGGTTGACGTATCAACACTTGTGGTTGGGCGATCACTGTGTCTTTTACTTGGCACAAGGGTCTTGTCCTTTTATTTTTATGAGGTCCACAACCTCCATCTTAGGGTAAAGCGGTGAACGAAGTCCGCCACACGGACCTCCACACCCTTTTTACCCTAAACTGCACACTGGCATCACCTGTCTAGGGCACGGTGTCCCATACCACCCTACCCTAGCCCCGGGTTTTCCAAATCTACCGGCCCACGGCCACAACCTTAATAGTGTAAAATGTTGAATGAGATGATCTTAGATACATTTATACAATACTCTAGTAATTACTAAGGTTGTCAAAGTGAATATGGTCATAAATGTAAACAGAGCTTTTGTCAGTGGTACGATTTATCTAATTAACATGTCATTCTAAACATTTATTTTAAGCAACTATCATTTCACAACTATCAATAATGAAAATACATTAAGTAAATAATGTAAATTACATGGGATTCAATATGATCAAAAACATATGACTTACCTTCTTGTTGTTGCTCTTGATCTTCTTAACTAGCTTCAAACTTATTTCACTTGCCTTTGCAATCCTTCAGTTGACCAACTCGCTTGGTCCGTACACTAGCGTAGAAAACGAAGTCAAATAGGTTCATGCTTTGCAAGATGTAAGCTGGAAACAAAATGCAATTAAAAACAAGAAAGAACATAAAAAGAAATGGGTTGGTTGAGTGGTCGGGATTCAATGGTGCTTAGGTGGTCGACAGGGCTAAAATTGAATTAAATAGGTTTAGAACGATCGAACAGATAATATATGTGTTGGACCAATTTTTGAAAATAGAAGATAGATATTTCCAGAAATGGATGGTTGATATTTGAATTGAATGAATTTGGGTTTTATCGGGATTTACTTTGGCAACACATAGGAATTTGAACTTATTTGGAAATAAATATGGTGGAAGGGTAAATTTGAATTAACAACATTTTGAGTTTATAAGACTTGAATTTGGTGAAAAGGTGAAATTTGAATTTATAAAATTTGAATTTGAAGCAATGGAGATTAAATTTGAATTCAGGGTATTAAGCTGGTCAAAATGATGTATTTTGGTTTTTTTGGGGGTTTTAGATTTTTCTGGGATTTTTATTTATTTTTCTGAATTTTCTAAACTGGATGAACAGTACCAGGCCGGTCAGATGAACAGTGAGGCCCGATCGGGTGAATAGTGATGGGCTCAGCCTAACCACGTGGTCAGGCCGGCGGCCTTTTCCCGCGCTCGCGCGGCCGCTTGGGCCGGCAGGCCGTGGCCCATGCGCGCGCTTGTGCTCGTTCGCCCGATGGGCGACACGCCGTTAGCACGGGAGGCCCAGATGCGCGCGAAGCGGACGGCTTGGATGGATAGGCAACAGCAAAGCCAACGACTGGGATACAGCCACGTCGCCCCTCCCAGTCGTCTTCTTCCTCCAGCCGACTCTCTCTCTCTCTCCGGTGAAACAGAGCTCGTGCCTCCTCTGCGATTCGGCACCAGCAATGTTCTCCGGCGAGGATGGTTGGAGAGCGTGGAGATGGCTAACAACGGCGGGCGGCAGGAGAGAAGGTTGCGGGCATTTACGCAAAGTTAGGGCTCCCCAGAAGTTAATCAGCCAAGTTGACCGAGTTTGGACCGTCTAGGGTTTGCTAGAAACATGAAAGTGGAGGTGGTTTGGGTCGGGGAGTTCCCTAGAGGGCTGTCCACAGAGATGCGGTTTGGGTCGGGGATAGACTTCGTCGATGGAGCTCTAGGGAGATGCTACTGTAAGTTTGAGCTTGGCTTTATGATTATGGTATCCCACAGATGCTATGGCAGCAATTAATTGAAGAGTATTGCTATACAACACTCGACTGTTTTTTAGGACAAAAACAGTCAAATTGATCTGGGACGTTAGATCTCCATCCAACAGATCCACCCATACAAGCCTCCCTCCAAAAAAAATGATCTAGGGCGTTGGATCTCCATCTAACAGCTGAAAATCTGACTGTTTTTATCCTCAAAAACAGTCGAATATTGTATAGACACTCCCTTAATTGAAATATAATGGTCGGGAGTAGAGAATTGAGTGAAGAGCTTACCGGGCTCAGGGGAAACGATTGGCGGCGAAGCAGTGAGCTTGAGTTCAAATTGGCCGTTCGGTGGGGTTTATGGTGGTGCCAGGAAGCTTGAAGCAGTGAAGTTTAGGCTTTAAAGGCGACGGAAGTCGGTGACCGCAGGGAGGCGGTTCGGGATTGCGCTTCTAGGACAAGGGGAGGGGAATGGGGCGGCCTCTGCTACTGCTCAGTGGATAGAGGAGAATGTGGCACTGCTACTCTGCTAAAAGGTATGGCTCTTTTGACTTGGGCGCTTGAGCGAGAAATATCGAGAGAGGGGAGGAGCTGCGGTGAGGGAGCAGGCACAAGGCGGTTGCGCACGAAGCGAGAGAAAAGTGGGGAGGGCAGGCTAACCAGTGGGGCTGCAGTGGCGGGGAGGTGTGAACGCGCTGGTAAGGGTGGCCGCAAGCTGGCTTATCAGAGTCGCGCGCGCGGAGTAGCGACAATGCAGAGAGGCGGTGGAGTGGCGCACGCGAGCGGCACCGCCAGGAAAAGGAGGCGGCGGCTTTGACCGAAAAGGAAAACACATTTCCAGGGGTTTTGCCAATTTAGGAAAGGAAAAGAATTCAAGAAAAGTTCAAAATTTTTTGAATTTTCGGGGTGTTTCAGGAAAGCAGGTGCCTCATGCTGCAAGGAACCGGTGAGCTTATCATGTCACTTCTTTGGCTTGCTGTGTCGCAAGCAGGACTTGAGCCTGTCAAGGCCATCTTCGAGAGAAGACGGTCCAATTGCGAATGTGCTCCGGAGCCAATTCTTGTATCCCCTGGAATATTTTTTTTTGACAACTTGTGAATGTTCGATAAAAGGCAATTCCGATCACTGAAGAAAGAAAATATTTGTGACAAATAGATGCAACGACCTAGAGTTTAGATTCACATCATGTATATGGGAGAACTGTACCTGGCGAAAGAACCACCAATTCTTCCTTTGCCAGCCGACAACAGAAGTCCACATCATCTTTGATGTCTTGCAGGCAGGACAGATCTCTCTCTCTCTCTCTCTCTCTCTCTCATGATATCTTGCAACATGGAACAGCTTACTGAGTTATACTGACATACCATCACAAGCATGGAACCCTCAGGTTTGCTTGGGCAAGCTATGCAACTGATGCCCTTCAGCTTCTCCCAGCATATATCAGCGGTTTGTCTTAGAATATCGATAGTTTTGTTGACGAATTCTTCCTTTGTCTTCTCCATGAGTTGTGGAATTGCTCCCTGACAGACAAAAAATTTGTCAGAGTGGAGTGTGAGCCATTGGATATTTATATGCACATGTTCAAGTCTTGCTTATCTTTCTGCGGTGATCTTTTTTGTGCACCCTTGTGTGAATTATCTCTGGGAGAAAATGACACGGCAGTTTTAGTCACCTGTACAAATGTTGCAGGGTCAGACGAGATGTCAAGTTAACACTTGATGCTTTCAACTACCTGCGAGAAGGAACCAAGTTTAAGCATCATTTGACTGCACTTTGTAAGGTATAGTTTTTATAGAATATAAAAATTTGAAGCATAGCCTTGCTGTTTCATCTGCAATGTATGTATTGTTAAATGCACCACCAATATTTCCATATTTTAATTGTTAATTGTATATTTGTACTAGTACTTATATGGAATAATTACTGAACCTTGGTTCTATGAAATACACCATTAGGATCATTGGTCACAATCCATCCAAGTCACCATCCAGGCACAACCCATCTCTTCGAAATCGATCCTAATGTGAGCACCGGAGCTATTGAGCCGAAGACGCCCATTGGAACAAATTTATTCTGTCCAAACGACAAATGTGCATACACTTCATCTGTAATGACAAATATTCCAAGCTTCCTCACATTCTCGGCAACCTAGAAAATCATTGACCCAAATTTCAGACATTTTGATCTTTCCCCAAAATCTCAACAACAGAAATAACTGAATTAGCACTTGCCTTGGCTAAATGCTCATAGGTGTAGACATTGCCACAGGGGTTCCCTGGATTGACAATGGCCATAGTGTAGGAAAATAGAATAGCCGGAATATTTATTAGATATATTGCTTAAGTCTCGGAGGGCGTATATGTAGAGTACGATATGACTTGGAGATCTAGTCAATCTAATACAGATATGGAAGATTACTAGAGATATAGAAGAAATTATATCGGATACAAATCATCCTATTAATTCTATTCTATCATCCTATTTGATTCTATTCTATCTCTTATAACCTTGTCAAACATGTACTCTAACATCCCCCGCGGTTGGAGCGGCAGCTTCGCGGACGCTTAGGCTAGAGAAGAAGTCGACGAGGGTGCTCAAGTTGAAGAAGCCTAGAAGCCGACGAGGAGTTCCATGCGAAGAACCGGTGATGAAGGTATCTACCGTCGAGGTAGTCGTTGAAGGAGAATTGCAGAGGAGGTCGTGGCCGAGGTGCACACAACCATTGACCACGGTAGGTGTACAGTAAACCAGTCATAGCTACAGTGAACTGAATGTAGCTACAGTGAACCAGACATAGATACATTAAACCGATCGTAGCTACAGTGAACCGGTCGTGGCCACCGTGGTCGACTACGGCCACAGTGAACCAGTCATACCACCGTGGTCGATCTGCCGTGGTCAACAAAAGGAGCAAAGAGGCGGCAAAGTTGGGGAGACACATCGGTGGAGGGAGAAGGTGACCGGATGAGGAAGGTAGCCAGAGAGGATAGGAGTAGAATGAAGGTAAGAGGAGGACGCTAGACTAGAAAGCACGTCGGTCAGGCGAGGCTGCCATACAGCGGGCGACCGTAGGCGGGGGCAGAGGAGATGACGTCACCTGGGAGGCTGCCATGTTAGAGTAGAAAGCACGTCTGTCACTAGTGTAGTGCACGGCAACCGAGAGCGGCGAAGAAGAAGAGCAAGCCGGTAGGTGCAGGATGCTGACGCGGTGAGAAAGGCAGCACCTTGTAAGCATAAAGGAAGAAGTAGAAGCAAAGGATCAGCTTTGTGTCGTGGAGATTGGTAAAGTGCGTAGTGGCTGGGGAGATACAAGAAGAGACGATGAAGTGGTAGTCAATTACAATGGCAGACATGGTCGGCAGTTAGGGGCGGCGGCGACTGGGGCCGAGAGGAGGGGCCGCTTGTCAGGGAGCCTGGAGATGGGGTCATGGAGCTCGGATTTGGCTGGATCTGGACCCGGTGTGGAGCTCCACAATGCTGGAGCCAACAGAAATGAGCAGTAGAGAGAGCCAGCTCCAGATCCGGGCGGAGAGACCACCAAGGAGAGCAAAGGGTGCCGGCCAGATCCAGTGCGGAGGAGACTGGATCCTGGGTTGGCGGCGGCTGGGAGGAAGCGCAGTGGCACGTCTCAAAGCGGCGATGGCGGCATTGGGCCCGGATTTGGCGGATCTAGCGGCAGCGATGGTAGAGGCCGGATCCGGCGTGGAGAGAGAAGGCCGAGGCAAGCTGGAGGCAGTAACGCGTCGACCAAGAGGGCGAGGAGAAAATGCTGTCGGAGTGGTTGCCGTCACTGGTAGCTGTGGAGCAGGTGTCTACAGAGGCGGAGCAGCCAGCACAGCAGGCGGCACAGGCGGCGCCGAGTCAAGACAAAACGACCAGAGAAGCTTTGTCGCAATACCCAGATCTACTGATCGGTGAGGAAGAAAAGAGGTCATCTATCTACAATCTTTTGCACATCCCTTAGGAGATTAGATCATGGAGATTAAATCATCTCTCCTAGAGGCGGTGTGCTGCGGAATTTGGTGGTGGCTAGAAACAGACCCAAATGCGGATCCGCTCTGATACCATGTAGGAAAATGGAATAGCCGAAATAATTGTTGGATATATTGTTTGAGTCTCGGAGGGCGTATACATAGAGTATAATATGATTTAGAGATCAAATCAATCTAATACAGGTATGGAGGTTATTAGAGATATGGAAGGAACCATATCGGATGCAAATCATTCTATTTGATTCTATTCTATCTCTTATAACCTTACCAAATATGTACTCTAACACATAGCAATCGTGTTATTGTCAGCAAGTGCTTCCACACCAAAGGTCAACCTCTCAACCCTAGATCGAAGTACCGGGCTTCCATGCTGTTGAACACGGCGCGTGCCTCGTAGAACAGATACCTCGGCCTTGGGAACAAAACGTTGGCACCAGGGCGAGCTAGGACAGAGCAGATGATCTCGATTGCTTGAGCGCAGCCGCTTGTCAGGTAAACGTCGTTGGCTGATAACTCGTGTGGCAAGTCGCGCGAAAAGTACTACGCGATCGACCTAGAATTCAACGTGAATTGTAAGATTTTAAGCCATGGTAAGGATGTTAAGAAGATGCATAGAATGAAGTTTGTGAAATATTTGCAGGGTGTAAAGCACAAAATGTGCTGCAAACATGATCAGCCCAAAATTTGTCAGAGACACTTTCAAATGTCCAAACTCCGAATTATGAAGAGGGCTCAAGGCCACATGACGGCATTACTGAATTGAAAATCATATACTCATAGTAAAGGGTTAGGCTCCCATTACTGGACTAAAACCGTGAACATCTAATGGAATGATGAGGCCTAAAATTTTTTTTGTGAAAATGGAAAATAAGCTATTAATAAGTGTTGGAGGAATAACTCATCCCTTTAGTAACAGGGCCTGCTCTATAAAAGACACACATATCGAAGAGTTACAATCATACTTAAAAAGTACAACTATATCTTTCGCTTGTACTCATAAGCTAGCTATTTCACTGAGAGGTATTCTCGTCATTTGTACAGGCCCAAGAGTCTATAAATACCTCATATATATCTCATTTGGGGGAAACTCTCATGATCAATAAAGAAGGATATTCAAACTAGTGAGCCATCGGGGCTCCCTCCCGGAGATAACTCCCTGTTGGCTTACCGACAGGAGTAGGGCGGTCCTTCCAGAACCTTGAACATGTATAAATACTTATGTCATTTTTACTCTCGTGGATGACGGCCTGTCAAACGGCCAATGTCCACCCCCTCACTTGTATTTGGGTTTCACACCTATAATATTGGTGCCGTCCATGGGGACCGTAGCTAATTGACAAAAGACTATGGCTTCTACCAAGAAATACTCTAAGTCCACGAAGCCTCCTCAGGCTCTGGAGTGCAATGAGCTTGTGGATGACCTGTCCGCTCATCGGAGGAGCCCTAGGCGTGCACCATCGTCGGGGATTAGGGCTCTCCACCCCGAGATGGACAACATCCTATGCGCCCCGGAGCTCCCGAGTGCATCTTCCTCCCTTGCGCTAACCGATGCAGGGTCTAGCCAAGGGCAAGAGGCTTAAAGCACCCCACTGCCAGAGGGCTAGGGGTTTTGAGGCCAACTATCACCCTCGGGATGCCTAAATCACTAACTGCAAGGCAAAGAAGGGAGCCGAATGACCTCTGAGTCACCTCGCACCTTGCTCTGTTACCTAGCGAGGATCAACCATTCTCATGCACTCCCAATCACTAAGGAACCCCCCCCACCTATATGGTAAAAGGGCTCCACAGCCCTCATACTTCGGTGTTCCATGACTTGGTCTTGTGGGCACCCCTCTGGTGTGCCCGTGACTTACTGTCATGGGCACACCCCTAAGGTGCCTGTGAGTCGGTCTCATAGGCACCTCCAAGTCCACTAGAGGCTGCCACTCCTAGTTGCCCTTCGATGCCCTACAATTTAGCCTCGGGCACCCTTCCGGTGTGCCTATGACTTAGTGTTGTGAGCACACCTTCAAAGTACATGTGAGTCAATATCATAGGTGCCTCTAAATTCACTAGGAACTACTACCCCCTAGTGGCCCTCCGGTGCCCCACGACTTAGTCTTGCGGGCACCCCTCCGGTGTGCCCATGACTTAGCATCGTGGCACGCCTCCAAGGTGCTTGTGAGTTAGCTTGATGGGTGCCTCCAAGTCCACTGGATGCTATCACCCCTAGTGGCCATTCAGTGCCTCATGACTTAGCCTCGTGGGCTCCTCTTCGATGTGTCCGTAACTTAGTGTTGTGGGTACACCTCTAAGGTGCTTGTGAGTTAGCCTCATGGGCGCCTCCAAGTCCACTATGAGGCTACCACCCCAAGTGGCCATTCGGTGCCCCACAAGTTAGTCTCGTAAGCACCCCTACAGTGTTCCTACAACTTAGTCTCATCGGCATACCTCCAAGGTGCCTCATGATTGTCTCATAGGCACTCCTCCAATATATCTGTGACTCAGTCTCATGGTTCACCTCCAAGCACCCTCTGATTAATCTCATGGGCACTCTCAAGCCTAGCAGACAATACAAGCCTTAATAGCTTTGTGTTGCTCTTCAATAACACACGTACACCCCTTCCAAGTAGCTCAAATCATCTACCAGCAACTTGGCATGAATATCGATCAAGGGCTATCATGCCTACATAAGGCTATCATCTCGGAGATCTCAGTATCTAAAGTAAAGGGACTCTACTTATCCCACAGCAATGACTTTGATCATCTATCATCGTTCCTAGCTCAAGTGTTGATCATTGTCCCACAACATCTCTGAGCTCACGTTCACTTAGTGGATATCCTCAACTTCTCCTCCACAGCCATCAGTCCCTCATTGCCTCCATAGGCTTCACCCTAGCGCATTGCTAGCCTTAATGGCTAAGCCTCAATGGGATAGCCTAGCGACTACGACTTCACCTCCACAAACTTCGCTCCGACGTGCTGCGCACCTCGAAGGCTATGCCTCGATGAGGCGGCCTCGTGCATGTTGCTTCACCTCCTCAGGCTTCGCTCTGATGCGCCATCTGCCTCAAAGGCTATGCTTTGGCAGGGCAGCCTCGTGTCTGCTCCTTCGCCTCCACAGGCTCTGCATCGATGCATTGTCCTCCTTAAAGGCTATGCCTCAGTGAGGTAGCCTTACGTGTCAACTACTTCATCTCCACAGGCTTTGCTCTGATACGCCATCCGTCTTGAAGGCTATGCCACGGTGAGGCAGCCCTGCATCAACTACTTAGCCTCCACAGGCTTCGCTCTGATGCATCACTTGCCTCGAAGGCTATGCCTTAGTGGGGCAGCCCTGTGTCTACTACTTTGCCTCCTCAGGCTTCGCTCCATCGCGCTACCCACCATGAAGGCTATGCCTCGGTGTAATGGCCCACGTCCACTGCTTGAAGCAAAATGGGGTGCTTTTTGGTCTCAAGTAGATGAACATGATGGAAAAAGAAAGGGAGAAACCTTGCCATGACCCCAGTATTCTAGAGACTAAGATCCCTTATGTGCACTATCCTGCACCGGATATGTATAGTAGGTAATGGAGATAGACTTACCCACTTGGGCATCTCATTTTACATTTTTCAAGTTAGTGAGTAACTTGTGTTTTTCTTTGTTTGTTAGGGAAGAATGTGCATGCACACCAGTTAGATTATTCGCTATCTTGTCGATGCAGAGGTCTGTGATACTGTACCTTGTTGCCATTAACCATTAGTAACTGAACTCTTTCAATTGCAGGATATAGCAAACATAAACACAAAGCCCACAGGAGATATCCGCTCACATCAAGGATAGCTATATTGGCCTTGATCATGCTTGTTGGTATATACATATTCTCATTGTCTTTGAAGCAAAATGGGGTGCTTTTTGGTCTCAAGAAGACAAACATGATAGAAAAAAGAAAGCAAGAAACCTTGCCATGAACCCAGTATTCTATAGACTGGGAGCCCTTATGTGCACTGTCCTACACTGGATATGTAGAGTACATAATGGAGATAGACTTGCGCACTTGGACATCTAATTTTACATTTTTTTTAGGTTAGTGAGCAATGTTAAGGGTATTGATGGTATTTTCTATTGTACTAGGGTTTAGTCTTGTGTTCCCTTTGTACCCTATATATATTGCCCATTAGGCCTCTTGAATATATACACAATATTCATAACATGGTATCAGAGCATAGATTAGGGTTTACTGCAGCCACCGTCGCTGCCTCCTAGCCACCTCTCTTTCGCATCTGCTACCCTTGGGAGAAGCGATCTCCGCTCTCGAGGGCAGCCATGTCGTCGGCTGCTCTTGGCCATCCTTCGCCTGCCTCAGTCACCGTCTCAACCACCTACACTCACGTCATCGTCCGTGCCTCCTCAGCCACCACCGTCCTCTTGAACCACCACCGCGAAGCACACCACGGACCGTAGACCCTGCCTAGATCTGGTCGCTACCAGCCTTGACGTGCCTAGATCCGATCGTCGTCGACCATGTCCCACCCAGATCCGGCAGCCTCCAGCTCTCCCTGCATAGCTCTAGCCTCTCTGCGCTGGATCAGGCCGCCTCCGGCTCTCCCCCATCGCCTTCGTGACATCTTCCGGCCACCTCCAGGTCTTCCCCGTCGTCTCAGCTCCACCGGGCTTCCCCCCTTTCAGCTGATGCCACCGGATCCCGCCGCCGCCGCTCCCATGGCCGCCACTGGATCTCATCTCGCCCAGCCCCGGGAAGCCGCCACCTCTACCACCCTGGCCAACTTTCTCCCAACCGCCACACCCATCGACACCGCCTTCGACTTGCTTGCCAGTCGTCGCATCAGCCGTTGAAGCTGCCGGCCGCCCCTCCTCTTCCCTGCTCTCCTTGCGTTGTGTCAGGCATCTCCTCCTCAGCTCGGGTTCGGATCGTTGGAGAAGAGAAGTGGTGAGGGGGAGAGGGAGTAAAATATGGGGGTGCTACTGCATTTGAGATATTTGTTCTGTGGATTGGAAGTTGGTCTGCTATTGCTAATGTCCATAGTCTGTTGAATTTTTTTAAGTCTTCTGTTTCGTCCATCCAACTCTATAGTATCTAATTTTCAGTTTGTCTAAGCCGTACGAGTTTCTAAATTTATTGTCAATCATAGAAGCATAGAAATTTTCTTTTGCATGGCAGCAACCGCAGTTCTCTTTGAGCCACGTGTAAATCATAGAAGTCGTTATGATACCGCCGCTCTCTGAGCCGCCGCCCCAAGCTTCTAAGGCCGCCACGCTTCTGTTGCGCTTCTTGTGCATTGTGTTTTTCTTTGTTTGTTAGGAAAGAATGTGCATGGACACTGGTTAGATTCTTCACTATGTTGTCAATGCAAAGGTGAAGAAGTGGATGGTTTGAAACATTGTTGAATAACCATGAAAATCTTAGCTACAATGGAGAGATTTTCTCTGTCAAAGAAAGGCGTAGTAATATAACCTCTATCATGAAAACATTGGATAAATTGTACAATCTGGATTGGACCAGTAGTGCTGCTAAAAATGAATGTATTGCTACTATGGGGCTGAAGTGGATGCTCAATCAGGTAATTCTTTCGCCATGAGAGCACGATTCGATTTGTTTGTTCATGAAAGGTGAACAAACACTTGCTCATAAGACAATTTTGTAGAACATCATTTTGTGGCTTATAATTATATATTCTGTAAGTATATGTCTATTGTGGAGCATTTTTGTACCTTCTTAAGTAGCTGTATATTGTGGAACAAGGACTTTCGGTTACTGTAGGTTTTTTGGAACCCTAGTCTAGAGTCCAGGTCTAATATAATTCTTTTGTAAATTCTGACTTAGTAGTTAGTTTACATATCATAGTGGCATGTGTATTGAATTGGAAAATCAAAGGTATTATTATCGATAATGACATTCTTGGCTATATTTTCTTGAAGAATGGTTGGTCAGTTGTTTCTGGCAGCACTTAAGCGGTATTAAATAGACTATTTGTTGGTTTCAAAAAATTATATACTATTTGAGAAGCAAGAAATGAAGTTATACTTGATGCATTGCCTCATGTTTGTTGGGAATAATCCCACATTGGTTGTGGAAGAGGAGAAAGCACAACTTATAAGTGTGGGGGAGCCCCCACCCATTGGACTAGTCTTTTGGGGGGAGAAGGCCCAGTACCACTTATAAGGTTGTTGCTCTGTTGCTCGTGGGCTTGGTTGTGTTCCGCCCATGTGGACTGTGGCCCGGGAGTAAAACCCTTTGGACCTAGGTATGCGCCAAGTCCGGATCTAACATTTGGTATCGAGCCTAGGTGCCTAACACCTCCTTGGACCTCATGGTTGTAGATGTGTCCAACCAATGTGTGAGGGGGAGATTGTTGGGAATAATCCCACATTGGTTGTGGAAGAGGAGAAAGCACAACTTATAAGTGTGGGGGAGCCCCCACCCATTGGACTAGTCTTTTGGGGGGAGAAGGCCCAGTACCACTTATAAAATTGTTGCTCCGTTGCTCCGTGGGCTTGGTTGTGTTCCGCCCATGTGGACCTGTGGCCCGGGGAGTAAAAACCCGGCTGGACCTAGGTATGCGGCCAGGTCCAGATCTAACAATGATCAGTATTGCAAATTTTCTGTCCAAAACATATTCATAACATGAAATTTTTGTTTGCCTGTAAATAGACTATTAAAGGTACCTTGATTTCATGGAAATAACTTGCTAAAATACCTAACCTAGGAGAATGAACTGCTAATTCATTATAGAGAGTACAGCCAAGTGACTGATTGTTTTTTACTTCTTTTCCGTTGTAATCATTATTTTCCCCACTACTACAATACTACCACTTCCACAGTGGGAGTGGGACGACAAGGAGGTGGAGGGTAGTGACGGCGAGGTGCAAGGCTCATACAAGGGACCGTTTGACACCATGGACATGCTCCATGAGGCCCTGCCCTTCGGATGAGCCCTCCCAATTCTCCACAAAGCATGGATCTTGATCAGTCTTGTGGTCCTTTGTCCAGCTCCTATGGGCGATTTGGGGTAATGTGGGTGGAAGTGGCTATTCTTGATCTCGGTGCACGTGTTTATCTGGGGAATTTTTGGAGGTTTCTTGGGTCGTTTGTGCTAACACAGTGGAAAAGATTGGTTCTTGATTGGTTTTAGCATGGGAATGTGCGTTAGATTCTTGGTTCTCTGTAAGTTCAGGTCTTCTTGGGTGGTCTTGGAGTAATTTGAGTGGGGTAGATCTGTTCTTGATCCTTAGGTCAGTGCTTCTGTTAGAAAATTTGGGAATTTCTTGGTTGGTCTAGACTGAATACATGGAACATTTGAGATAATTTAGAGTTCTAGGTTATTCTTTGTAGTGTTCATTACGCAAACGACACTATACAATGTGGGTTGTTTGGTCTAACTATTTGATTCGGATAGGCGTTAATGTATTTTATTGAACTAATTTGTGAAGATTGGTTTCCATCGATTTGTAAAGTTGGGACAGTTTGAGACTAAAAGAATTAAGTGAATACACTGGATATTTTTGCGTATGTTTTTGTGCTACATGCTTAGGAATATGATATTGGATATTTTTGTACATATTTTGGTGATAATTGCTTAGGAGTCAATTATGTTAACTATTGGATAACAGTGACACCATGTCAAGTCTGTATGGAACTCAATTTCCATTGGTTCATATGTTTCTAAGCGAAAAGGTCTCTAGCCCAATGGTTAGAGGCTTGAGTAGCACCCCCCAGGTCCTGAGTTCGACTCCCAGTGGGAGCGAATTTCAGACTTGGGGGAAAAAAATCCCCTCGCCTGCTACCACACCAAAGCACAGGTCTAAGGCCCCGCCAAGGCGTTGATCCAAAGGATCCGCCGGTAGTCTCACAAGGTCGGGCGATGGTGCCGCTGTGTAAGGGTGGAGCAGGGGTTCGGGGGTTTTCTCGGTCTGCGTGAGAAGACCTTCTTCTTAAGCAATGCCCGGGGGGATTCTTCCCCCCGCAGGTCGAGTTTTTTTTATATGTTTCTAATGACATTACTGTAGAATCTGCAACCGCTTGAAATTTATAACATGTTTAAGCTAATAATGGTGAAATGCCATGAAGTACGACCGATTCATTCCAGAACACTTCAATTGGAGGATGAATAGGAGAATGCATGTAAGCCTATGCCAGTAAAATATCTACTTGATATGCCATATTGAAACATAAATTTTGAAGCCTTGAATTTGCCAGATTAAAAGATGAAATTGAACTGTTGGATGTAAGATTTTGAAATATGCGTCATGGGAGTCCGGAGACCTAAATAAGGACAAACAATTTGTAGCACTGCTTGTACGCTGTAGGAGCAATAATGCTATGACTGTACGTTTTGACTTCCCTTCAAATTCTTTATCATAAGACTTACAATGAAGTAATGTTAGTGACCCAGCTTACAGAGCAATATGATATTAGAACCATTCATATCTCACACGACAAAACAAGTGTCCTGAGATCACAAATAAGGAGCTGCATTTTGCAATAAACATGGAACAGTCCTCAAAGGCTCTAAAATGTCATCCATGTGGTTGTAGATGCATAGAAAAATTAGCTTATTCAAAGTGGCAAAATTTTATCATTACTATTATAAAATAACGAGTTGGTGATCGTACGTCCGTTTTACTCTAACCGTCCTATTCCTACGACTTATGAGCACTTTCCACTTCTCAACTGATCAAAGTAGCTCCCTTCCATAGCATAATTCTTTACACATTTAATAAATTCCATTGCAACGTATGTACACATGACTAGTAATATGATACCAAACTGTTGAAGTATACTTAGGGGGCATTCGTACTGGTTTTTGCTGACGATTTTTGGGTGTAGCTTATAGTTTTTAGCTGAAAATGAATAGTAATGATTGAAAAAAGTGTTTTTAGAAGAAATGGATGAGCGGTGAAAAAAGTGAGAGAGATATACGTGCGTAATGGGAGCGAAAGAAGTAGGACGTATCATGCACACTTGACCTCCTGCCTTATCCCCGGACAAGACAATAGCGAGAGGAGTAAATAAGCCACTTCAAAAAAACAGATATTCATATTTGCTTTTAGCTTTTCTTAATAGACGTCAATACCAAAAGGACCTTACATTTTGTGCTTGACCTTCTGACTTATCCATTGATAAGACAATAGCAACAGGAGTAAAGAAGTCACTTCAAAAGGCTAAATATTCATATTAGCTTTTAGTTTTTCTTAATAGATGTCAATACCAACAAGACCTTACATTTTGTTCTTGGACCTGTGCTTGTGTCATCAGAAGATACATACGGACAAGAGAGAGAATAAAACAAGCAAGAGCTCCAGGTACAGCGGCACGAGGAATGCAGACAAAAAACGCAGGCCAGAAAGAACAGGAATCTTCGGTGTAAAAAACAAACGCCCATACGCCTTGCAAACCTGAGTAGGCTTCGTCATTGCGTACAGCAAAAGAACTTTGCATCAGCAGCACTGGCAGTTTCTCCACAAGTACCAATAATTTATAAACGACCTGCGTTGCACGTTTTCTGGTAAAATCCGAATGCTGACAGAATCAGATTCCATGATCGATCAACAAAAAGTCACCGATTTGGTGTATATTAGGCTTCCAACAAGGCATCGGATAACATAAACCAAGTTGCAAGATTGATCACTAGCAACCGAAACCAACTGCACGTCAATCACGAGCATAAGTTCTAGGAGCAATGGAAGTTCAAGAACGACAACAGACTGCAGGCAGAAAAGCATAACGACAAGTAGGGTCCAGCTAGCATAGATAGATGGTCTAAATTGCGTCAAGCTCCATGGCTCAGCGATCATTAGCGTCATTTAGATACACATAAGGTGGTGAATGACCCTAGGAAGTTCATCCGGAATGGTTCCTAATCCTAGATAATCTTAAGGCCTACAGCCCTGGAGCATAAGTTACAGGAACGCCAAGTTAAGAGACATGGAAACGGTTTCTGAAGATCGTATCTTCAGGCGGAAAGCTGCTGCCTTCAACACAGCTCAGCCAGGATGCTGCGAAACTGTCGTTCGGCGTCACCACATTCTTCCTGAGCGACGCTTTCCTCTGCTTTCAGCCTCGAGAGCTCTGCATCATCATCTTCTTTGTTCCTTGAAATCTGCTCCGCTTCCCTGCGAAGGCACTCAAGTTTCTGCTCAAGCTGAAATATAGCTTTATTCTTTTCATCAAGCAGTGCATCATTTCGGGACACGGCAGATGCCTTCCCCTGTATCTGTTCTTTCAGCTTGTCCCTGTCTCCGAGGTGCTTGGTGTAATCAGATTTGATCTGGTGCAATTTGTTCAGGCTAGGCTGCAAAAACTGAACATTGAATCCATTTTCCTCTAAATGGGCAAGTGTACTGATCTTCTCATCAAATAATGCAATGCTGTCTGCTATGCGTGATTTCTTTATACTTTCAACCAAGCTGGCATACGACACCATTAGACCTAAAGCCATTCCTTCACGCAATGCTGGCAAAAATCGCTGAAGTGGAAGGAAATGTGGTCGCTGTCGTACCTTCTGAAACACATCCATTGCTTCAATTAGAGACCAGACGGGTGAGGTCTTCATGAATGGAAGCTGCTGACCAGAGATTTGAAACAAAGGCAAGTGTGAAGACATAGAACTCCCAGCAACTGAGCAACTCCTTAATAGAGTGTTGTCAATGGTGAACTGTGAGCTCCTAGCATTCTGGAAACGTAGTAGGATTGGTCTCTCATCCACTTTCCCCCCATTCTGTTCAACTGTGCGATCAAGAGATAAGATAGGTTTCTCCATAGGACGATTGATTTCAGCTACTTGGGTAGCCGCATTCTCTGTGCATGCATCTGCATTTTGATTTGCTTGACAGATGCTATTGATCGTACCAGTCAGCTCTTCATCCAACAGACTAGAATGTATGTCAATTTCAGACACACCATTAGCACTCCACTCAGAAGAACCTGCAGAAAACCTACCATTATAAAACTGCTATATCGAAATACAACATAAAACTAATGCATGTTTCGACCATGGGTAGAGTTTTCACAGCACATACCCTTTCCATTACAATTTGATTCGAAGCCCGAAGGTATTATCGGTAACAGTTCTTGATTTGTTGCTTCATTTACATTCATTTTATCCTCCAATGTTCTGTTAGGCTGCTGCCGAGTATGAGGTCCTCGCATCTCCAACTGTCTCAACATATTACCAGAATGAGAAGCCGCCGACTAATAGAAATATCTGATCCAAGACAAAAGGTTCTTACTTCGATGGAAGATTCTTTCAGTCGCCCTGCCACTTTCTTTCTACCTCTCTGCTGGACAGTACTATTTGCATCCAATGAGATGTGTGAGCTCGATGATTCTTTGAAGCCTTTCTTTTTAGCCACTGCAGATTGTACAGCAATTGTTAGATTTTGATCCACGATCTTCTCGATGAATCAGTGTTAAGAGGAACTACTAACATTTCTTAGAGGTAAGAACCTTCTTATTTGAACCACTATCAGCCCCTCCTGACACATGCTAAACATTGACAAATAGAACAGAAAATGCAAATGAATATGGATAATAGAAAGGAGAAGTTTTAGAAGTTGACAGTCACAAGACTTACCACATCAGAAGCCCTTATCTGTTTATTCAGCACTGAAGGGGTATTGCAATTTGTAGATGCACTCAAAGCACAAACAATTTCCTTACTAGAGAAATTGCTGTTTCCCTTCAACTGAATCTGCACCTGAAAAAAGATTGACATGGACAGTGATTGTAATTTGTAAATTCTCTACATGTAAAAATTACTCAGCTACAAGACATAATGGTGGGGACCCACATTATCAGAGGCATCATTCTTTCCCTGAAGTGCTAAAAAAGGGTGCATTTTCCCCCGTTTATGCTTGGAAGTATCTTTCTTTACCTGGAGTGCCTGGGCAGAGAGCGACCTTACCTGTGTCTGGTGGGCAGCATTATTTCTGCGAGATGACATTTTCTGTTTTTTCAGTTCTGCAATCGAAAGCGTATCACAGGCTTCATCAGCACTTCTTCCACAGACAGGTGTATTAAGCTGACAATCGGAAAGCATCATGTCAGATAGGACTTCTTGATTAACCACTGTTTCCCCAATACCATTTGTTAGAGAATCGTTCTGAGGTGTTGGATGTCCTGAGGAAGCATCAAGAAGTCCCTTCGTTGGTACTGCACAGCTACTCACTATTCTCTGTGAAAGCACTTGGAAATTGTTCTTTCCAGACTGCGGATAATAAGATTGTGGAGAATGACTGCTTGCTGGTGACTTGCATAATACAGATAAAGGAGTGTCCATTTCAGACTCTGACGCATGTTCGGAACCTTCAGTTAACATGAATTCTAGTTGCTGCAGTTCTTTCCTTGACCTTTTTGGGGCAGAAGATTCAGTATCATGTCTATGTTGATCATCACTGGATGCCACATCAACAGGTGAGCTTGGACGTTTTCCAGATAAAGACTGCCGCCTATTGTGTTGTCTCTGTATAAGTAAAGAAATATCTATAATGGATCATGCAAGTTGAAATATAGGCTATGTTCAAACCACACAACAAATGGGTTATCTAATATGATCAGAAGAAATGATTTAAAGTCACAGAGTAACCAATGCATGTGATTGCACAATGGCAAGCATAATAACATGATTGAACTAAGCAATATGTGCAATTGGTCAGTAATCCATGCACCTGCATAACTGTAAACATACTGAGAATGTCATAAGACTCGTAAGCAAACATTGCAGTTGGTCCAAATAGCACAATTATTTCAAGCATTCACATGAGACATCATATCTCATCAATTTTCAACATAAATAAACACTCCATGGAGAAAAGCCATGAAAAGAATAGACCATTAGTGAAGAGATTTTTCATACAGATTTTTGAATTAATAAAACTTTAAAGCATAAAAGTTCAAGTGTCATGTATTGCAAACTAAATGCAAGAACACATGCCTAGAAGGTAATGATGGACCAAAACAAAACAACACTGAACAACCAACTGTTAAACCAACTATTGCCTAACTACAAGCATGCTTAACTATTGGTCCAAATAGCACATTCCACCACAGACTAACTTCAGCCTCCGCCTTGTCAGGGCTCCAGCCCAACACGTAACTGCACACCACATAAAGCCTCCCTTCTCTTACCATGTGCCGTGCAGCCCATCCCACCACCAAGTTACCCGACAATTCCACACACCTCCTAATTAGAACAGCTAGGTGCCAAAGCCGAGGACAGAGTATATGAGATGAACCTTAGTTCATCAGCGTAAATACCGTACAGAAGATGGCCGAAACGGCACGGCTGAAGGGGGGACTTTAGGAGAAAGGGGAGATTATGGACTGAGGAGAAGAACTTGAGGGAGAGAGAGAGAGACTAGAATAACTTTCTTCATATTGCTTAATAAAAATAAGATAAACTCCCATCCTTATATAGATTGGATGGCTTGACCCTACGGAACTTATCTTTAATATTATGGAAATAGATTATCCTAACAAATCTAATCTTATCAATAAGGAAACTAATCCAATCAAATCGGAAAAACTAATCAAACCTGGGAACTTGGAATGGTGTTAACGACGGTTGATGGTCAAGGCGTGAGGGCCTTAACACTACCCAATGTCAAGGAAGTTGCCGAAAGTGAGGGCCATCGGTGTGGGACAGCAGTTGCGTGCTTCCCGCCACAAGAAGTGATGAGGATGGAAGAAACACGACAACATCGCGAAATCTGAGACGCTTCCGGCGGTGCAGATCACACAGCAGCATCTACCCGTGCCTTCTTATTCTCCTCCTTTTCCATCAGCTTAGCCACCCTAGCCGCCATGTCTACCAAGATGGCTTTCATGTCATCTACGCTGACACTCACCTCATTGAGGGTGGTCCTCATGGCCTTGAAATTATCGGCAGCAGAAGCCATGGTGTTAGTTCTGATACCAAATGTGATAAACCTTAGTTCATGAGGGTAAATACCATACAAAAGATGGGTGGGACGGCATGGCTAAAGGGAGGGGCTTTAGAAGAAAGAGGAGATCATGGACTGGAGAGAAGAACTTGAGGGAGAGACTAGAATAACTTCTTATTGCTTAATAAAAATAAGATACACTCCCATCTTTATATAAATTGGATGGCTTGACCCCTAAGAAAATTATCTATAATATTATGGGAATAGATTATCCTAACAAATCTAATTTTATCTATACGGAAACTAATCCAATCAAATCGGGATAACTAATCAAACCAAATCGGTGCTACATGTGAACAGGAACCACGCACTGTTCATGTGAACAGTAACCATGCACATGACAGTATAACAAAAACTGGGCATGTTGTTTGATACTTTGGCCAAAGCTGGAGTGTTCTACAAATTGTATGCAGTGCGGTGTCACTTGTCAAACATATGCTTGCTTGTAACTCCTTGCTGGACATAAGTCAGACTTAGACATGAAGCTATCACTTATTGAAAATAGTTATGAGCAATCCCAAGTGCAATGTGACAATGAAGGAACGCGGAGAACAACTCATAGGACCCATTGCAAAGAACCCAATACAAGCTTCGCATATTATGGGAAGAATGATAGCTGAATAAGATTGCAGAGAGTTATCGGATCAACAACAGCATGATAATAGCTCCACAGCAGCATTCACATCTTCAGATTCTGCCAATGTCCACAAAAAGGGATGAAAACACAAAGAAACAGTTCTTCCCACAAATTGTTCTTGCATGTATTTAGGAGAGAGTATGTCGATATCTTTACCAGTACTCTTGAAAATTCAACATTGAGCAAGCCAACAGGAAAAGGTTGGATGGATTGTAGGAAGTGGTAATGATCATCTGGTTTCAAAGTACTAAACTGGTGGGTGGAGGGGATTGAGGGCACCAGTCTCCTCATCTCCCATCAAGAATAACATTTTCCCCTCCCAAATAAGTTTATAAGGTGTGTCACCCAACCTCATTTCCTTTCATTTACTCGAAGATCCAAACAATTCAAGACTAAACAAATTCACCCTAATCCATGCATGGCTGAAAGCAGTAAAGTTTACAGAATCTACATCATCCACAAGACTATAACAGCAAACAAACTGAAATTACGGTACAAGTTATGCACCCAACTTCATTTCCTTCCCCATTGACTCAAAGATCCAAACAATTCAAGACCAAACAATTTCACCCTAATCCATGCATGGCCGAAAGCAGTAAAGCCTGTGGTATCTACATCATCCACAAGCCTATACCAGCAAACAAACTGAAATTACGGTATAAGGTATGCCACCCAACTTGATTTCCTTCCATTTACTCAAAGATCCAAACAATTCAAGACCAAACAAATTCACCCTAATCAATGCACTGCCTAACGCAGTAAAGCTTACAGTATCCACGTCATCCACAAGACTATAACAGGAAACAAACTGAAATTATGAGCTAGCAAGCACAGCTAGGAAGTGGATTTTGCCGTTGTTACCTTAGGACTCACAATCCTCCAATGCTTGCCATTCCACTTGTACTGAGCCTTCAGCAACTCCGGCACCTTTGTCAGCAGTACCTCATTCTCCTTGCTGTCAACGCTAACCTCATACTCACCCTCCCCAACAACCCTGCGCACCACCCCTGGCGACCACGCCCCATCACAATAAGCCTCCACCGCTGCACCTGGCCCAAGCCGGAACTCGCTCCCCCGTGGGGAATGCTCCACGGCCGGTCTGATGAACCGCCAATGCAGGTACTCCACCGCCTTCCCCCCACTTTCCCCCTCCTCCAGATCGAAGTACTCCACGAGGAAGCTCAGCCTATCGATCACCTTCGTCACCGTCGCGGGGAACCAAGAGTATCCGTACACCTCCCGGTCCCTCACCACCTCCACCTTGTCCCCGACCTCGTAAACCCTAACCGCGAGACTCGGCTGAACGACCATCGCGACCTCCGACGGGACCCAATGGCCGTCGACGTAGTCGCGGCGGGGGCGGACGAGGTGAGGCGGGAAGGTGATCACCTCACGTGTGATGGGGAACGCGACGGTGAGGGGGTTGGTGGCGAGGACGATGCCGGACCACCAGCCGTCGTTGTGGAAGGCCTCAACGATGTCGTGGAGCTGGAGCGGCTCCGGGGAGGACAGGGGAGGCGGGGGCCGCGGGCGGAGGTGGGAGGGGGCGAAGGACTCGACGAGGGTAGCGCCGTCGTCGGTGAGGAGGTGGGAGTAGGTGACGGTGTAGCGGGCCGGGCAGCGGCGGCCGCGCGCGGGGACGAAGCCCACGACGGTGGCCTCTAACCAGGAGCCGTGGAAGCCGTCCTCGTCGACGCGGACCTCGACCTCGGTGCCGGGGGGCAGGGGGCCGGCCGGCTGCGCGGGGCACGGCGGGGAGGCAGGGTACGGGGAGGGGGAATGCGACCGCGGCGGCGGGGGGGAGGCCTTCGTCGTCCTGCTCCAGCCGCGGTGGTGGCGGCGGCGCCGGCCGACGAGTGCCGGCGAGCGGCCGGCCATCGGGGGAATGGGGTTTTGGGGTTGGGGTTTTTGGGTGGTGGGCGTCACGTCACGGCGTGCGGGGGAAGTGCGGGCCCTGGCCTTTCGCCTTTCCGAGATTTGTGATCGAGTTTTCGCATCAAAGCGACGTGCACGCAGTCTAGACCAATTAGTCCAGTTCACTGAAAGTGGGACTACGGGGTACATGGGACCACATGTCAGTGGTGTATTATCTGGGGAGATGAAGTTGAGCGGTTTAGTAGTTTTTCGCGCGGGTGGTACTGTTGCAGCAGGGCGAGGAGGCAGGTGGCGCAAAATGGTAGCGTGGTGTGAGGTCCTGGGGCCATCTGTCAGTGGGCCAAAGCGTATGACAGGTGGGGACAAGGGTTGGCGTCGCAGGCTTTTTTTTGCATTTTTGTCGGTGGTAGTGCTAGGGCTGGACGAAAAACTCGAAGCTCGCTCGGCTCGGCTCGGCTCGTTAGGATAACGAGCCGAGCCGAGCTAAGATTTTAGCTCGTTAGCTATAACGAGCCAACTCGAGCCACCATGAGCCGCTCACGAGCCAAACGAGCCATACTTCCAGGAATTTAGATATGCATATGCTACTTCCATGGACCTAATTTGTACTCTATTGCATGTGTTAATGTGTAAATTTGTACTCTATTGTACCCAAACGAGCCATGCATGTGTTAATTTGTACTCTATTGTACCCAAACGAGCCAAACGAGCCATGCTTCCATGGATGAATATATGATGGAGACATTTTTTGGCTCTGGCTCACGAGCCAAACGAGCTAACTCGAGCTTTTTACGAGCCGAGCCGAGCTAGCTTTTTAGCTCGTTAGTTATAACGAGCCAGCTCGAGCCAGCTCGTTATCCTACCGAGCCAGACCGAGCCGAGCCGAGCCAGCTCGTTATCCAGCCCTAGGTAGTGCGCTCGGGCTGCGAAAACATGGGGCCCAGAGGTCAGTGGATGGGTAATATGTCTGTATCATGTAGCGATTTTATTTACATCGATTAAAATTATATGTAATTATTTTTTTATAAGTTTTTATATAAGTTATTATTATTAAAAAAGGTATCAGCACAAGTCAATATAAACACTTCTTAGACTCGTTTGAATTACAAGAATTTCAATGAAAATATTTTAATTCAAGCAGAAATTAGAGAAAAAATCATGTGTGCCAGACAGAGTCTAAGATGAAAATTATACCAAGGGAAGAGAGTGCTGGAACTAATGGCGCGACTGCCGACCTAGCAGGCTCAAGCTCAGGGTGGCATTTCCACCTTTTGAAACAGATCCGACCACTGATTTCTTGTTGGTGCATCAGGGGTCAGATTTCACACCATCTGATCATAAATCGTCCTATATTAGCACATAATCCTCCCGGATTAGGGAAATAAATAAATATTAGCGAAACAAAGCGTCAAGTAGTGCAATGGTTTTGTTGTAACTTGTAATGTCTCCGAAAGGTGGGCTAAGACCTGGGTTCCAGACCGGGCCTAAGGCATTGCTCCAGCTTGAAACTAAACCTTCGACATATTACAACAGTGCCACCTGTGTTGCATAGCAAAAAGAGTGTTTGTGACTTAAAAGAAATTGTAACGCCCCCGTTTCCAGGGGCGCGTACGGACACGGCACCCCGCAACTATTCACGCATTAACAGTTATAGAGTGTCGCGCAAGAATATACCATCGCATGCTTACAACCAAAGTCCAGCATATATTTCACATATGGATTAACATCCAGTTTTTGACAGCGGGGCGTGCAAGCCCAAAGTACTTACATTACAAAAGATTCCAAGATCCGCTTGAGCGCGGCGAAGACCTAAAGCCACGGGTCCTCGTCGAAGAAGAGATCCTTCGGGACGTCCTCGACGAGGAGACCTTCTAAACACGAAATCTTGAATTGTCTTCTTTTCCTTCCGGTATCTGTGGCATTTTGCAAGCCTGAGTACTCCGACCCCGTACTCAGCAAATCACAAGGGTAACCCTAACTTACTACTTGCACGGATCAACAAAGGAAGGGAGTACACTTGGTTTATTATCTTTGAGTGGATGCAGTTTTATTTGCAAATATTTTTACAAAACGGACCCAAAACTACTCCTTAAGATCTCAGGGGTTTTTCATGAAGAGTTAATTAACCAACTTAGCCAAGTTAAAGCATGTACAAAACTACTTAAGCTTCGCGGCTGGAATCACCCAAGTGACACAGCTCCAATAACCGGGAGCACGGCGTATTCGAATACCATTTATTTGACTCTGCAGAGTTTGCTCAGCTTTACCCACACGATCCCTTAACTCCCGCGATAGAGTTAAGAAAGCCAGGTCGTTTCACTGCTCAACTCTTTATATAGGCCCTACCCGGTAGAATTCACTCGGGTCTGGCTCACACACACACACACACCCACACAAGAGAAAACGGTGCCGCTTCGAGTGAGCTCTACCGTTGTTAGGCACCCACAACACGGCTTACCTAACCTCACTGCTAAACCTCCCGTAGAGTTTCAATCGAGTTGAGCAGCTACTAGACAAGTGTTGACAAGTCAACTCCTGTGGTTGAGCGATAACTGTGACATTTGCTCAGCGCAAGGGTTTCAGTCCTTATATTTTCACATGGTCCGCAACCTCGCCAGGCCTGCGACCCAACCTAAGGTAAGCGGTGGGCGTAGACCGTCTCGCGGTTTCCCACTCACCCTTACCCTACTCCAAACCTAAGGTAAGCGGTGGGCGTAGACCATCTCGCGGTTTCCCACTCACCCTTACCCTACCTTGTGCACGCCGGCACTCTCCGCTCTAAGATACGGTGTCCCATACCACCCTACCTTAGAGTCGGGTTTTCTAAATTCTATTGGCCCACAGCCACAACCTTATTAGTGTAAGACTTTGCATGATAATAATAACCTACAGTTATCTAGATTAACAGATAATTATTTCTAGGGTTACAAAGGTATGGCTACAAATTTAACAGGGCATTTGACAATGGTAGGATTAACTACATAACATGTCATTCTAAACATTTTATTTTACTTTCGAACTAACATTTCAGAATTAGCTTAATGCAAATAACATAATAGCATAATTAAATAGCATGGGATTTCAACATGGTCAAGGACTTGTGACTTGCCGTGAATCGGGACGAACTCGGCTAGCTCGAACGTAGAAGCTCCTGGATCCTGCGACTGCACTTGAGCTTCCGGAAACTTCGAAACTAGCGCAAACACACAAAAATAAATAAGTCCAACTTGAGACTAATCAAGCGAGGGAAAATAAGCTAATCAAAAAGGAGTAAAATGCATAAATCTTCAAATGAGGAATTTTAGGAATTTATCTGGGGTGATTTTGGTGGAAAGGAGGTCACAAATGGGTCCAGGATATTATTTGGAGCAAAGTGGTGAAATTTGGGAATTGTTGGGATTTTCTGTGATTTTCTAGAATTTATTTGGATTTTTCTGGATTTTAGAAATTGATTAAATCGGGAGAAATCAATTTGAACAGTGCGGCCCGGCCGCTTTGCTCTGATGCGCGGCAAGATCGCTTGGCCATGCGCCTAACGCGCGCACGCCGAAAGCGCGGGAAGGATCGGGCCGGGAGGCGGCCACGCCAGCCGCACGTCCATGGCGGTCCCGATGGCCGACGCGTGGGCGGCGGGGCTGGGATGCGGGCGAGATGAGGGCTCGGATGGAGTGGGCGGAGATCGAACGGCTGCGGAGTGACGAGGGCGGTGAAGCGGTAAGGCGAGGAGGGACGGCTGGGATTAAAAGGCGGCCGTAGCGATGGACGGAGGGGAAACGACCACGTCGTCGTCGTCTTCCTCCGGACGGCCGCGCGCCACAGAGAGGGGGAAAAGGCGGAGCCACTGTGCTCCGGCGACGGTGATGGCCCCCGACGGCCGGGAAGGGCTCCACCGGGTGCTTCTTGACATGGGAAACCCATTTTGGGCACTGGAAAGGCGAGGGAAACAGCGGAGAGAGCGGGGAACAAAAGGGGAAGATTCGGGGCCCAAGCGGTGAGAGAGGTCACCGGCGGCGAAAGAGTTCAAACGGCCGCGGCTACACGGAGAGGGGGGTCCAGGGGCTTACATCGGTGGCGGTGGCAGGGGCTGGGGAGTGGCGAGGTGAGCTGGCCACGGGAGAGGTGGTTTTGCCGGCGGTGAGCTTCGGTGCCAGGACTCCTCGGGCGAGCACCTGTCCAAACAAGCCCACTAACGTGGTTAGCACACCTAGGGGAGGCTCTGGAGAGACGCAATTGAAGAGGGGAAGAGGGGAGGAGGAGATTGGCTCCCGGGGCGGCCGCGCGCAGGGAGGCGGCGGCGGTGCTTGGGGCGACGGGGGCTCAATCAGCAGCTCGTGGAGGGGCTCGGGAGTGGCAGGAAGTGAATGGAGTGGTCGGGTGGCTCGGGAAGCAAAGGAGAAGGAGGAGCCACAAGGGGCTTTATACCCCGAGCGGAGGGCGGCGGCCGTGCGGGAGAAGGCTCGGCGTGGCTTGCGGGTCAGGAGGAGGCACCGAGTCGCGGGAGTCTCTCCGCGAGATGGAGGTGACTGGGGGTGACGCCAGCTCTGTAGCGGCTTGATGGCGACGAGACGGGAGCAGGTGAGGGCGGGCACGGGCGAGGGAGCGTCCGCGCACGGCGGAGGGGAGGAGCGGCGACCGCCAGGTGGGGCTGGAGCTAGAGCGGGTGACGTGGCGCGAGGATGTCCGCTCCTTCGGACCCGGGGGGGTTTGTCGGGACGGCGCGGCGCGAGGACATCCCGGGGCGGCGCGAAGCAGCGCGCGCGCGGCGCGGGCGGGCGGCGCGCGCGCAGCAGCGCAGCGCAGCGTCTTGCGCGAAGGCGGGAGAAAGGAACGGGGAGAGCGCCGGGGCGAGGGGAGAGGCGGAAGGGGGGGTGGCGCCAGCAAGAGGCGCGGGCGCGGGGCGCGCGAGAGAAGAGAAGGCGGAAAGGGAGGCGGGGCGTCAACGGAGTGGAGAAGGCGGAACAGCCGAGAAAGGAAAGCGCAAACGGGGAGGACTTTCCCAAAAAGGAAAGTTTCCAGATTTCACTCAAAAAGCAGCAAAAAGGCTCAAAAATTTTGAAATTTTTAGGGGCTTTTCAGAAATAAAAGGAAAGAAAAGAGTGGTTTGCTACGGCCTAAGGGAGCTACATTATTGTATGGGCAATCATCAGTAAGTTTAATAGTAGTGGCATTTTCCGTGCGCGCGCACGTACGTGTGGATGTGCTGTAGCCCCAACAACAGGCATTCATGCATCTCCAAATTAAACGGCAGCAATGCATCCACTGTCAATTGAGGGTTCATATTGGTTTTGTTGGTGAACTTTGATATAAAATAAATAGTAGTAGTTAATAAATATGAATTTAAGAAAAAGGACACACACGGTAGGAAAAGATACGGGTATATGATCGGAGCAAAAAGAGTAGGATGCATGATATAGGCCCCGTTTGGCAGAGCTCTAGCTCTAGGAAATATATAGATTTCCTAGAGCTGGTCATCTGTAACTCTAGGAAATCTTGGATCTAGAGTTACAGGCATGTTAAGTGTATTTACATGACTCATTTCATTTATATTATATATTAAATAAAAATATTTAAATCACTTTAATTTAGTCAACAAACTACAGATCCAGTATAGATCTCGGAGCTAGAGCTGTGCCAAACGGGACCATACTCATGATCTTCTGTCTTATCTTCGAAGCTAAAAAAGTAGAAAAATTATTTTAAAAAATAGATTTGTATATTAATTTTTAAGTTTTTTTTTTAAGCAGAAGCCGGAAGCATGAACCTATACCAATATGTCCTGATTTCGCTGGCTTGTTCGATGATCAGATGGCACCGATCAGGCGACGTGTGAACATGCATACAAATGAGCATGCATGCCTCTTGGATCTACGTACGCGCGCGATCCGCGCAAGATACCGCTTGTCTGCTGCTGCTGATCGGTCCCGTACACGCAACAATCAGTAGCTGCAAACTTGCAATCCACTTGGCGCCGCCGATTAGTTAATCACCACCGCGCCTCTGCTGCATCTCTTGGCGTTTACGGCACTATATATGTAGCTAAGTAGAAATAGCTCCCGCGCGTGCACACGTGTACGTACGTGTGGTTGTTAGCTGAAGGCCCAACAGCAGGCAGCAGCAGGACATGTGGCCGGGCTAACTTAGGAGCTGCTCCAAACAGATTTAGGCGCTGCTCAAAACGGTTTAGACTTCTGATTTCTGACTTATTTTTCACTATTTGATAATTTCGTATTTTTCTAATTTTTGGCTTTTTTTAGATTTTTTTTGTCGGTACTTTTTTCCCGTATTCATTTGTACTGTTCACGATGGGCTAACATGTTTTTCTATTTTAAATTTTTTCAAATTTAACTATGCCAAATAAGTCACCATCAGCTAAGTACAATTTCAGCAGTGCTTTTCAGCTATAAGCCACTAAAAAATCCATTTTGAGAGCTTTAGACTCTGCTTATTACAGTTTGAGTTTCTGATTTCTAGCTTATTTTTTATTATTCTTAAATATCGTCTTTTTCATTTTTTTTGTTTTTTTAGCTTTTTTGTCGTTCTTTTTCCCGTATTTGTTTGCATTGTCCGTAGTTGGCTAACCTGTTTTTTCTATTTTAAATTTAATTACGCCAAATAAGCCACCATCAGCTACAATCTAAGCGGCTTCCACTTCTGAAGCAGGGACTTAGGCCATGTTCTTTTTCAGTTTTTGGTTTCTGCTTTTGACTTTTCTACATTAACTAGCTTTTAAATGGAGTGTCTTTTTAAGATAGGGTTTACTAATTAATTATAGTACATACTATACCGATTTTATTTATATCGGTAAAAATCGCATGTGAATTTTTATTACTCTGTAATCTCTCATAGAACAGCTCCAAAGACACAAACCACAACAAAAAAAAAAGAACACGCCTTTAGATTAACTTGTTCGCGGTCGGTTGGCACCCACCGCACGCACCGTGGTGAAGCGCCCGGGAAGAAGCTTCTGCGATGGCCGATGGAGATGGACCGGGACCGCCAACAGCTCCACATGGTAGCTAGGTTCTACACAACTTTGACCCCTTTTGGACTACATGGATAACGCATGCATGGATGCCAAATCTTCTTGTCCTACATATTGGCTGGGGCATCCGAGCTGGGGCGCATGTCCATGTGCAAGTGCGCAAAAGTATGTATGTATGTATGTATGTATGTATGTATGTATGTATGTATGTATGTATGTATGTATGTATGTATGTATGTATGTATACTAGTCAAATGTCTATGCATTACAGTAGAGTTTCAAAAGATAGGGTGATATAAGTAAAAGATTAACAACTGAGAAGCATTAACCAAGGTTATAGTGGTACTTAGGTCGTATCACCTCTGCTACAAAAAAAATAATAGAGCCAAATGAGCAACATCTTGATTATTTTAAGGCAGTATTGTCAAATCTTTATCCCCAAATAGATTAAACACAGGATTTAACCCCAGTGAACATCTAAGTGAGAGCAGAAGGGTAAGTTTGACATAAAAATACGCCTCTTGGGCACAAAAGCCTACTGTGGAGCCTAATCGAAACTCACAACTACTTTTCTTTGAGCCATTAAATACGACAGCTTCCTGGATGACAATTGCTACATCAAAGTATCCAACACTGATTGAATGAAGACAAGGGGAATGACTGTAAGATCACACATAACGTTTACCAAACTGAGAGCAATCTCACCTGTGAGATGCATGCATTCCATCATCCTTGTCTAATTTTTGGTTCACATCTGATTATTCGTTTTTCCATCCTGTAACGCTTGCAAAGCTAAAAGGAAGACAAAACTTAATGTAATGTTGATAAACATACATGTTGCTCGCAAGTTATAGTAATAACTAGCTTCTTCATTTACTACTTGATGGTCTAAAAGAGAGCAGGGGAAGGTTGTTGACAAATACAACTAATTAGCGTCAATGCATACACTTAATAACTAAAAATCAACACGTCCAATAAAACAACCGTTTTTATTATTTTTTAAAAAGAGGTGTTCAATGGTAGAAAGCAAGAAGCTGATCAGTAAGAAAGGTGCAAAGCAAAAAAGAAAATTTAAATGAAAAATTACCCTTACACATTTGCTATCAATTCAATGAACATAGCGAACTTAACCGCTCATCGTGCCATTTCTATTGGCACTAACTATTAACTATTAAGACAACCACATAAAAAGAATACAAATCTGCTCCAGCAACAATAGGCATCAAGAATACAAATCTGCTCCAGCATTTAGCTACCATGACATAGAAATATTTGAGGTCAAAAGCTAAACACATACTAGAGGTAAAAGTAAGACTACAATTCTGAAATCAGGAAGACAAACACATTCTAAGAGTGCCTTGCACTCAACAAAAAAGAACATGGAACAAAAAAGAGTGACAATAATGTAGTAGGTCTCCAGTAATCAAAACCAACACAAACTCATCCCTATGGTGTGAAATAGTTGAATAACAATAGAAATTATCCAATGGTGCAATCATTTGTTAAAACATAGCAATTGATTGATACATGGTATCAACAAAGTTATGCAGAAATGGTATTATTCTTTTCATAGAACATATGTCATGCATATATGGCAAATTAAAGTAAAAGATCACACTATAGTGCTTGATGCCGCCCACTGGCCAGATAACAGGTTATTAGGTCTGGCTATTAGTGCTTAATCATCTGATTTAATTATGCGCCACTCAAATAATTTTTATAGGTAGTAAAGTGATGCAAAGAATTATGTGAAAATTACACAACGTAGCACACTATATACGGAAGCTCCACAAAAAATTTCATAATTTTTCACAACCATTTGCTATCTCTAAAAATTCTTAGAGCGGCGCATAACTACTTAATCACCTAGTTAATTATGCGTCGTTCCAATAATTTTTAGAGATAGCAAATGACCTCAAAAAATTACAAAACAATTACACAACATACCAAAATGCCTCAGGAAGCTCCACAAAAAATGTCATAATTTTTTGAGCTTATTTGCTATATTTGTAAATTTAAAAAAAATTATAAATTACGAATTAGGCAGGTAATCACCTGCCGTCCCGTGGGCGGGCTGCAGGCTCCTACCGTCTGCTCACGGAGCGACAAGTGCCACGCGTAGTTTGCTCCGCGCTACCGTTTACCCATCGAACAGTATAAACGATATTTTTGTCAATACGGTGTGCATTTTTTTTTTGTAAATAACACGTGAAAGCGTACTAAAAAAAAGTGGCTTTGATTCCTTGCCTCGGCGCGGCGCGGCCACCACCAGCCGCGCCCATGCGCACGACGTACCATAGGGTCCAGGGAGCCCGGCGCACGCCCTTGCCATCACGCGCTACGCGCCGCGCCGCGCCGCGGTTTTCTTCCATTCCTCCGCGCACGCGCGCGAGGAGCGTCCCATCCGCGCGGTTAAACGCATGCAAACATTCACATTTCGGCCCCCCACCGCAGGTTGCACGCACGGCGTTCATTCGACAGCGTACTCAGCCGCGTCTGTCTACTCCGGCCAACATGCTGCATGGCTAGTAACGGCATACAGGGGTGGATCCAGTGGTGGGGCGGGGGGCTCGAGCCCCTCCTACCGCTATCGGATCTTGGAGCCCCTTGGAGCTCCCCTTAAATTTTTAGCTATGGATGTATAATGTAGAAGGGGCTGAGATCGAGTTGAAGGTACTTCAGTCCTCCAAAAAATTTTCCTGGATCCGCCACTGATAGCATACAAATATATACACCGGCCAGCACCTTTAAGGAACATTCAACTTTGTAACTACGTGTCGACATGGAAGACAAAAGAATAGAAGTTTTTCTTTTCTTTTCATTTCTTTTTTTCTGCAATGTAGAGTTAGGAAACGATATGTACAAACCCAACACATTGCTCTCTCCAATTTCTAATGTACTCCAGCCTATACGTCTCTGAAATCCGCACTGTGCGAGCGTGCGTACGCACGTCGCCCTCGGACGGAAAGCGATCGAGCGGCAGAGAAAGGGACTCGGCGCGATCAACGGCTTTGGGATCGCCCACGCACATGGACGTCGCCGTTCCGTCGTACGCCAGCGCTCGATCGAATCGGCTCTGGCGTCGCTCTCCGTCATGGCCCCCTGGCTCGGAAAAAAATTGAGAATGTTAGCGACTACGACGACGGCGAGTCGGCGAACGACGGTGGTAATAATGATTACGATGCATTAGTATGCGAACCTGCCGGCCTAGCTACTGCGGATCTTGACAGATTGGTAGGATTCTGGCGCATGGATGGGGATGGACGTAGTGTGGTCCGGTGGACCGGTGTGGCGTCTGGGTTGTCTGGCGGAGCGAAAGACACGCTTAGGCCTCACGCATTCTTGGGTTTTCTGTGCTCGATCGTAAGTCACTAGAACACCAGAAGAGATCCGTCGTACATCGGTTTCTTCCTCGGGTCTGATGGCAGCAGCAGGCAGCAAAGACCCCTCTCTCTGACTCTCCTCCACCGGCGCCGTCACCTTCCACTTCTCCTTTTCTGCAGACATGGTTGGTCGGCTCTAGCTACGGCTCCATGTTCTTGATCCACCGTCGCCCCCACTGTCTCATTGTGACTGTTGAAGTATAAGAGAATTGCCCATCTTTCCTCATTAGCTTAAGCTTTTGGGTGAACTGGTTGGTGCATGAAACTCAATATAGTATTAGAGCCAAAAGGTCTCGAGTTCAAGATCTGGCTGACGTAATTAAAAAAATTAATTGTAGTTCACTTCTATTCCACGAATTAGGCCTAAGGGAGCCTACACGTGAGGGGGAGTGTTGAAGTATAAGTGAATTGCCCATCTTTCCTCATCAGTTTAAGCTTTTGTGTGAACTGGTTGGTGTATGAAACTCAATAGTGACGACAGCTTGACTTGATGGCGCTGAAGGTGAGGATGACCAAATCTAGTGGCAGTGACCTCGGGGACGCCAGATCCAAACATGGTGACCTTGGGGTCCGTCAGATCAATTGTATCAGGATTGGAGATTGCCGGTGTCGAGGACGATGACACTAAGATCAGGCAATCAGGGGGGCACATCGGCGAGGAGCACGATGACCCTGATAGAGTACTGCAGGTAGAGCTGTATTAGTCGAATCCAAAGGCGGCGACCTCAAAGATGGTGCATCCAGCAGCAGTGACCTCGGGGATGGTGGATCCGGTGGCGACGGGCCCAGTGACGCATGGGTTGGAGCCGTCTGCTGGGAGGAGGCATGGGGAGTGGAGGCGATACGGTGGCGGGGGGATGCTGTGTCGGGTGAGAATGGAGGAACCGAATGTATTTTTATTTACATTTAGGGCAACTTCTTCCTTCAGCTGATCATGACCATTAGATCTCAATCTAACGGGCATAAAAAAGGTGATGCGGCCAGCCCTTTTTCCCTAAGCCCAGCCCCTCAGAGCCTCCGCTACTCCTTCCCCTTATGCACCGCCATGCTGCTGTTGCACTAGAATGGTGAAGAAGATAGAGACGGAGTAGTACTCAGTGGTGAAGAAGAGGAGCACATCGTGCGGACAACAAGGCATTAGTGTACACCACCGAGGACAACGATGGAACAGAAGTGTGCACCACTGAGGTCGATGATCGAGACATGGAGTACACCAACACAGATGATAAATAGGGAGGCGGAGTACACCGACTCAAACAAGGTGTACACCACTGAAGGTCAGGAAGAACCGCGAATCCAGCAGGGTTAGGGAGGGATCTCTTGGCAACAGTAGATTCAACCACGCCGACCTTACTCTTGATGATAAGGCGTCTTCCTTTTTTTAATATTCATTGTATGATTTGGGTTAAGTTTGTTGTTATGTATTACCTTGTTTTAGAACTCCATTGCAACGTACGGATATTTTACTAGAACGAGCAAAAGGAAACCAACAGTAAATAAAAAAATGTACTTTGTATAACATCACACTAAGGCCACATTTGGAACATCAAAATTCTTTCATATTCCCAAGGGAATTTAACTGTTTTCTATGAAATGTATGCGTTGTCATGAGATATTTTGTGGGTTGTTGCTGCATTTTTGAAGATTTTGTTCTCAATAATGTATTATTTCTAGTGTGTAGAGGTACACTTGAGCTTGACTCAAGTCGTACAAACTTCACATGCGGCAAATGCACGGTATATGACGGAGCCATGGCTAGATACGAGTATTCAAAGTGAGGAGCATGGAAGGCACTGTTCTCAGCTGCTAGAGGACTTGAATGTGATTTTCTCTCTTTGTAGTTCTTTTATCTTATGAGCTAGGGACCGAGTTATGAAATGTCTCTTTCTCATGGTCCTTTATGTAATATTCAGGGTGGATGTACCTACTCTATAATATTAATCTAGAGTTAATGGCCTAACGAGCTTTATTAGCCCCTAAAAAAAACTTCACATGCTGCAAAAAAAAAAATTGTAATTCCATTGGTGTGTTTCAGCTGAAACTCAATTCCTCCAATCAGAGCACTCAATTATTTCAAACCTGTCTCCACATCACCAATCTGACAGAATAGCTCCTGCTGTTGAGGACTTGAGATATACTAAACATTTGATTGAATAAATAACTAATACCATTCTTTTTATTGCTCAATTACTGCATGGTTAATTAGTCTACAGCCTCCACGTGGCACAAGCCAATGCCAAAGACACAGAGCAGTAGGGCCGGCCTATCAGCAACTACCCGACAAAACCATTTCAAATCATACGTGCACATAGGATCCAACAGGGGAAAGCAGAGCGTCGCGGCTCCGTTTCTTCCTCCGTCCAGGAAGACATGCACCGCCACTGGCCGCCGACGATCAGCAGCCGCTTCCGAGATCCATGACCAGTTCTTGCAGCAGTTCCTCGAGCACAGCCGCCTCGACGTCGGCGCCGACGTCCCGCCGCTCCGGCTCCACGTCGGCGGCGTCCAGCCTCGACCTTGGCATCTCCGACTTGACCAGGTCGGATACCCTGGTCAGCTCTGCTCTGTGCGTGTCCCAGTAGGCGGCGCTCGTGGTGGTGGTGGTCGCCACGGCTTCGGCCGCGGCCTCGTTGTCGTCGCGGCCGTTCTTGGGGTTCGTGCGGTAGTAGTAGTGGTCGCCGTTGCCGTCGTGATCGAGGTCGGCCTGGCCAGTGCCCCAGACGGCGGTGTCCTTGATGAGGTCGTCGGACTTGGCGAGCAGCTGGGTGAGCAGCGCCGGCATGTACGCCACCTCCAGGAGCTCCCGGACGATGGCCATGGCGTTCTTGGGCGAGCCTTGCACGTTGGAGCACTTGCTCTGGTTGTGGACAGGGGAGCACTCGAACGGGTGCTCCAGGACGGAGACGGGGCTCAGCTGCTTCTCGTCGTCGTCGTCGGAGTCGGAATATCCCATTTCACCGCCGTCGGCGTTCACCTCCACGTCGGTCTTGACGGCGTCGATGTGCTTGGAGCAAGGAGCTGGGGCGACCATCTTGAAGGAGTCGGAGAACTGCAGGGCGGCGGGCTTCCGGTTGGCCGCCTTGCCGTGGAGGATCTTGGAGAGCAGGAGCCGGAGGAGCCCGGTGCCCGCCGGCGACTGCTTCTTCTTCTTTCCCCGGGTGCTCGCTGCCGCCTCCGCCTTCTTCTTCTTGCTGGTGAGCCGCTTGAGCACGGAGGCGGCGTCGTTGCCGGCGGCGGGCCAGCACAGCGCGGTGTCGTAGCCATCGAGGAGCCGCGCGGAGCAGCCCTTCTCGAGGAGGTGGAGGTCGAGGAAGAATGGCTCCTGCTTCTCCTCGAGCAGCTCCGACAGGCGCCGACCGGACGGCGAGGGCGACAGGCACGCCATGAGCGTCGCAGAAGCGGCACAAGCCGAGCTTACGAGCAGCAAGGAACAGAGAGATGTAGAGAGAGAAAGTAAACTTCGTATGAGCAACGAGAAGCAGGGAAATGTAGAGGGAGAGAGAGGTGTGTGTGTCAACAATGAGCAATGAGAGGAGGGGGGAGTTGGAAACGGGTGTAGGGTGGCGTTATAATAGAGGGGTTTAGAGAGAGAAAGAGAGAGCTGAATTGGAGGGAGCAACCAACCTAGAGAGATGAGACAAGAATGGTGCATTGAGTGGAGGACAAGGGAGGTTGGGGAGAGATTCTTGTAATCCCTACTGTTGTTTCCCTTCTCTCCTGTCATCAGAGATCAGACAAAGGTTTTGTTTGTTCTGATTTGTTAATACAAACATGAGTTCCTTGTTGTTTGGGTGTTGCATGCATGGGTGACCTCAATTTGTGTAGGAAAGATAGGAAGAAGAATGTAAAGGTTGGGTCAAATCACCAGGTGAAAAGCTGGAGAATCTGGGAATAACTATCTCTTGGCTTTGAGTTGGTGTGTGGTGAGGAGATTGTACCCTTGCATTGAATGAAGGAGATGGAGTTGTTTTAGTTTGAATTCTCATGCCAAGTACAGTTCTCTTCTGCAGCTCTCACAACCAGTGTCAGATTATACTAGTAATGATCTACCAGTGCATGTTACTCCTCTAAAACAAATTGATGTTTTAGACATTAGGCAAAGTTTCAAAAATGTAACTTTGACCACTGAATTTGTATTACAATATATTTGTAAAATCTAGTGATATTATATCTTGGCTTCAATATTTTTTTAGATAAATCTACTCATATAATGTTCATACAGACAATCTAGATATTCTCAAAGATATTACAAACCAAAGTTAAAATAATCCGGCCACACTTGTTCTACAGCATCACTCTTTGTGACCAGGAGTGCTACATCTTCAGGAGTCATCTACGCACAAGCACTGTGAGAGAACCATAAACTCATGCTCAGGTTGCCCTGTCTGACCAAAGCAGCTATCTTATGACATCTAATTACCAGGAAAAGCAGGGTTACTGAAACCAGCCTCCTTTGGATACCCCATTGCCATCTCACAAGCACTCCTTTGTCAGCCTCTGCAGCATCGCCATTGGTTTTTTAATGCCCTGGTCTCCCAGGGAGGTTTCATGTCACCTTCATCCCTGCACTTTTTTTTTCTTTCTTTGTTTCTTCTTCCTCTTTGGCACAAGATACACACACACACACACTCACACCTCAGTTGTTAAGGTATCTGGAGAGGTGACACTTGTCCATCCCAACACCATCACACCTACATGTGTCCATCATCAATGGCACACATGACCACACACCCTTGTGTATTGTCGTGTTCTTCCCAGTCTTTGATCATGCTCTAATCCCATAGCTAATCAGGAGATTAATTATGGGAATATGGATTGATTATGTGCCTGACAGTGGAATCTGCGTGATTGGCTTGTTGATTTGTCGCCTGACGAAATGGTCTGAAGATCTTGATGTGCTGATGGAACTGCCTGCAGGGAGGGGTGCAGACACGACGATCCAGTTGGACGAACTGTATGCTCGTGTATCTACAGCAGCATATGTGTTGTGGGTGTACGTGGCTCTGTCAGATATACGTACATAGATGATAGGTAGGAGTCAAATAAGGATTCATGTTCCCTGGTATTTACAAGCTATCATAGTATTCATGCCTAGTCCACTGCGATCTCTGTTCCCGATCTCACGGTCTCCGAGATGCGACTTTGGTAGCTAATTTCTATCGTGGTTTGTTGGTAAAAGGATATTACTATAGCAGTGTTATCGTGATGAATCTAACATTATTATTTTCGTACATCCAATCTTATCTTTTTCTGGAGTTTGAAATGATATAATAATGCATTAGTAGTCACTAGTCAATCAACCCATAAGAGCTGCACGGGTTAGTTATTATATAAAAACATATTGTCCGCATGTTACATTGGAGTTGTATGTATATGCATTTTTAGTGTTGAAGAATGGATTATGTCTTAACAAGAATCACATCGATCAAGCCTTTTCTATTTAATTAGCATGATAGTACATATTTTAGATAATAATTTGTTGAGATTCTCAATAGTTGCTACTTTGAAAAAAAAAAATCATACTGAGAAAAAAAAAGAGAGGGTATTTTCCTAATGCAATGCACGGTGGGGGAGCCACTTAAGAGCTCCATGCTTTCAGACTCGTCTATAATTGTAATTCCGGATGATTCTATTTTCGCGCGGGCGTCCATTGGGTCGACAGCAGGCACACCTCACCGGCGCTGTTAGATCGGGAGCAGATCATCATGAGGCATCTGTGCGCATGAGCAATAGAGCAATGTGTCGTCCTTTTATTTTTGTCGCATAGAAGGTTTTTTTTTTCATTTTGTGTCTACATCCTTTTACTAGCACAAAGAAATGGATTAGCCCACTCTATTATAGGGAACAAAGGCCTACGAGAAATAAAGGTGTGTATATGTAAAAAATATGTGAACGTCACAGCAATAGAAGTCTTTGGACTATCCTTTGTTCTTATCTGTTTCTTACCTCACTTACATTTATCCCTGCCTTCCATCCCCTCCCAAGCCTCACTCCAGTCTCTACCATCCACCCAAATCCTGACAAAATTGGTCACAATCTCAATGCCAGTGATGTTCTCCAGGCTCTTTGAAGCTTCCTCTTGCTCCTGGCTAGTGTAAATTTCTCTATAGAATCCAATGTTGTTGTCCTAGAAGCTGTGAGGTTGTTGCACCGTAGGGAGTTGTTCGAGGCATGGGTACTAGGGACAAGCTAGAGGTACGAGTGCATCGGTGTGGCTACCTGAGACGTGGATGTGGTGGCAAGCGTTGTATAGAGCACGGTGAGGCTATGGCATAGGGATTGATGTGACTCGAGGACGATTAACCATGTGGTGGCAACGAGAAAAGCAGTTCAAGGAGCACACCCAAATTATGTTGAATTTTGCTTTTCTATCATGATTTGCCATCGAATTTGTATTTGATGAGCCTTTGAATTGTGTACCAATGTGCTCTTAAATTTGCACTATGCTCTTGAACTTGTACCTATTTTACTCCCATATTCACACCAATTTATTCTTGAATTTGCACAAATTTGTTTTGATTAGCTCTCAATTTTTGCACCGACTTGCTCTCTGATTTCATTTTTGAATTCACACAAATTTATACCGCTTTGCTCCCAAAATTGTACCAATTTGCTCCCCAAATTAGCATCATTTTGCTCTCAAATTGCTCTAGATTTGCTTTCAAAATGTTATCTGCTTTTTTTATCTTGATTGAATTTACACAAGTTTATACATATTTGCTCGCAAATATGCAACAACTTACTCTCCAAATCTTCACTGATTGGCTCTTGCATTACTCTTAGATATGCTCTCGAAATTGCATCAGTTTGCTATCACCAAGTTATGTCGTGGTGAGAAAAGTGGGCTCACGACTATGAAAACATGTCTGTGGAGGTATATAGTAGATTTAGAAAGCGGTTAGTAGTCATTGCGCAACTAAATATAGTAAGTATTGGTGTGCATTAGAAAAAGTGGTGGCATGCACGCGTGGTTTGTAGCCGCACCATTGTAATTCTATCTGGTTGTGTGCATAATATGCATGCCGTAATCTTTTTTTTAGTTTCCTATAGCTTCACCCTTGTAATGTTTCATTTATTTTTTTAGGGAAAAACCACCGCGTGGTAATTCTTACATTATTACCATGTGTACCTAGTCTACTTTCTTCTTTTTTACCTGTCTCTGCTGCTGTCTATAATGTATAAATTTAAGCCATAGATGACATCAGTTTATTTTTTCTTCAATTAATGTAGAAATTTGTAACATTTTTTCTCTAATTAATTTGATAATTTCTAGCCTTTTCTCTTGGCCCTATCTAATTTATAGTATGCGCACGGGAGAGCTCAGCAGCTGTTCTGTTTCTTTTCTATTTTGTGCGTTGCCGAGCTCTATGGCAGCCTAATGTTTTTTCCTTCTTATAGCTCTTTTTTTACTTAATGTTTTTATTTTTTTACGACTTTGATTACTATTTTGTATAACTTTACACTAAGATATATTAATAAAATTATAATATTATAAAAATATTTTTAATGATAAATATAATGATATAATTTTCGTATAGATAATCTAGATAGTTTTAGATTTATTAGTGATTAAAAATTTGATGGGATAAATTATAAGAAGTCAAATAAAAAAGAAACAGAAGGGGTAGTTTTATTGCTTGCCGTCGTCGCGTGCCCTACTCCGAGACGGCGTTCTAATCAGCAACGCCGTCTTCTTATCTCACCCTGGGCGTTCGGTACTACCGAACCGATCGGTTCGGTTCCTCGGTACCCATGCAAATTCGGTTCATGAGAATCTCGGTACCGTTCGGTTCCTGAAAAGACTCGGTACCGAAAAAATTCGGTATCGGTTCTTTCGGTTCGGTTCCGGTATTTACCGAAATTACCGAACAAGGTACAGCAGCATGTAACATCAAGTTCAATAGCCAATTTTGACAATAATATTACATATTACTTAGTACTCACTACTCAAATACAATATGTTATTCAAATTGGACAGGAAGCAACAATGGACAGGAAGCATTAAGAAAAAACAATAGTCCCAGCAAGGCAGCAACAATGGACAGGAAGCATTAAGAAAAAACAGCGGCAGGAGATCAGATAGCACAGGCGCACCGCGCACAGTAGTCCAGCATAAGTATGCAGCAAGCATCACTCGGTCACATCCATTCGTTCACAAACCTGAGAGGTTGAAACATTATGCAGCAACAACAAGTAAGCACATGAGTTGTTCACAAACAAGAAAGACAATAAAGAAATTTAATTTGCTGACATGGTCATGTAGTAGGCTTGGAGGACTTGCTCTTGCTCTTGCTTGCTTTGGTGTTGGAGGATGTTGTAGCTTTGGTGTTGGAGGATTTTGTTGGTTGGGACTTGATGTTGGTGGCAGTAACCATCCTGCTTTTGCTGCCTTGAATTTGTGACTTGGCAGCATGGCCGTCAATAATAGCTAAGTACTTGAACTCTTGAATTAATTCTGAAATATAATAAAACGAGGATGCAATAAATATTTTTTCAGTAATGAAAACAGCAAGCAAAATAAATGACATAGAGAATCAGAGATAGAGCTATGAAGTTATCACCTTCTTCTAGTCTAGTTAACAGTTCTGTATTTTCTGAAAGATTGATTGGAGTTGCCCTTCTAAGCCAATCTTGAGTACAAACAAGAGCTTCAACCATAAATGGAGTGAGTGAAGTCCTAAAATCATCCAGCACACGCCCACCAGTGTTGAAGGCAGATTCACTAGCAACAGTAGAGATTTGGATAGCGAGCACATCACGAGCTAATTTAGAGAGTATGGGAAATCTAGTGGCCTGGCCCTTCCACCAAGCAAGAATATCAAAGTTTTTGACATCGTCTTCACATTCTTCAGCCAAGTACCTATCCAATTCAGTCCTGTTGCCCCTACTGCTGCTACTGCCCATTCCATTATTCAGCTTCATTCTCTTCACAATGTTACTCCTCGCCTTTCTAGGACTGTCTGCACCTTGTTTAGATTGGGGCTCATCATTTGTTTGGGAGTTGACATTAGTTGGGGATGAATTCTTGACCCTGTATTCTTCAAAAAGATCATGCAAGCACTTAGTGATAGCAGCCCAAACTTCTCATCCAACACCCTGACCATACATGTCCTCTATTGCAATTTCTGTATACTGTGAAAGCTTGTACCTAGGATCAAGTACAACAGCAACAAAGATCAGCAAGTTAATATTTTCCTTCTCCTTCTCTTTTCCCTTTCCCTTCTCATTTTGCAAGCCCAAATTCTCATGCCACTGCCCCCAATACTTGTCATACTTGTCTTTCATTCTCTTCCCCATGTCTTGTTGGACAAAATCAGCACTACTCAGCCACTCATTCACCAAAGCATTGACTTCTAAAATCTCATGGAAGTAAGTATGAGCAGTCACACTTAAGGACGCTGAAACACGTGTTGTTATATTGGCAAAATGCTTCAGAAACTCAGCTAGTTTCCTTGCATTATCCCAATCGTGCTCATCAGGAACTCCCGGACCTGGAACACCTGGCTTAATCTCACTAAGCAATTCAATTGTATAGTATGGATCTTCATCTGGATATCTAGCAAACACCTTTTCATATGAGCAGGCAGCTGCTAGCATATCATATGTCGAGTTCCACCTTGTGCATACATCAAGGCTCAAGAATGCCTTGCTGTCCACTTTCTCCAATTGAGCAATCTCTTTAAACTTGGCAATCCTAGATGTACCGGCCTTGACAAATCTAATGGCAGCCCTTATACGCTTGATAGATTGGTCTACTTCTTTCAAACCATCTTGCACGATCAAATTAAGTATATGTGCAGCACATCTCATATGAAGATACTTGCCATCTGCTATGCTAGTTTTCAAACTATTCATTTGTCTTCTCAAATAACTAACACCACTATCATTTGCACTAGCATTATCAACCGTTACTGTCATTACTTGGTCCAATCCCCAATCAAGCAAGACTTTCTGTAGGTGTTTCCCAATATCATCCCCCTTTTTCCCTTTTACCTTGAAAAAACTAATTATCTTCTTATGCAAGCACCAATTGTTGTCAATAAAATGGGCTGTTACAGTCATGTAACTATCTTGCTGCTGTGATGTCCAGCCATCGGTTGTGAGGCAAACTCTATTGCATTGTTCTTGCAAAAACATTTTCAGTTTAGCTTTCTGCTCAAAATATAATTGCACAGTGTCCCTAGTACATGTCCTTCTAGATGGTATTTCGAAACGGGGGCAAGCAATAGACATGAACTTTCTAAAACCAGGTTTTTCACCAAATCCAAATGGCTCCTCATCTTCTATTATCATTTCAGCAAAGGCAAACCTAAGCAAATCAGGGTCAAACTTCCAAGTGCCTACAGTATTTCCTTCAGTAACTTGCAAAACACCTTGTGTTGCGTCATCACTACATTTATGAGGATTACGCTTACAAATGCCAAAATGCTTACGCATACCAGACGTACCATTAAGAGCTGGATGTGCTTTGATCTCAGCATTGCAATACTTGCACTTTCCCTTGACAACCACACCTTTTTCTTTGATTTTGATGAAGTGGTCCCAAATTTTTGATCTAGCGCTCATCTCCTTTCTCTTCATCCCCTCCTCAGCATCTACATCGATGACCTCCGTCTGTTTCTCTCCATCAGCTGCTGCCACAGCATCCTTCTCATCACCATCACCATCAGCTTCAGCTTCCTTCCCATCATCACCTTCACCAGCAGCCCCGCCATCACTCAAGCCCTCTTCGTTCCTTTGCTCCTCCAGCGACCAATCAACGACTTGTTGTTCAATGTCTTCCTCGGACAGAGACATCTGTTGAATTTTTGAAGTGAAGTCAAAATAAACATCTAGATCTAGAGGACCAAATTGCTCTGTCAAATCAAACATACACTCAAATCGACTTACATTGGAGTCGCAGAAGCAATGGAAGTAGCCGTCTTCGCTCAGTTGGTCGACCAAGCGACGACACGACGAGTCAACGACGGCGTAGGCCGCGCGGCTGCGTGGGCGCGTGGCGGCGTGGGGGTCTTGGGGCGACGGCGCGCGCGGTAGCCGGGCGAGAGCGTCGAGCGGCGCCGGGCAGCCTACACTGGCGCGGCGACGACGGCGGGCGGCGGGCGGCGGTGCTGGTGGCGGGCGGCGAGCGCGCGCGCGCGGGGGTAGGGTTTCGAGCGACTGAGCGAGAGCGAGGATAAGGTTGTGCCTTGGTGGGCTGCTGCTGGGCCAACTTGTGCTGCTTGTAGTTCGGTATTTCGGTAAACCGAGGTACCGAACCGAATTTCCTCGGTAAAATCGGTTCCTGAGAACCTGGAATCGAACGTGGAACCGAAATTTTCGGTTTCGGTACTTTCGGTTCGGTTCTCGGTAAATTCGGTTCGGTACTCGGTTTTCGGTTTTTCGTGCCGAGGGTGATTCTTATCTATTCCATAGTTGTGAGGCACTCGAACAGCTTGTTTGTTGCATAAACGTGCAATATCTCACGTTTTCTCGGTTGAGTCTACTTGGACTCCTTTTCAAATTGCTCTTCTTTGCATGCGTGTGTTCTAACTTACAAGTTGATTATCTATAATCACTTGATCAAGCTGGCCGGAAACGCGTTTATCTGAGCCCTCATGCATCTCGTAATGTACATGCATTGTTCTCGTACGGGATCTCCTCGCCATCAGAATGTCTCGATGTATGCATGTATGATTTGTTGACGTCAGTAAGGGTCTGTTCTTTTCCTCCGAAGCTGACGGCTTTTGACTTTTATTACCTCACTTTTAAATAGAGTATTTTCTCAAGACGGGGTCTACAAGTTAAATGATCTACACATTAAAAGCCCAACATCTATACCAGCTAAAATCGCAAGTGAGTATTTCTCTCTCCATAATCTGTACCGTAAACAGTCAAAATTCAAAAATTTCAGCCAAAAGTCATAAGCTATAGCCGTTGCCAAACAGGCCCTAAAAGAAACGCATATTATAAACAAATATGAGCTTATCTGTGGTACATGACGATTGCTTACAAAGAAAGATAAAAAATGAGCTAAAAAAAGTATCTTGATAAACTTATTAAATACTGAAAACTACATGAATCAAGACTAAGCCGCTTGAGCCGAGCGAATGAGGTGGCCATACATGTATGGCGTACATGACGTGCGTTTTACTTGCTTTAGTCCAAATGTGCACATGGCATGACTTTTAGTTTGGTTCAGTAGATGGACTTGGGCAGCCATAGGTATTGCCATGTTCTGTACTTTTAATCGAACTCTTTCTTTCCATAGTACGACACCGAGTAGATATATCAAAGTCGTAGGTTAGATCAGCTAGACTGTAATTGCAGTGGATATGGAGAGATTTTTTTATCTCATATTTTATTCTATATTTTTTTTAAAAAATTGAAGTCAGATATGGATAATACCGGATACGAATATGAATACGGACAGTCTCGAACACAAATGCGGAACACATATATATCATTCTGAATACGATTAGTCTCAGTCACAAATATTTAATAAAGTAATACATGTAAACAGAAACTATATATATCGCACGCATAAACATCAATTAACTATTCTACATCTTTGGATATAGTAGTCCATCTGGATGAGGTATTCCATGTTGTGTCTCATTAGTGATTTGCGGCTTATTCATTTCTTAACAAATTAGTTGTCTTAGTTTACTGCAGCTAGAGTACGAGACCAACAAATTTACCGCTCTCGATGCTACCCCGTTGAATGGCTATTATCTCGACATTTTTGGAGTTGAGACCGGCAAGATTTGCCAAAAACACCGTCATGTAACGTAGTGACATGGTGCATTATTTTGTCATGACATTTTCTTGCTGTCCTTATCGCATTGGTTGTCTTCCTACATTCATTGTTTCCTAGAATCTCTAACTCAGCTGCTCAAAATCATGAAAACATCGCTTCTAACTGCTAATGATGGTGCCAATGGAGTTTGCAAATACTTCAGGATGAGATGGTTGTTAGGCTCAGATATGTGGGATTGACAGACAATGATTAAACGGTATTGTTGTAGCCATGCTACTGGTGTTAACTGTTGTAACCATACTACAATAAAGGTATATGGTATCTTTCTTTATGGGAGACATAACACCAAGAGAACTAGAGAGAGAGCTAGTGGTAAGAATAAGTGGATCTGGTCTTCTCATACCCCTCTTGAGGGCTTATATACATGAGTGAGGTAAGACGAAAAATTCCAATCCTACTCCTTAATAATTATAAAAGGTAAGAATACATTAGTACATTTTTTATACTATTGGACCTGTTGTAAGACCTAGTCGTTTAGGGCTAGACCACCCCCACAACAGGTATATTCTCTTCTGAAATGTGGGAACATCATGGTGTTAAAACTAAATTGCAGATAGCATGCAAGTCTCCATACAATTGCTGTTAGTGTGTCACACTCCATTCTTTTAGCATAAACTGCCAAATCGAATAGCGACATTTGAGGTTTCACCGCAAAGAAGGGGAGGAAGAAGAGCAGCAACTAGCAAGACTATAAGAGTTTTGGTTTGGTCCATCTGGTGGTGTCGGAGGTGCCCACACCTCTGGTACATCTGACCATCCATGAAAGAGGGGTATAACCGTATTTTTATGTCTGTTATGTTTAAAGAAAGACTCCACGTTCTGAATGTTTGCAGCCTGCATAGCCTAGACAGTTCAGATTGCCGACACCACATCCTCGTCGGTCTACGCGGCGCCCTCTGCCACCGTCCTCCCCGCACGGCCACCCTCCTGCCGCGCACCTCCATCCTTGGCCATCTCCACCCTCACTTCCTGCTCGCACTAAGCCCCTTCCCCGAATACGCCGCCCGCTGCCCCGCCCGTGTCGCCTCCAGCGCCATCGCCCAACACGCTCACCGAGCCCATCTAGGACACCATCAAGCATGACCTCGCCCGCATCATCAGCAACTTCAAGCTCGCCGTCTTCCCCAACCCCTACAGCAAGGACCCCGGCAAGCTGTCAGGGCTTGGGACCTCTAGGGTCATTCTTCCTCATTGTTTTCCTGGGCCTCACCATCTCCTGGTCCACCTCCGTTAAGCAGAACCTACTCGCTCCACAACCAGGTCTGGTGTTAGCTTTTGTGTGGATCTTCACCATCTGCTGTATATTTCTATTTGTATTCCAGCTTAGGTGCTTAAATGAACTAATCCAAGTTTTTTTGAACCAGGTGGTTTCTCATAATGGAAATCAAAGGGTTCTGCCTTTCTTATTCTAAGAAAAAACTAATCCAAGTTTTTTAGGTGTCCTAGGTTAGATCATCTGTGTGCTATATCTTGATATTCAGATTACAGAGGAATACTACATTTTCTCAAAGAAGAACTACATACAGCCTAAAGCAACCATGGTTACTAACTACGTAGATGCATATTTATGTTAGAAAGTATCAAGTCCATGAATTTCTCCAAAATATTATTTGAACTAACTAAGTTCAATTTCTGTTGACACGGCAAGCCACTTCTACTAGTAAACCACTCGCTTGGGAGCAACGTATTCAGATCTCCCTTGATATTGCACAAGGTTAGGACCTAACCATCTACTACTTTCTGATATTTCCTTTATTCCTGTACATTGTTACAAAAATTAGTATTTACTTTATCGTAGGCCTGGAGTATCTGCACGTTGTGTGTAGGCCAGCATTGATTCACAGAGAGGTTTCCAGCCATTCATTGTTATGTGTTAACGTACCACGTGAGAGGAAGAAATGGATCTTCATCATCTGCTGTGTATTGCTATTTGCTTTTCAGTACAAAAGGGAAGAGTTGCATTAGACATGCATGCCTTAGGGCAGCTCAACGGTCATCTCTTACGTTTAGATTGTGTTAATATGTTGAGTTCATATGTTAGGATCTTTCGTTGTCTGGTTTTTTATCACGTTAGATGATATGTCTCATCCTCGTAATATATTTGTAGATGGAGGTGAATTGGGTTCTCAATCAGCTATGAACTGTCAAATACTAGGACCTGCCGAACTTTCATTACACTAGGACCTGCAGCACATTTAACAAAATATTGTTTGTTTAAGGTTTCTCGATCAGGGTATATATCGGCAAATACAAGAACAAGGCCAAGGAATCATACATTAGTACATACCATTCAACCTGGTGGAACTTGAAAGAATGCTTGTTTGTAACTCTAACTGCTAATTATATTGACAAAGCTGATGTTGGGTTTGTATCAAAGTTTCAGGCTGGTAGCTAGTGTTTGTTGTAGCTTATCTAATGCTGGTATTGTAGCATATCCGAGACAACATGTTTACGAATCCAAGGATTGTCTGTTGTAATAGATTGTATCTCATCTCATGTACTTGTACTGAATATAAATAGAAACTGAATAGATTGTATCTTGTCTGAACAGATGTGCACAGCTATAGCACCGCTACACATGAAAAATACGCATGTAAAAATAGAAGCTGACAAAAACACAAGTAAAAATATAAGCTGAGTTGATACATCTTTAATTTGTCGAGTTGAAAATGCCACATTAGACTCCCCCTTGCACCGCTAACATGTCATTGCAATTCAACGCCAGAGTTCATACTGTATTACAACTTGCGACAAGGCAGGCTTGGTGTTTGCACCTTCTTGAAGTACGGAATTATAGGTGCTTGTATGATACTACGATTACACATTTGAACTGTTAAGTGTTGATATGGAAAAAAAAGCGAAATTTGGTTGTGTGCTCAAAAGATATACGCTACTATTCCAGCCACAAGCAGCTTCCTGTGTATTGTGAACCAAGTGTTGTCACAAAATATTGCAAGTTTGAGATAGCATATAATCAGAACAATCTAGAGAGAGGTAATGAATGGGTACACAGTACGTTTTGATTAAGCACACAGGTCAAAATACATTCAAAATCAATCTAATTGTGGCCGACGTGTTACTCCGCCGGCAATCAATCTTAATTAAAAAATAATCAGCCTCTCACTAAAAACTGCTGAATCAACCTTTCAGTTCCAGTTGCAAGTAGGCAAGTGACTTTCCGTGAATGACATCTTTCATACAAATGGTTTGTGAGAGAGAGAGAGAGAATTTTGTACTGTGCATAAAAAATCATGGAAGATAGTGCGTACACCGTTGGGCTGTATCAACCTATACATTAGTCAGAATATTCTCCAGGCCGGAACTCTGACCTCGTCAATTGAGCTTAAGGCAACATAAGGAACTTCCTTCAATTGGCCAATAGCATCTAAATCTTTGTTTCCTTCTCTCCCTGGTGCTCCTAAAGGGCCTCTTCCATAACTTTTTAAACTTTTACCAGCATTCGTAGAAGTGCTAAGAGAACTGTAGGCTTAAGAACACGAATCAGAACTAGTATCTACAGAAGATTTTGGTGTCTCATCATCAGGGAGGCCGTGCAATGATTGTTTGTCCTGCAACCAGTTCCTCTGTATTCGGGCAAATGCTTTATGACTAATTGACTGAATCCTTACACACGCGTTTGACTCTGAAAAACGTTTGGTTAAGACAAAATTAGTGTATCACTATTGCGGTACTAAAAGTAAACAAAGACAAAACTAACAATGAAGAGAAATTGGTCAAAACATACCGCTGCTCGAGCTTTGATTTGCGAATTTTATAGTTAATCATGACGGGACACAATGAATACATTGCAGAGCAGGCATAGCTTTCAGAAGAGCAGGCACATCTCGGAGACGAAATATCCTGAAAAGGTAACAGTGATACCATTTACCAACAGTAGATTTGGGACAGCTAGCTATCAACCAATATGGCAAATACTCAGTACATAAACAGAGAGGCTCATAAATTTTGGTTATGCATTTGAAGTTGATAGAAGATAAATTTATGGAAACAAGAAAAAATCTTTAAGCCCTTAATCGAGTTGGAACAATGTCAATAGCAAATGTGACAGTTGAGGCATATATTGATTGCATCAAGCTCTACAACATAAATGAAACCAATTCTTGGTCATGGAATGGGCATCTGACATCTGCTATTTTGTTTTAGAAACATTTTATGAGATAAGAGGTAGGAACATGAGCGTCTTTTGGAGCTACTGCCAACCTCAGAAAAGAGGATGAGAACAAAGTTAAGTCTGAGACTTAATTTGTGCAGGCCCGTCCCTGGGCAAGTGCGGCCCGTGCGATCGCACAGGGCCCCCAATTTTCAGGGGCCCCCAATACCTTGTGTACAGCCCAATAGTATATAAGTCTGGTCTCTATTTTTTAGGCCAAGTCCTATTGATGCGTAGCCGGTAGCCCAAAACAATACTCGCGTCTGTTCGACTTCCTGATACTGCCGACTCCTCTCCCTCCTAGTCGTGCGTGTGAGCGTGTCTTCATTCTTCCCGACGAGTCAAGCTCAACGTGCCATGTAGACTACAAGTGAGCTGATCTCTGCTTTCCCTTTTCTTTTGGTTTGCACAGAATCAACCTACCTTGGCGATCCAATCTTCTATTTTGTTTGATGGGAATATATCCAGAGAAGTTCCAGACTTCCAGCGATTCATCCATCATTTTTTTCTTGGAAATAAAATTTTGTTTTTCTCACTTGGTTTCCATGTTTGGTGAGGAAATAAGAGGCCCCGAGGAAAATCAACTGCAGAAAACAAGTTTATTCCTTTATCTCAAAGGGTGCTTTCTGTGCAGCCCATCCACTCGATCATAACATAATTGCGAATGTACTGTGTTAGCTTGCTTACATCTTTGAAGATTTCATTTCGAAGAACACCAAAAGAATGATGATGTTTAAGTAAACATTATGCGACGAAGGGTTGAATAGGTACAATTCATAACATATTACATTTTAATGTAATACATTATTGTTTATATATTATTTATGGCCCTATTTCGCTAGCCTACGAGGCCCCGTTTTAGACTTTGCACAGGGCCTCGGTTTTGGCCGGGACGGCCCTGAATTTGTGTGTAAAACTATCCGAAAATGGACCCTTTTCACCGTACCCTTCCCAGCTAGAAACTCCCCCCACCAACTGCTCCTAAGAGATGAAACCATTGGGACCAAATAGTGCATCAACTTATATAATATAAACCAAAACCAGTGCATATCTCGACAATCTACTTGGTACATAACGAGGACGGATCAAGATCAACGTGTCTATTCTTTGTTGTCGCTAACCTCACCAAGATACACTTTGCAAGCTAAGTTAGTCCTACTATATTTTGTTCAAAAACATAAATGAGAGAAAAGACCAAATGCGTAGAGAGAGAATCACCACATCTCATCATCCCCAGAAGGTATTCAACTTTCTGCTCCCTACCCATCTACCTTTCTTTTTCATTTTGGGAAAAGGCTAAACAAGTGACAACAACAACAATCCTCTACCTCTAATCCCTATCACATCGTCGTCGTCGGGTTCTCAAAAGCGAAATTCTAGCCGTTCTGTGCTTAGCAAACGGGATGGAAAAATTTTAAGAACTCGTACCCCCGTAACCAGCTCAGGGAGGCGGATCCAAGCACCAGGTTGCGGACGCCGGACTCCACCGTGTACCTCACCAGCGCCTCCGCGACGCTGTCCCCCTCAAGAACCACCGTCTCCACCTGCACGCTCGAATTGGAAGCACCAATCGATCGATCAAAACAAGAGGGTAGCAAAATTACGCGGAGAAAATGGCATTTCAAAAGAGTATCGACGCCTGCGGCGCAGAGGTGGCGGAAGGAGGAAGACCTCCCGGGCGCGCGCCTTCCGGTCCTGCGCGTACATCTCGACCACCTCCCGCTCCATCTTCTCCACCGGCACCGCTCCCGCGCACGCACGCCACACCACAAAAAGGAAACCCCATCAGCTCGCTGTTGATTCGCACCGAACCGCACCACACCACCCGCGAACCGAATCAAGAGAAGCCGCGGAGGAGGAGGAGACGAGAGAAGCGGTGAGCTTACTGGGGAGGGACGAACGAGACAGGCGGGATGACGTGGACTAGCGTGGACGCGGCTGGGCCGGGCAAGGTTGGCGCGCCCACTCGCCGTCGCGGCGGCCGCCGCGCGTCCCGCAAGACGCCACCGCGACCGCCGCCTGGAGGACTCATGACGCCGGGGTACGGGGCGAAATCCCATCCTCCATTCGCCGTCACCGGCGCCCAGGGGGAGGAGGGGACGGCCGCGTCTCCTCCGCCGGCGAGGTGTTCGTCGCCGCTACCATCGTCGACGGCGAAGTCGTTGAGGAGATCGCCTCGCCTCGCCTCCGACTCCCCGAAAATCTCTCTGCTTTCGTGCTTGGCGTGAGGGAGGAAAGTGGTGCGCGTGCGGGACAGTTGTAAGACAGTGAGTTTCCACGCGAAATTACTTTTTTACCCATTTCGTTAACATCATCCCTATACACCACTCATAAACATCGGAGGTGTCCAAGCCATGATAACCATTGAATGAGCTTCATTGAACGGTTGATAATCATTTGAGTGTATGGAACCATTTCTCTCAAACTAAATTGCAGATAGCATGTAAGTCTCCATACAGTTGCTGATAGTGTGTCACACCACATTCTTTTAGCGTGAAGTGCCAAATCGAACAGCGACATTTGAGTTTTCACCGCAAAGAAAGAGGAAGAAGAGCAGCAACCGGCAAGGCCATAAAGAAGTAATCTTTCACCTTCCCACCAGAAGAGCATCCGAGAGAGGGCGACCCGACCGGACCAGTCGCCGCCGGCTCCCTCTGCTTCCCCCGTCAGCAGGTCGCGCTCCTTCTCGAGCGTTGCACATCTGGCCTTTGAATCTTCGAGCTGCTGTCTATCAGAGCTGCAGTCCTTTTCCAACCCTCGGCACCTTGCGTCAACAGGCTCCTCCACTCCAATGGTACAGCCTGTAGGGAGAAGTCAAGAACTGGGAGTGACAACATACAAGTCATTTCTCATTGGCAGCGTGTTCTGTAACCAGAGAGATTTTAGCAGCTGAACGAATAATTATCATGAAATGGAGTTACGAAATCATCAGTTTTGATGCTAGGAAAATACGACAGTCAATTTGCTACTTCAGCATGGCCTTAACATTATAAAAATATTGTTGGAGAAATCACAAATACGCCCCTTGATGGAAAATGCCTTTGAATTTCATTCAAAAGTCGGCCTTAGACTGTGTAAGTGCTACAAATGTTGAGTGGGAAATTTTAGGAGTACTCGTTACTATTTAACCAGCAAACAGTCACTGTTCTTTTAAGCAAACATGTGCTAATAATCTATAGCAACTGTGCACAATGTGTTATTTAACTAACTGCAATTTATCTATTTCTATAAATATTTCCATGTTCACCACTTTGCTGCAATAAAAAAATCCCCCAAATATGTTATTGTTCTATAAATGTACCACCTAAAACACCTGTAGACAAACATATTTCAAGAATCACCAGAGAAAGAAAAAGGCTGGTAATTTGAATTACCAATGCTGTATCTTCTGGCAAGGATGGCGCACATTTGAAACCAGGTGTCATCTCAAGCATCTCAAGATCAGTAGTGCATCCTTTGTTCAGCTGCATCCAAGGGCCCTCATCAGCTACAGTACCTACATTTTCGGGTATTGGGCTGAACTCCACATCCTTCGAATAGTGTGAGCGGCTGGCAGCGAATCCATCTGTATGCTTAGAATCTGGAGTTCTCAATGCATCCAGCTGCAACAGGCCAATATGGTTTGTGATGGACCAGCACCAAAATGTCAAAATTGGAAAAGATTAACCTTTCCATACTAGCACTGACATGTGGAAAGAGATGCTACACGATAGAACTTGACAAAAGTTTTACTGCTACTGCTCCATCAAACATACTTGGCTAGAATCAGTAAACAGGACTGCTGATATGCTGGTATTATTGAGGTCCTCTAACATCTTGTGTTGCTCAGCCAAACGATGCTCTAGAGTCTCCCTTAACCTCCTTCCCTCGTCAAGTTCCATTGCTAGTCGATCACACTCGAGTTCAGACTACAAGAAATGAACCTGCATAACTTTCCAACTGTTAAAAAAAACAGGTGTATGCTGCATCTATAACAACGGATGTTCATGATTACATGAAAAACACAAGTTCTACTGGAACCACTAGCTTTACATACCTTATGCATGTCATTGCGTTGCTTTAGTATAACCTGCTCCAAGACTTCAGAATGGGAGCCCTGAAATTCAAGAAAAAATACATCAAGTCACATTATCACACGTTGCTTATGGAGAGGAATAACCTGCAGTTTTTTACGAAGTTCTTCTATTTCCAGTTTTTGCCTCTTCAGCAGAGCAGCTTCTGTTATAATCTGTCATATCAGCAAGACAGCAACCATTATTAGGTTCTCACTACTTAAACCATGCTAACAACTCAAATCAATGATCCTTATGCTGTAATAAGATAGATGCAGGGGCAATATTTGGATGAGCGCCAGAGCATTGTTGTAAATTAATTCCAACAATTTATACGGAATACTTTTCACATTTAAAGAAATAATAAAAATTTAAAACAATACATATAAGACAAATATAATATAGAACATATATCTTATATCTTATTACTGCTATCAAATTAACGTGGAAAAATACACAATAGAAATTACAATTCATTCTTTGCAATGAAGAAGTTTCAGCACTCACTTCATTTACTTGAGCACAATTGCTGACACATTTTGTTCTACTTGCGAATTGAAGAGTTCCTTGAGTTTCCTTAGTGTGAATGTGTAGGTTCATTTTTTAGAAGATGCAACAACATTGAAAATAGAAGTACAGGAAGCTTTAACACTACACGATCATCTGCATGCAGCAAATGTAAAAAATATCTAGAGCATACCTCTTCAAGTGCAGCAGTGCAAATGATTAATGTTTTTGCATTGCCTCTAAGTGCAGGTTGCAGAATGCGAGCCAACTTACTATCACGATATGGAATGTGCCCTCTGCCTCAAAATAATTAACCACTTAAGTGCCTCGAACAATGCAAATCCTGGATGATACAAAGTATCATGTCATTCTATAAGTAGAGCAGAAGATGTAACATGAGATTTGTTTCCTTTCATACGGCGAAAAAACTCTAAAAACATCTGAGTGTCATATTCTTCAGATATGTTAAAATAGGGAAAGCAACACAACAATAGGCTCATTGAAAAAATATATATATATAACACAATTTGGTGTTGCAATAGAGTAGTACACAGGATTACGATTCATTGAATATATATATATATATATATATATATATATATATATATATATATATATATATATATATATATATAGGAGCATATCTAGTGCTAATGGTCTATTCAGTGCTAACCTGCAAACACCAACTAGAGCTGTTGGATCTACAATCTATGGCTCAGATTCATGAAGGTGGAAACCCCAATCACTTATGCATTTTTCTCCAAAATCCCCTGGCAACTTCTCCCCTTTACATCTGCGTCCCTGCCTCCTCAGCTCCCTCCCCGTCCACGACGCAGCAGCAGCGCCGCGGGAAGGAGCCGTCAACATGGAGCTCGGCGGTCGCGCCCGCGAAGACCGGTAAGGAGTGGAGGAGCTCGACGGCGCCGGCCGTGGCGCCGCCGAGGATGGAGGACCTACGGGCGGAGAAGAGGGGCTTCTGGCCGTCGGCACGCGCGCCGAGGAAGCCCTCCCAGCGGTGGTGGAGGGACGAGCGACAGCGACGCATGGTGAGGAGGGGCTCCCCCGTGGGGCCGAGGAGCGCGAGCTCGCCGGCGGAGGCGGCGCCCCCGCCGTGGCCACGCTGCTCATCGGGAGGGTGCTCCTTGAGGAGGCCACGCTGCCGACGCTCGACTGCAAGCTCGAGTCGCTGCCGGTTGCCGTGCAGGACGGCATGCCCATGGCGCTCGGAGTCAAGAACTGATCGGTCCGCTCGGATTCGTTGTCTTCTGATTGCCTTTGTGTGTATTTGTTTGGTAGGATGCCGGTGGTAAAAGCATAAATCGAGCCCCAATTGGTGAGATCGAATAATGTGTGAGGCTTGTAGCATTAGGCCTAAACAAATGTAATGTGTGCTTAATTGTTTAGGCCTAATTGTTCAATTCAGATTGTTGAATGCAAATGAGAAGTGCCAAATTATTGTTTGATTAAACCTGACATACCAATTACCACCCTATCTCTTACTAGGAAGTAGCATGCAAGGTCATTCAGATGTTCAGTTTCTTTTCTGCTGTTAGCAATCGTATTGTAGTGTTTCTAAAAATTTGGGTCCTGGACCCGGAACTTGTATCGCTGTAATCTGTTTATTCCTTCTTAATGAAAATACACGCATGTCTCGCGTGTGTTCTCTAACAAAACTGAACATATGCATAAGCACCACTTCCTGATTATTATCGCCTTTCAATATCGATTCAATACAACGAGATTACAGAGTTACATATCCTTTTCAGCATCAGGACATTGTCAAAACACACAAAGCCAGAGCACAAGCGGCATGCTAAACTTGAACCGATAATTCTTGCCAAAAGTCATGCATGCCAAATATTTTTATCTGCATTCATCATTCTGGAACAAGACAATTCTTGTGCTGCTACATGCCAAACCTGATCTGACACTTCGTGGTCAACAATCTCATCAGAGCATCCTTGTCCTCCTATGCTTAAGTGTTTATCAAGTACTGTTTGAGACCATCTAAAAAAGGTACTGTTTGAGATAATATTCGCTGAAATTTTGACTCTTGTCATCGATTCATGTATTGTTTTCTTCAATAGATAAGACACAGCGAGCCTTCACCGACGAGAGGCTCAATAACGGCACACAACGCCACAGACACCAATTAGTCATACTAGTTAATACTACAAGCCTCACACATTATTCGATCTCGCCAATTGGGGCTCGATTTATGCTTTTACCACCGGCATCCTACCAAACAAATACACACAAGACAATCAGAAGACAACGAATCCGAGCGGACCGATCAGTTCTTGACTCCGAGCACCATGGGCATGCCGTCCTGCACGGCGACCGGCAGCGACTCGAGCTTACAGTCGAGCGTCGGCAGCGTGGCCTCCTCGAGGAGCACCCTCCCGATGAGCAGCGTGGCCACGGCTGGGGCGCCGCCTCCGCCGGCGAGCTCGCGCTCCTCGGCCCCACGGGGGAGCCCCTCCTCACCATGCGCCGCCGCCGCTCGTCCCTCCACCACTGCTGGGAGGGCATCCTCGGCGCGCGTGCCGACGGCCAGAAGCCCCTCTTCTCCGCCCGTAGGTCCTCCATCCTCGGCGGCGCCGCGGCCGGCGCCGTCGAGCTCCTCCCCTCCTTACCGGTCTTCGCGGGCGCGGCCTCCGAGCTCCGTGTTGACGGCTCCTTCCCGCGACGCTGCTGCTGCGTCGGGGACGTGGAGGGAGCTGAGGAGGCAAGGACGCAAATGTAAAGGGGAGAAGTGCTAGGGGGTTTTCGAGAAAAACGCATAAGTGATTGGGGTTTCCACTTTCACGAATCTGAGCCGTAGATTGTAGATCCAACAGTTCTAGTTGGCGTTTGCATGTTAGCACTGAATAGACCATTAGTACTAGATATGCATATATATATATATATATATATATATATATATATATATATATATATATATATATATATATATATATATATATATATATATATATATATATATATATATATATATATATATATATATATATATATATATATATATATATATATATATATATATATATATAACATGATTTGGTGTTGCAATAGAGTAGTACATAGTATTACGAGATTTTTTCTTTCCCTTTGAAGAACCATGTGAGAAGGTCCAGATTATTGCTGTCATGAACCATTTTAAGTTTTATGGAGTGGTCATGTGAGTTTGCAAAGATCGCACTTTGTCTGGAATGGTTTTTGATTTTTTTCAGGGAGCGATAGTACTGTTTTGAGCAAAAATTGAGGATTTTAGGATTTGAATTATGGATTGAGTTGGGATGACTTGTGTCATTGCAATAAGATTGCATGATGCACGTTTTGACTAACATGGGTCAAATTGTGAAGAACTTGTACCTAAAAATGATTTTTTTCCTCTTTGAATATGCAGGGTCGTTTGGAGTCAACCGTGGACAACGACGAGGATCGGAGTTATGCTCATGGAGGAGCTGAGACTCAAAACGATCGAGAACGCCGTGTGAGACGGTGAGCTTAAGTATGGTACGAGAAAGGTGGCAAATATTGAAGGCAAGTCCAAACGGCGGGATTACACCATGTGGTTTGGATGGGTCAAGTGAGCTATGGTTCGTTGGAATCAGGATGAGAGAAACTTGACAACATATGGTAAACTAGTGGTGCACGTACATATAGTAAGTATAGCAATTGCTTGCAATGGATAGTGATGACCGGGTCAACGAAAGGTATTTTGGTATTTTAGCCAAAATACCAGAAACTATCTTACATCGAAACTGTTGCACACGAGTGACGCTTGGGAGAGCAGCTTAGGTCAAGGTAGAGCCGATTTGATCAAAGTGAATCAAGGCTAAAGATTTAATGGATTCGGATTTATGCGCTTTGGAAAATGTGCATAAGTGAACATGTGTGAGTAAAACTCATGTGTGTGGGGTTACTGAGTTTCTCCCATTGTGCCAAATGGATAGTATCCACTAAAGGGTGGATGTGCTAGCTAGCCTATATATAAAAAGGAATTGGGATGGAGACATGTGGTTAACCATCCAACCTAACTCTCATATGCTCTCTTGTTTTAAGGTTAGGGTTTTGAGTGCTTGTTGTACTCTCTGTCCTCTAAGGTGGAGTGGCTGTAAAACTTTTCTCCTCAAGCAGCAATAGAATCAATCTTTAATATTCTTCATAGCTATCTTTCTATTTGATTGATTTGCTCTTGTTTTGGTTGGTTTTTCTTCTCCCCTCACCCTTTTCTTGATCTTGCTGTGCCAAGGACATATAAGAGATAGAGAGAACCTCTGAGAATCATCCTCTACCCATCTAGGTACTGTGGTAGCAAGTTCATCAAGAAACTCGGTTTTTACATATTTTTGATCTTCCAAGTGATTTCTTGATTTAAGAGTTTTTAGAGTGATTTCTTCAGTATTCTTGCTTGCTATGATATGTTGTAACATATCCAAAGCCATATTGGCTATCCTCGAATTAGGCTGCCCAGGAGAAGACTGCAAGACGTGCAATGTCATTTGCCATAAGCTGTGGAACCTCCAAGTTGTACGTACGGAGTACTTCGTCCACAAAGCGCGCGGTAGGGATGCAAAGCCTGGTGTCAAAGTACACAACGAAGACAAGCATCTCACCCTCTCGTGGTCGTAGGATGACTTCATCGGCTGGCGAAAAGCTGATAGTCGGAGACTTTCTCATCACGCATGAGCATATCAAAGAGCTCGTCCATCACCATTGACTGACCGAGAGCATTGACGCAAGCGCCAACCACCTTGTCTGATGCTTTCCACCACTTGCTGACAGTGGGATCAGACCGTGCGTCCTCACTGCAGTGGCTCAACAAGGCCAATGTACCGGTGTGACCGACACACTCACTTCCTCGACCCATTGCGAGCAACACATGCGCGAGAAGCGGAAAGCATGATGGCGAGTAAGGCAACTGCTAACAGAGACGCATGGGAATTAAGAAGGAAATGGATTCAACTGATGGGTCACCAGCATTAATGGCGGTAGGACGAACGCATCTTTTTAGGAGGCATGCGTGCCCCTGTAATAGGCATAGCAGCCCACGCCGAACGTCCCAGGCCCGGATTGCAGCCACGTGTGCAACATAAGGTGTTCCGGGCTACCTTCAAAGACAACATTTCGAAACCAGGCAACCAACCAGAAGGCCGAAGGGATGGAGGAGGCCAAAAGCAAACAACATGGTTTCGACCTCCTGGTTATGAAGGCCTTGACCATAAGAGGCTACTATTGAAGGAGTGACTCTCACCTTGGCCCAATCAGCTCACTACGCCAAATGCCCATTGCATGTGTAATTATGTGGCAAGCCCAAAATAGCTATGCTAAGAAAAAGACATATTTACTCTTACTTTTACAGACCCCAAGAGAGCATTTGTGTAAACAATCTTCTTATGGCTATAAATATGGCCTTTAGGGCGCCATGAGGGAGGGACGCTCATTTTTGTAAGAAAGGGTCAGGTAATAACAACGGTGTGGTGTATACTTTCTACCCTGTCCCCTACATTCTCAAGCTTCGCGTAGTCCCTCGGTGGCCTTTCCGTATCCCTATTATCCACTGTTTGGCACGTAACCTCAACAATAAGTTAAGTTTTAGGCTTGGATGTCTGTAAAGCTGTTGTAGTTTGGTCATTATGTTATATTTTAATCAAACTAATTATTTTTAAATATTTCTTAGCAGACATGATATTTTTTGTCCACAACTGAACTACTGAGCTGTTGTGGAAAATACGACAGTTTTATTTTTAAAAATAGGATGTTAAAAATTCTAACATTTCTCATAATATAATTTGAGAGAGAGAGAGAGCACTACGAATAGTATGACTATTTGGTACCGGCGGCGAGGTGGTAGCAGAACATACAGCAATGGATCTAACTAGGCGACGGCTGTTAGCAAATCTTGCGTGTTCACATGGCCTCAGCTTCTGCGTCTCGGCTCCCGTGTGTCACCTCGACTCTAGCCAACCTTGAGTTCACATTAATCATGTGTTGTGTTCATATTAGTCATGCATTCCCATTAGCCATACTAGGCTATATATATGTAACCCTTTGAGACTTGAATATATATTTGCGTGTTTGTCCCAAGTCTTCCATGCTTTCATGGTATCAGATGTGGTTGTTCATATAACCACACGCTTCCGCTCCCTACCCTAGCCGCCACCCTTCCCATGGTTGGTTCTCCTGACGGCGACGCCATCGTTGCCGCCGCTACCGAGGTGGCGCGTCGTGCAGCCGAGGATGCCGAAGCCCAGCGTCTTGCCGCTGTCGCCGCTGAGGAAAAGCGCATCGAGGCCCTGGTTTCTGCGGCCATCGACCGCGCTCGCCGGGACGTGCTGGCTGCGCTCGTCGCCGAGCGCTCCAACTCCCTGTTGGCGACTTCGTCCAGTGCCCCAGCGCCCCACACCGCGTCCTCAGGTGCTCTCGTCACTGACCCTCTCCAACCTGCTTTCGGTGATGCATCTGGGTGCACCATCGCTGCTCTGCACACCCAAGCCATCGGTGTCATCAACATCAAAGCTCTTGTGCCGTGACCCTTGATCTCCGATCCGCTAACTACATCATGTAGCGGGGGATCTTTCTCACCATGCTCAGCGAGTACGCTCTGACGGATCACGTCCTGTCCGACGCTCCGACCACGCCGACCGGCGATTGGGCGTACATGGATTGCATGGTGCGATCTTGGCTCTACACCACCATTGCCTCTGATCTCGTCGAGCTCATCATGACACCACAAACAACGGCTCGCGCCGTGTGGCTCAATCTCGAGCACCAGTTTCTTGGTAATCGGGAAACACATGCTCTCTACCTGGAGGCGGAGTTCCGGAATTTCCTTCAAGGTGATCAACCCATATATGATTATTGCCGTAAACTCAAGTCCATGGCAGATACTCTCGGCGACCTCGGCGAGCCCATCTCCGACCAAACCCTCGTTTTGTCCGTGCTTCGCGGTCTTAACGAGCAATTCTCCCACATGGTGCCTATTCTCAAGATGCAGCGCCCCTTCCCGTCCTTCGTCGAGGCTCACTCCTGTCTCCTTCTGGAGGAGATCTCCAAGACACGAGCAACGGGCACGCAGACAACGTTCTTCACCACCAACCAGCAGCCGTGTTGGCCTTGGGCAGGTTCGGGTCCTTCATGTTCCCACTTCATCACAGTACGCCGACATCTTCACGAAGGGTTTGCCTTCTTCAGTCTTTACGGAGTTCCGTTCCAATCTGAACGTTCGGCCTTCTCCCGTTCAGACTGCGGGAGGGTGTTAGCAAGTCTTGCGTGTTCACACACGGCCTCAGCTTCTGCGTCTCGGCTCCCGTGTGTCGCCTCGACTCTAGCCAACCTTGATTTCACATTAATCATGTGTTATGTTCATATTAGTCATGCGTTCCCATTAGCCATACTAGGCTATATATATGTAACCCCTTGAGACTTGAATATATATTTGCGTGTTTGTCCCAATCTGCCACGCTTTCAGGCGAGCTGCGTTCTCCTGCAAGTCTGTGCCATGGTTAAGGGCCTGTTCGGCTGGCCACAAGCCGACCGGCTTTTCGCAGCCGCTACAGTACCGAACTTTTAAACGGAGTATTTTCTCAAGACGGGGTCTACAAGTTAAATGTAGTACACGTTAAAAGTCCAACATCTGTACCAGCCAAAATCGCAAGTGAGTATCGATCTCTCCGTAATCTGTACCGTAAACAGCCAAAATTTAAAAATTTCAACCAAAAATCATAAGTCACAGCAAAAAAGAACAGGCCCTAAATCTTTCGGCCTCAAAAAATTTAGTCGGTACCCTGGCCTGTGCTTCGATCGCTGTGTTCTAAGTCCTGCAGACAACTAAGACGCATTGGCCGGGGATGATATCTGGGATCTGTCTAATACATTACGCGGTTGTTTTCTCAGAAAAAAAATTCAAAATCGAATAAGGCAGGGATGGATTAATTAATCATTGGTTCCGTGTATACCGCCATCGTACGACGTCAATCAGAACTGAGCGTAGTATAAGAAATAATCAGGAGTTGAGTTTACGAGGTACGCACGGTGGCATGGAATCCTCGCTGATTCGCTGAATGAAAGAAGCCGCGTGCTGTTACTGTTGTAGCTAGCGATACTGGTAACATTCCTCTCGCGTAACCTTGCGCACGGTGTCGGACCGAGCTGATTCTTCCGGTGCACGTCGCCTTACAAAACAAACCTGAAACAGGCTTTCAACAAGGAAAACAGAAACGCAACATTTCTTTCCTCTCCCCACGATGAAGTGTTCAGAAAAATAACAACACAATTGAAGTTGAGCTTATTGATCGTGATACATATCGGTTGAGACCGCAGCACGCACAACATAAAAACGAAAGCACAATATACAAGTTCAGGTAGCACTTGAGTACACACGGTATGAGATTTGGAACGCCATTCAGAGTTGACAGAGCTTGGGCCTGCCTGATGAGATCAGATGGCACACTACGCGTTTGAGCATTATTAGTGCATGCCTTCAGGACTGCACTTGATTAATTATTCTTCCAAGAATCTCCTAATTATCTTGAGGCGTTGCGCCACCTCCTTCATTGTTGGCCTCTCATCTACTTCCAGTTTGGTGCACTCGATTGCCAGCCACCCCATCTTTTCAAGGAGGAAGATGTTTTCTGCGGTCACCATGATATCCTTATCAAACACTGCCACTCCGCTGCCATCCGACTCGTAAGCTTGGTTGTATTCCTTGACAAGGTACGCGTGCATACAGTTATCATTAGATATCCTCCTGCTGATGAGTTCCATGAGGACAATCCCGAAGCTGTACACATCGCTTTTCACCGATAGAAGCCCGGTTTGCAGATAGATTGGATCGCTGTAGCGCCTGTCACCTACAACACAGTCTGTATGCTCGTGGTCCTTGGTGAGCCTCCTTGAGAGCGAAAAGCCTGAGACCTTTGGCATGAAGTACTCATCCAGATATATGTTGGAAGCCTCGACACTGCCATGCCAGATTACGCCGGATTCGGGCGAGTGCATGTATGCTAGTGCTTCCGCGGTCATGATCGCGATATTCAGTCGCGATTCTAGTGGGAAATGCTCGTTACCATTCAGAAGGTCTGAGAGACTTCCTTTAGCAGCACACTCATATAAAAAGATTGGAATCTCAGAGTCCAAGCAGAACCCCAAGAGTTTGATGATGTTCTTGTGGGCGACTTGAGCATGGACCATCGCTTCGTTGACAAGATAATGTCTGTGACTCTCATTCGCCTCAAGACTTCTCTGCACTGCCACCACCGTGTTGTCCTCGAGAGTTCCTTTGTAAAGAGCAGCAAGCCAGCCTTTACCAAGTAGATATGAGTAGCCCCTTGTGATTTCCTTTAGTTCCCCCTTTGTGACAATTCTCATGTTGCCAAGCTTTGTTATTATCTCAGGATCGACGTCCTCCGTCTCGAAAATGTCCAAACTCTCCTTCCTGCGTTGCACCACTGAGCCGGTACAGCTGAAACTGCTTGTGCCAACGTTTTGTGCTCTCCAAAATAATCGCCAGCCTTTGTTTTCTTGTCCTCCCTGGAGAAGTTTCCAAAGCCTCAAAAGGCGCTGCACCACGTCATTCATTCTAGGACGTTTATGAATGTCCAATGTCAGGCATTCGGTTGCCAATTTTCCTATTTCCTCAAGAATCTTCATATTGGTCAAGTTTGCTATTTCTGCATCAAATAGTTGCCTCAACCCTTTCCCTTTCTTACAGGCTTTACTGAAAGTCGAAATGAGGCTAAGGTTCCCTTGATCTTTTGCCCTCTTTCTAGCTATTATCTCCAATAGAACCACCCCAAAACTATAAACATCACTCTTGGGAGTAAGACGCCCCTCTTGAAGGTAAATAGGATCCATGTAATCTATACTTCCTTTTACATTTCTAGTATATTGAGTGATGCCTCCCGAAAGAAGCCTTGACAGTCCAAAATCGGACACTTTTGCTGTAAGACTTTCATCTAGAAGTATATTGGCAGGCTTAATATCGCCATGACATACTAGGCTGTCAATTGACAAATGCATCGAATGCATGTAGCTCAGTGCTTCTGCACACCCTATGGCAACACCCAATCTTATATCCAAAGGGATGGAAATATCGCTGTTGTGAAGTGTGTCATGGAGGTTTCCTTTGGAGATATACTCTGTTACCATTGTCAGAGTATTTTCCCCTATACAATAGCCTATGAGCTTCACTGCATTCTTATGGTTGATTTGACTATGGATGCTTACCTCGTCCATAAACTCTTCTATCAACTCGCTCCGGATATATCTCTTCACCGCAACTAGGCCATGGTCATCATTAAAAACTCCTTTGTAAACCTCTCCAAATCCACCTTTTCCAATAGGAGTGCTATAGTTGTTAGTAATCCTTCTAATCTCATCTTCAGTGAAGTTCCTAATATTGTGGTTTGTGGCTACTTTCCACTCTGCCAGCTTATCATTTTCTTGGATGAAATCTGCGAGCTTATCTTCTGGAAGTTCCATAATGCGACAATAATATATATCTCAAGATCCGAATGAAATGTTGAGGACCTGTCATTGCAAAAAAATTATATGCTAAACCCTTTTTGAATGGCATGTACAGTGTTTAATTTACTACCATCATTGATATAAAAAACACATAATTTGTTTAACCATTGTATTTTTCACACTCATTTCCTTTGGATTGGAACCAACAATTTATTGCAAAACCTACTTATCATTAACATGTTGCTTTTTATGTCGTGGTATACATTTCTAAATATAGGGTTACTGGCACCTCTTTTTTTAGTTTGTATTGAGTAGTGACATTGTGTTCTTCTTCGTATGAACTAGCTAGAGCAGCTGAACTTAAAAAGCACGCATTTCGCTTCTTGTGGATGTTGGTGACTAAGTTACTTCGACGGCTTTGTTTTTCTATTAAAGTTGAGCGAAAATATCAAATTGTACAGGGGTAAACATAAAGTAGTTTAAAATCAAATCGACAAGTAAGTTTTTTTTTCTTTGTTCATTTTTTCCTTTATATAAAAGAGCTACCACAACATACAGGTTTTTGCAATATACATGTTCACCACAGCATTAGACTTTATGCTCACTTTATCTAGAGTGCTAACTGTCAGTCACAACTCTAATTCATTGATGTTAAGAGTTTTTATAAAATCGAATCAATTGACGCCAACATGAACCACGAGAATTGAGACATTGAACTGCATAGCAAGCACCAGAGTGGTGACATAAATATTGTAAAGCCAAATTAAGGCTGTCCGTTTGCACGGGAAATCTAAAGGCAATTCCATCGGAAATCACACTTAAAAAATAAATTCATTAGTACATAAGAGCAATTTCAGCAGTCCTGGCAAACTGTATGACGAGAGAGAGAGAGAGAGAGAGAGAGAGAGAGAGAGAGAGACGTACAGTGTAACCTGTAGGTATTTTCGGCTAGCTGGTGCCGGCACCTCTATCGGCGACGGAAGTGCACTGATTTCAGGGTGAAACACCTCGGCGATGGCCTGTTGCGAGATCTGAGCGAGTGGCGTACGTGCGTCCCCCGTCAACGCTTCATCGCGTTCTGGGTCTTCCAGTCTTCCTAGCTGCTGGTACCACAAAAATCACTTCTCTTTTCCAATTTTTTTTTCGAGATTTTAAAAAATACAGACATGGTAGATTTATATGACCATTATCACATGGACTCGCTGGGGTGAGAGAGATGCTAGGCACGTTTCACACGGCATTCAACGGGTTTCATCTATATATGTTCCACACGAATCAAAAGAGTTTTATAAGGTTTTAGTGTGTTTCAACATATTTCAATAGGTTTTATAAGATTTCAGTGGTTTTAATAAATTTCAATGGGTTTCAAATTTGAAACTATAAGTTTACTCTAGTTTCAAATCTAAAACTTGATTTCAAACGAATTTCAGAAGAATTTGAACTAAGTTTCAAAAGACAAACGTCAAAATTTCGTAGCATGTTTTGCAGGTCATCAGGTTTCAAAAAACTTTCAAATGAGTTTCACAATGTTTTAGCGTGTTCTAACAAATTTTGATGGTTTCAAATATGAAACTATAAGTTTTGTGCAGTTTCAAATATGTAACTTGATTAAAAATGAGTTTCAGAGTAATTTCAATTGAGTTTCAAAATACAAACTTCAAAGTTTCAGAGCATGTTTTCAAACGAGCTGCACAATGGGTTTCATACTAAGTTTCAAAAAACAAACTTTAAAGTTTCAAAGCACATTTAACAGGTTTCAAAAGAGTTTCAAATAGGTTTCAACATGTTTCAACAAATTTCAGTGGTTTCAAATATGAAATTTTAAGTTTAGTGTAATACCACCAAACAGTACAGAGACACCTTTGGACAAGAATGCCCTTGAGGCTAATAGCCACCTAGGAAGGGATAAACAAGGGCAATTTTGGTACTTCATAAAGCCAGGAGGGTAGAGAAGATATGAAAGCACTGCTTGCACATGCACATCAGCTAGGAGAAGGTATATCCCCTTCCTCCATAAGCAGCAAGCCTTCCCATTTCTCATCCCTTCTCTTTTCTTTCCCCAACCGAGAGCTCATCTATGACCACCTCGAAGAGATAGTGAAGAGGAGAGAGTGACTGGAGGCAAGGAGCGCAAGAAGTAGGGGAACAACGGTGGAGCAAGGACGACGGTCATGACTTAGGTCATTCACGACCGCCGAGAACCTCGACCCTCACCATCGCCATGACCTTCATCAACGACCACTTACTCTTCTAGCCCGACACACAGGTAGGTGCCCTCACCATACTTTTAGCTCATTCATGGCACGACACACATAGCACAAAGGGTAGGAAGTGGGTGAAGTGGGCGTTTCAATACATAAGAGCAATTTCAGCAGTCCTGGCAAACTGATATGATCATATGACGAGAGAGAGAGAGAGAGAGAGACGTACAGTGTAACCTGTAGGTATTTTCGGCTGGTGCTGGCACCTCTATCGGCGACGGAAGTCCACCGATTTCAGGGTGAAACACCTCGGCGATGGCAAATTGATATGACGAGAGAGAGACGTACAGTCTAACCTGTAGGTATTTTCGGCTAGTTGGTGCCGGCACCTCTATCGGCGATGGAAGTCCACTGATTTCAGGGTGAAACACCTCAGCGGTGGCCTGTTGCGAGATCTGAGCGAGTGGCGTGCTTGCGTCCCCCGTCAACGCTTCATCGCGTTCTGGGTCTTCGCGTTCTGGCGTGCTTGCTCACATATGATGCACGTTTTGACTAACATGAGTCAAATTATGAAGAACTTGTACTCAAAAATAATTTTTTCCTCTTTAGATATGCAAGGCTGTTTAGAGTCAACCGTGGACAACGACGAGGATCAGAGTTATGCTCATAGAGGAGCTGAGACCCAGAATGATCGAGGACGCCGTGTGAGACGGTGAGCTCAAGCATGGTACGAGAAAGGTGGGAAATATTGAATACAAGTCCAAACGGCGGGATTACACCATGTTGCTTGGATGGGCCAAGTGAGCTATGGTTCGTTGGAACCAGGACGAGAGAGACTTGGCAACATGTGGCAAACTAGTGGTGCACCTACATATGGTAAGCATAGTAATTGCTTGCAATGGATAGTGATGATTTTGTCAACGAAGGGTATTTTGGTACTTTGGCCAAAATACCGAAAACTATCTTAGATCGAAACCGTTGCGCATGAGTGGCGCTTGGAAGAGCAGTTTAGGTCAAGGTAGAGCTGATTTGATCAAAACGGATCAAGGCTAAGGATTTAATGGATTGGACTTATGTGCTTTGGAAAGTGTGCATAAGTGAACATGTGTGAGTAAAACCCATATGTGTGGGGTTACTGAGTTTCTCTCATTGTGCTAAGTGGATAGTATCCACTAAAGGGTGGATGTGCTGGCTATCCTATCTATAAAAGGGAGTTGGGATGGATACATGTGGTTAACCATCCAACCTAACTCTCATATGCTCTCTTGTTTTAGGGTTAGGGTTTTGAGTAGGGATGGCAATCGAGCATGTCGGGTACGGGTAATGGTCGCCCATACCCATACCTGCGACCTCGATTTACACCCACGGGTATACCCGCGAAGGACGACGGGTGAAAAACCTCGCCCATACCCGTCGCCCGTGGACATACCCGTTTACCCGCGAACTGAGAGTCACCATCTGAGAGTTGAACTAATGACAGGTACATATAAGCAACAGCTGTTGCTAGGAAATATAATAGCTATCAAAAAATTTTATAACAATCAATAGCAATTAGAGATATAGAAAAGTTTATAACAATCAATAGTAATTAAAGATATTGCTATGGCTGCACCACTTGTCAATCTATATCGCAGGTAAACAGGCGGGGCGGGTACATGTAGAGTTTACCCATATCCGTGCCCCGTTTACCTGACGGGTAGAGTGTTCCCCCCATTTCCATACCTGTGGGTAAAGAAAATATCCCATACCCGGCTCCATTAGGGTATTTACCCACGGGTATACGAGTAAACGGGCACAATTGCCATCCCTAGTTTTGAGTGCTTGGTGTGCTCTCTGTCCTCTAAGATGGAGTGGCTGTAAAACTTTTCTCCTCAAATAGTAATAGAATCAATTTTTAATATTCTCCATAGCTATCTCATAGAATCAATTTTTAATATTCTCCATAGCTATCTCTCTATTTGATTGATTTGCTCTTTTTTTGATTGATTTTTCCTTCTCCCCTCACCCTTTTCTTGATCTTGCTATGCCAAAGACATATAAGAGATAGGGAGAACCTCTAAGAATCATCCTCTACCTATCTAGGTACTGTGGTAGCAGGTTCATCAAGAAACCCAGTTTTTACATATTTTTGATCTTCCAAGTGATTTCTTGATGTGAGGGATTTTAGAGTGATTTCTTCAGTATTCTTAATTACTATGATATGCTGTAACATATCCAAAGCCATATTGGCTATCCTCCAATCGAGCTGCCCAGGAGAAGACTGTAAGACGTGCAATGGCATTTGCCATAAGCTGCGGAACCTCCAAGTTGTACGTATGGAGTACTTCTTCCACAAAGTGCACGGTAGGGATGCAAAGCCTGGTGTCGAAGTACATAACGAAGACAAGCATCTCACCCTCCCGTGGTCGTAGGATGACTTCATCGGCTATCGGCTGGCGAAAAGCTGATAGTCGAAGACTTTCCCATCACACATGAGCACATCAAAGAGCTCGTCCGTCACCATTGATTGACCGAGAGCATTGACGCAAGCGCCAACCACCTTCTCTGATGCTTTCCACCACTTGCTGACAGTGGGATCGAACCGTGCGTCCTCACTGCAGCGTCTCGACGAGGCAGCCGACGTACCGGTGTGACCGACACGCTCACTTCCTCGACCCATTGCGAGCAACATGTGCGCGAGAAGCGGAAAAGCATGATGGCGAGTAAGGCAACTGCTAACAGCGACGCACGAGAATGAAGAAGGAAATGGATTCAACTGATGGGTCACTAGCATTAATGGCGATAGGATGAACACATCTTTTTAGGAGGCATGCGTGCCCCTGTAATAGGCATAGCAGCCCACGCCGAACGTCCCAGGCCTGGATTGCAGCCATGTGTACAGCATAAGGTGTTCTGGGCTACCTTCAAAGACAACATTTCGAAACCAGGCAACCAACTGGAAGGCCGAAATGATGGAGGAGGCCAAAAGCAAACAGCATGGTTTCGGCCTACCAGTTATGAAGGCCTTGACCATGAGAGGCTACTGTTGGAGGAGTGACTCCCACCTTGGCCCAATCAGCTCACTACGTCAAATGCCCATTGCATGTGTAATTGTGTGGCAAGCCCAAAATGGCTATGCCAAGAAAAAGACATATTTACTCTTACTGTTACAGATTCCAAGAGAGCATTTGTGTAAATAATCTTCTTATGGCTATAAATATGGCCTTTAGGGCGCCATGAGGGAGGGGAGCTCATTTTTGTAAGAAAGGGTCAGTTAATAACAACGGTGTGGTGTATACTCTCTACCCTGTTCCCTACCTTCTCAAGCTCCACGTACTCCCTCGGTGGCCTTTCCGTATCCCTATTATCCATTGTTTGGCATATAACCTCAACAATAAGTAGGCTTGAATGCCTGTAAAGCTGTTGTAGTTTGGTCATTAGGTTATATTTTAATGAAACTAATTATTTTTAAATATTTGTTAGCAGACATGATATTTTTTGTCACAACTAAACTACTGAGCTGTTGTGTGAAATACGACAGTTTTATTTTTAAAAATAGGACGTTAAAAATTCTAACATTTCTCATAATATAATTTGAGAGAGAGAGAGAGAGAGCGCTACGAATAGTATGACTATCTGGTACCGGCGGCGAGGTAGCAGCGGAACATACGGCGATGGATCTGAAAAGGCGACGGTGAGCTGCGTTCTTCAGCGAGTCTGTGCCATGGTTAAATCTGTTAAATCTTTCAGCCTCAAAAAATTTCGGCGGTCACCGGAAGGAATGAAAGGACGAAAATTTCGTCCATTTCATTCAAAAATTTGGACGAAAATTTCAAATTTTTGATGAAATTTAATCAAAATTTAGACAAAATTTAAATGGAGATAATTCTGCCAAAATTTGACTGAACTATTGCGCTTTCCCGGGGCGGCCGGGGGGGGGGGGGTAACGAAAGAGATGAAATTTTGTCATTTCGGCAAAATTTTGTCCGAAATTTGTTACCCTGGTCTGCGCTTCGATCGCTGTGTTGTAAGTCCTGCAGACAACTAAGACGCATTGGCCGGGGATGATATCTGGGATCTGTCTATACATTACGCGGTTGTTTTTGTTAGGAAACTGGGCCCACGGCCAGAGTCCTGACATGTTTGGGCACCCCACCGTAGACTATAAATAGGGACCTAGACCCCCTCATTATGTACACATGAATGAAAGCAATAAAGAAAGACCAGGAGTTCTCTCTATCTCTCTCTGTGTATTCAATCTATTATTCTGTGATTGATTCGTTCTTGTTCTAAACAGAGGAATCGCTCGGACTGGTCGCCAGCGACGGTTCCTCAACACGTTATCAGCACGACTTCGCTCTCGTGAACGAGGTAATCATCGAAGCACAGATTGAATTTTCTAGATCGCTTTTTGAATCTGTATTTTCTTTTCGCGTTCTAGATTGAAATTCTACGGTGCAAATCCGCCCTAATCTACCGCGAGCAGACTTGAAGTCACCGGCACAATGCCGATCGGTAGATTGTGAAATGGGGTAGATGTTGATTGCACTGTAGAACGATGCAAATCCACTCTAAATCTACCGCGAGCAGATCTGAAATCACCGGCACAATGTCGATCGGTAGATTGCGAAACGGGGCAGATGTTGATTGCATCATAGATTGGAAACAAAAATCTTGCATGAATTCGTTTGTTTTTGTATGAAGGCACTGCATAGCCTCTGTACACATCTGATATAACACAAACATTGCATGAAAAAAAAAACAGGGCGACGGCCTGAAGCCGCCACCAACGCTCACGCCCGCATGCGTGCTTCCCAAAGTCAGCCGGCGTCCTGGACCACCACCGGCAACCATGCGCCTGCGCCTGTATGTGTGCGGCCTGAAACCGACCGAGGGTCGACGGCCAGCCACCGGCCGCACGGTCACCGCCCGTCACGTTGCCGCCGCCGGCTACTCGCCGATCGCGCCCGGCAGCGCGCCATCGCGATCGGCACCACCGCGTTGTCCCGCGCCGCATGTGCTGCCCTCGAGAGTGCGCCGCGACGCCGCCGCCTCGCGCGCGAGGCGCCGCCATCGCCGACGACCTCCACGCCGCGGCCCGCCGCGACGCGACGGCGTCCGCCTCGCGCCGCATGCGCATGACTCGGCCGCAACCGCTGAGTCCCCGTCTGCCGCCGCCGCCTCCCGCATGAGGCGTCGCCGCACACGAGGCAGGACCACCGCGTCGACCGCTGCGCTTGTGCGCAGCCGCGCATGGGCGCCTCGGCATCCGACGCCGGCGCCGGCCGTCCCGCTCGGTGCCGCCCTACTCGCTTTGGCTCGCAGCCATCACGCGCGCCGACGCCGGCCTCCCGGTTGGGCGTCGACCGAGACCGCATGCGCCGCTTACATGCCGCCGACGGCACCCGCCATCCTCGCCGCCGCCCGCTTCACCACCGCCCCGCGACGGCCGCTGCCGCCACCGCTGCTTCACGCCGGCCAAAGATGGCCGATTGCAGCCATCCGCGCGCCGCCATGCGCCGGTCCCGCCACCGCACGGGCAGCTCGGGCCGCCGCCACTGCCTTGCACAGTGGGAGGGAAACCCTAAATCCCTCCCTCCCTCTTGTTCCGGCCGAGTGGGCCAATCGGGCCTGATGGGCCAAAGGAAGCAGGGCAAAACGGGACGGGCGAAGAAGAGAAAAAAACGGGGGAATGGCCCAGCCGGTGGGGGGGGGGCGCTGGCTGTTTTGCGAAAAAGCCCTCCGGCTCTTGATGAATTACTTTTTGGCCCTTAAATTTTAATTTAAGTCCTAAAATCTCGCAGAAAAGGCTTTTTAATTCCAAAAATTACGTATAAGCCCTCAAATTTACGAGCGGGTCCAGAATTTTGCAGAAAACCCCTCGGTAAATTAGCAAATTGCGTGAATTTTTCTCTGAACTGAAAATTTGCGTATAAACCCTCTGGAATTGCAGAATTCACTGAAATTTCATATTCTTGCATAAAAGGGCCTCGGGAATCCGAATTTTGCATTATTTTTTAGCATTTGAAGCTATTTATTTATGCCATTATTATTCTCTGTATTTTCTGTATTTATTTACTGTTTTGGTTAATTGTAATTACTGAAAATTGCTTTAATCGCTGAATTAGCAGTAAAATTTATAGAAAATGCATAGAAAATTCTGAAACATTACAAGAACCTTTTGTACCATTTATTTACCCGCAGTGAATTGTTCCGTGCATGTCTACCAGCAGTAGGGGTGGAAAAAAAGCTCGTTAGTGAGCTCGTTGGTTCGGTTCAAAATTGCTTCAATTATACTTGTTAATTGGTTAAACATTAAAATGAGTTGATTTCAAATGAATTTGAATTTTGCTCAAGCTCGGCTCGGCTCGTTAGCTCGTTTCTAAAAATACTTTTAAATTATCCGTAAAATGATATTAAATCAAAATATGCCAATTTTAGAAAAAGCTCGATAAGACGAGCAGTTGGCTCGATATCCACCCCTAACCAGTAGTAGACTTATACACATTTAGATGACTAGCATCACGAACTGGGAGTTCGAGGAGCTGGCCCAGTATGGCCAAAACTATCTGATGTAGGCATCCGATGTCGAGATTGTGCTTGGAGTCAGGAAGCTTCGCGCTGCTATTGGAATTGGCGGACTGAATGACGCTCAACCCAAACCTGAGGAGAATGATTAGGCACTTCATTTTCTTAGGCACCACCTCTGTCTCACTCTCAAGAATGAGTATATGGCGGAGAAAAGCGCGCTCGCACTCTGGACCGCACTCAAGAAGCGGTTTGAGAGGCTAAAGTACATCATTCTTCCTCAAGCAGAGTAAGAGTTGATCAGACTGAGGTTTGCCAATTTTAAGACGGTCGGGGAGTACAATTCTGCCTTGCACAGGATTTGTACTAGTCTTCAACTCTGTGGCAAGCAGATCACAGACGAGCAGAAGATCGAAATACCCCTATGCACCTTCCAACCCAATGCAGTACAATCCGCATGCAATTATCATCATGATGGTTATGAGGAATATGCTGAATTGATTGATATGATGCAAATTGCGGAGACTCAGGACGAAGTTCTCCGCAAGAACTAAGTCACTCAGCCATCTGGTAGCTCCACTGGCCGTGAAGCCAACGCCGGGAGCAACAAGGTGCGAAAGCCCTTGATAGAGAAAAGGGGAAGGAAGGGTAAGACCGCAGCCCAGAAAGGCAAATCAGATACTCCACATGAGAATGAGGCTAGCAAGCCAAAAACGGGATGGCAAAGGGCACATGAAGCCCACTCTGCATCGGTTGAGGGGGAGCATTCTGAGCAGCTGCCTACGCTAATGGTGTTTGAGACCATTACGACAGCAGCACCCCTCTCGACCTAGAAGCGGTCACCGCCATGATTTCTCTTGAAGAGAATGTCACCCCGAGAAAATAACAGAAGAAGTCAAGTGCACTTAATGCATTTCAACTTTAATTGTCATTTATTTTGTGTGGAAGAATATGTTAGAATTTGCATGGATGGTACTTAAGAATTGTTATTTTCTCGTAATGGTTGGATGATATTTAAAGAATTCATTCATTTATTCAGTTTATGATGGCATGATATGTTCTGATATTGGTGTATTTATTTATATGTTGATTGCCTTCTCTTGCATTTTAATAAATACCCTATATTAGAACACGTGTAGCGCCCTATGAAGGAAGTGTGCTTAGCTAGCAGCAGCATAATGAATACCATCTTAAGAGAAACTAAGTATTTTCAGTCGATCCGTAAGAGCACTAGCAGCCTTACGACAATCGCCGGAAGCGATGCATGTATAATTGGTTCAGGAAGAGCCACAAATGGGCACAACTTTGGTCATTGAAGAAGTCTTATTGTACCCAGAATCGACTAGAACTCTTCTAAGTTTTAAGAATATCCGCGCAAATGGTTTCCATGTTGAGACTGAAGAAGAGTACGGTAAGAAATACCTGCTCATTATGAAGCACGAAGAGAATAAAACGGAAAAGTATATTAGAAAAACTTCCTTCACTAGAAACTGAGCTATATTATACCAACATTAAGGCGCCTGCAGCATAATCGCTGAAAAGCAGGTGTTTAGAAGCTCTGAACTCTTCTGTCTCTGGCATGACAGATTAGGCCACCCAAGTCTTAGGATGATGAGAAACATAATAAATAACTCGCATGAGCATAATATTAATGTGAAGAATTCCCCGAATCATGAAGATTTTGTGTGCCCTGCATTTGCCACCAGGAAACTAATAACTAGACCCTCCACTCTGAAAGTGAAGGATGAAGTCCATGCATTCCTGGAACGCATCTAGGGAGACATCGCGGTCCCATTCAGCCCATCTCAGGGCCATTTAAGTATTTCATGGTGCTCATTGACGCTTCATCGAAGTGGTCATATGTGGGTTTGTTGTCCACAAGAAACCACGCCTTTGCAAAATTGATCTCGCAGATCATTCGCATCAGAAATGTGTTTCCAGATCATCATATCAAGTCCATCCGAATGGACAACGCCGGAGAATTTACTTCAAAGGCATTTGATGATTATTGCATGGCGATGGGAATTGCAGTTGAGCACTCGGTACCGCATATCCATACCCAGAACGGTTTGGCAGAGGCTTTAATTAAAAGAATTAAATTCATTGTCCGGCCCCTCTTGCATAAAAGTAATTTGCCAACTACATGTTGGGGACACGCAGTCCTTCATGCAGCGAATCTCATCAATTTTAGACCTTCGGCCTACAACATCCATTCACCTATGCAACTAGCGCAAAGGTCAGCACCGAAGATTTCCCAACATTAGGGGGAGGAAATCAACCCCTTGATGAAGAATGTCGGGAAATTACGTGGCAAGCTTGGGGAATCCATGCAGATGACCCACGCACTAGAGAAGTCCAGAAGACATTACATGGCAAGCCACGAGAATTCATGCAGATGACCCGCGCATTAGTGAAGCAAATAGAGAAGTCCAGAAGACAAGAGAAGTCTAGAAGACAATCGATTTGCAAGAACTAGCAAATCAACTGCCTGATCACTTTAGTGATTTGAAGAGCGTGACTAAGTCGCATGTGCTCGCACGCATCGCACCGAGAGGGTTGAAATACCAAAGAAAGCAGAAGGTATCCCTAATCTCGTCCAGAGGCCTTAGAAAAAAAATGAGGACGAGAACTCCGGTTCCTCGAATCCTTAGTAACCGGGGACGCCTGGCGAAAAAGGATAAGCGGGATTTATCACAGCCGATCATTGAAGTCCCCCAGAATGAGAAGGGGAGCCAGTTGAGACCTGGCACAAGTATGACACCTTCCGAAAATGGCATACCGGATCTGAATATCCCCATCGGCATGGATGTGTGCGCACAAATCGGAGCCGAAAAACTAAAAAGACTTGCCACTGCAATTGAAAGAAGCGATGCGCAAGATAAAGCTCCAGCAGAAGCAATCGTTCCAGAAGAAGCAACTCATGAAGAAATAGCTATAAATTATGTGCACACGGGAGAGTCCCTGAATAGGACAATAGCCAATATCGATATCTACTTCGTAAAGAAAATTGCCACTATCATCGATCTTGATCCCGAGCCTGTATCGCTCGCTGAATGTAAGAAAAGATCAGATTGGAAGAAGGCAATAGCAACTGAATTGCTATCTCTGAACAAAAAAGAGGTGTTTGGGCCCGTATGCCGCACGCCTCCCCACATACACCCCGTTGGGCACAAGTGGGTATTTGTTCGAAAGAGAAATGAAAGAAATGAAGTAGTGAGATACAAAGCAAGGCTGGTAGCCCAAGGTTTCACTCAACGTCCTGAAGTTGATTATGAAGAAACCTACTCCCAAGTCATGAGTGGAATTACCTTTAAATATTTGATCTCAATGGCAGTGAACTTGAACTTAGTAATGAAATTGATGGATGTTGTGACTGCATACCTTTACGGTAACTTGGATTCGGAGATTTATATGAATGTCCTTGAAGGAATACCTCTCCCGAACCAAGACAGAGCAAATAGAAATCTGTACAGTGTGAAACTCAGAAAGTCACTGTATGGACTGAAACAATCTGGAAGAATGTGGTATAATCGCTTAAGCGACTTTCTCTGCAAGAAAGACTACACAAATAATGAAGACTGTCCTTGTGTATTTATACGGCGATCCCAGAATGGATTCTGTATAATATCTGTGTTTGTAGATGATCTGAGTATCATTGGGACAGCCGAAGACATAAAAGAAGCAAAGCTCCTACTTGGAGTCAGAATTTGAAATGAAGGATTTTGGTAAGACCAAGTTTTGCTTAGGCCTGCAGTTTGAGCATGTCCCTGAAGGAGTCTTGGTACATCAGTCGACCTACACCCAGAAGGTGCTTGAAAGGTTTGGCTTCGAGAAGGCATTTCTCTCGAAAGTACCGATGATCGGTAGGTCTTTACAGCAAGGAAAAGATCCTTTCCGACCTAGGGAAGAGGGGGAGGAAGTCCTGGGACCAGAATTCCCATACTTGAGTGTAGTGGGAGCACTCATGTACTTAGCAAACTGCACTAGACCGGACATTGCATTTGTCGTGAACCTCTTAGCAAGGTACAGTGCAGAGCCCACCAAAGGGCATTGGCAGGGCATAAAGGACACCTTCCGATACCTCCAAGGAAGCAAAGACCTTAGATTGTCTTACAGAAAGAATCAAGATCTGAACTTGATTGACTATGCAGATGCTGGGTACCTGTCTGACCCGCATACCGCTAAGTCGCAAACAGGCTATGTATTTCCATGTGGTGGAACTGCAATTTCCTAGAAATCGTCTAAGCAAAGCCTTGTAGCTACTTCGACGAATCACTCAGAAATTATAGCATTGTATGAAGCCGCACGAGAATGCGCTTGGTTCCGCTGAACGGTTCACCACATCCAGCAGTCATGTGGAATGAACATTGTGCAAACCCCCACAATTATCCATGAAGATAATGCAGCTTGCGTTGCACAAGTGCAGATGAGCTATGTAAGCATATCAACCCCAAGTTCCTCTATGCTCATGAATTGCAAAGATGGACATAATTAAAGTACTGCACACTAAGTCATGAAGACTTGTTCACTAAGTCACTCCCCGCATCTAGCTTTGAAAGGTGCGTGTGAGGGATTGGAATGATGAGACTTAGAGAAGTGCAGAATTCAGGGGGAGAATTCTCTCAAGCCTGTTATTAAATCTTGATCATGAAGATTAAGTACCCAAAGGAATAAAGTCCTGAAGACCAAATAAAATTGGGTGAATTGTACTCTTTTTCCCTTGACGAGTTTTCCATGAAGTTTCTCGACAAAGGTTTTTAATGAGGCAATTCGTGCATCGCAACATCACATGTATTATGTACTCTTTCTCCAAATTTTTCCCACTGGGTTTTTATGGAGTTTTGACGAGGCATGAGCATGTTGGGTGAGTGCCCAAGGGGGAGTGTTAGGAAACTGGGCCCATGGCCAGAGTCCTGACATGTTTGGGCACCCCACCGTAGACTATAAATAGGGACCTAGACCCCCTCATTATGTACACATGAATGAAAGCAATAAAGAAAGACCAGGAGTTCTCTCTATCTCTCTCTGTGTATTCAATCTATTATTCTGTGATTGATTCGTTCTTGTTCTAAACAGAGGAATCGCTCGGACTGGTCGCCAGCGACGGTTCCTCAACAGTTTTCTCAGAAAAAAAAAATTCAAAATCGAATAAGGCAGGGATGGATTAATTAATCATTGGTTCCGTGTATACCGCCAACGTACCACGTTAATCAGAACTGCGTGTAGTACAAGAAATAATCAGGAGTTGAGTTTACAAGGTACGCACGGTGGCATGGAATCCTCGCTGAATGAAAGAAGCCGCGTGCTATTACTGTTGTAGCTAGCCATACTGGTAACATTCCTCTTGCGTAACCTTGCGCACGATGTCAGACCGAGCTGATTCTTCCGGTGCACGTCGCCTTACAAAACAAACCTGAGCAGGCTTTCAACAAGAAAAACAGAAACAAAAACGCAACATTTGTTTCTTCTCCCCACGATGAAGTGTTCAGAAAAATAACACCACAATTGAAGTTGAGTTTATCGATCGTGACACATCGGTTGAGACAGCAGCACCCACAACATAAATGTAATACCCCAAATATGCATAAGGGGAAATGATAGTGTTTAAGAGCGTAGTTGCCGTCAGACCCATCGACCTTTTTGGAGTGTGGATTTAGTATCGCGCGCAGAGGTTCCCAGACCATCCCAGGACGGTCGGCACCGTCTAGAGAGCCGTATAACTAGCGCTCTCAGAGGTTCCCGGACCGCCTAGGGACAGTCGGCACCGTCTCGCATTTCGGGTGTTCATCATCCGGCAAATTCTATCTTACCTTTATTACCGACTTACCGCTGTAGTAGAACCCCAAAGCCAGCTCAGCCGTGGACCAAAATGCCCTTGGGCAGGCAAGTATGTGAGAGAGGAATGGGAGGGCGATTCGGTCATTTCACGAATTCAATGGGCAGCCCCCAACCCTGCCCATATAAAGCCAGCATCTCATGGCAAAGCCATTTTATTTCCCCAACCGTGAGACCAAGCCCCATTTCACCATTCTTTCCCAACCGAGAGCAACAACCAAAGGTAAGAATGAAGCCAACATGTAGCAACACTTCCTCCATTCCTTTCATGGCCGAGAGCCCCCAAAACACAAGCACATCCACACCACAGGGAGGAGCCCGAAGAGGAAGAGCGACGGAGCAGCCGGCCATGACGGCAAGGGGAAGGCGGGAGCAAGGGCGGCAACAGTAAGACGGCGCCAACGACAACGGGAGGACGTCGACGACCGCCGGTCACAAGCCAAGGTGCCCACTGAGTTTGTCCTCCTTCCCTCAACCCTTAGGCACAACACAAGCACGTAGAGAGAGAGAGAGAGAGTGAACCGACGAGCTCGGCTCCATTGGGGGCAAGGCCCAGTGCCTTTGAGCAAAGCCCGGGGGACAGTGGTGTGTGGAGGCGCAGATGACCGAGGGAGGCGGAGTAGCGTAGGAGGAGGCGGCCGTTGGCCGTGCCGGCCGGCGGCGGTACCAGCCGCGCCGCCGCGCCGCCAGGCGGGGGGCCGCCGCTCGGCTGCGCGCGAGGGGAGAAGGTAGGAGGGGGCCGACGAGAGAGAGGGCCGGGGCCGCCGAGCCGCAGGCCCGGCAGCCTCCCGCGCGCTGCGCGCGCGCGCGCCGGCCCAGCGAGAGAGTGAGAGGCGGAGGGGAGCCGAGGAGGCGGGGGCGGCGGCGGCCTCCGGTTGGCGGTGGGGAGGAGGAGGCCGCGCGCCCGTGCACATCCGCGCTGCCGGAGGGCGCCCGCACGCGAGGAAGAGAGATGGTGGGGGAGGAGAGGAAGGTAGAGGGGGCGGCGGGAGGGGCCGCCGGCGGTGAGGGGGCCGGCCGGCCTTGCGCGCCGCCCTTGGGAAGGCCTATTCGGCCGAGTGGAATAGGGGAGAGAGAAGCCAGGTGAGGTGGGGAGAAAAGAAAAGCAGGAGGAAAGAGAGAAGGAAAGAAAGGAAAAGGGAAGAAGGAAAAGAAAGAAAAAGAAAGAAAGAAAAGAAAAGAGGAGAAAAAGAAAAGAAAAGAAAAGAGGAGAAAAAGAAAGAAAAAAAAAAGCAAAAATGGGTTCGGCACCTGCGTGACAGGTCCCTCAAAACCCGTGCGATTACGCCTGAGGTCGGGATACGAGCTTAGGGACGTTGTTCTCCATTTTCGCTCTGGTTTCTGTTTTGCCGTTGAGTCGGGTTAACATGTACGCAGGTGGAGGTCCCAGGTCGGAGTCGTCCACGCATCATCCCCGAGGCTAACCAGGCAAATACATTGTAAAGCGGTGAATTCGGGTAGTGATTTCGGTTAAATTGAATGATTTGGGGGTAAGTTTACCTTTTCCGGGTGCATATTGAGAAAAGATGAATGATGAACGTTAAGACATGGCAAGTTGGCATGCATAAATGAACTTGCAAGTGCATGGTAGAGCGGTAGACCATGGGGTTTATAAAATAGGCGATGTTTACCTGATATGATGATACTTATATGGAACTGAAATGTTTATATGACATGATAACGTTTGATTAATGGTGGCAATAGTAATAGAGCGGGGTGAGCAGCGATGCCACCCTACTCTTGATGATACTAATGACAATGACAATGGTAATGACAATGACAATGGATACATGCATTCACATCATGATGCTTATTTATGGATGACCATAATAATGACAATGGCATATGCATTTGCATTATGTGCACTCAAGAGTGAGGGCGGTGAGAAAGTCCCTAGCTACGAGTGAAGCTAGTGGACTAATCCGGAGTGCTCTTGAGTAAGACCTACTTCGGTAGGCCTCCACAGGAGTGGAGAGACCCCCGTGCCGATATGGGCGGGCCCAAGATTTTGGGTGAACATCGATGGGTGTTCACTCGGCAATACCGGTATATGCAATGAGATGAGCAAATGAGCATGTAGAGTAGTGCTGCATTGCACTAATGGTATAAGCTACTGTTACAGACGCATTACAGATGTATTGCATTGCATGAAAACAGGACAGGACAGAACAGATGTATTGAATTGCTTAAAAATGATGATAGTGAAACAATTACAGAGATAGTAACGTGTAGTTCACAGAGATGGGAGGTGATAACAGTAAAATAGTTACAGAGATAGTAATGCATAGTTCACAGAGATTGGAGGTGATAACAGTAAAATAGTTACAGAGTTAGTGAGGAATAGCCCACAGAGATGGGAAGTGATGAATAGAAATAGTGAGGAGTAGCTCACAGAAATGGGGAGTGACGATAGTAGAACAGTACAGAGATAGTGGGGATTAGCGCACGGAACTGGGAAGTAATGGCAGTAGAATAGTTACAGAGGTAGTGAGGTACAATCCACAGAGATGGGAAGTGATAACCGTTAAGTAGTATAGGCTAAAGAGTTGAGAAAGAAGTGCATGTGCATGATGAATGGTTCATCGGAACGTAAAGTGGTTAAATGGAGAAATGGTTAAATGGAAAAGTGGTTAAATGGAAACGTGGTTAATGAGAATGGAATGTTTATGGTCTAATGAATGAACCTGTTATTTGCTGTTTTGCTTTGTACTTGCTGAGTCGGTGGACTTAGCCTTGCTTTGTTGATGTTTTTTTAGGTGTCCGTCGAGGACGACATGCAGGCGGGAGTAGCACATGGATAACTGGCACGAACCAGCAGCACTCATGTATCATTTTTGTCAATGTACTTTAGCTGTTACTAGGCTAGAGTAATCACAAAAAATGCTATGATGTATCCGAACGCAGTAATATAAATGAGTTTAGTGTTGGTTTTAAATTCTTCTAGTGTTGATGAGATGGTAAGAGTATGCAGAGGTGGTAGCATCTTGGCCCAGAGAATGGGCGGGGTGTTACAGTAAAAACGAAAACACAATATACAAGTTCAGGTAGCACTTGAGTACACTCGGTATGAGATTTGGAACGCCATTCAGAGTTGACAGAGCTTCGGCCTGCCTGATGAGATCAGATGGCACACTACACGTTTGAGCGTTATTAGTGCATGCCTTCAGGACCGCACTTGATTAATTCTTCTTCCAAGATCTCCTAAGCATCTCGAGGCGTTGCGCCACCTCCTCCATTGTTGGCCTCTCATCTACTTCCAGTTTGGCGCACTCGATTGCCAGCCTCCCCATCTCTTCAAGGAGGATGATGTTTTCTGCGGCCGCCATGATATCCTTATCAAACACTGCCACTCCGCTGCCATCCGACTCGTAAGCTTGGTTGTATTCATTGACAAGGTCCGCGAGCTCACAGCTATCATTATTTTCTATGAGGACAATCCCGAAGCTGTACACATCGATTTTCACCGATAGAAGCCCGGTTCGCATATAGTTTGGATCGATGCAGCCCGTGTCACCTACAACATAGTCTGTATGCTCGTGGACCTTGGTGAGCCTCCTTGAGAGCGAAAAGCCTGAGACCTTTGGCATGAAGTTATCATCCAGATATATATTGGAAGGCCTGACACTGCCATGCTGGATGACGCCGGATTCGGGCGAGTGCATGTATGCTAGTGCTTCCGCGGTCATGATCGCGATATTCAGTCGCGATTCTAGTGGGAAATGCTCGTTACCATTCAGAAGGTCTGAGAGACTTCCTTTAGCAGCACACTCATATAAAAAGATTGGAATGTCAAAGTCCAAGCAGAACCCCAAGAGTTTGATGATGTTCTTGTGGGCGACTTGAGCATGGACCATCGCTTGGTTGACAAAATAACGTCTGTAAATCTCATGCATCTCACGATGTTTGTGCACTGCCACCACCGTGTTGTCCTCGAGAGTTCCTTTGTAAACATCAGCAAGCCAGCCTTCACCAAGTAGATATGAGTAGCCCTCTGTGATTTCATTTAGTTCCCCCTCTGTGAAAATTCTCATGTTGCCAAGCTTTGCTATTATCTCAGGATCGACGTCCTCCGTCTCGAAAATGTCCGAAATCTCCTTCCTGCGGTGCACCACTGAGCTGGTACAGCTGAAACTGCTTGTGCCAACGTTTTGTGCTCTCCAAAATAATCGCCAGCCTTTGTTTTCTTGTCCTCCCCGAAGAAGTTTCCAAAGCCTCAAAAGGCGTTTCACCACGTCATTCATTCTAGGACGTTTATGAATGTCCAATGTCAGGCATTCGGTTGCCAATTTTCCTATTTCCTCAAGAATCTTCATATTGGTCATGTTTGCTATTTCTGCATCAAATAGTTCCCTCAACCCTTTCCCTTTCTCACAGGCTTTACTGAAAGTCGAAATGAGGCTAAGCTTCCCTTGATCTTTTGCCCTCTTTCTAGCTATTATCTCCAAGAGAACCACCCCAAAACTATAAACATCACTCTTGGGAGTAAGACGCCCCTCTCGAAGGTAAATAGGATCCATGTAATCTATACTTCCTTTTACATTTCTAGTATATTGAGTGATGCCTCCCAAAAGAAGCCTTGACAGTCCAAAATCGGATACTTTTGCTGTAAGATTTCCATCTAGAAGTATATTGGCAGGCTTAATATCGCCATGACATACTAGGCTGTCAATTGACAAATGCATCGAATGCATGTAGCTCAGTGCTTCTGCACACCCTATGGCAATACCCAATCTTATATCCAAAGGGATGGAAATATCGCTGTTGTGAAGTGTGTCATCGAGGTTTCCTTTGGAGATATACTCTGTTACCATTGTCAGAGTATTTTCCCCTATACAATAGCCTATGAGCTTCACTGCATTCTTATGGTTGATTTGACTATGGATGCTTACCTCGTCCATAAACTCTTCTATCAACTCGCTCCAGATATATCTCTTCACCGCAACTAGGCCATGGTCATCATCAAAAACTCCTTTGTAAACCTCTCCAAATCCACCTTTTCCAATAGGAGTGCTATAGTTGTTAGTAATCCTTCTAATCTCATCTTCAGTGAAGTTCCTAATATTGTGGTTTATGGCTACTTTCCACTCTGCCAGCTTATCATTTTCCTGGATGAAATCTGCGAGCTTATCTTCTGGAAGTTCCATCATGCGACAATAATGTAGATCTCAAGATCCGAATGAAATGTTGAGGACCTGTCATTGCAAAAAAATTTATATGCTAAAAGTCTTTTGAATGGCATGTACAGTGTTTAATTTAATACCATAATTGATATAAAAATAATTTGTTTAACCAGTGTATTTTTCACACTCATTTCCTTTGGATTGGATCCAACAATTTATTGCAAAACCTACTTATCATTAACATGTTACTTTTTATGTCGTGGTATACATTTCTAAATATAGGGTTACTGGTGTTGGATTTGATCTAAGGCCAAAACGGCCAGAAAAGGAAACATGGGGAAATCCACGTTTCCCTGATTTCAGCGCCCTGATCGGGGGAACCTTTCCAACTCATGGTTACGGTCCCCCGTTGCAACAGCGTATATATAAAGGATGGGTACCGGCCTCTCCCGAGAGACAACGTTCGCGTGAGAGCCAAAACCCCGTACAACCCTAAGGACCCGATCTCCTACGCGCTGTTAAGCAACGGAAGGCGTCGCCGCGCCTCTCGCAGACCTCGCCGCGACTACCGGACTCGACGCCTCCCGATCTGCACCGACTCTACCTCACGCCTGCATCACGCAGGCACGGGTCTTCCGCTAATGGCGTTCATCGGCGACCGTGAGTCATCTCCCCACTCCCCATTCCTAGGTGTTCATGTTCAGTTCTAGGGTTAAGACTAATGCATGATGGTTAAGGCTCTAACATTTGGTATCAGAGCCACCTAGAACTTTTCTTGAACCCTAGCCGCATGTTTATGTCTCGGATCTAGATTTTTGGTTCGGATTAGGGTTGATGTTGGGCTCGGGCAGCATGTTAGAAGGAGGGGAATCAAAAATTTTATGCAAATCCTAAAGTCTTTCCCCAGTTTATGATGAGTCCCAAACCCTAAAAATCCCCAAATCAATCTCACATGTTTCGGATCGGGGGTGGGAAGAAAAAAAAATTAAGGGAGCTTACGGCTTTGGGCGTGCCGCCATTTCGATGCCCCGCCGCGCCGTTTTGGGGCCGCTTCAGCTCCGCCGTCGGAGCCGCCGCGAGCCGCCTGCGCCAGCGCCGCCGCTTCCCGATCGGGGCGCCCTCCGCGCGCTGCGCTGCGCCCGTCGCGGGCCGCGCGCCCCACCCGACCGAGCGCCGCCGCTGGTCGCCGCGGAGCCGCGCGAAGCGCTGCCGTCGTGCTCCCGCCGCCGCCCGCGCGCGCGCGCGCTGCCGCTGCGACGACGCCGCCGCCCTTGCGCCGTGCTTTTCGGGAGCGGCCGAAATGAAGTTAGGGTTTTTCCTTTTTTTGTGGGGAGCCGGCCGCCGGTGGTTTTGTTTGGGCTGGATTCTCCTGTGCCATCCGATCCTAATGAACGGCCGAGATCGGGAAAGGGGTTTTCTGATGGGCCGATGGAGGCCATGGGCCGCGCGCTTGGAGTGGCCCGAGCCCATATATTGCGGGCCGGGAAGAAAGGGGATGGCTGCTGGGTTTCGGCCCAGCAGCGCATGTTGAAATATACATATATTTCAGTGTATATCTCGATGTATATTTCATGTATATCTTATGTATTTCAGCATATATTTCATGTTTTGGGCTAATTGATGGGACTGTTGGGTTTTGGCCCAATGACCATAACCTTTTTTATGTAATTATGGTTTATCTCATGTTTAATTAATGATTATTATTGATGTCTCTTATGAAATTATTAACGGATAATGTTGTTAAGCTGCTGAAAAATATTATGCCCTTTTCCATTACAGAAAGTTCGCCCTAATTGAATGGAACCAACGGGAAATTCAATTGGAGGGCTGTATTTAATTTTACATGCTATTACCTTTTGACCAACGTTAATTGTAATTGCATGTAATCAATTATGTTTATTTTTATGTTTAATTTTCGTCATGCTATTACTCTTTGACCAAAGTTAATTGTAATTGCATGCGATAAATTATGTTAAATTTTTCGTTTCTGCCCAACGGTGATGCGAAATTTTTTTTATGAGCATGTTATTAATCATACCAACGTAAGATTAATTTTCATGCAAATTAATTATGCGTTTTCCTAATGAAAATTTTAAATTTTTTCAGCTGCTTCCGTTTCCGCTCATGTTAATGCTATTGAGCCACTTAATGGTAGTAACTTCCAGAAATGGAAGTTTACACTTATGACGACTTTTCACTCTTGGATCCGACTACGCGTTCAGATTCGATGAGCCCGTCGCTCCTATGAAGGGAGGACAATTATGATGACAAACTGAAGGAATATAAAGCTAATGCTGAGAAGTGGAGCGGTCTAATCGTGTTTCACTTGTCGTGATGAAAACTCCATCGGTGAGGCCATAAGGAGCAATCCTCAAAAGGAAAGGGTAAAGGACTATTTGTCCTCCATCGAGGATCATTTTAAGGGGTCCTCTAAAGTTTATGCTACCACATCGATGCACGTGCTCATGAACACTAAGTACAATGGTACTGAAATGTTCGTGAGCACATTATGACAATAATCAATATTCTTTGCTAGACTTAAGACGATGGACATGGCTATTTCGATGGTTTTGTTGTCCATTACATTATGATGTCTCTTCCCAAGCAATTTGAAGCTTTCAAGGTGAACTACAACACCATTAAGGACAAGTGGACCATAAGCGAGTTGATCGCTAATGTTTCACAGAGGAAGAGAGGCTCAAGGTGAGGGGCTACCGATTTTGTGAATCAAGTCGGCTCCTCAAATAAGGCTGGTCCTCTAGAAATAGAGGTGGCTACAAAGGAAAGGGAAAGAAGGAGCAAACCTACTCCCCTTATCAGAAGCCACAGAAGCCACAGCACCCACAACATTCTAAGGCGCCTAAAAACGCTTCAGGACCTGGGAGCTCAAATGAACAGAAGAAAAGTGGTGAATGTTACTTTTATCAGTCGAAGGACCATTTCAAAGATGATTGTCCTGGATGGCTAAAATGGCTCGCCAAGAAAGGTACTTATGAAATCACTTATGTTGATGAAGCATTTTATGCTGATTTTCCTATAAATTCTTGGTGGATTGATTCTGGTGCTTCTGTGCACGTTACGAATTCCTTGCAGGGATTCCATATGTTGAGAAGTCTCAGAGGGGAAAGAAGCCTTAGAGTGGCTAATGGGATGGAAGCCGAAATTCAAGCTATTGGATCGGTTTCTTTAGTTTTGAATAATGATTTTGTAATGAAACTTAATGATGTTCTTTATGTTCCCTCGATGAGAAGAAACTTAATTTCCATTTCATTATTAGATAATGATGGATATTCTTGTAATTTTGGACACGGAATGTGTTTGATTTATTTCAATAATGATAATATTGGTCGTGCCATCCGACACGACAAGCTTTATATGTTATCCTGCAAGATTCTCCTATATCCATGAATGTATGTGATGAGAATAAAAGCGTAAGTTAATTGATGAAACCGTCGAAATTGTGGCACCGTCGTTTAGGCCACATTTCGAGGGGAGAATTGAACGTCTCATTAAAGATGAAATTCTCCACCCTTTAGACTTTAATGATTCGAATGATCATTGCCTCGATTGTATCAAAGGCAAGTATGTAAAGCAAATAAAGAAAGGTGCTACTCCGGCTACGTGGATTTTGGAATTAATTCATACCGACATATGTGGTCCTTTCCCGTGACATCGGTGGATGGTTATGATTCTTTTATTACGTTCATCGATGATTACTCACGTTATGGCTATATCTATCCTATTAAAGAGAGATCGGAGGCACTTGATAAATTTAAGATATTTAAGGTGAAGTTGAAAATCAGCACAATCTAAAGATTAAAGTAGTGCGCTCGGATCGCGGGGAGAGTATTATGGGCGACACGCAACTTATGGGCGATTCTGGTCCTTTTGCGAGTTTCTACAAGAAAATGGTATAGTCGCCAAAGATTCAATGCCCGTGATCCCGACAAAATGGAGTTGCGGAAAGAAGAAACCGCACACTTATGGACATGGTTCGAAGTATGTTGAGCTACTCCACTTTGCCTGTAAAGTTATGGATGGAAGCATTAAAGACCGCTGCACATATACTCAATCGGGTTCCTAGTAAATCGGTGCCTAAAACACCTTATGAATTATGGATCGACAAAACCTAGTTTGAACTACCTCCATGTGTGGGGTTGTGCAGCTGAAGTTAAAATATTTAACCCACATATTGGGAAATTAGATCCCAAGACTGTGAGTTGCCATTTTATTGGCTACCCTGACAGGTCTAAAGGGTACCGATTCTATTGTCCAGATCGTACCACAAAATTTGTAGAAACAAGACACGCTGTGTTCTTGGAAAATGATGGCATCAGTGGGGACTTGGAGCCCGGAAAATTGATCTTGAGGAGAAACGGATTTATGTTGCTTCACCGCTAATCCGACAGATCGATTTTCCTGTGCCCCAAGTGGTTGTGCCCATAGTTGATCCCTGTAGTTGCAACTCTGTTGCATCTCCGATTAATTCTGTGGCTACTCCTTCCGTTGAGGGCTCAAAATACAAGTGCAATACCTAATGCCGAGCCTTCACGACCCTCCGTGACAATTAATGAACAAACTGATGAGCCTACTAATGAACCTGTCAGGAGATCACAACGAGTGAGGAGATCTGCTATCCCAAGTGATTATGAGGTTTACTTGAATGAGGATGATCTTGGAAAGGCAGATGATCCTAGCTCTTATAAGGAAGCAATGAAGAATAATGATTCATCTAAATGGCTAGATGCCATGAAAGATGAGATTGAGTCTATGTGCGCTAATGGCGTATGGGACTTAGTGGAAATTCCTAATGGAGCCAAAACAGTAGGCTGCAAATGGGTCTACAAAACAAAACGTGACTCCAAAGGGAACATCGAAAGGTTTAAGGCGAGACTTGTAGCGAAAGGGTTTACACAAAGAGAAGGCATTGACTATAATGAAACCTTTTCTCCTGTCTCAACTAAAGATTCATTTAGAATCATAATGGCGCTCACAGCACATTTCGATTTAGAGTTGCACCAAATGGATGTTAAAACTGCATTCCTGAATGGAGACTTGTATGAGGACGTTTACATGACACAACCGGAAGGTTTTGTTGTGGAAGGCGAGGAACATTTGGGATGCAAGCTAAGGAAATCCATATATGGCCTGAAACAAGCTTCTAGGCAATGGTACCTTAAGTTTGATGAAGTCATAAGGAAATTTGGATTTAAGGAGAATGATGTTGATAATTGTACTTATGTTAAGTTCAGGGGGAGTAATTACACCTTCTTAATTCTTTATGTGGACGACATATTATTGGCCAGCAGCAGTGTGGACATGCTGCGGGAAACTAAAAGATTTCTCTCGTCCAATTTTGACATGAAAGATCTCGGTGAAGCATCTTATGTTCTTGGTATTGAAATTCACCGAGATAGGTCCAAAGGAACATTAGGTTTATCACAAAAGGCATACATTGACAGAGTACTAAAGAGATACAATATGCATAAATGCTCGCTACTTTGCTCCTATTGTTAAGGGCGATAAGTTTGGAAAATTTCAATGCCCAAAGAATGACTATGAATCGATCGATGAAGGCTATACCTTACGCTTCTTTGTCGGAAGTATTATGTATGCTCAAGTATGCGCGCGTCCGATTTAGCTTTTGTTACCGGATGCTTGGCGATATCAGTCAAATCCAGACCGGACCATCGAAAGCGCTTAAGAAAGTCTGCGCTATATGCAAGGTACTAAAGGTCACATGCTCACATACGAAAATGCGATAACCTTGAGGTTGTCGGCTATTCGATGCTGATTTTGCGGGTGTAAAGACACAAAGAAGTCCACATCAGTTACATTTTCACCTCGCAGAGCAGCAATATCATGGAAAAGTGTAAAGCAAACACTTATCGCATCGTCGACAATGCAAAGCTGAATTTGTGGCATGTTATGAGGCTACCGGCAGGTCTGTATGGCTTAAGAACTTTATCCCGGGATTGAGAGTGGTAGACAGCATTTCTAGACCACTCATTTTGTACTGCGACAATCAACCCGCAGTTTTCTATTCGAGTAACAACAAGTCGAGTGCAGCTGCCAAGCACATTGACATAAAGTATCATGTTGTGAAAGATAGAGTCCAGGATCAAACAATTAAGGTTGAGCATATTGGAACTAAATTTATGCTTGCGGATCCGCTCACAAAAGGCTTACCACCCAATAATTTTCGTGATCATGTTGCCGGCATGGGTTTATTGGAAAGCCTGTGATCCTGGAATAAGAGGACCATATAAAGTAACCAACTCCCATGAAGTATTATGTTATCCGATTGATATAGAATGGAGCACTATAAGTACTGTTGTCCAGCGGTATTTAATTGACTGTTGTGACGCATTATTTTGGTGTGAAGTTTTATTGAGAGAGGGCTTATGACGTTTAGCCTTACGATCAAGGGGGAGAATGTTGGATTTGATCTAAGGCCAAAACGGCCAGAAAAGGAAACATGGGGAAATCCACGTTTCCCTGATTTCAGCGCCCTGATCGGGGGAACCTTTCCAACTCATGGTTACGGTCCCCCGTTGCAACAGCGTATATATAAAGGATGGGTACCGGCCTCTCCCGAGAGACAACGTTCGCGTGAGAGCCAAAACCCCGTACAACCCTAAGGACCCGATCTCCTACGCGCTGTTAAGCAACGGGAAGGCCGTCGCCGCCGCTCTGCAGACCTCGCCGGCGACTACCGGACCGACGCCTCCCGATCTGCACCGACTCTACCTCACGCCTGCATCACGCAGGCACGGGTCTTCCGCTAATGGCGTTCATCGGCGACCGTGAGTCATCTCCCCACTCCCTATGCCTAGGTGTTCATGTTCAGTTCTAGGGTTAGGACTAATGCATGATGGTTAAGGCTACCTCACGCCTGCATCACGCAGGCACGGGTCTTCCGCTAATGGCGTTCATCGGCGACCGTGAGTCATCTCCCCACTCCCCATGCCTAGGTGTTCATGTTCAGTTCTAGGGTTAAGACTAATGCATGATGGTTAAGGCTCTAACAACTGGCACCTCTTTTTTTAGTTTGTATTGAGTAGTGACATTATGTTCTTCTTCGTATGAACTAGCTAGAGCAGCTGAACTTAAAAGCAAGCATTTCGCTTCTTGTGGATGTTGGTGACTAAGTTACTTCGACGGCTTTGTTTTTCTATTAAAGTTGAGCGAAAATATCAAATTGTACAGGGGTAAACATAAAGTAGTTTAAAATCAAATCGACAAGTAAGTTTTTTTTCTTTGTTCATTTTTTCCTTTATATAAAAGAGCTACCACAACATACAGGTTTTTGCAATATACATGTTCACCACAGCATTAGACTTTATGCTCACTTTATCTAGAGTGCTAACTGTCAGTCACAACTCTAATTAATTGATGTTAAGACTTTTTATAAAATCGAATCAATTGACGCCAACATGAACCACGAGAATTGAGACATTGAACTGCATTGCAAGCACCAGAGTGGTGCATAACACACCCGTAAGGGTATTGATAAATATCATCCGGATGTTTTTTTTCCTAACTATCATCTAAATTTGTGACCATTGGATTAGAGATTTAATGGCCATGAATTCTCCCCCACCCCTTCTAAAAAAATCTCCCTCCCCTCTAAAAAAATCTCCCCCTCCAAAAAAAAAGAGGCCGTTGGATATCTAATCCAACGGTCTCAAATCTGGATGATAGTTAGAAAGAAAACATCCAGATGATACCTATACACACCCATATTGTAAAACCAAATTAAGGCTGTCCGTTTGCACGGGAAATCTAAAGGCAATTCCATCGGAAATCACACTTAAAAAATAAATACAGTAATACATAAGAGCAATTTCAGCCGTCCTGGCAAACTGTATGACGAGAGAGAGAGAGAGAGAGAGAGAGGGGGGGGGGGACGTACAGTGTAACCTGTAGGTATTTTCGGCTAGCTGGTGCCGGCACCTCTATCGGCGACGGAAGTGCACTGATTTCAGGGTGAAACACCTCGGCGATGGCCTGTTGCGAGATCTGAGCGAGTTGCGTACTTGCGTCCCCCGTCAACGCTTCATCGCGTTCTGGGTCTTCCAGTCTTCCTAGCTGCCGGTCCCTGCAAAAAGAACTTCTTTTTTCCAATTTTTTTCGAGATTTAAAAAATACAGACATGGTAGATTTCACACGGCATTCAACGGGTTTCATCTATGTTCCGCACGAATCAAAAGAGTTTTATAAGTTTTTAGTGTGTTTCAACATATTTCAATACGCGTCGGGTTGGTGAGGGAATCGAGTTAGGTGTTGAACATTGTGGATCGACGAAGGGGCCAACGATTAGCGGTAGGTAGGTGGGTTTAGGTGGATAAGTGGGGCGGGTTTGTCAATGGAACTGTTAGCCCATCCGCAAAAACAGTGTATTTATGGATCCGTATCAACCCACTAAGCACTCTTGACGACCGCGCCATCCCTTTTGCCATATCCTTATGCGCCTGCCACGGACCACCCGAGATCCCCTTCCTATTCTTGCGCTTTGCAACATCGAATGCTTAGATTTGTGGAGACCGACCGTTCAATGAACTAAACTCTCGCCTTTCTTCAAGCCACGCAAATCTCTAATCTTCTAGCAGTCGCTGATGAGGACGGATACGTTGGCCTTCTCAGATTACTTATGTATGAATATGACGATATATGACCAGCGAGGCTGTTTTCATTTGGCTTTCTCAGATTACTTATGTATGAATATGATGATATATGACCAGCGAGGCTGTTTTCATTTGGCTGTACTAGTCAGCAGTCACTTCAAATATGCAAAGATTTGAAGTGGTATTAGGTCCATTCAGCCAGTGATTCTTGCTAATGTTTGAGAAGATCGAGAATGCACGAGATTTCACTATTTTAGACCATGATGCAAACTTGTCTGCAAGGTGTCTGCTGTGTGATTCTATTCTGCCAAAACTCTTGTGTTTATAAAAAGTGGTGCTGTTTGGAGATGTATAAGAAAACTAGATTTGGTACATCACTGTCAGTTCACTATGATACAGAAAATGTTAGTTTCAGTAATGCTTCACTGCTGCCATAGAAACTATAATACAAGGATCATAAAGCAAAGTGGTTTAGTATAGTGGATGGATGCAAATTTACAATAGAAATTATGGTTTCTACATGTTTGGAGAACATTGAAGCACTTCGGTTTTGAGTGTTTTCTTACTGTTCTGTATTTTACAAGTCTTAAAACTTGTGTGTCCATACGATCTTGCAGATTAAGTTTGCTGATGATGGAATATTCCATGTTATAACCTGTAATCTGACGTTCTAATGCTTCCATCATGGCTTATCTCTACTATTTTAAAATGTGAGTTGGTGGTCGTCGGTCCATTCTCCCTCCTCTCTTCTCAACCGTCCGATCAAAGATCAGCCGTCCAGATCCGCATGTAGATAGTTTTTCCGCTCCTTGTAGAAAAGGTCGGGCCGACGTGTGGGCCGCGCTCGTCCTCTTCTATTTCCCCACATCCTCCACCTCCCACAACCACTCCACCTCCCGCAACCGCCGCCTCCTTCTCTCCCCCAAACCCTTGTGCCGTGCCTCCTCCTCCTCAGCGTCGCTGCCAATTCCTTCCCCGCGCGGCAGCGTCTGGTCGCAGTCCCCTAACTTCCCCCAGCAACGCTGCATCCCCCTGTCGCCACCTCCCCAATGCATTCGCTCACCGCCTCCTCTCCCCATCTGCCCGCCGCCGCATCCCCACCTCCACCTCCCGCAACTGTAGCCTCCTCTCCCCTGAACCCTCGTGCCGCGCCTCCTCCTCCTCGACGCCACCACCAATTCCATTCCCACGCGGTAGCGTCTGGTCGCAGTCCCCCCAACATCCCCCAGCAGCGTCACATCCCCCCGTCGCTGTCTCCCCAACGCATTCTCCTGCCGCCTCCTCTCCCCATCTGCCCGCTACCGCCTCCCCACCTCCACCTCCCGCAACTGTAGCCTCCTCTCCCCTGAACCCTCGTGCCGCGCCTCCTCCTCCTCGGCGCCACCACCAATTCCATTCCCACGCGGTAGTGTCTGGTCGCAGTCCCCCAACATCCCCCAGCAGCGTCACATCCCCCCGTCGCTGTCTCCCCAACGCATTCTCCTGCCGCCTCCTCTTCCCATCTGCCCGCTACCGCCTCCCCACCTCCACCTCCTGCAACCGCAGCCTCCTCTCCCCCGAACCCTCGTGCCGCGCCTCCTCCTCGGTGCCGCCACCAATTCCATCTCCACGCGGCAGTGTCTGGTCGCAGTCCCCCACATCCCCCAGCAGTGCCGCATCCCCCCGTGGCTACCTCCCCAACGCATTCTCCCGCCGCCTCCTCTCCCCATCTGCCCACTACCGCCTCCCCACCTCCACCTCCTGCGTAACCATCGCCTCCTCTGTCCCGAACCCTCGTGCGGCCACCTCCCCACCGCCTCCTCTCCCCTGAACCCTCCAACCAGCGGCACGACACTTGGCGATAGTGACCGATGAATCGGAGAGAAGGGTGCTTGGTGAAAACGGCCAGTGGATCAAAGAGAAGGGCGCTCGGCGATGGCAGCGGCGGCTTCCTCTTCCTATGCCTGCCCACGTGGCTCTCCCCTGCCACCGCTGCCCAACGGTCGCTCGCCCAGTGAGCCTCTCTACCTCCTCCTGCTCTTCGTTCGGAACCCATCGCACTGTCTGGCAATTTTGGCCTCCCAAGCTGGTCGACGAAGTTGGTGCCATGGTTGAAGTGGGCCGTGGCTGAAGTCGTGGGGCTGTGGTCGAAGTCGAAGCCGTGGTCGAAGGGGGCCGTGATCGAAGTCAAAGATTCATGGTCAAAATCGAAGCCATGGTCGAAAAGGCGGTGGTCGAAGTTAGGTCGTGGTCGAAGTCGAAGGGTCATCGTCGAAGTCCAAACTGTGGTCGAAGGGGATAGTGGTCGAAGGGGGTGGATAGTGATCGAAGGGGGTAGTGGTTGAAGTCGAAGGGCCGTGGTCGAAGTTGAAGGGCCGTGGTCGAAGTCAGGCGTGGCCAAAGTCGAAGGGTCGTGGTCGAAGTCCAAACCGTGGTCGAAGGAGACAATGGTCAAAGTTGAAGGGCTGTGGACGAAGTCGGTTTGCGGTCAAAGTCGAAGGGTCGTGGTCGAAGTCCAAGCTGTGGTCGAAGGGGACAGTGGTCGAAGAGGGTAGTAGTCGAAGTTGAAGGGCTATGGACGAAGTTGATCTGTGATCAAAGTCAAAGGGCCGTGGTTGACGGTGGAACCGTGGTCGACATCGGGGTTGTGGTCCAAGGGGGCCGTGGTTGAGGGGACATGGCCGAAGTCAAAGATCCGTAGTCGAAGTCGAAGCCATGGTCGAAGGGGGCGGTGGTCGAAGAGGGAAATGGTCGACGTTGAAGGGCCATGGTCGTCAAAGGTGAAAGCATCTGGACCCCTAAAAATGGTTTTGGTAATTAATGAATTTATGTGAATATGTGATTAATGTGTTTAACGAGTGTTTAAAGGTTAAGTCCATATGTGGTTGACAAGATGCAAGCCAAAGGATAAATGTGAAGACCAAAAATGGCTCAAGGCAAAGATATACTTAGAATATGATCCCTTTTATTTTTAACGGTCTTAGGAGAAAAGGTGGAAGACCGGATTATAGGGTGAATAATCGTACCATAAAGAGGGGTCATGGCAAGTAGCTTGATAGCAAAATTTATGTGCCATTTGGATCAAACTAGGAGCATGCATTCATTAAAGATCTATTTTAAAAGCAAATCTGTGCTATGTTTGGAAGAGTGGTAGTACCGTAGATTTCAACGTTGGAACTACCGCTGAGCTTAAGTTCCGTAGGCAAATCGGTACTACCGGCGACCGGAAGCTCCGAAATCCGAGCAGAGCCTTTTTTTCCAGAGAGCACCCTCCGGATGCATTTGAGATTTTGCGGGATCGGAAGTACCGGCGATTTCAACGCCGGAACTACGGCCAGGTGCGTAGTTTTGTCGACCAGATTTTACAATCCGAATCTATCGTGTTTAATCGCACTATTCCTGGATCGAGAGATAGTGCACACGATTCTGATTCTGAATATCAAAGTACATATCATGCGGAAACGTAAATATAATAGTAGACTTACTCATGGGCGATTAGGCCGAAATCAATAAATTGCAGCAATGAAGAACGGCACACAGTGGGACCTTCAGGACATGCCCACAGGCAGCCAACTGGAGGTTCGCGACCTAGCCCTTGACATCTTCATCTTCATCTTATCTGCCAGCTTGTCCACTCTTGTTGCTGAGGCGAGGTGATTTGACTCCTGATTCTGAATTTTGCCGCAAAAGCGAGCGTGAGCACTCCGACCTCGTGCTCCGCGAGCCAATACACAGAATGCAAGTAGATAATATGCATGGCTTATCAAAGGAAGGCTCAGGTTATTTTATTTTTGCGTAGAGTGCTTTTGAATACAATTACTTAAAAATTCCTGAGACCTAGCATTTTGAACAAAAGCATAATGTTCAGAATATGCTATAATAATAGCGATCCAGATTCCATCCACCGTTACATGGCATCTGCACCATATAGCAATTCTTCAGCGTTATAGCCGCTTAACTTACCACTGGGACGACACCCCAGGACAATTCCAAACTAGGGCCTTACACTGCCCTTCCACTTTTCCAACCCATCATAAAGCATTTTGAAATAGAACTATATCTGGTTAAGTTCCCATGTCCGCCCTTGACCGTGGGCATGGCTATTCGAATAGTTTTAGACTCTGCAGAGTTTGTACACTTTCACCACAAGAGATAATCAACTCGTTGCCCCACACGATTCCTTAGACGTGTGGTTGAGCAGACTATCACAGTGACTTTTCAAAGTATCTAGACCCTTTTGTCATCTCACCTTTATGGGAAACTGCCCACTTGCGATGGGTCTCATCTGTGCGCGGGATGTTTCCCCCAGCCACTACGTAGTTCGGGCTTCTACCTCCCCGCAACGTAGGACAGCTGGGAAACTTCACCCTCCACTGGTGTCCCTTCAGGCCCCCTTGCCATAGCTTAACCCCTTCAATCCACTACCAGTGAGATGAGTCCGGAGTTTCGATAAATTTACTTAGCCAAGTTGTATTTTACAGACTTGTGGTTGTACTGTTTTACCCGGGAGGTCATGACAAGATTCGATCCTTAGTGGTATCTGGGCGGTCTATCACTAACCCATTTTGTGCATCCACTGCACCACACTCACACCATCCAACCAATCCGCCCAGATATTTAAGCAAGTTGGGGATTTTGAGGGTATAAAATAGTCATGTCCAAATATATACCAGTCATTCCCATCATGACTGCCCAAACCATTTTCTCATCATTAAAAGCGATCATGATGTATGGGGCATTTCAGCGCCCCCTGAGTATCTATGCAAAACTAAGCATAACATATAGTTAGGGACTTATTTTTAAAACATTACTATTATAATTTTGCTAGGGCGACAAGGTTCACACATTCAATTACTCAAAGGAGGGGGTAATATTATTCAAGGTAAACAATGGCATATAACTAGAATATCAAATTTAGCATGTATTTGCATAAAAATAACAGCATGCAATTTGTTAATTTAAAACAAAGTAATTTGCAGAAATGTAGGTTCAACATGATCAAAGTATTGACTCGCCTAGCGCGGTTTACCGCTGTCTGGAGCTCACACAAGGCTTTCTCTTGAGCTTCTGGTCTTTATCTTCACTTTGTTCTTGATCTTGCTTGATCTATGGATTCTTCGGGACTCCAATTTCTAGCTACGCGATAAGTGACTGAATCCAAATAAAGGCAAATAACTCAAAAGATCCAAATAAATCCTGATTAATTCAAATGGCCGATTTAATTTAATTTATACACTTATTACGATTTGCGAATAGAAGGATGTTTCAGATTTGTGTGTTGCAAACACAGTGGTAGCTGGACCTGAGTGAGAGAACGAGTTATCTGAATAACTTTACCGTGAGGGAAAATTTTTAGAATAATAAGAGATCAAAAGTGAGGAATTATCTACAGGAATTATCTACTTTGGAAAAGTGGCCAAACGTAGCTGATTGGAGAAAGGCGAGGTTCGATCTTTTTATTACTAACTTCTATTATTATTAGATTCACATTTATCAAGGGAGTTCCATGAGTCGGGTTATACCTATAGACTGGTGCAGGAGTTTAATGTATAAATTTTATCTTCAGGTAAGTATTCCTTGCAACTTAGGTTATGGTAAGGGCAAACTGGACTGATGGATGAGATCTATACTTATTCTATAAATCTTTTAGTCAAAAGTATTATAGCACTTGGATACCTTTATTAAGTTTTTGATTAAGTGTTTACTTTTGGAATGTTTATTTATATTAGATAGGTCATTTTAACGCCTGATGCCCTAGTGCTATTACATTTTAGTATCTATATATTAAGATGACCTTTTAGAGATGTAGGAATGATAGTCATACTTTAGATGGTTACTTTTACCTTCCTTTACTATTCAAACCTGCTACATATGATTACATTTTGTTACCTCTACTAAATTAAAACTACTACCTAAGATTTCGTGGTCGGCAATATGTTAATGTTAGGGTTTATATTTTCAGTAAGACCTAAGGTGTTTAAAATTTGAACTAACATATTTACTAATGGCGCATATATGTCATCAACATTTTTTTTCTAACTATTTATCTATATTCATTTGCTTATGAATGTCTCTAACTTCAATGGACATCCTTTTTCATATACTTTGAATATTTTGCTTAATTCATGTTCCTTGACTGGTTACTAATTATTCACTAATTCTAACGTTAAGATTTAATTAGTGGTATCATTATCATTTTATTTGCACCTTTGTTATTATTAAGCTTAGCTTTATTTTTAATTTTTATTTACCTATCAAAACTTGTCATACAGGGTTATATTTCAGTGTTTGCTAATTAGGATTTACTTATTGGCAGTATTTTAAATATTGACCTAGGTTCTAAGTATAATTAAGGGTAGTTTCAATTCCTCATTATTGAAATGCTATATTTGTTGATACACTTATTATTACTATTATTATTTTCATTATTATTTTATTGACTTTATGTTAATTGCTTGATAATAAGAAAAGGGTCCATGGCATAAATTTATTTTAATTAATCTTGTATGTGAGGACCAACTTATTAATTAGCACAATATTTTCAAATACTAATTTTGTCTATATTAATTGCATAAATCTTTTCTTTATGAGTTCATGGGCAAATATTCTTATTCTTATTATTAGCCACACTTTAGTTTATTAGAATACATGCATGAACAATTCTTACACATGATCCTAGTATCCAGCAAAAAAAAGGCCATTGGTCACTATTCACTTCTGGCATCTGAACTCAACTCAGTGGCTTGGTTGGCCCACATGACAGAAGAGAGAGAGCTAGAGGAGGATGCTGCCGGCTAAGAAAGAGTAGAGCAGAACAGGGGGCCTAAGCAGAGGAGGGGGCACCGGAGCTGGGCGACGACGACGCCGGCGAGGAGTGGCCGGGTAGGCGGCGGCGACTAGCAAAACGGAACCCCCAAGCAACGAGGAGGCTCCGGGAGGTAGTCACTTCGGCCGGGGAGGCGCCAGGGCGAGCTGGCGGCGGCGTTAGGCGGCCGGTGATGAGGGGAAATGGGGCGCCGGCGGCCGGAAGGGAGGGAGAGCGAAATAAGGGGAGCACGAGCAAGAGTGAGCCATAGGGAACCTTACCATGTCGTCCATGGTGGCGGGGAGGCGACAAGGAGCGCCGGCATCGGGAGCCATGGGCGGCGCGGGGAGGCTCACCGTGGCGGGGAAGCTTGGGCGGCGGAGGGCGGCGGTCGACCACGGGGGTGGCTTCCACGGCTGATGGAGGAGCTTCCAACACCGGGAATTGAATCTGGGCTCGGCGAATCGGCGGGGAGCTCGGGCGCCGGAGGTCGGGAAGGAGGGGGCCGGCGGCAATTGGGGGCGCTACGGCTCAATTACTTGCAGGGGAAAGGAGAAGGGGTTATTGCGACGTGATTGGAGCTCCCAGGCGAGGTTTTTATAGCCGAGAGAGGGGGCACGCGGCGAGGCAGCGGCTGCCTCCGCCCTATTCACGCTGGCGGGGGGAGATGGACCATATCTCGCCGAGATTTTGTGGGGGAGGGAAGTAACAGGTGGTGCTTTGAACTTGCCCGGGGGTGTGTGAGAGAGAGGGAAGGATCTGCTGCGGCAGAGCGCGAGAGAGAGCTGGCGCGAGGGGCGCGGCCGCGTGGAGAAGAAGGAGCCGAGGAAGAAGAAAGAGAGGAGCGCGAGCGCGGGCGGGTCCACCGGCCAGAGGAAGAGGCGCGGGTGAAGGCGGGGCCGCTGTCAGCGGGGAGAGGCGCGAAGGAGCGGTGAGGCTTCGGGCCTGCGGGCAGGGAGAGAAAGCGGGGAAGGGCGGTCCGCGCGCGCAAGCGAAGCGGGCGCCGCTGCGCCGTGAGCGTCCATGCGGCGGAGGAGGAGGCGCGGGCGAGATGCGGGCCCGCATGGCAGCGGTGCGGGCGACGCGTCGCGCATCAGGCCGGCCAGGTGTCGGCCCGAGGGGAGAAGGAGGGTGATTTTTCATTTTTATTTTTCTGGATTTTCAGAAATGCGCAGTTAATTGAATAAATCTCAGAAAAATCTGAAATTACTTCCAAAAATTTCAGAAAATTTCACAGAAGCTCATGAGGACCTTCTGGACTTAATAAAAATATTTTCAACTATTTTTGGTATTTAATTTATTTACTTGCCTTGTTACTCATGTCATTGTTAAAAATAAACTTTTATATTTTAGGCCTATTTCTCTCCCCTTTCTTTTCTGGATCATCTTTTCAGATTCTTAATTTAGATTTTAAGTTTCCTTTATTTGTATATTCTTATGTGTAGCATTAATATTATTGATTTTGATTTTGGTCTTTATTGAATTTCTTTAACTTTTGAGAGCTCAATAAGAATTTAAAAATACCATGAAAATCCAAATTCAAATATTATAATAGACAAAATAACTCAAACTCCATATTTTCAAATTTAAAAACTTCAGGATGTTACAGTTTTGCTGTCTGGAGAGGTACTTCCGGAGCCCGGAAGCTCTGGAGGATGAGCGGAGCCTTTTTTCCAGAGAGCGCCAAGTTTGGGGAGTTTTGGGGTTCGGCCCAAGCGGTACTACCGCACCGACTTTGCGGAATTACCGTAGAGCGGTAATACCGGATTTTACAGCGGCGGTAGTACCGCGCCGACTTTCCAATGGTCACTGCAGAGCCTCTGACATAGCGGTTCTGCCGTGCCAGAAAGGGGAGCGGAACTACCGGCCATAGGCTGGCGGTAGTTCCGCTCGGCCTGAATTTTCTGGAATTTGTTCCGAACAGCTAGTTTTGGTTGGTGAGGGGTATAAATACCCGTACCACTGTTCAAGGACAGTAAGAAGAGACTCATTGAACATTTCTTGAGCAAGCATTCATTCCACACCTTGTTTACACTTTGAGCATTAAATTTGAGGTGGTTGAGCAAATAGTGCATTGCATTCATTAGTTGATCCTTTGGCACTCATTTGCAATCAAGTGAAGCCCTGGTTTATTACTCTTGGTGCTTGCCGGAACCTGGACGATTGGGTGGAGGATTGATCGGTGATCTTCTCAAAGGAGTTTGTGAGAAGACCCGGTATTCTTGTGAAGGTCAGAGCTCACCTACTCGAAGCGGGGAAGAACTACCTCTAGTGATCAAGGTGTTTCGGCTTAATTTGTGGAGCCAGTCCGATTTGTTCGGGCTAACCTCAACATGGATAAGGGGAAACCGGCAAGTTTCCGAGCACCACGGTAAAATATCGATTGTGTACATTTCTCATTTGTTTTCTTCTAGCTCTTATTTGTTAGTATTATTGTGATCATTTGCTTGATATAGAGCTAGTGTTACTTATCTTTTGACTAGAATTGTGTAGGCTTAAGTGCTTTACATTCTTGCTATTGAAATGGTAGAGAATTAATTTAGAAGAAAAGAAAAATTTAAAAACCTCCTATTCACTCCCTCTAGTCGGTATCTTTGATCCTACAGAAGGGTCGTGGTCGAAGGGGACAGTGGTCAAAGTCGAAGCCGTGGTCGATGTCGAAGGGCCATAGTTGAAGGGGACAGTGGTCGACATCGAAGGGCCGTGGTTGAAGGGGACAGTGGTCGAAGGGTCGGTGGTCAAAGGGGGAAGTGGTCGATGTCGAAGGGTCATGGACGTCGAAGTGCTGTGGTTAAAGGAGGCAGTGGTCGATGTCGAAGATCCGTGGTCGAAGTCAAAGCCGTGGTCGAAGGGGGTCGTGGTCGAAAGGGGAAGTGGTTGACGTCAAAAGGTCGTGGTCGAATGGGATAGTAGTCGAAGGGGGCAGTGGTCGAAGGAGGAAGTGGTCGACGTTGAAGGGCCATGGTTGAAGGGGATAGTGGTCGAAAGGAGCAGTGGTCAAAGTCGTAGATCTGTGGTGGAAGTCAAAGATCTGTGGTCGAAGTCAAAGCAGTGGTCGAAGGGGGAAGTGGTCGACATCGAAGGGTCGTGGTCGAAGGGGGCAGTGGTTGACCACCAACGATGGTCGACCGCTCTCGACCTACGATCACACGCGATAGTCGACGGCTTCTAACTTATGACCACGAGGTGTGATTAACGGCTTCCGATCTATGACCACGAGCACTGGTCGATGTGTTCGAACTTACGATCATGAGGTGTGGTCGATGTCTTCCGACTTACGACCACGAGCGCTGGTCGATGTGTTCCAACTTACGACCACGAGGTGTCCTCGATGGCTTCCGACTTACAACCACAAATGATGGTTGTCGGCTTCCGACGTACGACCATGAGCCATTGTTGAAGGCTCCTGATTTAGGACCACGATCGATCATCGACCGCTACCAACTTACGACCACTAGCTATGGTCGATTGCTCCCGACCTACGATCACACGCGATGGTCGACAGCTTCCGACTTACGATGATGAGGTGTGCTAGTCGACCACGAGGTGTAGTCGATGTCTTCCGACTTACTACCATGAGGTGTGATCGACAGTTCTGACTTACTTGACAAATTTAAAAACTTTTAGAACATGTTTGTATACATATTCTAAAAAATTTTACAACCCGTGAGTTTTAAAACATGTAGTATGATAAATTTTAAAAATCCGTAGCAACACACGTGCATTACGTGCATTCAGCTAGTTAGAACATATAAGCTGACGTTCTTATGCGTGATCACATACCTGATGCAGTGAGTCAGTGCGAGTGCTATTATGACTTGAGGGCTATGATTCATGAGTCATGATAACATGAACAGTCTAGCAGCATTCAGATCTCAGTGACTTGATGTTATGTGGTCTATTTCTCTACTGTATGTTGATCCCTTCTTAAGCTTTCTTGCAAAATCCTTAGTACAAATAGCATAAGTGTAGAAGATACAGTGTTAAAGAAGGAAGCATTTTGTTGTATCAATTTGGATTCTGCGCATCTTGGGTGATCCAAAATTTTATAATTTTCAAGTTGATATATTGGGCTTTGAACATCCAGTCTTCGCAAGACGAATGAATATCTTGTAAATCATGGCCCCTCCTTATATTTGTATTATCATATGTCCTGGTGTAAATATGTTGTGGTATTAATTTTGAACATGATCTAGAGCATTGTTTAACAGGCCTGCTTGATCTCTTTCAGGAAACCCAAGGACGATCACTAGCATAGATGTGTCCTTGTTCTGGACGTGAGAAGGTACAAAACAACCTAAATTACCTTCTCTTTTCTCATTGAAGATATGCACTTTGTCTAACATTGTCCTGCCTTCTCTGATCAGTTCTCAGGTATTTTGCTATTGATGAACCGCCTCCACACCTGCAGTGATAAGAAAACACTAAAGAAGTTGTTTTTCATCGACAAGACAGTGGGCTAAATTCAGCTCAAAGAAAGAGCACACTTGACCACAGTTCCTTTCTTGATTCGACCCAATGGATTTGAGCAATAGCTCATGTAGTATTATTTCTGTTGAATGCTGAAGAATTCATGTCAACTAAATGCCGGTGTAATATGTTATTTTGACATGCATTGCGAGTAAACTAAGCAAGCGTTAATAAGGACTTTACTAAGCTAAGCAAGCGTTAGGTGGGTGCATTGCTGGTAGCCGCCAAACCCGCCAAGTAAGTGATGCAAATGCATGCAAGCTAGTGGCAACCGCAATGTCTCAGTGGCCATAGAGCGGGGTGGGCGCAGGCTGTCCACAGCCCGCCCCACCTGCACCTCTAAGTGGGTTTGTTTTAAAGGTATTAGTAACAATAATATAATTTAGATATGCATCTTGTAGGCTATTTAGAATTTTAAGATATTATAAATATTAGAAATGACAATAGAAACTTAAAGAAAAATACAACTTGAGAAATATAATTGAAGTCTGAGCTTTGATAGAAGAAATTACTGAGCATGTTCGGTTGTTGGGTTCTTAAAAACATAAGTACTCTCCATCATGCATGAATCCAATGGTAGACCCAGGATCAAAATTTAGGGAGGGGGGCTAATGGGACTTACTCACCGGTTTACCGAATGCTGAGTTATCAGCCTGCGGTAGCCTATGATATTGTTGGTGAGAGATAGGAATCCGAGTTCCCTCATATTCTTATTCTGCGTAGATAGACTTAATAGAGGGTATCATCAATTTCACCTGTCAAAACCTTGTCACTTGCTAAGTGGCCCCTCAGTCTTCTCAGTCATGAATTGCCTTCTTTTTGTTATCTTCCACATAGGGCCACCCCTGATGACACACAAATATTCAGTTTTTTAGGTACAATACATGTAGAGTGAAAGATCTTTCAATATCTCTGTAACTATGCAAGGTGGTATCATTATGTTTGCAGACGAGTTTGACAGGCTTTTTTGGCATCACCAAGGAAGATCTTATCAATACTCAAACCATGGCATTCCAGTCAGTGTTGTCTATGATTGCCCATTACCAAAAGGCACTAGGTTGCATCCATGCACCATGGACAGCAGTCACAGCACTGCCAGTGCCCCTGTCTACAAGCAAAGCTACTGGAGGGAGGGGGTGGCCGTCGGCGGTAGGGGGCGCTAGCCCTACCTGATCCCTCGGTGGGTCCGCTCATGCATGAATCATATAACTGCATGCCCCCTATTCCTCCTCTATTAATTACTATTTTCCAAAATATATGATGCACATGTACATCTATTTAATCTCAAAACAATACGCTAATTATATGTACGGTAAATTATCTTATTAATTTATGTAGTATTAAAGAATATTGCTCACGCATACACTAATGTACCATTGACAACCTACCTTGAACTTATAATCCCTCACATGCAAGCGCCAATTCTTGATTGATTCCTCTTAGTTGCTACCTATTCCAATACAATCTATTAACTTCTACTCATTCCAATGCAATACTCCACCACATAGTTATCTTCTATACCTCTTTAATTATTACCTAATGCTAACCGTTACAACATCAATCATGTATACATGTGCCCATCATTGATCCCTACTGGGACACTCGTCTTGCTTTCTTGGGTGACTTTGAGCCTATTCTCTATGGCTGCACCATCTCTACTTTAAACTCTTTGCTCCTCTGCTTTTATGCGCCCATGCTTATATATGTGTATGTATGTATGTATGTATGTATGTATGTATGTATGTATGTATGTATGTATGTATGTATGTATGTATGTATGTATGTATGTATGTATGTATGTATGTATGTATGTATGTATGTATGTATGTATGTATGTATGTATGTATGTATGTATGCATGTATATGTATGTATGTACGCATCTATGTATACATATATGTATGTATGTATGTATGTATGTATATGTATACATATGTGTATACTAGTTAGAGACCCATGCGTTGCAACAGAGTCATAAAAATGGTCAGACGGAACTTACTGTCTGACCAACTTCACATATCATACATTAGAGAGCAATCGACAAAGATAGAAGGGTGGTCAGAATGCGTGAGGAGATAGGGAAAGTGGAGGGGTGGGCGGTTGTATCCTGAGAGAGAGGAGGAGGAGAGAGATGAATGGTCCAGATCAAATCGGATGGCTCTAGAGAGGGGAGAGGAGAACGCACCGACGACCACCAACTCCAATTTATATAATAGTATACACACACACATCACACATATACTCTAGAGAGGGGAGAGGAGAACGCACCGACGACCACCAACTCCAATTTATATAATAGTATATATATGTATACATATATATATGTATATATATGTATATATATATATGCATGATGTTTTACATACTCGATGTCCTCTTTTCTTGTGTCGATCGCTTCTCTTCTTTGACATTGGCCACCTCAACTCTATGGCTTCCTCACTAATCGTGGTGACCTCCCATCTTCACTGATGTTGAATGTCTGCTTTAATTGCTGTCTAATGATATGGAGAATCTTCTCGTCATCGCTGGTGATGTCGTGCCGCTCACTAGTGATGGATGCTCCTAGCTACCTAATTGCCCCGTATCGTTATAGCTCCTCTTCAATGCAAAACTTAATATCCTCTCCGCCAAGCTTCTCTATTATTAAATTTATTTGGACACTGACTTTTTCAACAATGCTGACCTCACCACTCGGCGTCATAGCCCTTAGCTCCTTTGGCTCTATCCTTTCTTTTCAACGACTTCGGTGAGTAACATGACATCATCCTCGTCAAACGGTTAAGGTAGAAAGCATGACATTATCCTCATCTCCCTCGCCATCACCTCGGTTTTCGCTTCTATTGGGTCAATGTCTTATTGTTGGAAAATCGACACCATTCACTCTTTCGTGGTATCCTCTAACACTACTCATGCTATCCTCATTATAACTTTTATTTTTATTGAAAATTTCAGTTATTTTTTGGAGTTAGTATACAAATTGCTAATTTGATTTAATTTATTCTGAATTTTAGTTATTCAGAGATTTTACCTTGCAACCGTGTGGATATCAAATTGTAAATTTTATTTTGTTTTTTACTCTAAATTTAAATTATTTTTATTAGAATTTATATACAAATCTAATTCCTAATTTTATTACTTTTAATTAGATATTATAGTTACTTAGAGATTTTACTTTGGAATTCGTATCGAAATCAAATTGCTAATTTTATTTTCTTTTTTATTCCAGAACTAATTTATTTTTATTGGAATTTGTGTATAAATCTAATTGCTAGTATTTGTTTAATTTCTATTCCAAATTATATTTATTTAGGGATTCGTGTGGAAACCAAATTGCTAATTTTATTTTATTTATCTAGAATTGTAGATATTTAAGGATTTTACTATGGAATTGTATGAAAATCAAATTACAAATTTTATTTTGTTTTCTATCTTGAATTTTATTTTATTTTTGTTGGAATTGATACACAAATCCAATTGCTAATTTTTATTCTAATTTATAATTGTTTAGAAATTTTACTTTGGAAGTCGTATTGAAATGAAATTGCAAATTTTATTTTTTATTCTGAATTTTAGTTTTTCTTGGAATTCATATGCAAGTCTAACTAATTTTGTTAAATTTTTATTCTAAATTATTTTTATTTGGGTATTTTACTTTAGGAATTCGTGTGGAACTCAAATTGCTAATTTTATTTTATTTCTTATTTTGAATTTCAATATTTTTTTGGATTTTACTTGACATAGACTCTTTATTTTAATCTAAACCATTATAATATGAACCCATTACGGTCAATGGTGTGGATCTTCTTTCTTTTTTGTTTTATTATTGTTGGAATTTCTATCTATTGAAAGTGACCGCAGTAGCTCCTTTTGCTTTAATAATATAATAGATAGATACTTGAGTTTTTGTTTCCTAATGAACTCTGCTTTTATGAGAACATCATCTAAGATTTAGTCTGTGGTTGCTGTCTTGTGTTGCGCTGCAAAATCTAGTAGTTAGGACAATCTTTACTAACTATAGTAAGATTTTTGTTCATGGGCAAAGAAACCATCCCATGCCTAGCTCCATTAGGGCATTTACCCGCGGGCACGTGGCTAAATGGGCACAATTACCATCCCTACTTGGAATCATGCGACCGTAGAAGACGGAGTCCTTTGGCAGTGAGCCAGCGTAGGAGGGATCCGTGTGCATATAAATGGAGTACAACCCTTCGTGTCCGGGGAAGAACTTCTCCCACAAAGGTCGCAGCTGTAGTCCTCAGTAATCCTGCACTACTGGTTTTTGTTGGATTTCCGTCAGAGTCTGTGTTTGTCGGATTTTCGTCAGGTTTAGCTTTGTCAGTATTTTCTTCAGTTTTGCATCAGTTTCTAGCACCCGGTTGATTCGGTCTTGCATGGGCGATTCAACACGGATTTGTTTTGTTTTGTTAGCTAGTTTTTCGGAGTGATCCAATTGTATCGAGTAGTGGGTTGTTTTGTTTACTCGGTCTTGTATTGCTTGCTATAATAAAGGTCTGAAGAAAACAGAAAAGCTGCTTCAGTTACGCAGCGCAAACACTGTCTCCTGTGATACGTTTGCCATTCTAGTTTCTTGTGCGTGTGTAAGTTTAGTGTTCGCTGGAGTTTTGCTGACAATTGGTATCAGAGCCTTGTGCTCAAGCGCCTGTGATGTCACACTCCGGCTCCCCTCCACCACGGCACTCCACTTCAATGCCGCCAGTCAGCGGACGCGACGAAGCAAGCGGCAGCAGGGCTGGCCGCACTGAAGCAGGCGGGAGCAGCATTGCCCGTGCTGTGATTGGCGTCGACGATGGTTTGGGACAAGAGATGGTTGTCCCATGGGTTGTGAAGGAGGTCAGGGGTGGGGCGGCGTACCCAATCTTGACACGCAACAATTATGCCGACTGGTGCCTCATGATGAAGGTGATGCTGAAAGCCCGTGGTCTGTGGGACGCTGTCAGCCGTGGTGGCATTCCGGTGCAAGAAGATATGATGGCCACGGAGGCGATTCTTCATGCCGTACCATCGGAGTTATGGTCGACACTGGCAAACAAGGATACTTCAAAGGAGGCTTGGGATGCTCTGAAGGCCATGAAAGTTGGCAATTAGCGCACGTGCAAAGCAAAGTTGCAGAGCCTGCGTCGAGAGTGTGAAGACCTTACCTTCTGAGAAGACGAGACCGTGGATGATTTCTCAGTGAGACTTACTACTCTAGTTAGCAATCTAAGTCTTCTTGGTGACAAGCGCAGAGAAGAAGACATTGTGCAGAAATATCCGCGTGTCGTCCCGGACCGTTTCTCCCAAATCACCCTTTCAATCGAGATGCTTCTGGACCTTGAGGAGCTGATGGTTGAGGACGTTACTGGGCGACTCAAGGCTGTGGAGGAGCGACTTGAGAAGCGGCACAGCAAGGGTGCAAGCATAGGTAGCGCCAAGCTGTTGTTCACAGAGGAGACTTAGGTACTTCTGGTGGACGCAAGTCAGGCAACGGCACATGCGGACGAGGGAAACCATTCCGTGGCACACCTTACGAAGATCAGTGATGATGAGCCCGCTTTGCTATTGGCAGACGCGATCGCAATGGCTGATCAACCCCAAGAAGTCAAGAACCCGGTGTTTCTCCATGAGCCAAAGCTACTAGGGATGATCGGGAGCGACGGGGACCGCCATGATGAGGCCTGGTACCTTGACACAGGAGCCAGTAACCATATGACAGGTCACCGTGGAGTCTTCGCCGAGCTGGACACCGGTGTCACCAGCAGGGTGAGGTTTGGAGATAACTCAGTTGTCATAGTGCAAGGGCACGGCACGGTGCTTTTCACTTGCAGGGATGGACAGCATCGCGCGCTCACTGGAGTTTACTTCATTCCCCAACTCCGGTCAGACATTATCAGTCTTGGACAACTAGAAGAGAACGGGTGCAGAGTGCTGATCGAGGACGGAGTGCTGTGCATCCATGACCGGGACAGAAAGTTGCTCGCAAAGGTAAATAGAGGCCCAAATCATCTCTATGTGCTGAAGCTGGAGTTGGCAAGGCCGGTTTGTCATCATGATGACCAAGCCTGGCAATGGCATGCCCGGTTCGGTCACCTGAGCTTCGATGGTCTACGCAAGCTGGCGCGAGGAGACATGGTGCGAGGACTGCCGGGGATTGATCATCTGGAGCAAGTTTGTGATGCATGTCTTGCAGGGAAACAACGTCGCGAACCATTTCCAAGGAAGGCAAGGTTTCGCGCCACCGATCGTATCGAGCTTGTCCATGGTGATTTGTGCGGCCCCATTACTCCGACGACTCACTGCGGCATAAGATATTTGCTGCTCCTGGTGGATGACATGAGCAGATACATGTGGCTGACCTTGCTGGCGTCAAAAGGTGATGCTCCGGTGGCAATCAAGAAATTCAAGGCAGTCGTCGAGGTGGAAACCGGGCAGAAGCTCCGGGTGCTGCGGACAGACCGCGGTGGCAAATTCAATTCAGTCGAATTCGGTGAGTATTGCGTAAACGAGGGAGTGACACGGCATCTCATGGCACCCTACGCACCATAGCAAAACGGCGTAGTCGAGAGACGAAACCAAACTGTGGTGGCGATGGCTCGGTGTATGCTCAAGGCGAAGGAAATGCCCGGTGAATTTTGGGGAGGGGGGAGGCGGTGACCACTGTGGTGTTCATCCTAAATCGCTCTCCTACACGAAGTCTTATCAGGAAGATGCCATTTGAAGCGTGGCATGGGAAGACACCGACGGTTCACTTCATGTGCATGTTTGGCTATGTCGCGCATATCAAGATCGTCAAACCGCACCAGCAGAAGCTTGAAGACAGGAGCAGGAAGATGGTGTTCATCAGGTATGAACCTGGCCCAAAAGCATATCGAGTCTTCGATCCAGTCGCCAATCGAGTTCATATCACATGTGATGTGATATTTGACGAAGGGGCCAAATGGGATTGGGCGCGCGATGAAGGCTCATCACAGACACTCACCGGAGGCGACATTTTCACTGTCCAGTACGAAGTGTAGAAGGAATCTCCACCAGCTGAAGAACACGGGTCGCCACCTCTTCACGACGAGGAACCTCATACTCCATCGCCCACACAACAAACACCTGAAGGGGGAGTCAAATTTGTCTCCCCGCCCACTGACGCCTCAGCAATATTCGATGAGACAATGGTGCACCTTACCGGTATCGAACCATGGAGGATGTACTGGCCAATGGACCAGCTTTGGAGTCCGATGTTGAAGACTTTCACCTGCTAGCGGCCAAGGAGCCGAGCACCTTTGCCGAAGCAAACACAGAAGACTGCTGGCGCAAGGCGATGACTGAAGAGCTGCGTTGCATCGAGGAGAACTAGACTTGGGAACTCACGGCACTCCCGGCCGGCCACCGTCCAATTGGCGTCAAGTAGGTTTACAAGGTGAAGAAGAATGAGAAAGGGGAAGTCATGAAGCATAAAGCCAGGCTGGTCGCTGAAGGCTATGTTCAACACCAAGGGGTCGATTACGATGAGGTTTTCACTCTGGTGGCCAGAATGGAATCAGTGCATCTTCTCCTTGCCATGGCTACGCATGAAGGCTGGACTGTGCATCACATGGATGTGAAATCCGCTTTCCTGAATGGGGAGCTGTCCGAGGAAGTATATGTTATGTAGCCGCCTGGTTTCATTGATCGCAATCATCCTGGCAAGGTACTCAAGTTGAAGAAGGCGCTGTATGGATTGAGGCAGGCGCCTCGAGCTTGGAACATCAAACTGGACAGTTGCTTAATTCAACTCGGTTTCAAGCAAAGTGAGTAGGAACACGTGGTGTATACTCACGGTGAAGGGTCTCCACAACTCATCATCACCATCTATGTTGATGATCTGCTGATTACCAGTGCAAACGAGGCTGAAGTTGGTAAGTTAAAAGCTGAGATGCATACTCTTTTCAAGATGAGCAATCTGGGAGTCCTCGCTTACTATCTTGGCATAGAAGTTCATCAGCACAAGATTGGGATTAGCATTAGTCAGTCGGCGTATGCTCGGAAATTACTTGAGAGCAGTGGGATGGATCGGTGCAATCCATGCCAAGTCCCCATGGAGGCTAGATTGAAGCTCAGCAGAGCAGGAGAGGGGAAGCCGGTGGATGCCACTCATTACCGAAGCTTGGTGGGTGCACTGCGTTATCTGACGCATACATGCCCGGATATCACCTATGCAGCGGGGTATGTGAGCCGGTTTATGGCGGTGCCAAAGGAGAATCATCTCGTTGCAGTGAAGCATATACTTCGGTATGTTGCAGGGACATTGAACTTTGGATGTCTATATCAAAGGAAGAAGGAGGAGCAACCTGCACTGAAGGGGTTCAGTGACAGCGATCTGGGAGGCGATGTAGATGATCGAAAAAGCACTTCGAGTATTATCTTCTTCCTCAGCCGAAGCCCAATCAGCTGGCAGACTCAGAAGCAGAAGGTCGTTGCATTGTCTTCATGTGAGGCCGAATATGTAGCGGCAACCACGGCTGCCTGTCAGGGCATATGGTTGGCGAGGTTACAGAGTGACCTCACAGGGAAACCTGCTCAGGTTGTTGAACTCAAGATGGACAACATGTTAGCAATCTCACTTAGTAGCAATCCGGTGTTTCATGATAGGAGCAAGCACATAGAAACGAGGTACCATTTCATCCGGAATTGCGTCGATACAGGGGAGATTAAAGTGAGCCATATCAGGACTAAAGACCAGCTTGCAGATTTACTGACAAAACCCCTTGGTAGAGTCAGGTTTTAAGACCTACGAGCGTGAATTGGGGTTGCAGAAGTTGGTCAGGCGCGTCAGGATTAGGGGGAGAAAGTGTAGTTCTCAGTAATCCTGCGCTGCTTGTTTTTGTCGGATTTTTGTCAGAGTCTGTGTTTATCGGATTTTCGTCAGGTTCAGCTTCGTCATTATTTTCTTCAGTTTTGCATCAGTTTCTAGCACCCTGTTGATTCAGTCTTGCACGGGCGATTCAACGCAGATTTGTTTTGTTTTGTTAGCTAGTTTTCCGGAGTGATCTGATTGTATCGAGTAGTGGGTTGTTTTGTTTACTTAGTCTTGTATTGCCTGCTATAATAAAGGTCTGAAGAAAATAGAAAAGCTGCTTCAGTTACGCAGTGCAAACACTATCTCCTGTGATACGTTTGCCATTCCAGTTTCTTGTGCGTGTGTAAGTTTAGTGTTCGCCAGAGTTTTGCTGACAGCAGCAGCAGATCCCCCCTCACCAGGAACAGGAAGGCAACCTTCGGCACATGGTGATACAGCGTGCGAGTTACCCTCGGCACCATGGACACCCTCTAGAGTAGCTCCTCGTCAGTCATGCTATGCATGATGCCACTCGGCACAAGCCCATCAACCCCATGATCAGTCTTTCTGGCGATGACGACGATGGTGTAGGCGGTGGTGGTGACGTTTGCATTGATTATGGCGTAGGAGAGGGCCATGGTGGCCCAATGCACGATGTCTCTAGCGATGGCGATGGTGTAGGCGGCAGTGGCGTTGACGACAGCGCATGAGAGTGCAGTGGTGACAAGAAAGGAGGGAGGTAGAATTTTGGGAAGTTGCCGTTGGACATCATGACTAGGAGAATCCTAAGTTGCCGTTGGACATCATGCCCAGGACAAATCCTAAGGAGAAGAGGAGCAGCATAGGTGCCACATTGAGGAGGCTGCTGCCTAAATGAGAGACTACCATGGGCTTGTTTGTGCTGTTCATGGCCTAGCTAGCCTCTCGAGCATTGAGTGATGAGGGAGAAATGAAGCTCTTGGTTAGTCTACTACCTCAAACATGAGAGATGCGACCACTACACAGACATGCACAACTGGGCTTTGATTTCTATGCAAAATAACATGGCTAGTTCATGCAAAATTTAGTATCCGTTGAGTAGGAACTGTAGCCAACAAGTAATCTATTAGTTGCAGCCTGGCGACTAGACAACAGTATAGCAACAAGTTTCATGGAGTTTCATGAAAACATTTGAATAGTTTCATGTTTCAATAAGTTTTGCGCATATTCTAAGAAAGTTTCAAAGCCAAGTTTCAATGAATTTCAAATTTTGGAACTTAGGTTTCAACACGTTTCAGTGGAAGAGTTTCAGGAAATTTTGACAAGTTTCAATCAAAAGTCTTAAGAAGTTTCAACAAGGTTTAATAGGTTTCAACAAGTTTCAACTTTAGTTTCTAGAATTTTCAATGAGTTTCAGCTAATTCCGATGAGCTCACTTGGGTATGACGGCACTACTGCGCAACCACGGAGCCATCTGATACCGTCCCCCACCAACGCACCCTCTTCTGCAGCTTTGGTCTGACTACTGCTGCCGCAACAGAGCCGACTGATGCACACACACTGTCAAATCCATGCTCGAGTTCTACGCCTAGCCTTCATCTCTCTCTTCCCAACTTTGGCCCGAGCTCCGTGCCATGCCACAATCAGATCTGGCTGTCCTAAGTCATGCCATCATAGAACCTGTGTGTCCTGAGCCGCACCGCCACCATCTGTCACCAGATCCAGAGTTGAAGATGAAGCATTGCACCGCTGCACGCGTCAAATCTGGAGCCAAAGAGGGAGGATGGCGCCAAAGGCGAAGGAAGAGGTGGATGGGAGATGCATGCGTTCTCTTCCGTCGACGCTTCACCATGTACTAATCCTCACTAGCTTCAGCAAAAGGGCTAAGATGGGGAATGATATTGAAATAGTTGACTTGACTAACTTTGTACTTTGGAAATCGAGCAGTTGTGTGGTCTAGTGAACTCGCCAACTAATTCACCAGTTGGAGGCTTGCTAAATAATTTGATCAATGAATTGGCGAGAAGCTGAAAGCTGATTTAAAGTATATGACCAGCAATAGCAACAGACGGTGAATTGTGTATTCTCAAATTCTTTCCTCTGCTATCTAAAAATCTTTCACTTTAGCAGCTAGAGAGCTATGAAGATCAGATTTAACAGTTTAAATCTAAATAACAAGCAAAATAGTGAATATCCAGAAATTTAGCACCTAACCGATCTAACAGGGCCTAGAAGTAGTTTGATTGCTCACCTTTCCCATAACAGAAAATCAGCTCGAACCAAAACAATTTTTAGTGCAAATATCAAAATCCATGATCAAATCATGTCAAACTTTGCACATACTTTGCCGAGGGTCTTAGGAACTTATATCATCTAAGGATCAGATGGATCTTGGCCAAAGTTCCAATATTTTCTCAAAACATGCAAGGTTGAACAAAAACTGGGCAAGTCTTAAAAACTTGATAAACAACTTGTTTGTGGGTTAAGAAGAACCAAAGTGACTCTAGATGAGTTCCCACATGTCACAGCAAGCAAGATCATCTAAAGAATCAAAGCCAAAACCCTCAAATGAAGATTCCTCAAGAAAGACTCCAAATTAAGCAAGAATCGAGCAACTTTGAAATCTTACAAACTGTAGTACCTAGATTTGTGGGATATGATCTATATAAGTCATCTCCATCACCGACACATCTTTGGCACGCAATAAGATCAAGAAGGGAGAGAAGAGTTAAAAACCAATAAAAACAAGATGAAATCAACCAAGATAAAAATACTTCATGAGAGATGAACAAGGATGACTATACGGCTATTTGAAGATGAAGGTTTCATAGCTACTCCATATAGAAGACAACAGAGCACACCACAACACTCACTCTTCTCTCACAAGCCCCAATCCTAGAACTCAATAATGAAATGGTCATAATGGTTAGCTTTCAAGCCTCCATCCCCAACCATTAAATAGATGGAGCAACTAACCTACATCTAACCCTAATAGATAGTATCCACTAGCATAATTAGAGAAAACCAATTAACCCCACATAACATGGGTTTTACACACACTTAACTCATGCAGGCTATTCAAAGCACATGAGCCCAAACTCGTTAAGTCATTAGCCTTTAATCCACTTGATCTTCTCAGTATCTCGTTGACCTAAACTGCTTTTTCCAAGCACAGCTCAAGTGCTGCGGTTTTGATCCAGCGAAGTTTCCTTCATTTGGCCAACTACTAAAATACCATTGCATTGATCTAGTCTTCTCTTTTCTTGTATGCAATAACCATTCTAGCTACATGTGGGTTCACCAATGGTTAAGCCTATCTAGTTTACCATTTTGCGCAATGCGAACTTTTATTTGCAACAAAGAGTAATAGATTGTAATCGGAAGTTAGAAGAGCATTTGAATTTGATAAGCAAATAACATTAAAGCATAAATAACATATTTAAACAAGTGGCTTGCTGCCATAAAACAAAACATCAGGAAATTCTCTTTGCCAACCAAGTTTCACATTGATTCCCCATCCATACATTCCCCGAACAATTTTACAAAACACAAAGCTACTTATTGTGATATATAACTAAGCGATGTCCATAATCGAGGACACAGCTACTCGAATATATTTACACTATGCAGAGGTTATATAACTTTGCTCATACAATATAAATATCTCACCATATTGTAGATGTCACGTAATACTATAGTTACACGATTTGAGAGTTTATGATGAAGCTTTTATATTACTGGTCCTAACAAAAACCGCGCTATGATACCTTCCTAAAATATGGAGTGCCATCCAACATCTCAAGACTCATACGATGTGTTGGTAAACCTTGCTTGAACCAGCAAGGGTCCAACGAACATGTATGGCCTCCATGCCCACACTAGCCCAAATCACCATAATCTAGCACCTGCAGTTGTGTTGCTATAGCACGGCGGATGACGGCTCGAACTTGAGGATTCACTACGGGGTTGAAAACATCAAGTGAGGACTTTGCATAAGTGGAAGGTGGAATGCAAGGTGACGTGAGAGATGAGTGAAGGAGCTTACCAGATAGAGGGCAATATGGTGACTAGGAACGGACATGCATGTAGGAGAGGAGGAAGATGGTACAGATTTGGCTCCTAACAGCTCCAACTATGAAAACATGCATGGGGATGACATCTGCAAAGCTTTAGACGAAGAGTGACATGCCTGCTGAGCTAAGAAGCTCACCAAAGCGGGTGTGGGTGTGACTTTGTGCTCACCAGTGTCGACAATGATGCTCTCATTCACGACGAACAAAGGAGCAAGGAGCTCTGGTGTTCATAGGAATGGAATGAGGGGCGAGTTGGGAGGACTATGACGCAGGTAGAGGGCATAAGTACCAACAAGAAAGACACAAGAATATGGTGACAAAGCAAGTGTGCGGCAGGATTTTATGAGCACTCTCTTGCTTTCTGCCCGATCAGACTACAGGAGGCAAATAAACAGCTTAGAGGGGTGCTGCGGCAATGGGACGGGGCGAGGCAGAGGTGACGGCTCGCTAGGCATCCAAAACCATGGGCGGATGCATTCAGAAACGACGGGCAAATGGAAACCGATGATGGCTAGCATGGCTAACAGTGAATAGGTATGGGCGGTCGAGCCATGGGTGGTGAGGTGGAAGTGGGGCCTGCGGTGTGGGCCCTAACCCCACCGGACAGCGAAAGAGAGAGAGAGAGAGAGAGCAAGCTAGCATGGAGCTCTCTCCTCACGCACACAGCCACGGTAGCGAGTTGGTACGGCACCATGTGGAGGAAGATGATTGACAAGTGGGCCTGGCAAGTCAGCGAGGGAGGGAGGGGAGAGTTGAGAGAAGGCAAACTTGGTAGGGGCATTTTTGCACGGGAGAGACAGAAAGAGGAAGGCGGCCAAGTTGAGGACGACGCGTGGGCCCAATTTGGGCCAAAATAGGCGATGGGCCGGCCGAAGGCAGAGAAAATGGCCCGAAAACATAAAATCAGATTTCAATTATTTAATATATTTACATAATCAAGTTTGAATTTTAAAAATAGTTAAAAACTCCAAAAATTATGAAAATTATTGGAGAGCCCCTTTAGATAATTTATAACTTAAATAAATTACTACTAGGTATTAGTCAGGTTTTAATTAATTGTAGAAATTCTTTGTTTTAGCTAGAAATTAATAAAAACCTTTTCTTAAATGCATAATTTTTTGAAAACAAAAGGAAAAGCAGAAATGGTGATTTTGAATTTAATTAAATAGCTTTTAGGAATTTTGGGATATTACATAAAACATATGATTTCGATATATGAAAATGATATGAGTGGATTTGCCATAAAAATATTTTTGTAATATTGCACTTTTGAATCTTTTTTTGCATATATAAGAAGAGAATTTAGTGATGAAATGGCCATCACGTTGACTTTGAGAAGTCAAAAACATTACTCTTTTGTGACTAGAAGGAGTATATGTTATCAGAAAGCCACACGCATCTACAATAGTTTTCAGGTGACAACAGTTCTCGATATCAATTGAATTTCTTTTCCTTCAAGTGTAGAAGGAAATTAAAAGAGGAGGGTCCGAGTAGGCTAACTGAATATGGCTTCCGATATGTAAGCCCTGCTCATTTAGCCAACCATTTTCCATGTGTAGAAATTGGATGAGTTCCCTGTCAAAATACAGGTACCTAAACATTGCAGCGGTTGGAAGAAATCATCATTGAATAAGCCCACAGGAAAAATGATTTATTTAAAAAATAATATATATTTATTAATATTACATAAATATATTATCGCTAAAAAATGACATAAATAACCTACTGTCGCCATTCTAAATGGTGACAACACTCTATCACTATTTGGAATGACGACAATCCTACGTAGAATCATGCGTGGTAGTTTGCAGGTCCCTATCGCCAAATAAATTGATAATAGAGGTCCTGTCACCATTTCAATTGGCGACAGAGGTTCTGTTGTCAATTGAATTAGTGACAGAGTCTCTGTCGCCAATTTTATTGGTGAGAAAGGTCATGTTGTCAATTCAATTCACGACAAAGGACCTATCACCAATTGAAATGGCAACAGAGTCTTTGTTTATTTTTTAAAATATTATTTTGTTCCTAATAAAAAAATGTATGGGCCCTCTCGGATGTTGTCCTGTCCCACACCTTAAGCTATCCACCCTTTCCGTCATGTTGTGGTTGGAGGAGTGTATTCGAGATATGTGGGTTCTTTGTATGGGCCCTCTCGGATGTGGGTGACGGACTTGAGGCACGTGGAGTGTATGGTGGGAAAGGTGCGGTCATTTTGGTCCAAAAAGCAGGTAGCAGTGTACTGTCACCTCAGTCTAGAAAAGGGCTAGTCGGAGTGTTGTCACTTCAGGCTGAAAAAAGAGGTGGTATGGTGTTGTCATTTCTAACAGAAAAGCTATGAACTCGCCTTGTAACTATGCATAGTGTTACGATTACCCCTTCATTGTGCTACTGAGAAGAGGAGGCTATCTCGTAATCATAGCACAAATCATGTAATAGAATAACTTTACAAAGAAATCATAATAAAGAGGAGCATAACACCATGAATATCATAGTACGTTGCAAACAAATAGCAACTTGTAATAGGACTAACTAACTTGGGCCAACAAGACTAGCGGCCATTCACGCTCATTCGCCAATCTCATGTATGAGCTTCACGAATTTTGCCCCTTCAATTCTACTAACTGCCAGTACGTGCATTACTGTGCCTGAGTAGCAACACTATGTAATTTTAGGTCGTGCAACGCATGATCTAACGAGAATAACTGGTACAACTATCTCATAACAATACCCCATAGACACTGCTCTGCATTTGATAGACTGACCGTCACAGATAGAAAATCATGTAAATCGACTCCTTATGCACCCATCCATGAGATCCCTTCTCCATAGTATAGTTTGACAACTACTCGTTCAGGCATACATGTCGATCATTTCGACAACTAATCTGATGTTAACGACAACTGATCATTTGATTAAATAAACGCAAAATAGACCTAGTAACAAATCCGCTAGTCACTAATAAACTTGTATAGAAGGTGATTTCCCTAATGTACAACACCCTAAACAAAGACAAGAAATCGTATATATCATGTAAAAAATATATCTTACTATGTATGCTTCATCTACATAGCACATATAGTTAATAATGAATCATATACACATTGTACTCTTCATGTTCCAAATAGACCTAACTAGTAGATCTAATATTTAAAATTAATCGGTGCACTACAACTAACGACTATGAGAAATTAATAGTTCTACAAGAATTTATCCTACACAAACTACTCTAACTAACTATATATCTACAAGCACACTATTTACATATCTATCCACTACCCAATACAATTACATATCTAATCATTTTATTTGCTAACCTACAATGGTTTCAAAATAAAATCTATAGAGAAACAAAAAAAACTTACCTCTAAGATGCAGAAATCCATTTATTCTCACGCTCTCTTCTCCCCCTCCTCCCCTCTCCTCTTTCCTTTTTATTACTGAATTACAATGAATTTTGACTGGTTTTTGGCTTTTTATGCGTGGCTTCTGTCGCCATTGAAAATGGCAACACAAAGTACGAGGGCATTTGTCACCATTTGAAATAACAATTAAAACTATGAAGGCTTGTGTCGTCATTTCAATTGATGATTTATCTCTCCATCATCAATTGAAATGGCGACAAATATTGTAACACCAATGTGGCACTCTGTCATCCATTCATTTGACGTAGGTTATTTATATAATTTTTAAGCGGTATTATATTAATATAATATTAATAAAAATGTATTATTTTTAAAAAAATCCAGAAACAGCGACCTAGCTACATTTATGTGCGTCCTACTAAAGGCCCCTGCTGCCTCGTCTCCTCTCGCCCTTCCTTCCAACCCCTCAACTCCAAATCAACCCTCCCCACAAATCCACCAACACATAACCACAGTCTCTCTCTCTCTCTCTCTCTCTCTCTCTCTCTCTCTCTCTCTCTAACCAAGAAGCAGGAGCAAGATAGCTTAGCCATGGCGCCATCAGCACGGTACACCACTCTACTACTCGTCACTATCCTCCTCCTTTCCCTTTCCTTCTCCCATGCAGCTAAAGACGCAGCAAGCTTGAGAAGCCAAGCACTCCAAGGCCACCATGGAGAGGTACGTACGTGTGTAACCGCTGCTATTTGGCGCATGCTATATATACCATGCAAAGAAATGACCAGACAATTCTCTTCTACATACTATCTAACTTTTCGTGCTTGTATTTGATCATATGTATGTAAGTGCATATGTACAGATAAATATGTGAGCATAAACCTGCTCTCTATATATACGTAGGTGGAAGAGGCGACCATGGGCTTCACGGCGGAGGATGAGAGGTGCGGCGGCGCCGGAGGGGAAGGAGAAGAGGAGTGTATGATGAGGAGGACGCTGGTGGCGCACACCGACTACATCTACACCCAGGGAAAACACAACTAGTGTAGCAGCAGCAACACAAGTTTCAGCGAATCGGATTTAGATGGCTTCAATATATTCTGTGTGCTCCAATCGGTTCATCTCGTGGTTGGCATCATCATATCCGACCGGTACGGTGTTGCTGACTGATGTATGATCAATGAAAAAGCTGTTAGACACTAATCTTGATTTAGCTGCATGTAAGGAGGAATAAGTTCTGTGTATGCATGTTTGGCCGAGTCTTAAGGTATGGCGCAAGAATAGGTAGTGTGAGTTGTGGATCAAGCCAACATGCAAGTTCGGCGCATGGTGGGTGCGTTCCTGAAGAAGTGGTCAGCTGGAGCATACATGCATACATGCAGCCCGGTAGAATAGAGATGGTTAGTCAAGGTTGTTAGTTTTTGCATGGGATGGAGACGTGTGTTGAGTTCAGTATTTGAGTCTATGTATGGTTAAGTCTTTAGTTGAGCTGAGTGAATAAAGTAGCACAACCAAGTCTTTGTGTGTGTTCTTCCGTATTCATATCCTCCCATATGTTCACATGTGTGTAGTGTGTTCTCACATGTTCGCGTATGTGTGTTTTCTCATTTCTGTTAGCTTCCAGAAAACTAGTGTTGTGTGAGCCCATCCATTCTCCACTTGTGTGTGTATTCCTTCATAGAATATCTCCTGAAAAGCGTGAGTAGTTCTTGGAATTTCTAACAAAAGCTGTGTGATCAGTGAGTGTTTTCGTCGGATATGTTAGTTTCTTTTTTCCATTTGGGAATTGGGTACTGAATTATATATATAAGTTGGTGAGCTAGCAAACGTGCGTGTTGCTTTGTTGTTTGTCTGGTCCAAGAGGCTGTGTTGGCTTGAGTAAGAACACGGCAAAGGATCTTGTAGGTAATCTCGAACACATGGGAATGTTGGTCTTGGCATGAATCATTGCTCAACTTTCAAGGACACTCTTTCGGTCATCAACCAATATTAGCTTGATATACCGAGTACCGACCATCTTAGTTAGTATCTTACCCAAAAGCTTAAGTTGCATACATTTACTCCAATGCTTTTCCACTTGTCTAAACTCGATGATCAAACATGGTGTAGTAATAGAAATGTGCGGTGTAGGCTGGTCACAAAGTTAGGCGCATGCAATGGTATATGCACGTAGAGAAGTCGCAGAGACACCACCAATTTCAATTTTGGTACTAAATGAGTACAACAGGTCTCAAGTCTCAAAGCTCAAAGCCTGCTATGCCAACCATCTCACCAAAAAGCTTAATTAGGCTGCACATCATCAGCCAATATCTCTCTTAAATTACTGCATGTGTATTTACAAAATTGCACACTTGGCCATGCGGTATATATTAGTGTGTACATGCATGTAACCAGTGGGTGTCAACCAAACAGTCAAAACTCAAATTTTACTTATAAAAATACTTAATGCTAATAATGGTATATATCATCCCTAATAATCATGGAGCAATCACGAAACGGGCACTTTCATTTATGTCAAAAGTATCTTGCCACCAATCTAATGCTACCAAAAAAAAGAAAGAAAAGATAGAGGGTGACTTAAAAATGGAGGGGAGCTGCAGTACAAGCTTGTGACTCTTGTCCCATTGTCATGTTCATAGTACAAGTTGACTTGTTGCCACATGAACGGACAATGAGGGTAGAGCCCACCTAATTCGTTTTTTTACAATATAAAAAAAATCAGCTTGATCACTGGATCGAGAATCCAAACGGGAATCTTGTGTCAAAACTATTAATCAAGTCGATCCAAGCCGACCAGAGGTTTTCTCATACGGATATTTAATAAGTTGCAAACTGGGAATCAAAAGATACTCCATTCTGCCGAGAAATCTGGTGATCCGCCAAATTTTACCAAATTTCAGGTCATTCTGGTTTTCTTGGTCAATCTTGGATTTGCATGCATGTTTATTGATAGGGTTTTGGTGGCATAAAGCTTTTGTAGGATCGTGATTTTGAGGATATAACACGAATTATATTTCTTTCGCTGAAACACCAGACAAATTGGGTTTCGTAGTTCTTTCTAATGCCTTGAAGGATACATCTTGGAGGATTCCTCAAATGCACTAGTCTCTACACACTGTACCTGTCTATGACGCCACAAGCTCAATTCAGCAACTTCAACAAAGATGAGAAGGGGGCTTGGATTGCGATGATGATGTTCAAATTCACTGGATACAGAGAAGAGAGAACAGAAGCAAATTCTGCAACAGTGGCAGTTGATCAGATCAGCCTCATGAGACCATGAGGCCATACAGTGGGCATCAGCCAAGCTCATTGCAGTTAACCGTGGTATGGAACCGGATGATTAAGCCTGTTGGTGCTGTCACGCAGCTCCATCATCTTCCTCCAGATCACTGAAAGATACATCTTCATCATCTGCTATTGGAATGGATGAAAAGCCCTGAAAAATTCAAACCCAAAAATTTCTTTGATTTTTTTTTCTGCAGTTTTGAGTGAAATCTAGAAACTTTCCTTTTCGGGAAAGTTTTTCCTTCCCCGTTTTCCCTTTTCGGCTGGGCGTTTTCCCTTTCCTCCGGCGCCCCTCCTTCTTTCCGCTTTCCCCACTCCCTGGCGCCCGCGCTCGCTTCCTCCCGCTGGCGCTCGCCCCACTTCCCGCCTTCTCCCGCGCCCAGGCGTTTCTTCCCCGCTCCCTCCCTCGCGCACGCGCCGCGCTCCTGCGCTCGCTCCCCGCGCCCTCGGACCGCTGCACCACCTCGCCGACCTCCGGTCCGAAGGCCGCCCCCCTCCCCGCGCCGCGTTGTCGCCTCCTCCTTCGCCCTGGTCCCGCTTGCCGGCTTCTCCCTCGTTCTCCTCCTCCCGTGCGCGGACGCACCCCGCCATGCCTGCAGTGCACCTGCTCCCACCCCGTCGCTTCCCCATTACTGCCACTCAGGGCCTGCGCCACCCCACGTCGCGCGGAGGGACACCCGAACAACTCCCCGTCCTTCCCCCTTGACCCCAGCTCAGCGGCCGCTCCTTTCCTCGGATTCCCTCCCCCGCCGAAGCATAAAAATCGCCACCCGGCTTCCCCGGTGCCAAGCCATCCCCGCCACCTATAAAGCCTAGCCGAAGCCCTCACCCGCACCGCCGTCCCTCACTCTTGCTCCCACCTCGCCCGATTGAACTCCGGTGGCCCCCTCCCCGCCGGCGCCCCTCTTCTTCCCCACGGTCGGCCGCCAAGCACGCCGTCGCCTCGCTCCACGTCGGCTCGATTACTCCCTCCCACACCTTCACTGGAGCCCGTGTGGCCGCCCCACCTCCGCTGAGCTCCCCACCGCTTCTCCATCGCCGGCGTCGAGCTTCATTCCAACCCGCCGCCGCCGCTCGTCGCCGACTCCTCTCCGGTCAGCCCTGGTCACCGCCGATCCCTCCGTCCCCTTCCCTGAGACACCGAGGACGCATCTTGCCCGCCGCGGACACCTCTCCGGCCGCCCACCGCCGGCTACGCTGCCGCCGCCCCGCCGCCCCGCCTTCTCGCCCCGTCCACCGCTACCGCTCGGTTCTTCTGCAATCTCCCTTCCTCCTCTATCAAGAAACACCGGCTAGCCCAGTGGCTAGCCGCGCCCGCTCTTACTCCACCCACCCGCGTTCGAATCCCTCCGCCGCAGAAATTAAGTTGAGTTTTTGGAGAGCATTCCTCAGCCGTCCGATCTGCCCCGCAGCACATCTCGTCCGCCCATCCTCGCCACATCCTCACCATCCGCGCTCGCCACGTGTCCGTCATCCGCCGGAGCGAGCGCGCGGCGCTGGCCGCCGGCCGTCGGCGCGTCTTGGGCCAAGGCCATGCGGCCCACTCCGCCGCGTGGGCAGATTTCTGCGCCGGGCCGCACTGTAGCGCCAGGCCAGCCCATCACTGTTCATAATCATTTTTCAGAGTTTTATCTTTTTCCAAAAAGCCAGAAAATCCAATTAAATCCTAGAAAATCACAGAAAATCCCAAAAATTCCCAAATTTCACCACTTTGCTCCAAATATTATTCCAGACCCAGTGGTGACCTCCTTTTCCACAGATTCATCCCAAATAAAATTCTAAAAATCCATTTGGAGTGTTTATGCAATTTATTCCTTTTTAATTAGTTTATTTTCCTCGCTTGATTAGTCTCAAGCTGGATTTAATTATTTTATGTGTTTGCGTTAGTTCCGAGATCCCGAAAGTTCAAGTGCGGCTCGGGATCCGGTGTTTCTACGTTCGAGCTAGCGAGATCATCCGGCTTGTCGGCAAGTCCCAAATCCTTTGATCATATTGCAACCCATGATGTTTATTTATGTTAATATGCTATTTGCATTATGCTAATTGTGAAATGTTAATTTGAAATAAAATAAAATGTTTAGAATGACTTGTTATGTAGTTAATCCTACCACCGTTAAATGCCTGTTAAATTTGTTGCCATGCCTTTGCAACCCTAGAAATAATTATCTCATTAATCTAGATAATTGTAGATTAATATTATCATGCAAAGTCTTACACTAATAAGGTTGTGGCTGTGGGCCAATAGAATTTGGAAAACCCGACTCTAAGGTAGGGTGGTATGGGACACCGTATCTTAGAGCGGAGAGTGCCGGCGTGCACAAGGTAGGGTAAGGGTTGGGGAAGAGCCGCAAGACGGTCTTTGCCCCTCTTTTACCCTAGGTCGGAGTAGGGTAAGGGTGTTGTGGGATGCCGCGAGACGGTTTACGCCCACCGCTTACCCTAGGTTGAGGTCGCGGACCTGGCGAGGTTACGGACCATGTGAAAATATAAGGACTGAAACTCTTACGCTGAGCAAATGTCATAGTGATCGCTCAACCACAGGAGTTGGTTTATCAACACTTGTCTAGTAGCTGCTCAACTCGATTGAAACTCTACAGGTGTGGCGGTGGAGGAGGTTTAGCAGTGAGGTTAGGCAAGCCGTGATTGGGTGCCTAACAACGGTAGAGTTCACTCGAAGCGGCACCGTTTTCTTTTTGTTTTGTGTGTGTGTGTGTGAGCGAGCCAGACCCGAGTGAATTCTACCGGGTAGAGCCTATATAAAGAGCTGAGCAGTGAAATGACCTGGCTTTCTTAACTCTTTAGCGGGAGTTAAGGGATCGTGTGGGTAAAGCTGAGCAAACTCTGCAGAGTCAAATAAATGGTATTCGAATACGCCGTGCTCCCGGTTAATGGAGCTGTGTCACTTGGGTGAATCCATCAGCAAAGCTTAAGTAGTTTTGTACATGCTTTAACTTGCTTAGTTGGTTAATTGAATTTTTAATGAAAACCCCCCTGAGATCTTAAGGAGTAGTTTTGGGTCCATTTTATAAAATGTTTGCAAATAAAACTGCATCCACTCAAAGTTAATAAACCAAATATACTCCCTTCCTTTGTTAATCCGTGCATGTAGTAAGTTAGAGTCCCTTTGGGGCTTGCTGAGCCGGTTGATTGGCTCATGGCTTGCTTTTGCCCCTCTTTAGAGGATCAAGACAAAGGTGAATGTTCCCCGTCAAGGACGCCCCTGAGGATCGCTTCTTCGACGAGGACCCGTGGCTTTAGGTCTTGGCCGCGCTCAAGCGGATTCTGGAGTTTTTGTGATGTAAGTATACTTTGGGCTTGCACGCCCCGCTGTCGAAAAATGGATGTTAATCCATATGTAAAGTATATGCTGGACTTTTGTTGTAAGCATGCAATGGTATACTCTTGCGCGACGTTCCATAATTGTTCATGCGTGAATAGTTGCGAATGTGCAGTGTCGTCTGCGCTACCGAAACGGGCGTTACAAGAAGTGGTATCAGAGCAGGCTCTTGACCGTAGGTTGAGACCTAAGGCAAACTAGGAAGAGATTTTATCGCAAAACTTAATTTAAGGCCATAAAAAGGGTTTACGAAAAATATAAGTATTATTGTTGTCTTTTTCCTCTCTTATTGCTACCTTATCTATCTTAGTTTACTCCTGCTTAAGTTTTACTTTGGCAAAAATGTTTACTGCCTTACTTGTCTAGCTTCAAAATTCCGTTTCTCGGTAGCTAGAGGAGTAGCTGTTGTTCGCTAGACTAGACTGACCCTAAGTAGTAGCAGTACTTTTGTGATGTAAAGCAGGTGCAATCACGAACCCTAAGTGGTTTGTGTACCACTTGCATATTGTAAATTTATGTTCGTTATTCTGTTATGTTGTTTGCTTAATTATCAGTAATTCCCCCTGTATTCAAAGCTTTCTCCTGTCCCTTTCGCTCTCGTTCTCACCTTTTTCGCCCTATACTTGCCTTGAAAATTCAGTGTCTTACTTACCTATTCTTGATTGCCAAAGCCGCCGCAAAGCTGATTCCAAGTTCCCAATTGGCAGATGGATCCAACGCAGCAGAGTGGTCAGACCAACAGGCAGGGTGCACCTGCCACAGATCAAGCCCAGAAGTCAGAACAGCAAGGAGAATCACTATCACGGTTTTTTGTCAATGTATCACTCGAGGGATCAATGTCAGCATCAAGCGCAACTGCATTGAAGTTTATAGCCTTCCTGCAAACTCAACCACCTAAATTCCCCTCAGCAACAGAACCACTGAATGCAGAAAACTGGTTACAAGATGTTGAGAGAAGAATGAATACTATACGATGTACCAATAAGGAAAAAGTTCTTTTCGCCACCTATCAGCTGTCAGGAACCGCCATTGTGTGGTGGAATGCTATACAGTGGACACACCCTAATAAGGAAGATATTACATGGGAAGACTTTGTGAAGAGATTCCGTAAAACCTACATCTCTCCTAGAGTTGTCACGGAAAAATATCAGGACTTTCTTAATCTTCAACAAGGAGAGAACTCCATCACAGCATATCTAGAACAATTTCACCAGCTATCCCAGTATGCTCAAGAGGAAACTAACACCGAAGCTAAAAGGATGGAGTACTTTATGAAAGGTCTACAACCCAATATGAGACAACGCCTTCAAGCCACGAAGTTTTCAAGCCTATTGAACCTGGTTGATCAAGCTCTACAGATAGAAGAAAGACCAGGTTACGTGAAAGTCATGAAACGAAAGAAGCCTTTGCCTCCATCACCAACGGCTTGTTTTCACTGCGAACAAGATGGGCATTATCGTGACCAATGCCCACTGAAGTCCTTACCCGAAGAAGAAGCTAAAGAGCAAGCAAAGAGGCAGACACCATCATCCCGCCTACCACCGATGGAAGAAGATGAGTCTTACCCTAAGAGGACCAGAATGGAGGATGACAGAAAGCGTAAGGCAGCGCACAAGTCACAGTCTTCACACAATGCTCAGCGGAGCAAGACCACGGGATCACCCTTATTTCGATCCCAACCCTTTCGTCAGTTTGTGACGATACCGAAGACCCAGTCCGAACAGTCTCAGCAGTATGCCACTCCCTCGCCACTCGCCATCAAGTGCCTCACCTGCGGTGGCAAGCATCTTGCTAGCAGCTGTCCACGAAGAACAGATGCATGTTTCCATTGTGGAGAGATTGGACACTACAGGCATCAGTGTCCCAGGAAGAGTTGGCCATCAGATACAGCTAAACTCCAAGTCCAGAATCAGCAGCAGCAGGGAGCAAAGCACACAGTCAAGAAGATATAAGCTATGTAGACCAAGAAGTAGGATGATGTCCTTTTTGGTTATCCTTTTGTAAACCAGTGGAAGAACTTAATGGTTTGTCTGTAAATTACTTTAACTAAGGCTTGTGGAAAAACTACGAAGGTGTATGAAAATCCTTTTGTGTAAAGTGAAATGGGTACGATGGTTATGTTGTAATGGAGTTAATTCCAGCAGACCCAATCCTATATAGCCTTGGTGCAACATAACTCATCTAAGTAGAAACCTGCACCACACACGCAAGGATGATATACAGGTACAAGTGAAGAGGAGTCAAAGACCATCCAGAGAAGGTTAAAGTAGATTTGCTGCAGCCAGATATGCAAGGGTTAGATGTCACGTTGGGCATGAACTGGCTATCCAGAAATAGAGGCAAGGTAGATTGTGAAATCAAGATAGTATCCTTGGTCAATCCTGAAGGTCAGAAAGTGGAAAAAAAAACATATTGAAAAGTGCTAAAAGATGCCAGAAAGCGTATGATTAACATGATAGCAGCCACACCCAATCAAGTACCAGTGGTACAAGAGTATCCAGATGTATTTCCGGAAGAATTGCCAGGAAGACTCCCTGACAGATGAGTAGAACTTGCCATAAAGTTGATTACAGGCACAAAAGCCAATTGCCAAGCATCATTACAGAACGTCAGCCAGTAAATTAAAAGAGCTCAAGAGACAGTTGGATGAATTGCAAGGGAAAGAGTTATTCGACCAAGCGTCTCGCCTTGGTCGGCCCCAGTTCTATTTGTGAAGAAGAAGAATGGAGAGTTAAGAATGTATGTGGATTACAGAAGATTGAATGCTGTCACAATCAAAAACAAGTATCCACTTCCGAGGATTGATGACTTGTTTGATCAGCTCAAGGATGCCAAAGTATTCTCCAAGATCGACTTACGCTCAGGCTATCAACAACTCAAGATCCGAGAGCAAGATCGAGAGAAAACAGTATTCATCACAAGATATGGGCTATATGAGTTCACGGTCGTGCCCTTTGGTTTAACCAATGCGCCAGCCTATTTCATGAACCTTATGAACCTGGTGCATATGGACCAATTGGATCGATTCGTGATTGTTTTCATGGATGATATTCTGATATACTCCAAAAGCGAAGAGGAGCATAAGGAGCATTTGCATATGACATTAACCAGATTGAGAAAGCATCAGTTGCTCGCCAAGTTCGACAAATGCAGTTTTTGGTTAAAAGAAGTTGCCTTCTTGGGTCACATTATATCTGAAGATGGAGTCAAGGTTGATCCAGAAAAGATAACCGCAGTCATGGAATGGAAGCAACCCAAGACAGTAACGGAAGTGAAAAGCTTTCTTGGATTGGCAGGTTATTATCGCCGATTCATAGAAGGATTCTTCAAGATTGCTCATCCACTCACTCAGCTATTGAAGAAAGACAAGCCATTCACATGGACTGATGCATGCGAAGACAGTTTTCAGATGTTGAAGACCAAGTTGACAACAACACCAATTCTGATCCTACCCAAACCAGAGAAGGAGTTTCAAATTTATTGTGATGCCTCAAAGCAATGTTTATGTTGTGTGCTTATGCAAGGAGGAAAAGTAGTTGCCTATGCGTCGAGACAGTTGAAGCCGCATGAGGAAAACTATCCAACACACGATTTGGAACTAGCAGCCGTGGTACATGCATTGAAAATTTGGAGGCACTACCTGCTAGGGAATCGTTGCGAGGTATTCTCAGATCATAAGAGTTTGAAGTATTTGTTCACACAGCCAGAGTTAAACATGAGACAGCGAAGATGGTTAGAGTTAATAACAGATTATGATATTGAACTCCAATGTCACCCGGGCAAAGCCAATGTAGTTGCCGATGCCCTTAGCCGCAAGGCTCGTCCAAGCAAAGTCAGTATGGCAAAGTACCCACCAGAGTTGCAAAAGGATATACTACAACTAAATTTGGTGATCACAGAACAGGGTGAAGAAACAACATTAGAGATTCAACCGCTACTGACAGATCAAACTAAAGCAGCACAGGATGAAGATGAAGAGATTCAAAAACTGAAAAAGAAGATTCAAGAAGAAGGCTCAACTGAGTATGCGGTAGACGAACATGGAATCCTAACGTTCCGTGGCCGCTATTGTGTACCTTATAAGAAGGAATTAAGGGACTTGATCCTATCGGAAGCTCACTCATCTCAATTCTCAATTCATCCCGCAGGCACCAAAATGTAGCAAGACCTGAAGAAGAAGTATTGGTGGAACCCGATGAAGAAAGAAGTAGCAGAGTATGTAGCGAAATGTGATGTCCGCCAGCAGATCAAGATAGACCACCAAAAGCCATCAGGATTGTTACAGTTTTTACCAATACCCGAATGGAAGTAGGATAGCATTGGAATGGACTTCATTACAGGACTTCCTAAGACTCGTGAGGGTTATGACGCTATCTGGGTCATTGTTGATAGATTGACCAAGGTGGCTCATTTCCTTCCGACCAAGCAAACTTATGGGAAAGACAAGCTTGCCGAACTATATTTGACAAGGATAGTGACATTGCATGGAGTTCCAAAGAAAATTGTGTCAGATAGAGGAGCACAGATCACATCCAAGTTTTGGGAGAAATTACATGAAGCCATGGGCACTGAGTTGAACTTCAGCTCAGCATATCACCCACAAACAGATGGCTAGACAGAGAGAACCAATCAGATCTTGGAAGATATGCTAAGAGCTTGTGCTATTGTGTATGGAGCAGCGTGGAATACTTGTCTCCCATTTGCTCAGTTCTCATATAACAATAGTTACCAAGCTAGCATCCAAATGGCACCATTTGAAGCTCTATATGGCAGAAAGTGCAGAACCCCACTAAATTGGTCAGAAACAGGTGAGCGACAACTGATTGGCCCTCAGATTGCTCAAGATGCAGAAGCACATGTTAGGATTATCAGAGAGAGACTCAAGATTGCTCAAGACCGACAGAAGAGTTATGCAGATAACCGCAGAAAGGATTTGAGTTTTGAAGTTGGAGACTATGTCTACATCAAGGTCACACCATTCAAGATAGTCAAGAGGTTTCAAGTCAAGGGCAAATTAGCACCGAGATATGTGGGACCGTTTCAAGTCATTGGAAGAATTGGAGAAGTAGCTTATCAAGTGCAGCTTCCACCTAACTTGTCAAGAATACACAATGTGTTCCATGTATCTCAGCTTCGAAAGTGTCTACGACAGCCAACGGATGAAGTACCTCTGTCAGATATTGAATTATAGGATAACTACACATGTACTGAAGAACCACTACAAATACTTGAAATATCAGAGAGACAATTCAGAAACAAGAATGTCAGATTATGCAGAATGCAGTGGAAGAACCATACAGCGGATGAGCCCACTAGGGAACGAGAGTCAGATTTGCAGCGAGATTTCCCCAACTTACTCCCTGGACCAAGTTAATCTCGGGGTCGAGATTCTTTTAAGGGGGGTAGGTTGAAAAGCCCTGAAAAATTCAAACCCAAAAATTTCTTTGATTTTTTTCTGCAGTTTTGAGTGAAATCTGGAAACTTTCCTTTTCGGGAAAGTTTTTCCTTCCCGTTTTCCCTTTTACTGGCGTTTTCCCTTTCCCGCGCCTCCTTCTTTCCGCTTTCCCACTCCCGCGCGCGCGCGCTTCCTCCGTGGCGCTCGCCCACTTCCCGCCTTCTCCCGCGCCAGCGTTTCTTCCCGCTCCTCCTCGCGCGCGCGCGCGCCTCGCGCTCGCTCCGCGCCTCGGACCGCATGCACCACCTCGCCGACCTCCGGTCCGGCCGCCCCCTCCCGCGCCGCGTTGTCGCCTCCTCCTTCGCCCGGTCCCGCTTGCCGCTTCTCCTCGTTCTCCTCCTCCCGTGCGCGACGCACCCGCCATGCTGCAGTGCACTGCTCCCACCCCGTCGCTTCCCCATTATCGCGCTCGTGGGCTGCGCCACCCACGCCGCGCGGAGGACACCGAACAACTCCCGTCCTTCCCCTTGACCCAGCGCGCCGGCGCCGCTCCTTCCTCGGATTCCCTCCCGCCGAAGCATAAAATCGCCACCGGCTTCCCGGTGCCAAGCCATCCCGCCACCTATAAAGCCTAGCCGAAGCCCTCACCCGCACCGCCGTCCCTCACTCTTGCTCCCACCTCGCCCGATTGAACTCCGGTGGCCCCCTCCCCGCCGGCGCCCCTCTTCTTCCCCACGGTCGGCCGCCAAGCACGCCGTCGCCTCGCTCCACGTCGGCTCGATTACTCCCTCCCACACCTTCACTGGAGCCCGGTGAAGCCGTCCCCACCCTCCGCTGAGCTCCCCACCGCTTCTCCATCGCCGGCGTCGAGCTTCATTCCAACCCACCGCCGCCGCTCGTCGCCGACTCCTCTCCGGTCAGCCCCGGTCACCGCTGATCCCTCCATCCCCTTCCCTGAGACACCGAGGACACATCTTGCCCGCCGCGGACACCTCTCCGGCCGCCCACCGCCGGCTACGCTGCCGCCGTCCCCTGCCACCGGCCTTCTCTGCCCCGTCCCTGCTACCGCTCGGTTCTTCTGCAATCTCCCTCCCTCCTCTATCAAGAAACACCGGCTAGCCCAGTGGCTAGCCGCGCCCGCTCTTACTCCACCCACCCGCGTTCGAATCCCTCCGCCGCAGAAATTAAGTTGAGTTTTTGGAGAGCATTCCTCAGCCGTCCGATCTGCCCCGCAGCACATCTCGTCCGCCCATCCTCGCCACATCCTCACCATCCGCGCTCGCCACGTGTCCGTCATCCGCCGGAGCCAGGCGCGCGCGCAGCGCTGGCCGTCGGCGCGCTGCGTCCGGGCCAAGGCCATGCGGCCCACTCCGCCCGCGTGGCAGATTTCTGCGCCGGCCGCATCAGAGCGCCGAGCCAGCCCATCACTGTTCATAATCATTTTTCAGAGTTTTATCTTTTTCCAAAAAGCCAGAAAATCCAATTAAATCCTAGAAAATCACAGAAAATCCCAAAAATTCCCAAATTTCACCACTTTGCTCCAAATATTATTCCAGACCCAGTGGTGACCTCCTTTTCCACAGATTCATCCCAAATAAAATTCTAAAAATCCATTTGGAGTGTTTATGCAATTTATTCCTTTTTAATTAGTTTATTTTCCTCGCTTGATTAGTCTCAAGCTGGATTTAATTATTTTATGTGTTTGCGTTAGTTCCGGAGATCCCGAAAGTTCAAGTGCAGGCTCAGGATCCAGGTGTTTCTACGTTCGAGCTAGCCGAGATCATCTGGCTTGTCGGCAAGTCCCAAATCCTTTGATCATATTGCAACCCATGATGTTTATTTATGTTAATATGCTATTTGCATTATGCTAATTGTGAAATGTTAATTTGAAATAAAATAAAATGTTTAGAATGACTTGTTATGTAGTTAATCCTACCACCGTTAAATGCCCTGTTAAATTTGTTGCCATGCCTTTGCAACCCTAGAAATAATTATCTGTTAATCTAGATAATTGTAGATTAATATTATCATGCAAAGTCTTACACTAATAAGGTTGTGGCTGTGGGCCAATAGAATTTGGAAAACCCGACTCTAAGGTAGGGTGGTATGGGACACCGTATCTTAGAGCGGAGAGTGCCGGCGTGCACAAGGTAGGGTAAGGGTTGGGGAAGAGCCGCAAGACGGTCTTTGCCCCTCTTTTACCCTAGGTCGGAGTAGGGTAAGGGTGTTGTGGGATGCCGCGAGACGGTTTACGCCCACCGCTTACCCTAGGTTGAGGTCGCGGACCTGGCGAGGTTACGGACCATGTGAAAATATAAGGACTGAAACCCTTACGCTGAGCAAATGTCATAGTGATCGCTCAACCACAGGAGTTGGTTTATCAACACTTGTCTAGTAGCTGCTCAACTCGATTGAAACTCTGGTGTGGCGGTGGAGGAGGTTTAGCAGTGAGGTTAGGCAAGCCGTGATTGGGTGCCTAACAACGGTAGAGTTCACTCGAGCGGCACCGTTTTCTTTTGTTTGTGTGTGTGTGTGTGAGCGAGCGGACTGAGTGAATTCTAGGGTAGAGCCTATATAAAGAGTTGAGCGGTGAAACGACCTGGCTTTCTTAACTCTTTAGCGGGAGTTAAGGGATCGTGTGGGTAAAGCTGAGCAAACTCTGCAGAGTCAAATAAATGGTATTCGAATACGCCGTGCTCCCGGTTAATGGAGCTGTGTCACTTGGGTGAATCCATCAGCAAAGCTTAAGTAGTTTTGTACATGCTTTAACTTGCTTAGTTGGTTAATTGAATTTTTAATGAAAACCCCCCTGAGATCTTAAGGAGTAGTTTTGGGTCCATTTTATAAAATGTTTGCAAATAAAACTGCATCCACTCAAAGTTAATAAACCAAATATACTCCCTTCCTTTGTTAATCCGTGCATGTAGTAAGTTAGAGTCCCTTTGGGGCTTGCTGAGCCGGTTGATTGGCTCATGGCTTGCTTTTGCCCCTCTTTAGAGGATCAAGACAAAGGTGAATGTTCCCCGTCAAGGACGCCCCTGAGGATCGCTTCTTCGACGAGGACCCGTGGCTTTAGGTCTTGGCCGCGCTCAAGCGGATTCTGGAGTTTTTGTGATGTAAGTATACTTTGGGCTTGCACGCCCCGCTGTCGAAAAATGGATGTTAATCCATATGTAAAGTATATGCTGGACTTTTGTTGTAAGCATGCAATGGTATACTCTTGCGCGACGTTCCATAACTGTTCATGCGTGAATAGTTGCGGAATGCCGTGTCCGTACGCGCCCCTGGAAACGGGGGCGTTACAATGGATGTGCTTCTTGGACCACCCGTCTCCTCTTCCAACCATTCATCCCCACCATTGTCATCATAATCAGTCTTCTGAATGACAACTCTTGATTGCTCACTGAGGTCAATCGATGGCAGTTTCTGTTGATCTTCTTTAGGAGGGGAATTGTCTGCTAATGTTATCTCAGACATTTGTATAGGCTGTTCATTTGCTACTTCATCTTCTGTAGAGAAATCACGTGTGCTTTCTTCCATCCTAGATTGTGACAACTCGGTGGCATCTTTTAGTACGGGCACAGGTTGTACAGGCACACTGCTGCTGCTGATGTTATCTGAAGAAACAGCTCCAACATCACTGACTGTATCATTTGATAGCGCTTCCAGATTTATTGGTTGAGGTATACCATAATCTACGATGCTGAAAGATGTTGCCCTCGGGTAGTCATCTTGATCTTTTAATACACCCACTGTCTCTGCAGGAGAAGGTAACAGTACCATCTACATTACTGAAAGGCAGAGCTACTGTGTCTTCATTGCTCTCAAGCTTTGTCTGATATTGCAAATTGTGTGACAGCTTCTCTCTAGCTACCAAAATCTGTGCCAAGTCAATCAGCAGCTGATAAGAAGTTTGCTAGCAAACAATGCAATGAAATGGCTGATACCTACTTCTCTTTTGTGCAATCAGAACGAATAAATATAAATAGTAAGTAACTATCATGACTTGCAAGAAAGTAAAACCAAGGGCAAAGATCACTAAAGCATGAAAGGTCCATTAAAAATGATCAATACATCCATCTCTCAAGCATGCACGTGAGGGCTAACAAGTGTTATGCATTAATTTGAACATAGTGGCTAATCAGTCTCAACATACAAAAAAATTATGTTCCACACTTTTAGTTTTACGGCCCTATTGGAATGCAGGAATCTTGCAAGAATTTCACAGGAAACAGTAAGATTCCTACAAAACTTTGGGGCGTTAAATGTGTCAATATTCACTTGATGGGTAATTCTTTGTTTTTTACAATTTGATATGTTCCCTTGATTCACTTTATATCCAACTCCTATGAAACTTCACATTCATGTAAAACATTATTAAGAAAAGAAAACTGAAAGATTAAAATAACAATTGATTCGTACCATTTGATTAAAAAAATCAATTGTAGGATAGATAAATCATAATCTGTATATCCACTATAGAGATGCAAGTATGCAAGGGAGAAATGGATAATTGCAACAAAAAAAAACGAGAGAGATAGAGAGAGAGAGAGAGAGAGAGAGAGAGAGAGAGAGAGAGAGAGAGAGATGGCTCTCCAGAGAAATGCAGTAATGCCTCTATCGTGCCTGCTCTTGCTCTGAAGGCGAGGAGGAGGCGAGCCAGAGCCATTGTCGCCTCCAGTAGTTTTGCTACGGAGGACAGCAACAGCAACGACAAGGCATCGTCGGGGGTGACCGGCGGTGAGGTCTTGGTATCGATCAGCGAGGCTTTCTCGAGCCCATTCGACATCAAATCATCCCTGAAGGTGTACACCTATGTGGAGCTGAAGACGACGACTGATGACTTCAGCCCGGACCACCGCGTCAGTGGGTCGGTGTACCGTGCGGTCTTCAACGGCAACACCACCACCGTCGAGGTCGTGAATCGAGACGTGTCAATGGAGGTGGAGATCATGAGGAAGATCAACCACTTCAACCTGGTTAGGCTCATCGGCCTCTGCCACCACGACGGCCGATGGTACCTCGTCTCCCAGTACGCCAAGCATGGCACGCTCCGAGACCGGCTCCTCGGGCATGCCGCTGAGCTGGGTGTAGCTGGTGCAGGTCACCCTCGACATCACCTAGGGGCTCCGGTACCTGCCCAGGTACACGTGGCCGACGTACGTGCGCATGGTCGTGAGCAGTGGCAGCGTCGCAGAGCCAGTATTTTGACAATAGAAATGCGAACTTAAGAAACATCTATTTTTACATAAGTTTAAATGATATAGTACGGAAATTCAATGTATATAATTAATTAAGCAATCATTCAAGTATTGTTCAATCATACTATTTCTTAGCTTGTTAGAATTGATCATAACTCCTACCACTCCTTTTTGGGTTTTGATTCCTGAGATCATCCTTTTAAACCCAAAGGAAAAAAAATGAGCAATTTACTTTCTACTACCTTGGACCAATTTATATGCTACAATCTACGACTACCTTGAAAACCATCTCATTGGAGCCTTTTGCATCCCCATTCGATCACTAAGCCATGTAACAAGAAAAACCCCTAATACAGCACCACATGCCACACAAGCTCTTAAATTGGTGTACCGAGACGTAAATTAACACTATAGAGCTCTCCAAAGGCGTATCCTGCAGCTGCATAACATTCTAATTATACCTTAATTTGGATAATTCACAAGGATTTAACAGCATTATTAGCACCACCGAATCGGTAGCTAGTTGACACATAAATATCAGGAAATGATCTACCTGCATTCAAGATTCAAGAAGCTAATCGACATCAAGGACTCAGTTGCATAGAAGAGCTGGACGGTAAAAAACAAGGCACAATAATTTAGGAGTGTAGGAGACTTGGCGAGACGGGTATAGAAAAGTTTCTTGGAGAGCTCTTGGCGCTTCTCGATGGTAGGCGGGTCGGCAATGTATTGTTTGTTCCTCTCCATGAGTGTCTTGTGATACGTGCATCCATGATCGGTTGCCAACCTCGTTGCCTCGCACGCCTTGGACTACAGCTGCGTCAACTTCGACGCCAATGCTGCCATGGATTTGCCGCCATTTCACAGTTAAATGTGAGTAATACGGATGATCAAAATTAGAACAATATATCTGCCGATTGGGATGGGACCGAGACTTGGCTCGATAACTTCTTTGGTTTACCTTTTCCTCTTTGGTGCCTGGTGGTCGCCGGCAGCAGCGGGCGCTCTGGCCCCTAGGGAGCACAACGTTAGGGGCTCTGGCCTCCGAGGAGCGTAGCGGCGGGGATAAGCTATGCATGAGTACAGCCGCGTGCCTGAGCTTAAGCTCAGCTACTATGCTAGGACAAAAGCCTGAAGGATTTGGTCGATTAGGAAATCTCTGGTGGGTATGGCCTATCAATTGAGGATGGCGTCGATACTTGGGCTAATAGGCTTGACTTGTTGCATGTTTGGTCTAATAGGTTGTCAGAAGTATGTTAGTATATGTAGTGTATGCTTTGTGTATTAAAGGGTATATATATCATTTTTTGTGTAAAAATTTTAGAGGTGGAACTATACCATACATTACCCGCCACTGCCTCCTAGGCGACGGCCTTCGCGCCAAGATCCGAAACTTGGGCGCGAGGGTCATAAAGGGGCGGAGACTCCGGAGAGGGCCGCGAGTTCTTCACGATGACGAGCAGCATCGCCGGGACGCGCGGGTACCTGGAGCACGGCGTGGTGTCGCCCAAGGCGGACGTGTACCCCCTCGGCGTCGTGCTTCTGGAGCTCGTCACTGGGAAGGACGTCGAGGAGCTGGAGGAAGACGGCAGGGGGGACCCGCTCGCTGGCTTGAGTGCACTGATCATTGGAGATCACGACGACGGAGAAAACGATGACGCGGCGCTGAGGAGGCCGGAGGAGTTCGTGGACCCGGCGATGGCGGCGGCGGCTGCGGGGAGCTGCCCCCGGGACGCCATGGCCATGATGCTCAGGCTGATCGAGCGGTGCGTCCGGCGAGACGCGGCTGTTGGATCCCAGCTATTGGCTCACACTCAGCTCTCTCACGATGTTTAGTACTCTGAACACTAGCTTAAACGCACGCAAGATATCTTAGTTATTTGAGAGAACACGCACACACTGGAGAATTTTCGTGGCGCTGCACACCAGCGCCCACTTTGGCTCTGCTCTTATTTTTTCCTGGACACATCAAATACACTTGGCCTCTCTTAGCACTTAGCACATATGCTAATGACTCCTTTAAATACACTGCATGCGCACGCACATGGGCTAGAGATAACAGACTGCATGCAAGCTTATTCAACTAATTGACTCGCCACCATCCGCACTAATCGGATCATGGACTAATTCAAATTAAACTAACCGATGCATGCACCTAATGCACGACTGACTGCAACTCACACTACAGAAACATGTAAACAACAAGATTAAGTCTAACGATCACCCCCTAATCTTTTTGGCTTTATTTTTTCAGCTCCATGCGGGATTTCAAAGCAGTGCGGCTCATAATCCGCATCAGCAATGGCAAGCTGCGCCACTGCCTTGGTCACCTTCTTCGATTCGTCGCACTCATCGGCGAAGTGACCAAACTCACCACAGTTGCGACAATCAATCTTCGACAAGTCGAACTTGCCGTGGTACTTCTTGTCACCATTTTTGTTGAAGCCGTTGGCGGAGCCCTCGCCGCTTCTCTGTTCTTCAGCGACCTTGGCCTCCCACTCGGCACGTGTGAGCAGCGGCTCCCCATGCGTGAACAGCAGCCGCTGCTCGCCTTCTCTTTCACGCCGTCGCCCCTTTGAAGTCTCCTCGAACGCCCGCAAACGCCCGATAGTCTCGGCCACCGACATCTCCGACACATCACCCCATTGTACAATAGTACTAACAATAGGTAGGAAATTGTCGGGGACGGAGTGTAGGAGCTTCTCCACCACGGCACTCTCCTCCACTTTCGTGCCGAGAGAACGTATCTCGTTCACGATGGTGGTAACCTTCAAAACAAACTCATTAACTTTCTCAGATTCACTCATGTACATACCGTCAAGCTCCATCTTAAGAGTCTGTACTCGGGCCTTCTTGACACGATCTTCACCAACGTGCATCTTCTTGAGAGCGTCCCAAGCCTCCTTCACCGTCTCCTTCTCGGATATGGCCATCACCACAGCCTCTGGCACAGCTTGGATGATGGCGGCGAGAGCCATCTGATCCTTCTTCTCATCGACCACTTCGTCGCCCTCCACTGCTGCCCACACGCCTTGTGCACGCATGAAGATCTTCATCTTCACCGCCCACACACTGTAGTTGTTCTCCGAGAGCATGGGGTAGCGCACCATCACCCCTGCCTCCTTCACTTGCTGCACGACCATTTCATGGCCACCATGGTCACCGTCGACGCCGTTGCCGTTGCTGCTGCCGCGGCGGCCCGGCGGCGTGTACACACCTTCACTGGGCATGGCTCTGATACCAAATGTTGGATCGCAGCTATTGGCTCACGCTCAGCTCTCTCACAATGTTTAGTACTCTGAACACTATCTCAAATGCACGCAAGATATCTTGGTCATTTGAGAGAACACGCACACACAGGAGAATTTTCGTGACGCTGCACACCAGCGCCCACTCTGGCTCTGCTCTTATTTTTTTCCTTGGACACACCAAATACACTTGGCCTCTCTTAGCACTTAGCACACATGCTAATGACTCCTTTAAATACACTGCATGCGCACGCACATGAGCTAGAGATAACAGACTGCATGCAAGCCTAACAGACTGCATGCAAGCTTATTCAACTAATTGGTTCGCCACCATCTGCACTAATCGGATCATGGACTAATTCAAATTAAACTAACCGATACATGCACCTAATGCACGACTGACTGCAATTCATACTATAGAAACATGTAAACAACAAGATTAAGTCTAACAACGCGGCGGGGCGACCGGGCATAGGGGAGGTGGCGCAGTACCTCCTGTGGCTATCCGGGATACCGGGCGACACTTGGCAGAGCTCGTCGGAGCATCACCGGAGCTCTGGCGGGCACAACAGTCAACAATTAGTGCGGTGACAATTCAGTCAGGAGGAGTGTGCGTCGTAGAAAGCTTACCAAACTGAAATCTTGCACATTGTAAGACTGAAGTGAACAAGGCAGTGCCAATTTAGTCAGAAGTGACTCCCGACTCTGGTGTGGTGAGTCGCAACGATCGGCGAGGAATGACCAGGTTTACAAATTTCGTCTGAAATTTCACGAAATGGGCGAAATTTCATCCCTTTCGTGCCCAGCGAAACAGGTTTCATTCGGCTAAAATTTGGCCGAATTTGGCCCTATTTGAAATTTGTTCAAATTTTATTCAAATTTTGGTTAAATTTCATCAAAAATTTGATTTCTTTGTCCAAATTTCGAATGAAATGGACGAAATTCGTTCATTTCACCGGCAGCCGGAATTTGTTTGCATCCGAAAGATTAAACAATGACCTAGCTCGCCGCTTTAGCGACAGCCATATGGTCCAACGAAACTCCCTTGGTCACTACGATCTTTCTCTTTTTATTCCAACTAAAGTGTAAATTCGTAATTAAATATCGAACTAATCATGTTGTGTTGATCGCTATATATAGAGAGAGATTTAGAGATTGGCTCTTGAGGATGTATCCTATGTTTCTTGGCCTTACGGCACTTCTCGTGCTTCCCTCCTAAAATGCAATATAAATGGTCATAAAAGTTCCCCAAAAAATTTTGTTAGATTGTTCATGATATAATAAAGCATGCGAAAAAATCAACTAAAAATGTGACTTACACTAGGAGGAAAAAAGGGACAAGTTTCAGTGGCCATTAGCTTTATCTTTTCCTTTATTTTCTAATTTCTATTTCAGTAGAATTTGTCTTTCTCTTTCTCAACATCCAGATCGAATTTAAATTTGAAATGTGTTATGGTAGACTGATTTTGTATCAATGCTACCGTTTTTTGAAATTCTTTACGACCATTTGCACCGTATTTCAGGAAGGGAACATCAGTAGCACTGTAAGAGTGGGAAGTATCGGATAAATCATCATTAGTTCTTTTCTTTCCATGAGGCGACCGAGGCCCAATTGCCAATAGCAAATTAGACCTTAAGGAACCACAAACACCTTGCAAGCTCGAAGAACCTCAACTTGGAGCATGCCGCATACAAATCAATCCGCAGGTATGCATAATCATGTGGAAGCATAGTTTAAATCAAACTCGTATGCAATGTATTTCATATCTCTATCTCTACCCCTAAAATCCACCAGTTCAGTTCTTTCTTACGACCACCCCAAATTGTGTCCCCAGCAGTCATGAGTTTTCCTGCGTGCACCCTAAATTATGCCCCCAGCAGTACCCCACCAGTGAAATCAACGATCAAGCACCTTTCTCTCTCCTTACCCATTCATATCCAACGATCCAAATTCATCAAAGGTGACGCCCACCTCCCCCGCGCGACTCGTGATCCCAGGCGGATCCACCGCGCGCGACGCGATCGGGGTCACAGCCGCCGTCTCATCACCAGCACCACCACCCTCTCTATCTCCTGCCCCGTCGAGCTCACAGGTGAGTATGCTTCCTTCTCCCTCTCCCTTGCCTTCCCGAACTCCCCAAAACCCTAACCCTAACTCCCTTGCTCCCTCTTCCTGCAGTCATTTCGCACCCGCCGGCCTCCCTCCGTCTCCCGTCCCCAACACCCGTCTTTGGGGAGGGCGGCGGCCCCTTCTGCACGCGCGTCCACCTCCGGGGCCGCCCCTCCCGCCTCCGCGACCCGTCCCGGTTCTTTTACGCCCTCCGTGTCCACGCCAACGCCACCCGCCCCAACGCCCTCGAGCTATGCTTCCACCGGTATGTAAAAATGGAAACAGAAACCCTAGCTTTCTTGCTATGTTTCTGCATCTTGTCCTGATTTCTTTGGGTGGCTCGGCTGGTGTTTGTAGGAATGCCACAGTGGGGCCGTGCAAGTGCGCGGCGTCGCAGTGGCAGAAGATGCCCAAGAGCGGGCTCTGGGCGCAGGCCATCTCGCCGTACGACCACCGGGTCCTTGATTTCCGGATGCCGGCGGACCCTTCGAGGTCCATCGTGGTGTCCACGGAGGAAGGTGTGCTTTTCTTTCTCCTCCTTTCTTTGCTGCGGTTTTGTTTATTTGGTGATTGTTGATTTGGGAGTGATTTTTGTGGCTTTCGTGGTTTTGTATGCAGAGTTCTTGCTCCATAGGGTAGTGTTCTTGGTGCTGGGGATGGTGCTGATGGCTGTGGCACACATGCTTAGCGAGTCTGTAGTGTTCTACTATGGTGGAGCAATGACGATTGGCATTTTCCTTGTGATACTGATTATACTCTTTCAGGTAATTTATATTCTTCACTCTGTTCTCTATAGAGTGCCAATTGATCTTGTGAATGGCATTGGTAATGGTAGGTGTTTCCATTCTTGTAATAGTTCAGTGAAGTTTTCTTATTGCCATACTTTACACTGCCAGTTGATCATTGTAATAATTGAAGTAGCATGTACGGAACTATCAAAACGAAATTCTCTCAATCCCTCAATATAATTAAACTACAATATTTCTTTACCAGAGGGTTTCTTGTTATGAACTTAGGCTTTGCGGCTTCTCTGTTTAACTTGTTTCAGTTAGTAATATTAGGTTGTGGTGAATTGACAAAGCTCTGTGCCACTACATTCCAGTCTCCTGTTATCATGTTTATCAAGTTGCATTCTTTAAAGAGGAATTCGGAATTCAGATACTTTTGATTGTGTTTCCTTGGATTGATAGATCTGTTGGTGTCCCTGCGTCGATCGATCGTTTTCTTGATTTGGATTGAGGTTTTGTTTGCATCCGCGAGTCGTCGCTCTCAGCACGTGCTCCTCTCTCTGTTCCCTCATCTCCAACACTGATTATTTAACGAGATTCGATCGTAATAGTGTCGTCGTGGGTGCCAGTACAGATCTTGATTGAATATTGGCCTTGCATCTACTTTTGCTTGTTTTTTATTTAATCCCGAATTTTGTAAAGAATCCCAGCGGCGAGATGGTTAGCTGTTAATCACTCGATCTTTTGGCCAATGTTGGTCTTAGATAGATCTGTACTTGTTTGTGAAATCCTCACCACGTACTAAGCCGCCAGCCGTGCTTTTTTTTTACTGATTTCTCAGATCGTGAGCTACCGGGAGACGGGGAGGTCCCGCGGGTTCGGCTTCGTGAGCTTCGAGTCGGACAAGTCGATGCGCACGCGCCGGCGCCGGCACAACCCATTTACTATCTTTTATAACCCAAGGTCAGTTCTGTGTTTTGACTTAATGTCCAATATAAACTATTGATGAGCTCAATTTTGGTGAATTGTATTGGCTGTTGAAACCATCTTCATATTTTCAGAGCTAGCCCTACTGAATTTGTTATCCCATTTGCTAAGTATCAGAAGACATTCTATGGTAATCAAACTAAACGGTATGTGCCTGAATTTGGCTTATTCAAGACCATATAATGGATACTGAGCTTTGTTGCTTTCCTTGTTGTAGATATGCCGATTGAGTTGGCAAGAAGGGAAAAGGCTGAGAACATCAAGCTAGATCATGATATTGATGCCTTACTTTCGGTAAGTTGCGATGCTATTAAAACATACTGTTGGCAGTCTTGACCCTCTGTATATTGTCGGTTTGGTTCCTGATGGGCTAGAAATACCAAGGTATGTTCTCCCCAAAATCTACTTTCCAAAGATCATGAGATCCTACAAAATATGGATGAGCCAGTGCTTGGTGTTGCCTTTGATCCGCTTCCTCCTGGTGCACTGGGCACCTATTGCTATGACTTTGTTGTCTGTGATGCTTCCATTTCGTTTTTTAGTGTTCTAATATGTGTATGTTTTTTAATGCCGAACCTTTTCCTTTGGCTTGTTATGACACATACATAATTTTGAAAATGAATATATCTGGCAAATCTTTCTAGCTAACTTCTTGTCATCACCAAAATGAGTAAACGCCATGCTTATTGACATACCTAAGCAAATTGTGGCAGATATAAACTCGCGCTTCTATGTATTTATGTTTAGGAAAGTGTTAGAAAGTTTTTAAGGGCATTGAATTTGTAGTGTCAGTGTTGATACTAATATGTTTTTAGCAGTTCTAGAGCAAAGGAAGTAGCCATTCTGGTCTTATGAGGCCAAGATATTTTCTGGGCATGATCCCAAGCTCATGAAGGTATGCTTCATTACATTTATGGACAAACATTTGGTTTTCCTAATGGCAGAGCTTTGTGCACCCCTGTCCTTGAATAGATGGCTTCAGCACAAGGTCTGTTCATTTATCCCGATTTCCTTTCATTAGCCTACCTTCATAGACACTAAGAATTAGTGTGCCACTATAATGACTGCAAAGAAGAAAAATATTTTGTGGAGAGCCACATCATATTGGTAGCTGTAGTGAGCTTCTGTTTCTGAACTCCTTGAAGATGTCGATTCTTCTTGGAGTTACACAAATGATCCTTGGAATTGTGATGAGTTACTTTAGCACGAACTTTTAAGAAATGCACTTAATGTTTGGTAAGTGATCTCTTCTCGGAATAGATTGACCCATGCTTGAGTTGAACTACTATCCTATGGTTTTTAAAACAATACAGCATACTCATTTAGCTATTCTGTGACTATGCAATAGGTACACAATTCTCTTTTGTTACATTCCTGTCTACTTTTCTGCTCTTTCTGTAAATTCACTTTAGTGTCAAAGTACACCAAACTATCAACTCAAGGTTCTTTGGTTTGTATATGTTTTCAGTGGCAATGGATGTTTAGCATTTCCTAGACTGTGCATTCTAAAGTACCTACTACCAAAACTTTATGTTTATCTTGGCTAACCATGGGCAATCAACTGTGTAGATTGTTGCAGTGCAATTTTTCGGAATGACGGTCATTTTGGTCTTGGGAATACAAATACCCTCACCAGCATTGATGTTTCTGGACTTTTCATTGTACGTTTAACGTAGACTTGCTGAAGTGCCCCTTCTCCCCATTTTCTGCTGATTTGACTAATGAATTTTAGCAGGGCATTTCAAGTTACTCCACATTTCTCTGTGGGATATTGATGTTCATTATTACATATGGATCACCTCTATTGCTATATCTTGGAATGGTGGTTTATATATCGGTGAAAGATAGTGACGATATCTCTACTCCACAGCAATTAAAATGGAGCTGCATTCTAGGTAAAATGATCACATTGCACTCTTTACTTCCTTTGCTCATTAATTCTGTTACGCAGCTTCGCACCGACACTACATCCTAAAGCTGTTATCTATTATTTGTATATCCTGTTCTCTGATATCTGTATCTCCTTACGTAATTAGTTTCTAATTGTGGGTTGCTCCGAACAATTCACCTTTTCAGCCTGCTAGGATCTTGCAGAAACATGGAAAGAATTGAGTTATCCTTCCAAACCACCACTTGTACTAATTCTTGGGGAGCATCTATTCTTGACCTTTCCATAGTATCATAGCTGCAAATATGCAGCTATATAGCTCCCAGATCCAAACCTGTTCTTGCACTAATTTGAAATGAGCAGGCGCACTTCCATGGATGGATGGGTGGTGATTTAAAGGTGAATTTTATCTCCCGTTTTTTAATGATTCAGTTCCATCTAATACATGTGCATTTGGTTTACGTTAGAAACCATTTTCTTTTGATTATTTGTGACCGGTGTTGTATGTTTTGCTAGGTGTCCTTGCCCTTTCTCCTATATGCAGAACAATATGCAAGTTGTTAATGGCTTGCTGCATGCCTAGCTTGCTATATGGAGCGACAGTTATAGCTAGATAGCTTTGCTTTAAGGTGTTTGGTCATGGAATTTCAATTAAAGGTAATTACCTTGCCATTTAGATAGCAGTTATGCAATTCTCTTCCTCCAACAAAAAAATTGTCTGTAATGAAGTTTTTCCTTTTCTTTAGTGCAAATACTTTTCTGCTCTCTCTAATATACTGAATTTACTCATATATAGGACTTTTGTTCGATCTTAGACATATGCACTTTTAGTGTGTATTTACATACTGCTTTGTATTGATAGTATCTCATATTGTACGTTGTTGGATCCTTGTGTGTCAGTTACTGTCACAATGCTACTGCCATGATTCGAAACAGAGTGAGCATTTAGGTTGTGCATTGCAAAAAAAAGCTTGCCTAGGAAGCAAATACCTAATGAAATTCTCTTGTTTTATATTTTACCGTAGCGTTAGCACGGACACACTACTAGTGATACCAAAAAATATAGAATTGTACTCAGTTTGGAACTCTTATACTCACTCAACACATGTGGTACAAATCTATTCCTTTTCTTTCTCACAAATGTGCGAATGCCTAGCACGTTCAGTTGGCTTGACAAATAGGTCACCCAAACCAAAATGTTGAGCTTTTCTGTTGCAGAGTCGAATCAACCACCCTCCGATAGTCCGATCGATGAGTTGTAGATGGTGGTTGCATTGGTCCATCAATGCATGGATTAGGCTGCATGCAAGCTTGATATAACCAACCAGCTAGAGGGAGATTGACAAGGCCGGCCAGCTTCCACCTGCATACATCTGTAAGGTCACATGTATCACCATGTATCTTGGGGAAACGTATTAAGTACTTTTTTCATGTATATATAGTATAGCTACTAATTTGTCCAAATCATGCATGCTACTGAATGAACCAGCAAGCAGAAGCACCTGACGCGTTCTATGTATATGGGCATCAGTCGCTTAATTAGTCAGGTTTTGCTTATCTGATAGCTACCAGTCATCGACAATAATCGAACATGTCACGACATAGGAAGGTTCTTGCTGATATCATTACCGTTCTTTTCGTTGGGTCTTTTTTCCGTGCGAATTTGGTTGGAGGGGCATATGAAGTAAATCGTCCTTAATTTACATCCTCCCCTGTTCTTCCGCATATGTCCGATTCCTCTCCATCCCCTGAAACAACACAGCCAACGAAACGAAAATGTTGGAAATAGACCATCAGATTCAGACTTCAGCATACGGATGACAGATTTTTTAGATAACGGAATAACAATATTCCGACCTTGATCATTCCACGGGGAATGACTACAGCCGCACAGAATCAAACAAAAAACTCAGTCCACACTCCACCAAACGGCAAAACAACATTCCTTAAGCAAAACACAAAAGGCCAAGGACCTAATCCTTTAATCTAGAACATCTGCTCCACACAAACTTGCTGAAAATCTCCATCACCACTCTCTCAAGACATCTGCACCCGTTTAAGAACGCACTTCTCGCTTCCTTTTTAGACAGATGCGACCAGCACCTGATCCAGATATGCAATCAACAAGAGGAAGTTAAGGGAAAAAACACAAATTAAATGGAGAGATCAAGCAACCTAACAAAATAAGATGGAGCAGTTTTTTGTGTGCTAATTTACCTCCAGATTCAGCAGGGCTTGCAACGACATTTGTCTCCAAGATGTAGGGATCTCTTGTGTACAACACATACCATTTCCTCATATTGTCTCCGTCGTCTGCGTATGCCTTGACCTGTTGGATATGGCCGAACTTGCTCCACTCCGGGCCAGATCTCCCCTCGGCTACAGAACCGAGCAGAGCTAAGCTGCAGTCTAGCTGCAGTTGCCTTGGGCTTACATCCTGCAGGTACCCAGGGAGTGTCTCAATGGTGTAGTCCTCCAGCGCGAGGCTCTGGAGCACGGGCACACCCTCCAGTGCCTTCAACTTTGGGCAGGAACTGATCTCAAGCTTCTGCAACCTGCGGAGGTTGGCGATCCTCTCCAGGTCGGGGTTGCGGAACACTTGGAGCACAACAACGGAGGCGAAGTTGTCCAGGGAGCTGAGGTGCTGCATATCGTATATGAACAATCGTCTCATAGCTGTCGCATGGCAGGCGAGGCCAGGAGGAAGACGCCTCAGTTTGGCATGCCTGATCAGGAGCTCCTCCAAGGCCGGCATGGCTCGCACCTGCTCCTCCCACTCCACCATTCCTACCAAGATCATATTTTGCAACTTCGCAAATGCAGCTGTTGCCGCCTGGCGGCTGCGGGGTTGCAGGAATTCAGGTCCAACGCGCTTGATGGCTGGAGCGCGCTCAATCTGGAGGTATTGCAAGCAGGGGAGTTGACACAAACCATCGGGGAGCTGGCTGCAGCAAGCTAGGTCATCCACCATTAGCATCCTTAAGCTGTTAAGGGCTGTCGCTGCCGTCGAGGACATCATCCACCTTGGGAGCTGACGTCCAAAATACCCGCCGATCACAAGATAATCTAGGCAGGGTGGAGGGCAGAGCTCATCAAACACCTCCTCAATTCGTTGCTGCTCTTCCTCTTTGACAACCAACCCATCATCTCCTAGTCTACTGCTGCACCGTAAGAACAGCTCGGTAAGATGCGCTTTGGCACTGAGCTTGGCCTTCGCGGCGAACGAGGCAGCAGATACATTCTCCAGGCCCTTCAATGCAACAAGCCTAAGTTGGGAAAGAGGCCCCAACTCTTCCAAGCTGCACCAATCACCATCCATGTGAGCTAGAAACCCATATAGTTTCCTCAAATTCGTTAGAACACAAAACCCCCTAGGTATGCCCTTCACACTTGTGCCATCAAGGTGGAGAAACCTCAACTGCCCTAGCTTTACGAAGCTACCAGGGAGTTTTGCCAAACTTTCACAACCACGAAGGTTAATGTGCTGCAGGAATTTCATCTTGCCTATGTTCTCTGGCAGTTTAGATATATCGGTGTATCTTAGGGCCAAATACCTCAAGTGCTTGAGTTGACACAAAGATTCAACCAATGCAGCAACATTTGCGGATTCTATGTGTAGAGTCCGTAGGCTTGAAAAAGTAATCAATGAATCACCAGGCTGAATCTTGAACTGGCCAATTGTTATTAGTGTTCTTAGTGATTTTTGCTCTTGTAATATTCTCCACTCTAATCCATCTGACTCCAATCCTTTGGTTTCAATGGACAACCTACGAAGCTTTTGTGAATTAAATTGGCTACCATCAATTTCTCCATTGTGAGCTACTAGTGCTTCATCTCTAGCCACGTATTGAGCAAATGAACGAACAACATCATGCATGTTGCAAACCCACTGATCAATGTACTCTGTATTTGGCTCTATGAGGTTCCTCAGTATTAACTCCTTATAGTACTCTGCTCCCAATTCTTCTAATTTGCTCGAGTTATCATGAACAAATCCTTCACTAATCCACATGCTAACAATTGTATCAACAATCAACACTGTATTTTTGGGGAGAAGGGAGTAGTGCAGAAAGCATTGCTTCAGATAAGGAGGCAAATCTTCATAGCTGATGTATATTGCATAGTTTAGCTCTTCGGGCATCTCAGATATTGACCATATAGAGTCATTCAAAACCTTCTCCCAATCAGCTCGCCGTTTCTCCCTCTGGCACAGGAGTCCTCCCATTACTTTGACAGCAAGTGGTAAACCACCACATTTTGCTATAATGTCCATTCCGATATCCTTCAGCATATCAATCTCAGGTTCGTCTATATCACTTGAGATTACCTGCAGGCGGTTTAGACCCATAGAATTAATAACAAATATATATTGGTAGTGGCCAGCGGCTACTGGTTACTGCCAATTTTTTTCTACTAATAAGCTCATCAAGATAAGAAACTAAATAACCTCACAAAAAAAGATAAGAAAGCAAATAAAATGCTATCTTAATAGTCAGTGTACTGCCTAAATTGAATTCTCAAGTGAACTACAGAATTCCCGTTAAATTATTTAAAGCTGCAAGGTCAGCATTGCAGACTGGTGGCAGCAAGATGCAAAAACGATGCCAAAAGTATTAGAGAGGAGGCTTTTTTCAATAAACCACGTTTCACAATGACTATCGATTTGTGTTAATGTGATGGCTATCGATTACTCCTTATATAGTGATCTATTACCTTATAGGTACCTTCTAAAGGTTAACATTATCTTTACACATCATTTCTAATTAAGGGAAATAATCAGTTGGAAAGAAATCAATGTTTAAAAGAAAAGGAATTCATTATAGCTAATACCATCCTTTCTCCCTTGCAAGAAAAAAGTATCAATGATTTGAGTCAACGCTAGATATCACGTTATGGAGATTTAATAATGCATGGTTACGCTACAGGTACTGCAACAGAAAAAAAAAAGAATCGACTTCAAATTGTTTTTGTTTCAAATGAAATGCATTGCAAATTAAATTCTTACATCGACCTCAAGTTATTGTTATTTTGAAAATTTCAACTTACCATCGAGCTTCTACTAGTAAACTACGTACTGGTCTATACAGAAGAAGTTAATCACACACTGACCTGCTTCTTCAGCAATGACCAGGCATCTTTGGGCCCTAAGTAGTCGATATGGTGATAGGGAAGCACCGCTTTCATTCCTCGGGCAACGGTCTCAAACCTTGTGGTGACGAGGACTCGGCTACCCGGGGCACCGTAACTGAAGGGAGCCCTAAGCAAGTCATTCCATTGCCTGTCGCTCCACATGTCGTCCAATACCAGAAAGAACTTCTTGTCCCTGATGGTGCTGGCAAGGGCCGGCACAAGTAGGGACTTGTCCTGAGTCCCAGCAGCCGGGAGCCCTCCGTTGCCGGCGGTGATGGCGATCCTTAGCAGCTCAGCCTCGGTGAAGTCCTGTGTGACAGACAGCCATATCTTGCTGTGGAACCTGTGTTGGATGGCATCGTCGTTGTAGATTTTCTTGGCTAGGGTGGTCTTGCCGATGCCCCCGACGCCGACGATGGCGACCACCGTGATGCTATTGCTATTGCTGTCATCTTCCTCCTTTGTTAGCGCCTCCACGAGTGCCCTCGTGTCCTCTTCGATCTTCTCCCCGACCACAGCCGACCGGTCCAACACCGGATCCGTCTTACGGTCGACGGCGGGCGGCCGGTCCGCCCTCCGGCGATCCTGGTAGGCTTCCAGCTTGACGAAGTCGAACCTGCGGCCCCTCTTGCAGACGTCGTCCAGCCTCCGGTTGAGCGCCTTGATGCGGCTGCCGATGTCGTGGGCAAAGAGGGGATTCCGCATGCAGAAGAGCAAGGGGTTGAGGAACCCCATGTCCATGGATGGGCCGCGCTCCGCGGCCTTGAGCTGGCACAGGTCGACGAGGTCCGCGGCGTCGTACATGGCGTCCTTCAGCTCCCTCACCCACCGCCGCACACGCTGGTCGGTGATGCACTTCCTCTCGGCGTCCGCCAGGAAGTCCTTGAGGTCCTGGAGGTTGCAGGCCAGGTTGTCGATCTCACCGGAGACCCCGAGCAGCATGGCCACCTCTTCTTTCGCCATCTCAGCCAGCATGCTGTTCACATAGGACGCCAAAGCAACTAGAGCCGCCGCCATTGCAGGTATGATTTTAACTGTAACAAAATTAAAACCACATGTCATCTCTATTCCGTACGACCTTTAACCTACAAATTAACCATTTTGCAAGCATTCGCCTTCTCCTCAGCACGCAAAGAGGACTATTTTCACATCATTAATTACCAACAATCCAAAACTAACAATTGAATTTCAGAAAAATTGGTTCTATGACCAAAAGATTACCATTTTAGTTTTATACCGTCAAAATCCACTGGTACATTTTATTACCATCGAAAGATCGCACCGTTTGCATTTATACCACTCCTCCTACCTCCGTTAGCGATTATGCCCTTTTCCTTTCTATTTTGCCAAAACTCAACATGTGTAATGCCCTAAATTCCCATGATACTGAATCGAGGAAGACGAACCAGCCACATTGTGGCGGCCAATACCAGCATTCATCTTACGAAAAGCTTCAAGAGCGCAACAAAGTCTTCTCTGAACCTGTTGAATCCTTGGTTCGTGTTGGCCTCTTCCAACATGAAAAACTTGCAAACACCGTAAGGCTAAATATATAAATTAAAAGAAAAAAATCAGATAGAAATTCATCACGAGACCCATTGACACCAGAGAAATTCACCCTTTCTTGACCAATGCAGCAAACAGCGCCGAAATTTACTTACCCCTACATTCTTGGGGCAGTTGTAGAAGGCTCTTCCACGGTTCTGCTCGCTACCAAAGACGGCCACTACCGATTCCACACGACATCCTGGGCATTGCACAGGTGGCAAGAACTCCCGATTTCCTTCGGACGTCGAGGATTCCGAGCGCGCCGCCATGGCCACGGACTTCGAGGGCGGAGCAGGAGCACGCGTGTAGGTCCGTGGTGGAGGATCTCGCCAGTGCGGGGACTCGGTGGAGAGCAGTGCGGGTGGTGCGGCGGATTCGAGATAGGTTCGGCCGTTTGGGTGAGTTGAGCTTGAGATGGGGGAATCTCTCTTGGGTAGAGGGGAGGCTACCAAAACAGTCAGGGGTAAGGGCAGTAAGGCCAAAGTTAGATCCCATTCTAAAGAAAAAATTGATCATATACTCTCCATTTAGATGAAAATTAAAGATTTACCCTTCTAACTCACGTGTCAGTGACTTATGATGACCCCACGTGTCATTGAGACGTGGAGGGTAAATTCTCAATTTTCCAACTAAAGGGAGAGTATATGATCCAATTTCCCTTTTAATTTTAATTTTTTAGTCTTTGGTTCTTTTATCTTTTCTTTTTGTCTTTTATTCTGTTACATTGTCCATGACAATATAATTGTTTTTATTTTTTTCTTATTTTTTTTTAGAAAAAACTAACAACCAGTATAGTACGATCTTAATCATGAATTATAAGCTACAGCCAGTAGTGGTAAACTAATCATCTCCCCTGTCCCAGCATTCATCTTACGAAAAGCTTAAGCGCACAACAAAGGGCACGTTCTTTACCTCAAAAGCTGGCGGCTTTTGGCTTTTGCTCAGTACCTAACTTTCAAACGGAGTATTTTCTCAAGATGGGGTCTACAAGTTAAACGATCTACACGTTAAAAGTCCAACATCTGTACCAACCAAAATCGCAAGTGAGTATCTGTCTCTCCGTAATCTGTACCGTAAACAACCAACATTCAAAAATTTCAGTCAAAAACCATAAACCACAACCGAAAAAAACATGCCCAAATGAACATGAAAAGGACAGCGAAAGTCTTCTCTGAACTTTGAATCCTTGGTTCGTGTTGGCCTCTTCAAACATGAAAAACTTGCAAACACCGTAAGACTAAATTTGGTTCGTGGTGCGGCGGATTCGAGATAGGTTTGGCCGCTTGGGTCAGTTGAACTTGAGATGGGAATCTCTCTTAGGTAGAGAGGAGGCTAAACGGCAAAACGGTCAGAGGTAACAGCAGAAGGCCAAAGTTAGACATCGTTTCAAACAGGTTTAGCTTCTGGCTTTTTTTTTACTTTCGGTTTATTTAGATCAGAAACTACTTAAAATACATCAGCTTCTAATTTTAGTTTTTTTACGTATTTTTTCTTTTATTTATTTATATTGTCTATAACGATATAACTGTTTTTTCATATTTTTTTCTCATTTTTTACTTTATTTTAAGAAAAACTAACAAACGCTATAGTGTAATTTCAGCCATAAACTAGTTGGAACAGTGCCTAAAACGGTAGTAGCAACAGCAAGGACCGAGCAATCTTTTTTTGTTAATAAAATGTACCGATGGATTTTGATATAAACCTAAGGTGATAATCTTACAATGTCATAGAACCAAATTTTCCTTGAATTTCATACAAAACCAAGAAAATAGCTATAATCATTTTACCTGAAGCTAGCTAGCATTGGTAACAAGACAGAGCCATGCATGCAAGATTGCACAGCCGGCCAGCAGAGAAAACTTTAGGCCCTGTTTGGAATGCGGGAATTTTTCCCGATTCCTGCGGGAATTGAACTGTTTCCTGCAAAATTCCTGCAAAATTCCTGTGAAATTCCTCTGTTCCAAACAGGCCCTTAAGCATGAGCTGACAAGCTCGAGATCGGAAACAATCAAACAACGAAAAACAGGAGGCAGCTGGAGAGCTAGACAGAGGGAGCCAAAACTACGCACCTTCGACCGGAGAAAATGGATGCGTCTTCCGTCCCTTCGGTCTCGTTGCTCCGGAGCAACTCGTGGTGAAGGACCAGATCCAGGACGGGGCTTGTATATTTAACGGACGGGGGAATTGATCTTTAATGTTTCTTTATTCTTTTTTACCTGTCCTTTTAGCATATGTACCATCTATCTTTGGCCCCGCTCGGTTGGGCTGAAAAGCTGCGGCTTATGGCTTTTGGCTGAAATTTTTGAATTTTGACTGTTTACAGTACAAATTACGGAGAGACCGATACTCACTTACAATTTTGGTTGGTACAGATGTTGGGCTTTTAATGTGTACAACGTTTAACTTGTAGACCCCGTTTTGAAAAAAATACTCCGTTTGAAAGTTAGGTACTGTAGCAAAAGCCAAAAGTCGGCTGGCTTGTTGCTTGCCAAACAGGCCGTATAGCTTATGATTGAAATTTGCACTGTAGCGGCTGAAATTTCACTGTAGCTGAAAGTGGTTTATTTGGCGTAATTAAATTTAAAAAAAATAAAAATAGAAAAAATATGCTAGCTCATCACGGACAACACAAACGAATACGGGAAAAAAAGAACCGGCAAAAAAGCTAAAAAATCCAAAAGTTCAAAAAAATACGAAATTTATGAATAGTGAAAAATAAGCAAGAAGTTAGAAGCTAAAACTGAAATGAGCGGGGCCTAAAATTTTCGATCATAAGCATGATAAAGAATATGTAAAATTGTTACGTGAAAGTTGTATACGGAGATTCGTTATCAAATGTACTTTTACTTTATTTTTTTCTTAAAAATTGCTAACATATAGTAATTAAAAATAATGGTCAAAGTACTTCTACTTCAAAATAGTCAGCTATTTAGAACTTGAGGGAAGTACTTCACTTCATTAATTATGGTATATTATGGTATGTTCGTTTGGACTATGACTTATGGCTTTTAGCTAATTGTGTGAGAGAGTACGAAAAGAGAGACTAGCATGTTATTTTATCCGATATAAATGAAATCGTTATAGCGCATGCTATAATTAACTTGTACATTCTGCCTTGAAAAAAATACTTTGTATTAAAAGGTAATTACAGTAGAAAAATGATTTTTAGAAGCCATAAAGAAGTGGTTCTATATTTTCGTAGAACTTTGAGAGTTGTTCAATGACCCTCTCCTAGCTAACCCATCAAAAACACAATGTTCAATCTTGAAAGTTTTGTAGATGCTGCTGCCATTGTGCTTCAAAATAGTCAGCCATTGAGAACACAGATGGTTTTTATTCCTATGAAAATTGAGCTGTTTTTACGCGAAACTCTTTCAAACCCCTGTATTTCAAACTCGCGATTCACGTGCATGGGCACGGGATACGATTCATTTGTCAACCTGCGTTTCAGTGCGGTCTCCGTTTTAGCGTCTTAACATACGCATCGAGCCATCGAGTTCAATCGGGCCTTGGAGTAGTCAACGGCGGCCACATGCCGTCACATGCTATACTTGCGCAACTGGTAGTTCCGTATCAATCGTCCCAACTCCCAAGAGGTTACATTGTCAAACAAAAAAAACTCCCAAGAAGTTACGAGTACATGTACTATGGGCCTGTTTGGATGGACTAGGACTAGTTATTAGCTAGGACTAGTTGTTAGCTGACTAGTAGTTAGCTGGCTAAAGATTAGCCCAGTCCTGTTTGGATCCAAGGACTAATAAGTATTACTATCTCAGTACAAAGTCCGTTATACCCCTGAGCCTCTAGCGCACGCACGGTTGGCGTGGGTATCGGCGTCTTTTTTCCATCCGGCTGGTCCTTTAGCCCTCATTAGCTGGATTTGATGGACTAGTTGGCTAACAACTAGTTGGGGTTTTGGCTAAACTTTAGCCCACCCATTAGCCCTCCTGTTTGGATCCTTAAGGGCTAAACTTTAGCAACTAGTTGTTAGCCCAAGGGATCCAAACAGGACCTATATATTGTTGTGCTACGCCTAATATGACAAATAACTAATGTGAACCTATTACTCCCTGTATTCTTTGTTACTTGACAAAAGTTTAATTATTAATAAATTTAAAATGATCTAGATTAGCTATATAAAAATTATATCATTAGATTTATTGTTAAAAATATTTTTATAGTACTATAATTTTATCATTATATCTTAATGTACATTTATTGTACATGAAATAACAGTACGTAAATAACATAATAAAAATACTAATAATTAAATAATTAAAAAATGTAGGTTCAACATGATTAAAAATATATGACTTGCCTCCTTATCCAAAGTTTTTGTGGTCTTTAGGTTGGACACTTGATTTCTTGAATTGTTCTCGTAGCTCTTTTGTTGACTAACTCGTGTGGTCCGAATACTAGCACAGAAAATGAGTACAAATAAGTTTGTGTTGTGCAGAATGTAAGCTAGGAACAAAATACAATAAAATAACCAAAGAGATAAAAAGAAAAATAGGTTGGGTGGTCAGCACTTAGATTGTAGGTGGTTTGGCTTATCGGAGTTGGAATTGGAGTAGATAGGTTTGAGATGGTTGAAAAAGTATGAATATGTTATATGGATTTTTGTGAATGACTACGGATATGGTCGGTATTAGGTTTGGAGTCGCATATCCTTTGGGTGGTTTAGAGTTCTACCAGTGTCTAGGACAGTGAGATGGAGTTGGGAATGGCGTAGACGGGCTCAAGACAATCAAAAAAGGTGTGTGTGTGTGTATATATATATATATATATATATATATATATATATATATATATATATATATATATATATATGAAAAATACTAATTACTCCCGATTGTAGTTACACCCTGTTAATCCACCGTTGATTTTTGTTTGAGATTTGTGATTCCATCTGCGACTATCGGAGCTATAAGCCACGGGTTATTTCCTGATCCGATCCAATTCCAGTGTATGAAATACCCCAGACATCGAGTATATTCCGCGAGTTTCTATATCCGTCGAGATCTTCCACTATTTTCGCTTATCCTCTAGCAATATCCAGGATTCTAGGTGATTTGCCGTTACCTTCCAGGACACCCACATCTCACATCTCTCTCAGATGATTTTGGCATCACCTTGGCGGCTTGGACGCTGTTAGTTTGGCGGCATGTTTTCATGCCGATAGGTCTTCAGCTGTTAGGAGATTACTTCTCTAAATGCCAAAGTTAAGTTCTTCACAATACTATTCCTGATATATCCATTAGGATAATACTCCCCTGTATGTCTAACTTTGTTTTCCTTGATAGTTTCAATGTTCTGGTGATTTGCATTATCGAAAATGCTTCCAATCCATGGGGTGGATACTCCCCTGTATGTCCTGTATGTATAATGCTATGATTTCTTTCCTGACTTCTCTGGTTTCACGATTCACATTTTTGAAAAAACTTCCTGCTAGTTGTTCTAATCGTTGTTTTTTTTTTGCAAATCTTGTTGATTATGAAGCTTCGACTCTTTTGCTAATGGAGCATACTTATTGTCAGCTAATCAAACATGAGGAGGGTTCTAACCTGAATGTACAACTCGATGATTAATTTTTGGTTTTTTTTTTGACAATTCAGGATATTTACTATTCCTGATCAATTCATGGGGAGAATACTTTCCTTCATGTATGACTAAATGATTTCTTATTTGTTTTTCCATGGACTAGTCGCGCACCCATCGGGCACATCTTTTGACCATTTGATCTGGCACCTCTGTTTTAACATTTGCCTACTTGATAATACTTCATGTTAGTTGTTCGATTCATTTAGTTGCAAATCCTGTTAATTTGACATCAACATTCTCATCATATAACTGACATTACAAGCTACCATTGCAAGTCATGGCAAAATCAAATAATATGATGAAACCGTCTAGTGGCAGTAGCTTCAAATCTGCTTTTACAAGGGCTCTGTATCTGGTTCGCTAAAAAAAATTCTGAACAACAGAAGAGCGGATGTTCCCTTTGTTTTCATTTGTACATACCTCCATTCAGTTTCAGGCCATTTTGTTTTAGACTTGTTGTCCTACTAATTTTTTTGCCTACTTGTCAATAATTCCTGCTAGTTGTTCAATTCATTTACTTGCAAATCCTATTAACTTGACATCAGCATTCGAATCATTTAAATGACTTTACAGGCTTCCATTGTAGGGCATGGCCAAATCAAAGAACATGATCAAACCACTTGCTGGCAGTAGCTCCAATTCTGCTTTTACCAGGGCTCTGTCTCTTGTGCGCTCCAAAAAAAATTATGAACAACAAAAGAGCAGTGGTGCCAAGGGTTTCCAATCAAAGGAAAGAAGTGCTACAAAGTTGAGAAAGGCTTGGTAGAACAAGATATACTCCAGGTGTTCTCCTTCTTTTATTGTTGACTTGATCGAAGATCTAGACAATCATAAGTTGGAATTAGTTAATCAGATGGGCTTTCAAGGATTAGTTAGTTTAAAACTGAGTAAGCTGAACTGCCAATTTGGTGCTTGGCTTCTAAGCAAATTTGATCCACACTCTGGAGTATTGTGTGTTGGTACAAGGTTAGAACTCATGATGACTTGTGATGATATCAATCATGTAATCGGCATCCCTTGCAAAGGCAAGAAAATACTACCTGTAGCCCAAAAAGAGGCCTAAGACCTAAAAGCTTATTTGTGTTTCATTTTTGGTCAGACATCTTGGGATGATTTAACTATCCCCTTCCTTGAGCGATTACTGAGGAGTAGATTTGATGGACCTATGGATGCTGATGAAATTATCAAATTCAAGATGGCATTCGTAATTTACATTGTCACAAAGTTCTTGGCACCGCAGTCATATAACAATTACATATCAGCACGGTACCTCAAGGCTGTGGTTGATATTGCAAAATGTTCATAATTACAATTGGGTCGATTTCATTGCCGAAGAATTGAAGAATGCAGCCGCCGTGTTGCAAAGTAAAATTAAGAACAGAAAGAGTCCAGGGTATATCAACGGCTGCATCATCTTACTTCAGGTTATACTTGTACTAAGTCTACAATCAGTTTAGTTATTCACCTATGTCCGTTTGTCCTACTCTCTTCATTACAGTACCTGAATCTGTTCTTAAACCTCCTGATGCCAAAACCATTAAACCGTGCGTACAGATTATAGAATGTATATGCATCCGTCTCTTGATTGAAAAGCTGTCCTATTTTTGGCACCATGATAGCAGGGTCCGAATATGAACTAGGAACTATTACGTTTAGAGCCTCACTGTCTACGACAACTCTGGCCAAGCACAAAAGAAATTCAATGAGTAATAACACATACCTCCATGAAAAACCAAGCAGTGCAATTTTTTAAATAACTTAAATACCACCTCTCCCGGGGTATGAGATCCCCAGTCATTTCATTCTGATGTGCACTACGGCCTTCTCCTACTAGTGTTTCTTCCCCCTCAATACCTGGGCCTCTAAACAACTACTAGACATTTCTCTCCGTCGACGTTGCCGACGGCAGCTTAATACAATTGCACTAACAAACACTCACGAAGACGATGCTATCTCAACTATGCTGACTATTTCCTCCGAACAAGGGAATGAGGGAAAAACTTCCTACGTAACATGGGAAACTGCTTAATCACAGAACCTTAATCAACGCCGATTAACATGGCAAAGGTTACCTACCATACTCCCGATTTGTTACATAAATGAACAGATTTGTTAGCCATCTTGTGTGTGCCTGCTTGAGAACTGAATACTCAATTTTTGGCTAATCAGTTTTTACTCTATCACATCCGGAACAGAGAAACATACTTTCTGAAAAACCACATCCTATTTCAGTTTCATGTGTACCATCCTGTTTTCATATGTACATACCTCCATTCAGATTCATGCCATTTGCTTCAGGCTAGTTGTTCCATTCATTTTTTTTGCGTAATTAACAATACTTGTTGCTAGTTGTTCTAATACGGCAAAGGTTACCTAGCATACCCATACTCCCGATTTGTTACCTTAATCGCACAGATTTGTTAGCCATCTGGTGTGCGCCCGATTGAGAACTGAATATCCTGAACGGAGAAACATACGACAGAAAACAGAAATTGTCCAGATACGAAAAGAAGTACAACACTTGAGTATTCCTCTATGTGTTTCACAATTTTTTTCTCATGGATTTTTAATCACTATCAGTGCTAACATGTAGCAGTACTTTTTGTTCATGGGTCCTGCTTCAGTCCATTCTGTTTGTAACCGTGAAACCACTGAAAGTATAATCAATCGTGAAACCACTAGAAGACTACCTATCAGGAGTATTCAAAAACTTATACATACCTACCAGCCACGCTATCCGGGGAACCTACCACGAAACCATGCAAACGCAGAATCAGCAGTAATTAGTCCGAAATCATTCACATAAACGGCTATATTTTCTACATGCAGGGAAATTTTCTACTTGCAGGGAAATTACTATTGAAAGTATGAAGTATGGTATTTCAAAAAATAGGAGTATGTCAGAGATACTATACGTTGGGGAGTAAGAAGTATGAAGTATACCATGTAGTAGTATCAGGATTGTGTTTACATCATTTTTTACAAATCTATCTGACAACAATTAGTAGTACCCAGCTGAAACCATGTCTCCCTTCGTTTTCGTATGTACATACTACCAATTGGTTTCAGTCCATTTGGTTTCATAATATTTTGAGTAGTATATACATACCTCCATTCATAGCAATCCATTTAGTTTCAGGCCATACCTACTCGCTTTGAGGAAAAAAGGGGACATACTCCCATGTACACAAATAAACCATACTCCCTACTCACTTTGCTAAAAAAAGGGACTCCCTACTTGGCTGGCCAGCATGTCGACGCGGCCGAGAATTCAGGAACGGTTACGCCGATTATTTTCTAGGATAATTACGTGAGCTTTTTAGGTGGGTCTACCTGCAATGGTTAGTGGGTTTGTTATGAACGCCAAGTGTGCTATCTTACCCAATAGCCCGATCAAGCTGGTGGGATTCTGAGGATGATGAATGGTGGATACAATAAGAGTAACTACACCTGGGAGTAGAAAAGAGGCTTCCTAGGAAAATCCTTATTACTCCCTGGTGTAGTTACACCTAGGTCATCCACCGTTGATGTTGTTTGGAGATTCGTGTTGCAATCATAGAGTAACGGAGTTGAACACATACGGGTTTGAGGAGGACTTCATCCACATCCAAGCGTTTTTTCAACAGCTTCGGTACCCAATCCAGGAATATCCTAGAGAATGCGCAATCTACCAAAACAGCACGGCAATTTTTCCTCCCTGACGATACCAGATCGCCATTACCATATCGCTGGCATCCTGGATGTTGTTTGCTTGCCGGCGTGTCGTCTTGCTGAGTAGTGAGGAGAAGAATATATAGAAAGGCTTGGTGCGTCGTCTTGCCGAGTTGTGGGGAGAAGTCTTCACAGCATTTGGTTGGTATGTCATCATTTTTTCTAATGCTGATTTTTGATGTTCTGAACTCCTTAGGTTTTGTAGTTCAGTGTCGATGTGCTGGATTTTTTGATAATGGTTCGTTCTTACGTTCTTGGTCAATTGTGAGGAGATTAATCCCCTGCACATACTACTCATTTCTCTGACCGCCAGAATTATGCCAGTCTGGCCGAATTTTTTGGTGGCTCTGGGATTCTGCGGCTAACCAGTACTACCAATCCTGCCCGTAAGCTGTTTGAGACAATGTCTAGACGAGTCATGTTGATAGCATTCCCGTTGCGATGTGCCTGCAAGGTGCTCGACAAAATGCCCAGGGAACGAGCAACCGTGCATCAAAGATGTCTGGCTGCCCAGAGACCGGCAGGCAACTGCAGGTCAATTTGGCTGGACATTTACGCGGTGTGCTCATTCTCCTGTGCACGGTTGGCAAAGGAAGTTTGGGAGGTCGTGCCCCATGCATGCACCATGAAGCAAACATATCGTGTGCTTGCAATCCGCTCATGTGCTTGTTCCAAATGTGTTCCTATGCTCAATTCTGTGTGAACGTTTCTAGGAGCTGTTATTTGAGCCTCATTTTGGTCTTTGCTACCGTCTGCCGGTTGTGTTGCTTGTGCCGGTTAAGCAGTGCAGACTGCTCGCAAGCTGGTATCAGGGAGGTCTGACCGTCAGTATCAAACTGGTCATACCTCCATTCAGATTCAAACCATTTTGTTTCAGACTAGTTGTCCCACTATTTTTGCCTAATTGACAATACTTCATGGTAGTTGTTCAATTCATTTACTTGCAAAACCTGTTAACTTGGCATTAGCATTCCTATCATTTAAATCACTTTACAAGCTTCCATTGCATATAATACTCCAATGATTAATGGTGTACATAACTCCATTCAGTTTAAGGTCATTTTGTTTCAGTACAGTTGTCCCACTAATTTTGTTCCTACTTGACAATACTACATGCTAGTTGTTCAACTCATTTACTTGCAAATAAAAGAATATGATCAAAACTGTTGCTCCCAGTTTCTCAAGCCGGTCATACAACCATTAAGTTTCAGGCCATTTTGTTTCAGACTAGTTGTCTCATTATTTGTCTACTTGAAAATAATTTATGTTAGTTGTTCATATCATTTTCTTGCAAAATCTGTTAACTTGACATCAACATTCCCATCATTGAAATGATTTTACAAGCTTCCATTGTAGGCCATGGCCAAATCAAAGAATATGATCAAACCACTTGTTGGCAGTAGCTCCAATTCTGCTTTTACCATGGCCATGTCTCTTGTGCGCTCCAAAAAAATGGGGAACAACAAAAGAGCAGTGGTGCTAAGGGTTTCCAATCAAAGGAAAGAAGTGCTACAAAGTTGAGAAAGGCTTGGCAGAACAAGATATACTCCAGGTGTTCTCCCTCTTTTATTGTTGACTTAATTGAAGATCTAGACAATCATAAGTGAAGAGTATTCATGCACCAAATACCCTCCAAAATCCAAGAGAAGGATCATTGGGGAACCTTCAGATTTAGTCATGGATAGGCCACGAAGGACCATTAAACCAAGCAATATTGTCAAATCCCCATTTCTATGCAAACAACAATCCTTCATGAGATATGATTTGAAGGCAGTTGATGACTTGTATGTCTACACAGTTTCACAGAGTGATGAAGCGTCCCTAACGTAAGTTTTGCAGAGGGTATACCAGTTTTCATACTATTGCCTTTTTAATACTCTCACTTACACATAACACTTCATTTCTCAGCAAAATTTGGGTCCACATATCAAACCCGGCCCCCCTGACACTGAACTTGCAACAAATACAACAAGCACTACGATTTGATGTTGAAATGCATGACGAAACATTCAATGTTGCTGTACAAGCGTTTTTCGAAGATGAACTACATAGGTTCGGAGGAACTGACTTTGTAGGTTGGAGACATTTTCTTAACCAAGATTTTTCAGTAAGTGAACTATGATACTACATTTTTTAGTAGTTTCCATTAATTTATGATCTGACACTACACACAAACACAGATGTTTGCATCTGCTGGTTCGGACATGTGGAACCCAGAAGATCATCTCCATTGCTTCAATGATGACACTCTAATACCCTACAACGTTTGCAATTGTCGACTGGTATGTTGCTCGTATAAACATACCAGTACAGATTGGTCAATACATTTGTTAACAACCCAACTTTGATGCAGATATTTATTCCTATACACCATCCACATCACTATGCACTATATGCATTTGACATGCACCGCAAGAAACTTAGTATCTTAGATCCCTTGAGAGATACTACCATTGCATGCAAAGCACTCGACGAAAGACATTCCAAGATTAAGGTTGTCATATCTACAACACTTGCTCAATGCATGAAACTCTGTTTTCCTAAATGGGATGAGGACATCCCAAATTGGCCGGTCGATTTCCCATCGAATATCAATATTCAAGAAAACAAGTTAAGTATATACACATCGGCCTGTTACTTTTTTATTCTTCAATCATCAATGTTCTCAATTAGTTTCCATGCTAGGTTGGACTGCTCACTTCATGTTCTAAACTACATGAGGAGCTGGGATGGATCTCGCCTCGTCATGCCTTCTTGCAATGTGAGTATCTTCATTGTGACCAATATACCCATTCGAACCTACTACCTTTAACTCGTACATATGTAACAATCACTCTACATTGCTGTCTCAGGATCCTTTTGAACTTCGGAAGCAATTTCTGGCAAATCTCTTGTCATTCAAATACTACTAACGTAACCATGGGAATAGTAACACATTATAAACACTATATGTCAGCTGCCAAACCATGGTATACTTCACAACCTATACAATTACAGTTTGCAGGCTCATGTGAAATCCTAGCCTCGTAACAAAAAAAAACATACTTCAAACCCTTGTTCAATAGAATTAAGTTTACACTAGAAGTAACATACTCCGTACGATTTAAAGATAATTTTTCCCAGCTACCCTCTATCCGTCCTAAATGATCCATGCAGTATGTACATTTTCCTTACAATCACACATATACAAACCATTGAATAAACATTATCACCATATGCATTTTCTGAATGTTAAAAACACCCAGTTTGCAAATCATACAATCATTCTATTTCTGCATAATGTTAACACGTACATACTTCATTTAACGCACAAACTGATAATTGCCAACACATGGCATTCTTCACAAACTATATATTACAGTTTGAAGACTTATGTGAAATATATGCCGCATAACCATAAAACAGCATAATTTAAACCCTTGTTCAATATAATTTATTTTACACGAGCTCGAACATACTCAGTATGATCTCGAAAGAATTTTCCCCAGCTACCGACTGCCCCTCTTAAATGAGCCATGAAGTTTGTACATTTTCCTTACCTTTATACACAGATACCACAGTGATTATACAATATCAACATTTGCATTTTCAGAATGTTTTAAAAAAGCCCATTTCGCAAATGCTACAGGCATGCTAGTTATGCATAAAGTTAACTCGTACATACTACATTAAAATTAAAGTGCAATGTTCAATTAACTAACAGCAAATTTCTGAACAAATAGTTGCCAGGTTTTTCTACCCCAAGAATCTACCCACAAAGAGAAGTGAAAATCCATACCTGACGGTGGCAACAAAACTCTTGCATGGTCTTCACAATGCCTCCCTTCCTAAGTCTGCTCTTAAACCTCCTAATGCCAAAACCATTAAACCGAGCGTACAGATTATAGAATGTATATGCATCCGTTTCTTGATTGAAAAGCTGTCCTATTTTGGGCACCAGGATCGCAGGGTCCGAATACGAACTAGGAACTAGTATGTTTAGAGCCTCACTGTCTGTGACAACCCTGGCAAAGCACAAAATAAATTAAATGACTGTAAACACATACCTCCAGAATAACATCAAGCAGTGCAACTTTCCGAATAATCTAAATACCACCTCTCCAGGGGTATGAGATCTCCCGCCGTTTCATTCTGATGGGCACTACCTTCTCCTACTGTAGGTTCTTCCCCTACCCCCACCCCCCACCCCCCAATACCGACGGCTCTACACAACTACTCGACATTACTCTCGGTTGACGTTCCCGATGGTAGCTCTATTCAATTGAAGTAACATACACATAAGATGACGATGTGTATCTCGACTGCTCTAACCATTTTACCCGAACAGGGTAACCAGTGAAAAAACAACCTACGTAACACAGGGAACAGGTGAATCACGAGACGTTACTCAACGCCTATTAACACGACGAAGGATACATAACAGACACATACTACCAAATCCATTCAATAACTTACCATTCTGTAGTCTTGGGAAAAAAAAATGTTACGAAGCACCGAGTAGTTACCGAGTAGAAACTTAATTAGACATTTCGCCTCACGAGGACTGGCCTCAAGAAATTAGTTGAGTAAACAATATCCCCTAATACTCTGTTCAATAATTACGTTTCGCAGTCAGACTACGTTCCAATCTCAACAACGCCAATGCCTACACCGCTATGACGAGTATGTACAATTCTTAA